>JAHRHZ010000099.1:6374834-6459415 GCA_024137785.1 Ginglymostoma cirratum
CATCTCCGCCTCTTCGACTTGTCTGCCTCCTCTCCACCTATCCTCTCCTCTATCCATCCTCTATCCGCCTCCCCCTCTCTCCCTATTTATTTCAGAACCCTCTTCCCCTCCCCCATTTCTGATGAAGGGTCTAGGCCCGAAACGTCAAGCTTTCCTGCTCCTATGATGCTGCTTGGCCTGCTGTGTTCATCCAGCTCCACACCTTGTTATCTCGGATTCTCCAGCATCTGCAGTACCTTTTATCACTGTACTCCTGTTCTTTTGTAACTTGGGTACATGTGATAATAAACCTAAATCTACTTCTAAACTCTGAATGGGTTAAAAATGACTTTGGGGAAAGGAACATCTGTTTTGATGTAAAACTTTTATTTAAGTGGTTAAGTTTGTACACATTGAAGATGCAGGGTCTACCATGACAACACAAATTTCTCTATGACTTGTACTGAGCTCATTAGTGACTCTGCCCAATCAGATAATCTTAAATCTAAGTGTGCATTAATCAGTATGATAGATTCAAGCATTTTCCCTACAACTGATGTGAGGCTTATACATCTGTAGTTCCCTATTTCTTTTCCCTTGCCTATTTCTTAAAAGTGATATTTGGTACCTTCCAATCACCAGGAATTATTCCAGAATCTATACAATTTTGGAAAATGATAATCAAATGCATCAACTATCTCTATAGCTACCTCTTTCAACACTCTGGGATGTAGATCATCAGGTCCCGGGAACTTAACCAACTTTCAGTCCTACTGATTTCTCCAGAACAATCATCTTGCTTGTACTAATTTCCTTCAACTCCTCACCCCCTTAGCTCACTTGGATTTCTGATTCTGAAAGAATTCTTGCATCTTTCCCCGTGAAAACGGACACAATGTAATCCTTCTGCCATCAGAAGAAATACAGGCAGTCCCCGGGTTATGAAATGATTCCATTCTTGAGTACATCTGTAAGTTGATCTGTGTATAATTGGGAACACAATACAGTACAATATAAAATAGCCATTCACATGTAAGAGGAAACGCTCATATGTAAGAACTTTAAAATTAATATTAATACACCCCTTTATGCAGTCTCATTCACAAGTATGATTGTTCCTAAGTTAGATGTTTGTTAATTGGGGATCACCCTTAATTTGCAGGGAGAAGGTAAAATCCTAATTATAAAGAGGAGGTTTCATGCATAGGAGGAGGGCAAAAATAAAAAAAAAAATTCAGACTTTGCAGCGAATTTCTTTTATAGGCAACTGGAGCTCAACACAACAAGTAAATGTACTATTTCAGCATCCACACTCATGATATGTTAATGGAACAGGTTTGTAACTTAAAACGATTTTCAGGCAGTTGGATACAATAATAATCAGAAGTCCAACATAATGGTAGATTGGTTATCACTGATTTCTCACAAGGTTTTTGAGGCTGGTAGACTGTGAAGTCAGAGGGAAATTAAAAAAGGTACTAAGAGAAGCAAAAAAAAGATGAGAAGAGACTGGCAGCTAACATTAAAACGAGAACAGAAGTTGTCAACGATCATTTTCGTCCCATATTTCCCCCACTCCTAGGTATATAAATAGTAAAACAGGGGTAAAGGTGGAGTGGAGCTGATTTGGAAACATTGAGGGTTTATACATGGGGGCAAGTGGTATGACAGGAGTATTAAATTAGTGCTTTGCAGATAATTATCAAGGTAGAGAATGCTGCCTGGGTTTTCATAGAATCAAAGAATCCCTAGAGTGTGGAAACAGGCCCTTTGGCCCAACAAGTCCACACCACACACAGAGCATCCCACCCAGCCCTAACCCCTAATCTTCACATCCCTGAACACTGTGGGAAATTTAGCATGGCCAATCCACCTAACCTGCACATCTTTGGATTGTGGGAGGAAACCGGAGCACCCGGAGGGAACCCACGCAGACACTGGGAGAATGTGCAAACTCCACACAGACAGTCACCCTAGGGACTGGGTTTGGTGTAAGGGGAGCTGCTTAAGGAAAGCTAGTGTGGATTTGTTAAAGGTAAATTATATTTAACTAACGTGTTTGTGTCTTTTGATGGGGGAACAGTGAACTTTAATAGAGGTAGGACCAGGGACAGAAACCACAGTGCTACTTCTGTCCTGGACCCTCAGAGCCCTGGCACGGTGACCCTGCCCCTGAGCTATGAACAGTAGCCTCACCCACCAGCCCCGAGCAGCTGCTCCCTCTTGAAGACTTCTGAAAAAGTACCAGACAGCACAGGGACAGTAGTAATATGGACATGAAAATGGCCGAGTGACCGGAAAAGTGAATGTTTGTTTGTTGAACTGGTGGAAGGCTTATTGTGGAATTTCCTAAGGGCCAATGTTAGGACCCTCCGCTCTTCCTGGTGTATAATAATGATGTAGAACTTAGCTTAAACTTGCAGATGATACAAAACTTGGATATTGTGAGCTGTGAGGAGGATTGTCTAGACTTGCAAAGGGTGTAGACAATGCTGAAATGTGCAGACAAGTGGCTGCAGAGAAGTGTGAAGTGATCCATTTTGTTAGGAAGAAAATGGAGAGACAGTGTCAAAGGTACAGTTCTAATTGGTGTGCAGGAAGAGAGGGATTTGGGATTGTATTTGCATAAACCTTCAAAGGTCAGGGTGTAAATTGTAGTTGAACATCCTCCAAGGTCAGGGTTCCCACTGTGAGGATGACAGGAAAATTGTATTTCCTCCTTGTATGATAAAACAAAAGTCCTGTTTGTTGGAATTTGACCTCCATACTAAACCCCAGAGAAGGAGAATACTTGTCAGGCTCTAACTTTATTGGCAAAATGAACAATCGTTAATTTGGAATGCAAACTAAAGAGACATTTTTCTTAACTCTAGATTTTTGTTTTCAAATTCAAAATCCACCATGGTGGGATTTGAACCTGGGCCCCATGCAAGTCATAACTTCGTAGCAAGTGCTGTGCTACCAACCCTAACTTTCTCCTTTCAAAGAGCTCCCCGCCGCATGTTTTCTTGACCACATGCTATCCCCTAGTGAGAGCAAAGACTCTAGGCATGCGTACTATTTTTACACCCTTAATGAAGGCAACCTTTGCAATATTCAATCTGTCTATCTACCTGTTATTATTGCACCTAAAATTTCTTCCCAAATATTTCTAATTCTTGAAGAGTATTCACAGCTTCCTAACCTTGAATGTTTTTTCCACATTTCTTGCTCTGATTGTCCTTCTGACCAGTCAGTACTCCAGCTTTGGCTTCTGTTTACTGCTGTCTGGAGCCCAAATATAAAATATGTCCCAAACCAGAACCCGGTTCTGTAATGTGTTTTCTTTTTGCTCTTTGCGGCTGAGTTTGATTCTTAAATGCCAGCTGAGATTTCTTGACAAAATCTAAGTGGTACATTCAGATGAAGGTTTTGGCGATGGAAAGCTATGTACAGGATGCTTTGATAACTAGAGCCTTATTAATTACACAAATGTGCCAATGAGGTGAAGTCTAACATGGGTAAAGTAACACAATTGTTTGTGAAGATGCAAAAGTGTGCAAATTGCGTTATCCAGCCCTACAGGAAAATCCAGGTTCACATCAGCAAATATTGATTATTTGAATTGAACAGCTTGGCTTTCTGTAGATGCCCAGGGCAGTTAGTGTAATTTTCCTCAAATGTTAATGAAACTTGGATGTCTCAAGACAAATATGCAAGACAGTGACTTGGTAGATCATGGAAAAGAATAGTTAGTATTTTTCATAGACGGATCCACAGAATGTCAAGAGATGCTTGCCCAACCAGAGCATGATCATACTTTCTGTGCTTTTTTTCCCAATTCCCAGGCGTTGCTGAGGTGTACCGAGTGGCGAAGAGAGTGCAAGGTGGAATGAAGTCTCTAAGTATTAGTACTGAAACACTGCAAAAGAGTCTGAGGGACATTGAGATAATCTGGAACAATGTGCAGGCTTTCATCTCATTTAACCCTTCCGTGTTACGAATGATGGTAAGTCCATTTAAGGCTAGAAATTACTAAAAGATGCTTCGAGTGTTCATATGACACTACTTTGCTTTTTATTTACTCCGTTTAGCTTGTCAAAGACCTTGATAAGCAGATGGCCTCATTCAAAAACATTTCTTAAATCTTTGGTAATTTTGAGTTTGCATATAGCCTGATATTTAATCGTGAATCCTCCACATTTCAGAATGAACAGGCTTTTAAAATGCAATTTCAGCAAGAGGAGTAAATTAAGCTGGAAATTTAAAACCCGTGTTGTAAAACAAAATTTCTAAAATAGAAAAAATGCATCTTTTTTGTTTTGCTTGATTGTGCATCATTCCACAGATGAATATCATGTTGCAAATGGAAGCTGATTGTTGATGAAACAACAAAGTTTTCATTTTCCAAGGTCATTATTTACCTCCAGCACCGTAAGTCGTTTTATTGTACTACTGTCTGTGTCAGGCCCACGTTGGTTGAATTATTGGTGCTTCGACTTTTATCAGTATGGTCTTGGAAGGATAGTGTCCCTGCTTTTGAACCAAAAACTCCAGGTTCATGTCACAAACTGTGTCATTTTTTTAAAAAATTATTAGTTGTTCGAAGCGGGCATCACTGGCTGGGTCAGAAATTTATGGCCCATCCTTGGTTCCTTTCATCTGAATGACTTGTTAGGCCATTTCAGTGGACCTAAAGAGTCAGCAACATTTCTGATCTAGAGTCACACATAGGCCAGACCGTCTAAGAATTGCAGATTCCTTACTATATGGGTTTTTTTTTTATGATGGTTGACATTTAGGTTTGTTTTTTAGTCCAGATTTTTATTGAATCCAAATCTGCCATGATGGGATTCAAGCTCACGTCCCGGAGTGTTAGCTTGAGGCTCTGGATTACCAGTAAAATAAAACAAAGAAAAGCGGATGCTGTAAGTCTGAAACAAACACCAAAATTGTCGGGGAAACTCGGCAGATGTTACATCATCTGTGGAGTGAAAGCAGAGTTAAAGGTTTGGGTCCGGTGACCCTTCTTCAGAACATTCCATAGAGGGTCAGCGGACTATCAAGTCTAATTCTGCTTTCATGTTGACTCTGCTTTCTCTCCACAGATGCTGCCGCACCTGCTGAGTTTCTCCAGCAATTTCTGTTTTTATTCTGGATTACCAGTCCAGTGAAATCACCAATATGCTATCACCTCCTCCAGTGGCCAAGGAAGTCACATCATGACATTGGAATACAGGAACTTGTGTAGGCCATTCAGCGCGTTGAGTCTGCTCCACTGTTCACTTAGATCATAGTTGATTGTCTACCTCAACTGCCTCCTTGCCATACCAGTGGTAGAAGTTGTGGTGCTATGAGGCAGACCAGCCTTGGTGCAAAGAACTCTTGCATTCTCAAATTAATCTTGGGTACGTCTTAATCATGACACAAAACGTTGGAGGCAGGATAATGTATTCTTTGTAGCAGAATAGTTTATCCAGCAACAGCTTTAAATATAGTGTTGTATATAAGAAAATGAAGGAACAAAGGAAGCAACTTTAAGGTACTCCAGAGGCTAAAGCAGCAGTGTATATTTTCTCCTTTTTTTTTTGTTTTTTACCTGGATATTTTTGAAAGGGCAAGAGTGTACTTGGTTTGATGAATGGTCTTCAGTAGCGTCACACTGGACTCCAGTCTTTAACTCTGTTTCGCTCTACATAGATGCTGCCAGGTCTGCGAAGTTTCTCCAGTGTTTTGTGTTTGTTTTGGGGTTATCAGCTGCTGAGGAAGAGTGGGAGCTCTGTCTGATGGTGCTGCAGTTCTTATTTATGTGGACGTATTGAAAAACCCTTGATTAAGTCAGCGAATCGCTGAACCACTTAGATCGTTAATGCTCCCAATTTTGATCTCTAAGACTAAATTGATCCAGCTCTGTTTGCCTCAACACTCTTGGAATAGTGAGGAAACCATCAACCAATAAAATGCAGTCAGTTGTACCACTCACATTGCTGCCTCTGTTAAGGAGAGCTGAGGAGTGGCAGCTGGAGTTTGAAGTGAGGTGTTGCATTTTGGTAAAACAAACTAGTGCAGGACTTGTACAGTTAATGATAGGGCCCTGAGGAGTGTTGCCGAACAAAGAGCCCAGCTGCCACTCCTCAGCCCATTGGCCCATATGATCAAGGTCAGTTGTACTCTGAGATGATCTTCATTATCCACTACACCTCCTATTTTGGTGTCTTCTGCAGACTTACTAACCTTTCCTCCTGTATTCACTTCCAAATAATTTATATAAATGATGAAAAGCAGTGGACCCAGCACCCATCCTTGTGGCACACCGCTGGTCACAGATGTCTAGTCTGAAAAGTAACCCTTTACCACTACTCTCTGTCTCCCATCTTCAAGCCAATTTTGTATCCAATTGACTAGCTCCCCCTGCATTGCATGTGATCTAACCTTACTAACCAGTCTGCTATGTAGAACCTTGTCGAATGCCTTGCTGCAGTCCATATAGAGAAAGTTTACTGATCTGGCTTCAATCTTCTTTGTCACCTCTTGAAAAAAACTCAGTCACTGATCAGAACATTGAATCTAGGAGTTGGAACGTCATGTTGCAGCTCTAAAGGACATTGGTGAGGCCATTTTTAGAATACAACATACAATTAAGTTACCGTTCTATCGGAAAGATTTTGTTAAACTTGAAAGGGTGCTGAAAAGATTTTGAAGGTCGTTGTCAGGGCTGGAGGGTTTGAGTTTAGGGAGGCAGAATAGGCTGGGGCTTTTTCTTCCTGGACCATCAGAGGGGTAACTTCTTTGAAGTTTATAAAATCATGAGGGGCATGGACAGGGTGAAAAGCTAAGGCCTTTTCCCTCGGGTGGGGGAGTCCAAAACTAGAGGGCATAGGTTTAAGGCGAGAGGGAAATGATTTTTTAAAGGACCTGAGGAGTAACTTTTTTTTACAGAAGGTGGTGTGTATATGGAATGAGCTGCCACGGGAAGTAGTGAAGGCTGGTACAGTTACAATATTTAAAAGGCATTTGGATGGGTATATGAACTGACGGTTTAGAGGGATATGGGCCAAATGCGGGCAAATGGGACTATATCAGATTGGGATATCTGGTCAGCGCAGACAAAGAGGAGCAATGGGTCTGTTTCTGTGCTGTCTGACTCTATGACTCAAAATGGAAACTGAATTGTGAGATAACCTTGTCCTGTTTGCTACAAGTTGCCTTACATGCAGAAAAAATGTCAATGCCATGAACGGACTATAAAGCTTGTACTCTTCACAATAGGCTCGATACAGAGTCCTTTTAAAATTATTCCCTGACCTTCCTGAAACTAGCGACGCAATATTTTTGGTTACTTCAGTTCCTGAAGACATAATATTTAGATGACATATTAGCCTTGCTTGTGTCTTTTTAATCAATAGGCCTTTAGTACCCAAGGTTGGAACACCATCGCCTGATTTATCCTATTTACCCGCCTACTGTTTGCAACCTTGGGCAGTGCCTGAATTGTGGGGCCAGCATTTGTTTCTGCTTCAGCTGTCTTGTCAGATTGAAAGCGCATGCAAGGACTCCAGAAAAGAAAGTGAAAATTATATTCTGTGCGTCACAGATGACTAAACAGATTGGTATCATTTTTTTGGAACACAGAAACTTTTGTCTCTTAAGTAGCAAACTGTGCGTGGTAAGGGGGTGAAGATGTGTAACACCACTGCAAGGCTAAATACAGAGTCAAAGTTGTTGAGATTTGCGACATGAGGCAATCAGCAAATTGAAAATTCAGCTCTCGCTAAATCCCTGCTGGTCCAGCAATTTCAATTCACTCGTCAGATAAGGGTGTCATCTTGTCCATCATTACTTCCCCTTGAGAGTAATAGAGTTGTGGGTCTGGAGTCACATGTAGTTAGATAGGGAAGAAAGCCTTCACCATAAAGGACATTACTGACCCAGATAGGTTGCCCTGTCTGTAGTTCAATGCCCAAAGTATGTTGTCCATCTTTTGGGTTAACAAATAGTTTGAAGAGCAAACCTGCTCATGACTTGCTTGTCCCTATCAAACATTTGCAGGACAACCCTTGAAAAGCCCAACAAAGAGAAGCAAGCCTAGCTCTCGTATCAAGAATCTGACTGGTGGTGTCATGCAATAAATAGCGATCCAATCAATAAAAATCAGTTCTAATGTAAATAAGTACCCAGATTTTTGGATGCAAATGTTTGTCCACTTAAAGTGCAAGCATTTTGTGAGAACGGATATGGATTGGGGTTAATCATGATTCTTCCTGACACTAAAGCATACGTGGCCATGACATATGTGCCCTTCACAAGGTTAGGTCAACAGTATTTTATTTAAGTCGAAAGTGAACAAGCCAAAAGATGCACCCCTTCATGACCAGCCTGGAACACAGCCCTGCCTGCATCTGTCACATTTTCAAGCAGTTTGTTAAGCCTGCCACCCAGTGGCACTTTGTAGAATGCCGTTGAAAGAGTTTTTATTGAAGAGGGTCTCGTTTATGGAAAGAGTATCTGATGAGCAACACGTTGGTTCAGTTTGTTTCATGTTTTAGCACACTGAATTACAGCCCCATCTCTGTCTCCAATCTCCGGCCAAAACGTATCCTCCTTTGGTTGAAACGTGTGCATGCAATGTTTCTCTAGCTTACAGGAAGATTTTTTTTATTTTGATATTCTGCAGCCTACTGAATCTGCACTGGACTGTTCAGCTATAACAGCTTCAGAAAATGCACAGAGTGAAACCTGTGGAGTATGTCTGCTCAGAACACCGAATGAGCCTAATGTAAGTATATTATTTTTGACATACATTTTAGGAACACAAAGAATATGAATAGAAATAGGTCACTTAGCCCCTCGAGCCTGCTCGGTCACTAACTATGATCATGGCTAATCTTCTCTGCAACCCCACTTTCCTGCCCGCTCTCCATATGCCTCAATTTCCTGAGTGATCAAATTCCATCATTCTGTCTTGAATTTATTGTTTGAGGAGCAACCACAACCTTGTGAGGTGCACAGACACAAACCTTCACAATCCTGAGTGAAGGAAGTTCTCCACAATTTAATCCCGTGTGACTAGACCTGATCCTGAGACTGTGTCCTCACGTTCTAGATTCCCCAGCTTGGATCGACAACCTCAGTGCCCACACTGGGAAGCCCCTACAGAAACTTCTGTTTCAGACAAGATCACTTCACATTCTTCTAAACTCCAAAGTGTATAGGCCCCTGCTCATCCAGGGACCAATCTAAGGAACTTTCATCACTATGCAATTTCATCCTTCCTTCAATGCAGAGATCAAAACTGCATATCAGGATGGTCTCATCAAAGCTCTATACGATTAAAATAAGACTTCCTTATTCCTGTACTCAAATCCTCTTGCAATAAAGGCCAATGTGTTATTTGCCTTCCTAAAGCTGCACTTTATGTTGTATACATGAGTACATGAAAGTATCACTAAAGACTTACAAGTTTAAAAATATGCAGATTTTATGCTCTTACAAAAGTGAATAATTTCTCATTTTGCTGCATTATGCCCCATTTATTTCCTGTTACCTGTTTGCTTAATCTATTTCATTTTGCAGCCTCTGTATCCTCATGGTTTACATTCCCGCCTTTGTTCTAACAGCAAACCTAAATGCATTACTGTTTCTTATCATATGAATCATTATTACAGATTGTAACTTACAGAAGCCACGGTGCTAATCGTATTTATAGCCTGGCCTGCCAACTTGAAAATGCGGACTCTCTGCTCCTTGTCTAGTAGCAAATCCTCTATCCATGTCAATATATTAACTTCAATTTCATGAGCCCCTTAAATGCGTATTAATGTTCAGGTGTGGCACACTTGTCGAATGTCTTTTTAAATTCAAGTATTCTACATCTACTTGTCCTCCTTGATTCACCCAAGTCTTTGCATCCCAAAACAATAACAATTTGTGAAATGTGATTTCCCTTTATAAAACCATGTTGGTTTTGTCTGATTGCCTTGATTTTAAGTGCCTTGTTAAGACCTCCTTAACAACAGATGCCAGCTTTTGTCTGATGACTGATGTCATGCCATTTGACCAGTGGTTCCACATTTTCTCACCATATTTTCTTGAATCGTGGTATTACATCTTGTAACTTGTAATTGTCTGGAACTGTTCTGGAATCTAAGGAATTTATAAATTTAGAATCACTACCTCTGCAGCAACATCTTCAGAAAGTTAGGATATAGGTCATTAGACCCTTGGTAGTGATTAGCATTTAGAACTTAATTTCTCCAATCCTTTGTCTCTGCTGATATTGATGATCTATATTCCTTCACTCTACTAAGAGTGTTCTTTTCCTGCTATGTAACTCTGTTCGTGAAGACAGACAAAATATTTGTTCAACATCTCCGCCATTTCCTCATTCCCATCATAATTCTCTTGCCTCTGCTTCTAAGGGGACCAATGTTTACGTTAGCTGATTTTTTTACATATTTCTAAAAGATCTGACTGGTCCATTCTCGTATTACACTTTTCATGTGTTCTGAAATGCTTCGATAGCCGTTTGTTGGTTTCTAAAATATTACCAATTCTCAGGCCTATGTCGTTATCCACTTTATGCAAGTGCTCTGATACTCTAGCTCCACATCTTTTGGGGTTGTCTCAAAAATTAATGATTTAAACATATTATTCAAAGACCCAGGTGATAACCTGCTTGATGGACTCAAATTAACAGAAAAATCCGTCCAGGTTTCTGTACTTAACATGCACTACTATTTATTGTGAACAAACCAGCTTTTAACCAGGAGCAAACAAAACTATGAATTATCAACACGTAACTGGCTGAAACTCTAACCCCTTCTTAAACCCGTACACACACATGCAGATAGGCACCCACAAAGGAGGAGAAAGTATTGGAGAAACACAATTTGGTAACACCAAGTCCACAGGCTTCAATGAGATGTCCCTTCTGTGTATTCAGAATCCTCCTGATTTTGAATTTTCAGTTCTTTGCTCAGGACATGGGGTGATTGGCACACAAATTATTCAATCTTTTAGTCACTGATTAATCATTGAATTCCTACAGGCCATTCGGTCCACACTGACCCTCTGAAGAGCATCCCACCCAGACACACCCCTACCCCTGTATTTCCCATGGGTATGATCAGCAACTTAGCACAGCCAATCCACCGAACCTGAACATCTTTGGACTGTGGGAGGAAGCCAGAGCATCCGGAGGAAACCCACACAGACGCAGGGAGAATGTGCAAACTCCACACAGACAGTGGCTGGAGAGTGGAATCGAACCTTGGTTCCTGATGCAGTAAGGCAGCAGTACCAAATACTGAGCCACTGTGTCACCCACTGGTTAGAAGCAACACCTTACAGCAAAAGGTGGAAGAAAATAGTGAACTACCTTCTAGTTTTTGGTTACTTCACTGCAGAGAGAGGGGAAAAAGAGAGATGGTGTTCATGCAGGGTGAAGACCTCTGTCCCTGTTTTGTTCGCACACAAACTGCCCAGGAGCCAATCAGAGAGTTGTTGCCACGCTGATGACTCCTGGCCTCTGCAACTGGTCCAAATTAATAAAAGACAAATCATCTATATGCGCTGGACACTCCCACTATGTAGTTCGCTTTCAAACATTTGTTTGAACAAATCAAGTTCAAAATCAACTCCTCATGAGTTCCAGTAACTTTGTTTTTAAAAGCGCAGCAACGTCACAATCCTTGGTTTATAACAGTATCCGTTTCTCATTTTGGTCCACAATCCAAAATAAAGAAGAATAAAAATTGTGGTATTTACACTTGATACAGTTGTCTGAAATGTTGCAAGCCTCTCCTTTTACTCCAATACTAAATAATCTTATGGGATCACAGATGGATCTTTCTCACTGAGTCTTTCTTTAAACAGAATGTATTTTTGTTGAACATTTTTAACTGTTTGTTCAAATATTTCTCACTGTTTATTTACCACCATATCTTTTAGTTTAGTTAGCTAGTCAACTTTAGCCAGCTTTCTCCTTATGCCAACGTAATTGGCTTTAAATTTAAGATTCTTGTTTGGGAAAGACATTAAACCTGTAAATCTTGTTCAGAGATATTTTAGATTTAGTATGAAATGTATGTAGAACCACACAGCTGTACAACGTGGAAACAGACCCTTCAGTCCAACTCATCCATGCTAAGCAGATATCCTAAGTTAATCTAGTCCCATTTGCCAGCATTTAGCCCATATTCCTCTAAACCCTTCCTATTCGAATACCCATCCTTTTAAATGTTGTAATTGTACCCACCTTCACCACTTCCTCTGGCAGCTCATTCCATACACGAACCGTTTTCTGCATGTAAAAGCTGCCCCTTGGGTCCCTTTTAAATCTTTCCCCTCTCATCTTAAACCAATGCCCTCTAGTTTTGGACTCCGCTACCCTGGGGAAAAGCCCTTGGCTATTCACCCTATCAATACCCCTCATGATTTTATAAACTTCCATAAGGTAACTCCTTAGCCTTCGATGCTCCGGGGAAAACAGAGCCAGCCTATTCAACTTCTCCCTATAGCTCAAACCCTCCAAACCTGGCTACATCCTTGTTAAATCTTTTCTGAATCCTTTCAAGTTTCATAACATCCTTCCAATAGCAGGGAGACAAGAATTGAACGCAGTATTCCAAAAGTGGCCTAACCAACGTCCTGTACAGCCGCAACGTGACCTCCTAACTCCTATATTTAATGCACTGACCAATAAAGGCAAGCGTACTAAACACCTTCTTCACTATCCTATCTACCTGCAACTGTACTTTCAAGGAACTATGAACCTGCACCCCAAGGTCTCTTTGTTTAGCAACACTCCGCAGGACTTACATTCAGTGTATAAGTCCTGCCCTGATTTGCCTTTCCAAAATACAGTGCCTCACATTTATCTAAATTAAACTCCATCTGCCACTCCTCGACCCATTGGCCCATCTGATCAAGATCCTGTTGTACTCTGAGTAGACAGCAAAGAAGGTTATCTACCTCTCCAATTTTGGTGTCATTTGCAAACTTCCGAACCATACCTCCTACATTCACATCCAAATCATTTATATAAATTAGGGGAGGCGATGGTCTAGTGGTGGTATCACTGGATTATTAATCCAAAGAGTCAGACAATGTTCTGGGGACCTAGGTTCAAATCCTGTCACAGCAGATGGTAGAATTTGAATTCAGTAAAATTGTTGATCCGTTGTTGGGGACTCAGCACCAATCCTTGTAACACACTGCTGGCCACAGGCCTCCAGTCTGAAAAAATCAATCAATTCTCTTTGTTATTTCTTCAAAAAACTCAATTAACTTAGTGAGACACTATTTCCCATGCACAAAGCCAAGTTGACTATCCCTAGTCAGTCCTTGCCTTTCCAAATGTAAATCCTGTCCCTCAGGATTTCCTCCAACAACTTGTCCGTCATAACCAAATATAGTTGCCCAACTATATTCCCTGGCTTTTCCTTACCACCTTTCTTAAATAGTGGCACCATGTTAGTCAACCTCCAGTCTTCAGCATCTCACATTTGGCTAACAATAATACAAATATCTCAGCGAGGGTCCTGGCAATCACTTTCCTAGTTTCCCACAAAGTTCTCGAATACACTTGATCAGATCCTGGGGATTTATCCACCTTTATGCATTTTAAGATGTCCAGCACCACCACCTCTGCATTATGGACATTTTTCAAGATGTTGCTATTTATTTTCCCACATTCTGTAGCTTCCATAATCTTCTCCACAGTAAACACTGATGCAAAATACTCATTTAGTATCTCCCCCATCTCCTGTGGTTCCACACATAGGTCACCTTGCTGATCTTTAAGGGTCCCTATTCTCTCCATAGTTTTTTAGGCCTTAATTGTAGAATCCCTTTGGATCTCCTTAACCCTATTTGCCAAAGCTATCTCATGTCCACTTTTTGACCTCCTGATTTCCCTCTTAAGTATATTCTATTGTCTTTATACTCTTTTAGGGATTCACTCTAGGGATCCCCGCTGTCTATACCTGACATATGCTTCCTCCTTATTCTTGACCAAAACCTCAATTTCTCCAGTCATCCAGCATTCCCTAAACCTACCAGCTTTTCCCTTCACCCTATCAGGAACATACTGTCTCTGGACTCTGATTATCTCCTTTTTGAAGGCTTTCCACTCCCAAGCCATGCCTTTACCTGCGAATATCCGCCCCCAAACAACTTTTGAAAGTTCTTGTCTAATACCGTCAAAATTGGCCTTCCTCCAATTTAGATCTTTAACTTTTAGATCTGTCTATCCTTTTCCAGCAATATTTTTAAACTAATAGAATTATGGTCACTGGCCCCAAAGTGCTTCCCCATTGACACCCCAGTCACCTGTCCTGCTTTATTTAAGAGTAGGTCAGGTTATGCACCTTCTCTAGTAGGTACATTCACTACTAAATCAGAAAATGTTCTTCGTAGAATCCTTACTGTCTCGAAACAGACCCTCCTGCCCAACAAGTCCACACTGACCTCACAGCATCCCACCCAGACCCATTCCCCTATAACCCACCTAATCTAAACATACCTGAACACCATGGGCAATTTAGCATGGCCAGTCCACCTAGCCTGCACATTTTTTGGACTGTGGGAGGAAACTGGAGCACCCGGAGGAAACCCACGCAGACACAGGGAGAATGTGCAAACTCCACACAGACAGTCGCCCGAGGGTGGAATCAAACGCAAGTCCGTGGTGCTGTGAGGCAGCAGTGCCAACCGCTGAGCCGCTTGTTCACGCTTAATAAAGTCCTCTTCATCCAAGCCTTTAACACTATGGTAGTCCCAATCTATATTTGGAAAGTTCAAATCCCCTAACATTACCACCTTATTATTCTTACAGACAAATGAGATCTCCTTACAAATTTGTTTCTCAATTTCCCACTGACTGTTGGGGTGGATCTGTAGTACAGTCCCAATAAGGTGATTATCCCTTTCTTATTTCTCAGTTTCATCCAAATTACGTTCCTGGACGTAGTCCTAGGAATACCCTTCCTAAGCACAGCCATAATGATATCCCTAATCAAAAACGCCACTTGCCCCCCACCTCCTTTCGATCCTTCCTGTGGCATCTATACCCTGGAACATTAAGCTGCCAGTCCTGTCCGTCTCTGAGCCATGTCTTTGTAATCGCTATGATATCCCAGTCCCATGTTCCCAACCATGCCCTGAGTTCAACTGCCTTACCTGTTAGGCCCCTTGCATTGAAATAAATGCAGTTTACTTTATCAATCTGATCTCATTCTCTGCTTTATTCCTGCCTGTCCTGTCTATTTGACTTACTCCTTTTCCCAACTGCACCAGCCTCAGACTGTTCCCTTTCCTCATTATCTCCATGGGTCCCACCTCCCCCCTTGCTAGTTTAAACCCTCCCGAGCAGCTCTAGCAAATCTTCCCGCCAGTATATTAGACCCCTTCCAATTCAGGTGCAATCTGTCCTTCTTATACAGGTCAATGTCTACCCCAGAGAGATTCCAATGATCCAAAAATGTGAATCCGTCTCCTGTACGCCAGCTCCTCAGCTTCACATTCATCTGCTCTGTCCTCCTATTCCTACCCTCACTAGCTAGATATTACTCCTTCGAGGACATACTTCTTAAATACCTGCCTAATTTCCCTTATTCTATCTTCAGAATCTTGTTGTTTTCTCGTCCTATGCCGTTAATTCCAATGTGTACAAAGACCTCCTGCTGCTCACTCTCCCCTTTTGAGAATATTCTGCATCCTCTGTGAGATATCTTTGGTCCTGACTCCAAGGAAATAACACACCATTCTGATATCTCATTGTCAGCTGCAGGATAGACTGTCTGTGCCTCTGACTAGAGAGTCCCCTATCACATTCGATTGCTTGGAACCTGGCATACCCTCATTACATTAGAGCTAGTCTCTGTACCAGAACCTTGGATGTCAGTGCTACATTCCCCTGAGAGTTCATCAGCCCCTACATTTTCCAAAACAGCATACTTGTTCGAGATGGGTTTAGCCACAGGAGACTCCTGCACTCCCTGCCTACCTCTCCTACTTTTCCTGGAGCTCACCCATCTGCCTGACTGTTTTTTTCCCCCACGCTGCAATTACCATCCACCACACTCCCTAGCTGCTGTAAATTCCTCATTGCCTCAAACTGCCGCTCCAACTGATCCATGCAATAGGATAAGATTTGCACCCAAACACACTTCCTGCAGAATAATCATCAGGAAAATTGAAACTCTCCCTAATGTCCAGCATCCAACAGGAAGAGCACATCACTCTACTAAAGGCCATCCTTGCATCTTAACAGTAGCACAGTCTCACTGATCTAAGAACTCTTAGATACTACGTTCTGAGGAAGGGTCACCGGACCCGAAACGTTAGCTCTGTTTTTTCCTTCACAGATGCTGCCAGATCCACTGAGCTTTTCCAGCGACTTTGTTTTTGTCCCTGATTTACAGCATCTGCAGTTCCTTTGGTGTTTACTTAGTATCTATGTTTATATTTTTATATTTTAAAGTTTAATCAAGAGACAGATCTCAATCAAACATTTAATCAAAAATAAACCCCACTCTACTCACTATTGTAGATTTACAATATGATCACTATTTCCCTGTAGATCTTATATTACGGAATTACTAGTTAATCTGGCCTAATTGCAAATACTGTTATTCCAGGAAACTGCTCTGAGAGTATTCTACAACTTATCTTCCAAATTGTTTTTGCCAATTTGACGTGTCCAGTCCATGTGAAGATTTAAGTTCCCTACGATTGTTACATTACCTCCTTATTACAAGCTTCAATTATGTTGTAACTAATGCTTTGTACAGTGCTGTAACTACTCTCTGCAACATTTTCTGACTTTTTGTTATTCATAATCTCCATCTGTGCAGGACCCCCGTCCTAATGTTGTTAGCCAAGATCCTTTCTCACTATGGTACTTGTATTATTCTTTACCACCGGGGCTGTTCCTGCTCTTTTACAATTCTGTCTACGTTTTAAGTTTTATGAATTCTGGAATATTTATCTATCAATCATTTATTGAAGCTTGAGGCAAGATTGACAAGTTTCATGAGAAGCTTACATTATAGCCTTTTGCATAGATGTGGATTTTCAGCTCTGAATATATTGTGCAAAAGGCTTTGTTCTTTCTTTTATGATGAACCTGTCTCCCATCAACTTTGGGTTAATGAATGTAATAATTTCCTGGCTATGCCATAATATTTTCTTAAATTCAGGAATATTAATATTAAATCTTATTTTACGTAAATAAAGAAATCCTGAGGGGGTCTCAAGGTATGATTGAAAATCTTCAAAAAATAGTTTGATTATCTTGGTTCTTAAAGAAGTTATGGATTTACTTTTAAAGTCAACTTAAGAGAAATGTTTCTCAGTCTTACTTCACTCTGTCATTTTTACAGGACTTCAATGATACAGAACATTCAATTCTTCATAATGGATGCCATTACCATGCAAGTTGTGCAAATTTTTGGCTAAACTGTGTGGACTCAAACTTACCTGGCCTGATTGCTATGAAGGAAAATTCTGAGGACTTGAATTTGGAAGAGCTCTCAGTTCTTGGACAAAACTGCTTGGACACTAATCCTAAAGACTTCACTGTTCCTATAACTCAATGACTGTAAATTGTATTCATTCTCAGAGTCAGTGCATTTGTTTCGGAGTGAATGGTTTTGTCAAAGTTGCCCTGCGTTATGCGCCAAGAGTTATGTTAATGTGGCTTATAGATATAGCACACAGAGCTATGGATAAATTACTAGAAAATGGAGTTAGAGCGGATAGGTATTTGATGACCAGCATGGAATGATGGGTCGAAGGATCACTTGCCCTGCTATAAATGCTCAATAACTCACGCCCTAACCTGAGCCCTAACAAGTGATCGTTCAAGAGGCTTTTCTTGTCTGTAAAATGTTAACTGTTCTATGAAAAGAAACAGATACAATATCATGTTTGACTAATCATGTTTCACTAATTTTATCAAGTAATTGGAGCACTTATCCACAAAGGTGGATAAGTTTAATGCAGTTCATCTCAAGTATGTGGACGAATGAAAGGCATCTGCTGAAGTACCAAAACTCAAGCCCAGAGACATTGTCCATGTGGATAGTATAATGAATGGAGAGCAATGATGAATAGTGCTTTTTCAGCCTGAAGGAAGTTACACAGGGGTGTTGCCCAGGGATCAATATTAGGACCACAGCTCCTTTTGACAAGTTGGATATGTAGGACATTGTTGTCAGTGAACTTTGAAACTATGAAACTAATATATAGTAACGATGAGAGGATTAGTCAGAGACATCAGGAGGAGAAAGACTGAGAAAACAGGCAGGCTTATGGCAAATGAAATTCATCACATTAATAATCAACAAGCAACAATGCACTCTGCCAGGACAAATGAAAGGTAGAATTTGATACAAGTGCAGGTACAGGGCCATGGGGATGAATGTAGGAAAATGTTCAAAGATTGCTGATAATGTGGGAAAGCAACATAAATGTCATATTGGACAGAAGGAGGCCATTTGGTCCTTCAAAAAATACAGGAAATAATTGGTTTCAGAGGACTGGAGCACAGAAGCTAGAGAGTTATGCTAAACCTTTATAAAACACTATTTGGGTATGAGCTAGTATGTAGCATTTAAATCTAGGCAGCATATAGAGGGGACGCCAAAGCTTTTAAGCGGGTGTAGGATACATAATTGACTTGGGCTAACAGGAGGAAGCCAAAGCATAATGATGTTCAAGTCCAAAGATGTGTAGGTTTGGTGGATTGGCCATGCTAAAGTTACCCCATAGTGTCCAGTGAGCTGTAGGCTAGGTGGATTAGCCATGAGAAATGTGGGATTAAAAGGATAGGTCCGGGTGGGATTCTCTTCAGAGGGTTGGTGTAGACTCAATGGGCCAAATGGCTTCTATCTACACTGTAGGGATTCAATGAGTATGTCTTTGGGAAAGGCAGTCTTGTCCTCAGACTCCTTCTTCACATAAACTGTGGGAACTATAGTGGCCCCAATATTGGATTCAGCCATGACGAGAGATTAGACAGGCTGGGGCTGTTTTCCTTACAGTGGGAACTGATGAAGGAGTGCAATGTTCTGAGTGGCAAAGTCAGGATAGATAGGGATAAACTTTGGCTTAGTAATGGGGAAAACAACCATGGGGACTCAGTCTAGAGGTGCACAGGAGGTTTAAAAAGGATTAAATTCATTTCTTTCATTCAGAAGGCAATGAGTATCTGGAACTCACTGCCTGTAAATCTGGTAAAGGGAGGAAATCTCAAGATATTGAAGAACGAGTTAGATAAACACTGAAACACCATAGCACACAGGGCTATGGATAAATTACTAGAAAATGGAGTTAGAATGGATAGGTATTTGATGACCAGCATGGAATGATGGGTCGAAGGATCACTTTCCCTGCTATAAATGCTCAATAACTCACACCCTAACCTGAGACAGAAAGCATCTGCAGTACCTATTATCTCAGAAAGAAACGAAGATGCCTGCTTGATCCGCCTTCACAGAAAGCAGCAACAAGCCCCACCTACTGGGCAGCCTTGGCATCAAACCACACCCAATGGGCAGCCAGGGTAACAAGCCACACCCACCAGCCAGTCATGAATACAGACCACACCCAACTTTCCCACCATGACAACAAAGCCCGCATGTCTTTGTCGCCATAGCAACACGTTGCACCCCATGTGTTCATGATAAGGAGGTGTCGGTATTGGACTGGGGTGGACAAGGTCAGAAATCACACAACGCAAGGTTATAGTCCAATGGGTTTATTTGAAGTCACAAGCTTTTACACCCTCACTCCTTCTTTAGGTGTTAGTGAGAGAGGTGGCATCAGACACAGAATTTATAAGTAAAAGATCAAAGGGTCATAGAAGTGATGCAAATATACTGAACAAACCTAAGATGGCTGTTAAATTTTTAATCAGTTAGAAAGGAGATGCAGGTTTCAATTGATTAATATACAAATCCCCGAATTTCTTTCAAGTCACTGCCCTGAGATAACTAAAGGTTTTATCAGTGTACCAGAGGTGACATCTCAGGTCAGACAATGCATTTTAAGTGTGAGGCCTTATTTAGAACCTATCTGTGTTTTAACTTGGAGTCAGACTGGTTTTATTTCCAAAGCGGGAATTTATAAAATGACACGTTGACTGACTATCTACAAATTGTGTGCTTTTTGAACAAAATAGAATGTATCTGCAATTACAAATCTGCAAATGAGAATTCACCCCATAGATTTGTATGTATGTGTGTGCGTGTATATGCCAGGGAGAGAGAGAGAGAATGTGTGTGTGATAAAGGGAGAGAGAGAAAAAGAGTGTATGTGTGAGCGAGAAAGATCATGTGTGTATGTCTGTGTGTATGAGTGTTTGTGTGTGCACGCATACATGTGTGTGTCAAGGAGAGAGTGTGTGTGTGAGAAAGGGAGAGAGAGAAAGAGTATGTATGTCTGTATGTGTGAGTATGTGTGTGTGCATGTGTGTGTGTGTAAGGGAGAGAGTACGTGTATAAGAGAGGCAGAGAGAGAATGAAAGTGTGTGTGTGTATAGTGTGGTGTGGTCACCTTTAGTGTGGCATGAACCCACGATCCTGATTGAGGCCAACCTCATGAGTACTGAACATGGCTATCAGCCTCTGCTTGACGACTCTGCGCTGTTGTGTATCCTGAAGTCCGCCTTGGAGGACGTTTATCTGAAGATCCAAGGCTGAGTGTCCTTGCCTGCTGAACTGTTCTTCCACTGGGAGTGTCTGTCACACATGAACAGAGACACATTCTCTCTCTCCCTCACACACACACTCCCTCTCTTTCTCTCTCTCCTTCTCAAACACATCCATACACTCTTTCTCTCCCTCTCACATAAACACATACACACACAAACACATTCTCTCTCTCTCCCATACACCCACACCCACAAACACACACGCACACATACATATAAATCTATGGGGTGAATTCCCATTTGCAGATTTGTAGTTACAGATACATTCTATTTTGTTCAAAAAGCACACAATTTGAAGACAGTCAATCAAGGTGGCATTTTACAAATTCCTACTTTGGAAATAAAACCGGTCCGACTCCAGGTTAAAACACAGATTGTAAACAAGGCCTCATACCTAAAATGCCTTGTCTGACCTGAGATGTCACCTCTGGTATACTGATAAAATCTTTAGTTATCTCGGGCCAGTAACTGGTAAGAAACACTGGGATTTGCATATTAATCAATTGAAACCTGCATCTCCTTTCTAACTGACTCAACATTTAACAGCCATCTTAGGTTTGTTCAGTATATTCGCATCACTTCTATGACTCTTTGATCTTTTACTTATAAATTCTGTGTCTGATGCCACCTCTCTCACTAACACCAGAAGAAGGAGCGAGGCTCCATAAGTTTTCAAATAAACCTATTGGACTATTACATGGTGCTGTGTGATTTTTGACCATGTTTATTCAGCCACAGCAAGAGACTGTGCCCAACAAGGCAACAAACCCCGCCTGCTCCAAACGTCAGACAGATTGAGCCAATGAAAAGATCCTTTAAATATTTGCATTCACTAAACCTAATCCAATGTCATAATACGCTATTACATACGTTGTAAGTTTCAATAACCCATGCATAATTAAAGCTCAGATGGCTGATTTAGCAATCGTTATATAGTCTATTCCATATGTTGAAAAAAAACTCACCACAATATAGAAGTGTGTGGGGTTATCTAGATTTATAAGGCACTCAGATCCAAATTTGAGACGTGCTCGCTTCGGCAGCACATATACTAAAATTGGAACGATACAGAGAAGATTAGCATGGCCCCTGCGCAAGGATGACACGCAAATTCGTGAAGCGTTCCATATTTTACGTTTTTATTCTTAAGATGGGTCTTGGCCCGAAACGTCAGCCTTCCTGCTCCTCTGATGCTGCTTGACCTGCTGTGTTCATCCAGCTCTACACCTTGTTATTCCATATTTTGCACATTGCCCACATTACATTTCACTTCTAAAACATTACATTTCACCCTCTGCACAGTATCCAACCTCCCTTTCACTCACCAGGATCACATAGCCCTTGGAATTTACTCCAGCAAAATATTTGTTGTTTAAACAGATAATAAGTAGTTATTGAAAATAACAAAATACTATAGAAGCCGCAAATCCTGAAGGAAAACCCCACTGCTGCTGACCCTCAGCAAAGATAAGCCACATCTACAGGTACAATATATGGTGGAAGAGAGAAGCAGCTGGACGCCAAGGTTGTGGACCAACTCGGCAGCACCGACTTTTGCCGTTTTAAATATATTTACTTCAGGTGTAAAAGGATGAAAGAGATGAGGTGAAAAGGGGACTGGGCAGTTCTAATAAACTCGTGGAGAGTGTGAACTGAGGGATAGAGTTTTATCCAAAGTGAATGATATGAGAACAGAACTTCACTTTCTGGAAGGGGGAGATTAAAGTTTATCTGTTATAGGGCGAGGGGTGAACTGTGTCTGTGAACTCAGCCAAATGCTGGACTCTGACTTTGTGAACTGGAGTTGTGGGGGAATGAGGTATGGCTATGTTACTGGAGGAAGGACTCTGAAGTAATCAATGGTCTGTTGTTAAATCCAAAATGTGACCTTTGTTAAGGTCCTCTGTGTCATGTATGTAGTTTGTGTGCTGCCTCTCTAAGGGAGCCGGTCAAGTGACCTCATCCCTTACAGCTCCAATTCACACAGTCAGTCTCTAACATTTGGTCGAGTTCACAAGAGATGCTGCAGCCCACGACCTGTAGTAGAGAATCTCTCACCGCTCCTTCCCAGAAAGTGAAGCTGCTGTTTTTATATCACTCACTTTGGATTAAGTGCCTCTCCAAAAACGCAACTTCTATCTTTATTCCTAAATTCACACCCTCCACCTGTTTGTTAGGACTGTCCAGTCCCCCTTTCACTGCATTTCTTTCATCCTTTTAACATCTTGGAATGAGTATATTTGAAACGGCAGAAGTCGGTGCTGCCGAGTTGGTCCACAACCTTGGGGTCCAGCTGCTTTCTCTCTTCCAGGATGTACTGTACCTGAAGATGTGGCTTTTCTTTCAATGACTATTTTATCACTAACTCATTAAACAACTTAAATATTTTGCTGAAGAGCGTAAATCTCAAGGATTGTGGTATCCTGGTGAGTGAAAGGGAGGTTGGACACTTTGCAGACGGTAAAATGTAATGTTTTAGAAGTGAAATATAATGTGGGCAACGAGCAAAATATGGAACGCTTCACGAATTTGCGTGTCATCCTTGCGCAGGGGCCATGCTAATCTTCTCTGTATCGTTCCAATTTTAGTATATGTGCTGCCGAAGCGAGCACGTTTAAATATCAGAGCTGAGTGGCTTATAAATCTAGATAACCCCACACACTTCTATATTGTGGTGAGATTTTTTCATCATATGGAATAGACAATATAATGATTGATAAATTAGCCATCTGAGCTTTAATTATGTATGGGTTATTGAAATTTACAACGTATGTAATAGCATATTATGACATTGGATTAGGTTTAGTCAATGCAAATAATTAAAACATCTTTTCATTGGCTCGATCTGTCTGACGTTTCATGTGGGTGGGGTTTGTTGTGAGGGCAGGCGTGGCCTGTCACGCCGTGATTGGTGGGCAGTGCCTATTGCCACAGCCTGAGGTGGACATAGTATGTTGCCATGGCGACAGTGGTGGGCTTTGTTGTTGCCCAGTGGGCAGGGCCAATTGCTCAGCTGTGTCAAGCTGTGGGAGGTGAGCAGGCAGCTCTTGTTTCTCTATGCCAGGTTTGGGAGTGAGTCACTGAGTTTTTACAGCAGGGGAAGAGATCCTTCGATCCATCGTGCCAATGCTGCTCCCTTGTGTGTAATTCCCAGTTTTAACAACTGGCAACAAGTGTGGGATCAGACATACTGATACTGGTTGCAAATGACGTTTTGTTTTTGATGTGAGGAGACGGAGCCCAGATTTCAGAAATGTTGGCATGGGATTGAGGAGGTAACGTGGAGGGAGAATCTCGCAGGACCTGGGCCGCAGTTGACACCAGGAAAGAGGGGAGTTACCATGTAGCGAGCCAGAAACGGTGGTCGTGAGGGGACTCAGGCCGACAGCTGAAGAAGAGAGTTTGCACTTAAGTGCGAACGGAGTCACAGAGAATTGTCGCCGGGGACTTGGGCTGTGGGCGATGGGAGAGACGGATGGTACATTAGTAGTTGGTGAGTGAGTGGCTGATGGGGAGGGTACTTGGACTGAGAACAGCCACTAGGCTCAAGTGGCAGGAAATATTCCCTCTGGTGGGAATACAAAATAGCAGGACAATTTGTCGCGATGGGACTGTCTGATGAAGTGTCAAAAAATTGGACCTTATACATGGAATGCTTGAATTTGTTCTTAAAGGCAAACAAAGTGGCTGAGGACATCATTGCACCTGTTTACTTAAGTTCCATTGGGAGCAACACTTTTACAATTCTAAGGAGTCTGGTACCACCAGAGAAATCCACGGAGAAGACATTTCAAGAGCTATGCAAAGTGTTAGGAAGTTATTTTCCATTCAAACTGCCAATGGTTGTGGAATGTTTCTGTTTTACAAACAGGTACAGCATGAAGGAGAGTCCATCAACCCCAACTTGTGATCAACTCAAAGAAGTTCCAAGATGCCTCGTGGGACTACGCAGTGTGGAGCTGGAGCAACACAGCAGGCCAGGCAGTATCAGAGGAGCAGGAAAGCTGACGTTTCAGGTTGGGACCCTTCTGCCTGCTGTGTTCCTCCAGCTCCTCACTGTGTTATCTCTGACTCCAGCATTGGCAATTCTTACTATCTCTGCCTTGTGGGACTTTTTGGTTTGTGGTGTCCAACATGAAGCCATCCAATGGAAGACACAAAGAGAGATAACAAAGAGAGATATAGATTTCAAAGCAGATTTTGAAATGGCTATCTCAGTGATGTTGTCCATCAGCAAAGCAACACAGTTGGCTGTCAGCTCTCAGGTACATATAATAGTGGCAACTCGGCAGAGTGTGGTACTAACTGTAGAATGCCACCGATATGGTGAGAGTGGCCACAAGGAGTCGACGTGTTTGACACAAGAAGCCTAGTGCCAGAGGTGTGAGTGGGCCATATTGCCTGAAATTGCTGGGTATAACTCAAGTAAGAGATGTTTAAAGGAGACGAGTCATAGGGCAATGCATAAGGCACATGTCGCCAGGCAGGGAGTAGACAGGGAGAGCAAAGACAGGATTGACAGTGAGAAAGTTGGGCTTCATGATGAAGGTAAGAACCAGGGAGCTCAGTCTGAAGCTGAACAGGAGATATAAGTGAATTAAATATGTTTCTTTCTCATTCAGAAGGCAGTGGGTATCTGGAATTCACTGCCTGTAATTCTGATAGAGGGAGAAAATCTCAAGATATTTAAGACTTATTTAGATAAACAGTGAAACACGATAGTGTGTACAGCGACGGGTATAGTGGTGGAAAGTGGAATTAGAGTGGATAGATACTTGACAGCCAGCCTGGATGCAATGGATTGAAGGATCTCTTCCCCTGCTGTAAAAATTCGGTGACTCACTCCCTAACATGGCATAGAGAAACAAGAGCTAAAACAGTGTGGAGCTGGAGGAACACAGCAGGCCAGGCAGCACCACAGGAGTGGGAATGTTGACGTTTCGGGTCGGGAACCTCTGAAGCTGCCTGGCCTGCTGTGTTCCTCCAGCTCCACACTGCGTTATCTCTCACTCCAGCATCACCAGTTCTTACTATCTCTGAGAAACACCATCTGCCCGCTCACCCCAGCTTCACACAGCAGCGCAATAGGACCCGCCCACTGGTCCGCAACCACGCCTATACCCGGGGCCATGGCAACACACCACGCCCACCGCACCCGCATTGGCAACAGGCACCGCCCCCATTCACGCCATGACAACAGGCCACGCCCGCCTTCGGCAACAAACCCCGCCCACTGGCCTCGTTTGGCGACAGACCGCCCCTACTTAGAAAAAACCAACAGGTCCAGCCAATGGAAACACGCTTTAACTTTATTTACATTGATTTACCCGAATCCAGCGCAGTAAATTAGATTACGCTACCTGTATACTTCAGGAAATTCTACACAATAAAAGCATAGATCTCTAATGTCTCGTTACCACATAGCATGTTCCAAATGATTACAAAATTGAATTTAAAGGAACAATCACCATAACATATATTTGGTTGGATCTTTCAAGGTTCATAAAGTAATCCGGGTCAAATGCAAAAACGTGCTCGCTTCGGCAGCACATATACTAAAATTGGAACGATACAGAGAAGATTAGCATGGCCCCTGCGCAAGGATGACACGCAAATTCGTGAAGCGTTCCATATTTTACACTTTCACCATGTATCATCTCACCTGTTACAAAGTGTGTCCCCAGACACCAAACCCAGGTTACATCTTGATTCAGCTCGTCCTTCATTCACTAAATACTAAAATTGGAATGATACAGAGAAGATTAGTATGGCTCCTGCGCACGAATGACGTGGAAATTCATATTTTATAATTTCACCACCTTACATTTCACCCACTGCAAAGTGTCTGTATGGACCCGGACATCAAACTCAGGTTATATCTGGATTCACCTCCTACTCGTGTTCACTCACTGTTCAATGTTCAGTGATCACTGAACGCTGTTCTGAGGAAGGGTCACTGGACCCGAAACGTTAACTGTGATTTCTCTTCACAGCTGCTGCCAGGCCTGCTGGCCTTTTCCAGCAATTTCTGTTTTTGTTTCTGATTTACAGCATCTGCAGGTCTTTGGGTTTTCACTCACTTTAATCTCCTTTTCACTCCACAGGATCCCACAAGTTTGGGCTTTACTCTCTTTTAAGTTTTTAAAAACATTAATCACATAATAGTTGTCACTATGCAATTAACAAAATACACAGAAACTGCAAATCCTGTAGGAAATCCCCAACTACTTATAATGCTCAGGAAAGACAAGCCAAGTCTTCAGAAACCTGGTGGAAGAGAGAAGCAGCTGGACACCAAGGTTGTGGACCAAATCTGCACACTAACTTTTGCTGGAAACAGTGGTTTCAAATATATCATAGGGTGTCATGGTGGCTCAAGGTTTAGCATTGCTACCTTACAGCACCAGGCACCTGGGTTTGATTCCAGACTTGGGTGACTGTCTGTGTGGCATTTGCACATCCTCCCCATGTCTGTGTGGGTTTCCTCTGGGTGCTCTGGTTTCCTTGCACTGTCCAAAGATGTGCGGGTTAAGTGATAACAAGCATGGGGCTGGATGAACACAGCAGGTCAAGCAGCATCATAGGAGCAGGAAAACATGACGTTTCGGGCCTAAAACCTTCATCAGAAATCTTCATCAGAAAACCACCAAAAGGTGGTTTTGGGATGCGGTAGGGGGAGGGGAGATTTTGAAGCTTGTGAAATCCACATTGATATCACTTGCGATAGGGTTAGGGTTAGGGTTAGGGTTAGGCTGAATATGAGTTGCTGTTCCTGTAGCCTTCAGGTGGCATCGTTGTGGCACTGCACGAGGCCCAGGATGGACACGTCGTCTGAGGAATGGGAGGGTAAGTTGAAATGGTTCGCGACTGGGCGGTGCAGTTGTTTATTGCGAACCGAGCGTAGGTGTTCTGCAAAGCAGTCCCAAAGCCTCCGCTTGGTTTCCCCGATGTAGAGGAGGTCACAACAGGTACAGCGGATGCAGTATACCACATTGGCAGATGTGCAGGTGAACATCTGCCTGATGTAGAAAGTCTTCTTGGGGCCTGGGATGGGGGTGAGGGAGGAGGTGTAGCATTTCCTGCAGTTGCAGGGAAAAGTGCCGGGTGTGGTGGGGCTGGAGGGGAGTGTGGAGTGGACAAGGGAGTCACGGAGAGAGTGGTCCCTCCGGAAAGCAGACAAGGGTGGGGAGAGAAAAATGCCTTTGGTGGTGGGGTCGGATTGCAGATGGCGGAAGTATCGGAGGATGATGCGTTGGATCCGGAGGTTGGTGGGGTGGAACGTGAGGACGAGGGGGATTCTCTTTTAGTTGTTATTGCGGGGACGGGGTGTGAGGGATGAGTTGCGGGAAATGCGGGAGACACGGTCAAGGGCGTTCTCGACCACTGCGGGGGGGAAGTTGCGGTCCTTGAAGAACAAGGACATCTGAGATGTACGGGAGTGGAATGCCTCATCCTGGGAGCAGATGTGGCGGAGGCGAAGGAATTTGGGAATAGGGGATTCCAGTTTTGCAGGAAGATGGGTGGGAGGAGGTGTATTCTAGGTAGCTGTGGGAGTTGGTGGGCTTGAAATGGATATCGATTTCTAGATGGTTGCCCAAAATGGAGACAGAGAGGTCCAGAAAGGTGAGAGAGGTGTTAGAGATGGTCCAGGTGAACTTAAGGTTGGGGTGGAAGGTGTTGATGAAGCTGTGGCTGGGTTACTGGAGGAAGGACATTGATGTAAGTGATGGTCTTTTGTTTAATCTGAAATGTGAAGATTCTTTGTATATTCACCTGGAGTTTGGTGATTTTGGTGCCAGATTGTGGAGGTAGTGTGGTGGGAAGCAGTTGCGAGAGGACCATACCACACCAGGAATGGAAGTACTCACCAGTTAACAGGCTGAGAGTGGCGTCATAATAGATCCCGAGCTGAAGAAGAGAGTCTACACCCAGGAGCTACCGGAGTTGTCATGGAGAGAGGTTGCGAGGTGTCTCATGCCATGGGTGACACTAGGGAGGAACAGTAAGCTAGCATGAGTGTAGAGGAAACAGCCGAAATGGGAGGGAACACGGGCTGCAAATGGCTCCTGAATCCATGTAGTGGAAAAAATTCCTGTCAGTGGGAATACAAAATGATGAGGACTCTGAAAATTGGACTTTTAATGTGGAATGCTTTAACTTGTTCTTAAAGGCAAACAAAGGGTTTGAGTTATTATGATAGTCTGTGACATTCTTTCCCTGGAACATAGCAAGTTAAGTGTTGACCTTATAGAAGTTCATTAAATCATGAGGGGCATGGATAAGGTGAATAATAAAAGTCTTTTACCTAGGGTAGGGGGATTCAAAACTAGAGAACATAGTTTTAAGGGGAAAGGGGAAAGATTTAAAATGGGCATGAGGGGCAACTTGTTTGCACAGAGGATAGTGCCTATATGGAATGAACTGCTTGAGGAAGTGGTAAATGCAGGCACAGTTACAACATTTAAAAGACATTTGGACAGGTACGTGAATAGGAATAGTTTAGAGGGACGTGGGCCAAACACAGGCAGATGAAGGGTCTAGGCCCGAAACATCAAGTTTTCCTGCTCCTATGATGCTGCTTGGCCTGCTGTGTTCATCCAGCCCCACGCCTTGTTAAATAGGAATAGTTTAGTTTGGGAAACCTGGTCAGCACAGACGAGTTGGACTGAAGGATCTGTTTCTGCGCTGTATGACTATGACACTGACCAGAGAAGTGGCTGAGGACATCGTGGTACTAGTTTTCTTAAATACCATTAGGAGCAAGACCTCAACAATTCTAAGGAGTCTGGTACAATCAGCAAAGCCCACAGAGAAGACAGTTCAAGAGCTATATGAAGTGTTAGGAAATTATTTTGCACCCAATAGAACGTTTCTGTTTTCACAAACAGATATAGCATGCAGAAGAGACCATCACCCAATATGTGGTTGACTAAAAGAGGTTAGTGTAACATTGTAAATTTGGAAGGTTCCTCTGAGATGCCTTGTTTAGTTTGTGATGTCCAACACAAAGCCATCTAATGGAAGCTACTAAGAAGGAGAGATCTGGATTACAAAGCAGCATTCAAAATTGCCATCCCGTCGGAGTAGGCTGCCAAAGAGGTAAAACAGTTGGCTGATGATACCTGGTGGAAAACATGGTGGAAGTGCATCACATGGAAACTTGGCAGAGTGTTCTATTAACTGTAGAATGCCACCGATATGGCAAGGAATCAATGAATTTGACTCGAGAAGCCCAAGGCTGCAGGCATAAGTCAGTAATTGCCTGAAGTTGCCAAGTACAATCAAGCAAGAGGTATTTAAAGGAGACAATTCAGAGGGCAAGGCATAAGACTCATACCGCTAGCCAGTGGGTAGACAGGGTGTCAGTAAAGACAGGACAGAGAGGGAGAAAGTTGGGCTTAGTATTGGGGGAAACAAAACCAGAGGGCTCAGCCTGCAGTGAGCAGGTGGTTTAAACAGGATTAAATCTGTTTTTCTTAATTAGTGAGGCAGTGGGTGTCTGAAATTCAGTGCCTGTAAATGTGGCAAACGAAGGAAATCTCAAAATATTTAAGAACTATTTAAACGAACGGTGAAACACCATAGCACATAAGGCTATGGATGAAGTGCAGGAAAATGGAGTTAGAGTGGACAGGTGCTTGATGACCAGCATGCATACGATGGGCGGAAAAGTCTTATTCCCTGCTGTATAGGCTCGGAGACTCACTCCGTTAACCCGGAACAGAGAAACAATCGCCGTCGCCTCAGCGGCTCTTCACACAGCACAGCGATAAACCCCGCCTACCGGGCAGCCACTGCATTAGACCACACCCTCCTGGAGGGGGAAGGAAGCAGGACAACAAACCAGGCCCACTGGTGAGCGTGCCAACTGGCCACGCCCTACTACGTCATAGAACCCGCCCACTCGCGGCGTTGATGAAGAGAGACCGGTTCGGAACTCCGAGCAGGTCCGGCCAATGAAAACACACCTGCATTTTATTTAAATTGACCGGTAAAAATCGCAAGCGGGAACATAATGTCACATTTCTTCTGTACACCAATAACTTGTACATAATAAAAGGACAGATGTCTGTTAGCATTTACTACATCGCATGCACCATATCATCATTAAAAATAAACAACATACCATAACACAAATATTGTTTGGGTTATGAAGATATATAAACTCCTTAATTAGACCCTGTGGGACGTGCTCGCTTCGGCAGCACATATACTAAAATTGGAACGATACAGAGAAGATTAGCATGGCCCCTGCGCAAGGATGACACGCAAATTCGTGAAGCGTTCCATATTTTACACTTTCACCATGTATCATCTCACCTGTTACAAAGTGTGTCCCCAGACACCAAACCCAGGTGACAAATTGATTCAGTTCGTCCTCGATTTCGTTCACATTTACCGCATTTTCACTCCACCGGCTCCCACAAGTTTGGGATTTACTCTCTTTAAGGAAACATTGACGCTATTTAAAACGTTAATGCTATGTCTATCGATGTGCAAAGAACAAAATACGCGGAAAGCACAAATCCTGTAGGAAAACCCCAACTGCTAATCATACTGGGCAAAGATAAGCCACATCTTCAGGAACCTGTTGGAAGAGAGGGGAAAAGCTCAGCCACACCGCCTTCTGCTGGAAACAGTGGTTTCAAATATATTTACTCCAGGTCTGAAAAGGGTAAAATAGATGCAGTGAACAGGGGAACGGACGGCGCCACCAAACTGGTGGATGGTGTGAACTGAGGATTAGAGACAGAAGTGGCATTCTGGGTGTGGTATTTTATCCAAAACAAATAATATCAGAACAGCAGGTTCACTTTCGGGGAAGGGGAGGTGAGAGATTCTCTGTTACAGGGCGATGAGTGCACTGTCTCTGTGAAGTCGGCCAAATGGTTTGTAAATTGGAGCTGTAGGGGATGAGGTATGGGCTGTGAGACTGGGGGATGGACACTGAGGTAATTGACGGCCTGTTGTTAAATCCGAAATGTGACTTTTGTTCAGAGTGTTTGTGTATTCTTTACAAAGAATTTATCATTTCAACCACTGTAAAGTGCCCATATTGAACCCAGGGATAAGCACCAGACATTGAACCCTGGTTACATTTGATTCAGTTCCTTTGCATTCATTCAATTCACTCTCCTTTTCACTTCACAGACTCTCAAAGCCTTTGGATTTACTCTCCTCTTCAAAATATTGGTTATTTAAAACAATAATTGAAGAAAACATCACAAGGTGCAATTGTTGGACTTGGGTGGACAAACTCACAAGTTACATGACACCAGAATATAATCCAACAGGTTTATTTGAAATCACAAGCTTTCGGAGAGGGACTACGCTCCGAAAGCTTGTGATTTCGAATGAACCTGTTGGACTATAATTTGGTGTCATCTGATTTTTGACTTAATTATAAACCAGTCATTGACAGGAAAAGAACAAAATACCACAGAAGCTGCAAATTTGTGGAAGAGAGAAACTGTTGTTCCCCAAGGCTGTGGACCAACTCTCCAGCATCTGAAATCTGCTGGAAACAGTGTTTACAAATACATAGACTCCAGGTCTGAAAAGGGTGAAATAGCCACAGTGATAGGGGGACTGGTCTGTCTAATTGGGTTGGTGTGAACTAAGAATTAGAGATAGAAGTGGAATGTTGGGAGCGGCATTTCATGTGAAGTGAATGATAAAAGAGTAGGAACTTCACTTTCTGAGAAAGGGAGGTTAGAGTTTCTCTATTACAAGGCAAGGGTGCACTGACTCTGTGATCTCTGCCAAATGCCGGAGACTGATTTTGTGAATTGAAGCTGTCGGGCATGAGGTATGGCAGTGGAGGAAGGACATTGAGGTAAGTGATGGTATGTCGTTATATATGAAATGCAACCTGTGTTAAGATCCAATAGATGATAGCTTTCTGACCACAGTGATCTAAACTGTCTATTTAGTTGGAAGACATTTACACTGAGGGCAGAAAAGTGATTATGGTGCTGCTCAAATACACTGACCAAGTATTTATATACATCTTTCTGGTGGAAATGCTGCTCAAATGGATTGCGTATGGATTCAAAACATACTTCACCAAAGCATGATTCTGGCTAGACTTCTTTATTCTTTACAAAATATTGCATCTGTTCACCCATGACCTGTTAGAAAAGGAACCATGGAAGCACCCTCCAGTAACAGTGAATGATGCCGTATATTCCCCCAGCCAAAGTGGGAAGGTCTGTGTCAAACTTTAGTTCCCACAATGACGCTGCTGTTCTTAAGTTGTTTGCACTCTGAATTGTTGCACTCACATTCCTGAAGTTATTGCTCCATTTTCTCAATTCTTTTACATTGGCTGGTATGAACTGATGTGATTTATTACTATTATTGTCACATGTACCGAGAAATAGTGAAAAGTATTGTTTCCTGTGCTAACCTGACAAATCATACCTTACATCAGGGTAATCAGAGTGCAGAATTTAGTGTTACAGCTACCGAGAAGGTGCAGAGAATAGTTCAACTTTAAGATAAGAGAGGTCTGTTCATCAGTCTGATAACAACGGGAAGAATCTGTTTTCAAATTATTGTATCTTCTGCTGGATGGAAGAGGGTGGAAGAGAATATAACCAGGGTGGGAAGGGTCTTTGATTGTGTAGGCTGCTTTCCTGAGACAGTTGGTAGTGTAGATGGAGTCAATAGAGGCAAAGCTGGTTTTTGTGATGGACTGGGCTGTGTTCACAACTGTCTGAAATTTTTTGTGGTCTTGGGCAGAGCAGTTGCCATGTCGAGCAGTAACATACCTGGAAATATGCTTTGTATGGTACATCTGTAAAAATTGGTGACTCATTGTGAACTCATTGTGAATTTCCGTAGCCTTCAGAGGAAGTAGAGGTATTGGTGTGCTTCCTTGACTGTAGCATTGATGTGGATAGATGAGAATAAATCATTGGTGATATTTTGCGTGTGGGACAGGCAGATTTCTCTTCCAGCTTTTCCTCCGGTTTGGAGAGTGCCCTGAGTTGCAGTTTTGATGAATAACGCGGACACTCCATTGTTGGGAAATGACAAGGTGATTGCAGTCGATGGAACCTGTCTGCTCCTCTGGAGTGTTTGAAGGAAATCCTTGACAGCTTGTTTGGCTGCATCCTGATATTGAAGCTTAGGGCTAACCAGCCTATGGGAGGACGAATTTTGAGCCAAAGGCACATGTGACCATAATACGCTGCATGGACATCTGCTCACATTTCAATATCTCTGTTTGCAAATCCCAGAATCACAAAGTCCAAATGTAGCCCAGATTGGTTTGTGCTATCGGCTGCAGGAGAAAGATGAAGACAAACAAAAGAAGTGGACTAACCATGACCATAATTTGGTTCTTATAATGAGCCTTTATAAGGCACTGACCTTCTTCACAAATACGTGCTCGCTTCGGCAGCACATACACTAAAATTGGAACGATACAGAGAAGATTAGCATGGCCCCTGCGCAAGGATGACACGCAAATTCGTGAAGCGTTCCACATTTTACACTTTCACCATGTATCATCTCACCTGTTACAAAGTGTGTCCCCAGACACCAAACCCAGGTGACAAATTGATTCAGCTCGTCCTCGACTTCATTCACATTAACCGCATTTTCACTCCACCGGCTCCTACAAGTTTGGGATTTACTCTCTTTAAGGAAACATTGACGCTATTTAAAACGTTAATGCTATGTATATCGATGTGCAAAGAACAAAATACACGGAAAGCACAAATCCTGTAGGAAAACCCCAACTGCTAATCATACTGGGCAAAGATAAGCCACATCTTCAGGAGCCTGTTGGAAGAGAGGGGAAAAGCTCAGCCACACCGCCTTTTGCTGGAAACAGTGGTTTCAAATATATTTACTCCAGGTCTGAAAAGGGTAAAACAGATGCAGTGAACAGGGGAACGGACGGTGCCACCAAACTGGTGGATGGTGTGAACTGAGGATTAGAGACAGAAGTGGCATTCTGGGTGTGGTATTTTATCCAGAACAAATGATATCAGAACAGCAGGTTCACTTTCGGGGAAGGGGAGGTGAGAGATTCTCTGTTACAGGGCGATGGGTGCACTGTCTCTGTGAAGTCGGCCAAATGGTTTGTAAATTGGAGCTGTAGGGGATGAGGTATGGGCTGTGAGACTGGGGGATGGACACTGAGGTAATTGACGGCCTGGTGTTAAATTCGAGAGGGAAAGGAAGAGGAGCGAGGGGAAAAGGAAAGAAAGGAGTGGAGAAGGGAAATAGGAGTGAGGGGGAGAGTCGAGGAGGTGCAGTGGCAGAAGAGGGGTTGGTGAGCCAGCCTTTTGATTGGTAGGTGTGGAGGAAAGTTTTGTTTTACAACATTATCACGTCTGGCCCGATCTGATCCTCAAAGCAGACTTTTCAGTCATTCAGCTAAAGGTTTTAACATATTGAAAAATAAATATTTCACTACATTCTCACCAATAACCACTAACCACTCGCTGTTTGAGAAAGTTGTTTGTTCTTGAATGTTGCCTTTGCCAATTTAGCTTCAATCCTCATTTCTCTTGATTGTTTTACCAAGGCAAAAAAAAAGATTCTTCCCCCTGTCTAATCTGTCCAGATCCCTCATCATTTAGTGTAGCTCCATCAAATCCAGGGTGACCAACGTGCTTGGATTTTTCAGGATTGTCCTAGGACTGTGAAATTACAAACATCTCTGGAGATAGGTCCAAGACAAAAAAAAACGTTAGTTAGACTTCATTATCGGAATTAGACACAGTAGCTGGGAGTGATCAGTAATTTCAGAGCCTGATCAGCTAGGTGTTTGATTTTAACACTTAGAAACCTTATGAATGTCTATTTTTTTTCCTTGTGAGCCTGTAGTAGTGAGTAGGGTGAGTTTTTTAAAGTGCTTTACTGAGATCAATCTTTTGATTAACTTTTTAAAATAAAAGATAAGGATTAAGTTATCCTGCAGCATTGTTTTTGAGCAGCAAGACTGCAAACGCTAAGTTTTTAAGAAAGTATGTTGTGATTTTTTTTGGGTATATTCTGGGTCTGAAGCTATTGCACTAACCAGCCTATGGGAGAAGGAATTTTGAGCCAAAGGCACATGTGAACATAATACGCTGCATGGACATCTGCTCACATTTCAATATCTCTGTTTGCAAATCCCAGAATCACAAAGTCCAAATGTAGCCCAGATTGGTTTGTGCCATGGGTTGCAGGAGAAAGATGAAGACAAACAAAAGAACTGGACTAACAACCACCAGAATATGGTTCCTATAAAGAGCCTTTATAAGGCATTGACCTTGCATACTAGTACATGTTTATTGTGGCAATGTGTATACTAACATTGGGACTGCATAGAAAGTATTAGCAAGGCTCTAATCTGAGGGTGTTATGCAAGTTCATGAAGGATCCCATATTTTGCATTTCACAACATTTCAACCACTGCAAAGTGTCCAAATTAACCCCAGGTTTAAACACCAGACCTTGAGCCCGAGTTACGTTTCATTCAGTTCTTCACTTTCGCTCAATTCAACCTCCTTTTCATTTCACTGGTTATCATGTCTTTTCAATTTACTCTCCTCAACAAAATATTTAAGTTATTTAACACATTAATTCAAAAACATGATGTGTAGGTACTGGTGTTGGACTGGGGTGGACAAACTCAGAAGTTACATGACACCAGATTATAGTCCAACAGGGTTAGTTAAAATCACAAGCTTTTGGACAGGGGCTATGCTCCGAAAGCTTGTGATTTCGAATGAACCTGTTGGACTATAATTTGGTGTCATCTGATTTTTGACTTAATTATAAACCAGTCATTGACAGGAGAAGAACAAAATACCACAGAAGCTGCAAATTTGTGGAAGAGAGAAACTGTTGTTCCCCAAGGCTGTGGACCAACTCTCCAGCATCTGAAATCTGCTGGAAACAGTGTTTACAAATACATAGACCCCAGGTCTGAAAAGGGTGAAATAGCTACAGTGATAGGGGGACTGGTCTGTCTAATTAGGATGGTGTGAACTAAGAATTCGAGATAGAAGTGGAATTTTGGGAGCAGCGTTTCATTTGAAGAGAATGATAAAAGATTAGGTGCTTCACTTTCTGAGAAAGGGAGATTAGAGTTTCTCTGTTACAAGGTAAGGGTGCGGTATCTCTGTGAACTCAGCCAAATGCTGAAGAATGACTTTTTGAATTGGTGCTGCAGGGCATGAAGGATGGCTATGTTACTGGAGGAAGGACATTGAGGTAAGTGACAGTATGTCGTTATATCTGAAATGGGACCTTTGTTAAGATCCAATATATTATAGCTTTCTGGCTACAGTGGCCAAAACATTTTATTTACTTGGAAGAAGACACATGGAGGACAGGAAAGTCATTAAGATCCTGCTTGAATACACTGACCAAGTATTTATATACAACTTTCTGGCAGAAATTCTGTTCAAATGGATTGCGTATGGATTCAAAACATACTTCACCAAAGCATGATTCTGGCTAGACTTCTATATTCTTTACAAAGTATTTACCTGCATCTGTTCACCCATAACCCATTGTAAAATGAAACATGGAAGCACCCTCCAGTAACAGTGAATGATGCTGTATATTCCTCCAGCCAAAGGGAAAAGCTCTGTATCAAACATTAGTTTTCACAATGACACACCTGTTCTTAAGTTGTTTGCCTTCTGATCTGTTGCAATCACATTCCTGAAGTTGTTGCTTCATTGTGCAACCTCTTTTACATTGGTGGGTAGGACCTGATTGGATTTATTACTATTATTGTCACATGTACTGAGAAATAGTTTAAAATATTGTTTCGTGAGCTAAACTGACAAATGATACCTTACATCAGGGTAATCGAACAGAATGCAGAATGTAGTGTTACAGCTACAGAGAAGGTGCAGAGAATGATCAACTCTAAGATATGAGAGGTCCGTTCATCAGACTGATAACAGCAGGGAAGAAGCTGATTTCAAATTGTTGTATCCTCTGCTCGATGGAAAAGGGTGGAAGAGATTATAACTGGGGTGGGAAGGGTTTTTAATTAAGTTGGCTGCTTTCCTGAGGCAGGAGGAATTGTAGACAGAGTCAGTGGAAGGAAAGCTGGTTTTTGTGATGGACTGGGCTGTGTTCACAACTCTCTGTAATTTTTTTGTGGTCTTGGGTGGAGCAGTTGCCATGCCAAGCAGTGATATACCTGGAAAGATGCTTTGTATGGTGCATCTATAAGTATTGGTGACTCATTGTGAACATGCCGAATTTCCGTAGCCTTCAGAGGAAATAGAGGTATTGGTGTGCTTCCTTGACTGTAGCATCGATGTGGATAGATGAGAATAAATCATTGGTGATATTTTGCGTGTGGGACAGGCAGATTTCTCTTCCAGCTTTTCCTCCGGTTTGGAGAGTGCCCTGAGTTACAGTTTTGATGAATAACGTGGACACTACATTGTTGGGATGACAAGGTGATTGCAGTCGATAGAACCTGTCTGCTCCTCTGGACCGTTTGAAGGAAATCCTTGACAGCTTGTTTTGCTGCATCCTGATATTGAAGCTACTGCACTAACCAGCCTAGGGAAGAGGAATTTTGAGCCAAAAGCACATGTGACTACAATACTCTGCATGGACATCCGCTCATATTTCAATATCTCTGTTTGCAAATTCCAGAATCACCAAGTCTAAATGTAGCACAGATTGGTTTGTGCCATTGGCTGCAGGAGAAGGATGAAGAGAAACAAAAGAAGTGGGCTAACCATGACCAGAAAATGTTTCCTATAATGAGCCTTTCTAAGGCAATGATCTTCAATAATACCATGTGCTTATTTCAGCAGTGTATTTACTAAAATTGGAATGATACAGAGAAGATTAGCATGGCCCCTGTGGAAGAATGACATGCAACTTTGTGAAGTGTTCCACATTTCACACTTCACAACATTTCAACCACTGTAAATTGTCTATATTGACCCCAGGCTTAAACACCAGACATTGAACCCTGGTTACAGCTGTTTCTCAACTTCAGTGACTTCAATTACAAAAGCAGAAATTGCTGGAACTGCTCAGCATGTCTGGCCGCATCTGTGAAGAAAAATATTTCTTTCACTGTACAGGCTCTTCACTGTCTTTGGGATTTACTTTCTTCAACAATAGATTTAAGGTGTTTAAAACATTATTTATGTAATAGTTTAAAGTTGTTTTTGTTGTACATTGCAGTGACGATAACCGGGAAATGCCTTATTCATTGAGCTTTCATATGGCGCTGGTCCTCAGCTACACCTTCTGTTTGCTTTGGCAGCGCATTTGCTGAACCTCGTGAAAATTCCCATGGCCAATGTGCAGGGATGACATACAAACTCTTTAAGTTTTCGTTGTTTTATCCTTTTATGATTACCTGTCAATTATTAAGTATGGAAATGTGGGAAGTTAAATAGGACTTTAAACTAGTAAGTGGGGGGTAGGGAGAAGTGAGCGTAGAGGGAGAATAACAATTAACGGAAGGCAAAGCAGCAGGTTAGCAGGTGACGGGAAGCTTCAACTCCATTGAAAATTAGGAAAAAAGTTAAAGGGAAGGAGAACTCAAGAGTTGTTAGTAATGGAGGTAATAGGACCCAAAAAGAAGGTGCAAAAACTGGCATAAGGGCACTTTATCTGAATGATCGGAGCATTCGAAACAAGGTGGGAGTTGACGGTGCAAATCATGGCAAATGGGTATGATTTAGTGGCCATTACAGAGACATGGTTACAGGATGGTCATGACTGGGAGTTAAATATCCAGGGGTATCAAACTGTTTGGAAGGATGGACAGGAAGGTAAGGGAGGTGGTGTTGCTCTGATTTTTAAGGATGATAGCAGGGTGGTAGTGAGAGATGATATAAATTCCACTGAACAAAACGTTGAATCCATTTGGGTGGAAGTTAGGAATAGCAGGGAGAAGAAGTCACTGATAGGTGTGGTCTATAGGCCACCAAATAATGACATCGTGGTGGGGTGGGCAATAAACATAGAAATAGCTAATGCATGTAGAAATGGTACAGCAATTATCATGGGGAATTTTAATCTACATATCGATTGGTCAAACCAGGTCAGTCATGGCAGCCTTGAGAAGGGGTTCATAGAATGCATCCGTGATAATTTCCTTGAACAATATGTAATGGAACCTACGAGGGAGCAAGCTATCCTAGATCTAGTCCTGTGTAATGAGACAGGAATAATTAATGATCTCACAGTTAGGGATCCTCTCGAAAGGAATGGTCACAGTATGGTCGAATCTAAAATACAGATGGAGCTTGAGAAGGTTAAATCCAGTCGTACGTCCTTTGCTTAAACAAAGGAGACTATGATGGGATGAGGGAGGAGTTAGCTAAGGTAGAATGGGAGCAAAAACTTTATGGTGGGTCAATTGAGGAACAGTGGAGGGCCTTCAAATCGATTTTTCACAGTTCTCAGCAGAGGTATATTCCAGTGATAAGAAAGAATTGTAGGAAAAGAGTCAGCCAGCCATGGATGTCTAAGGAAATAAAGTATCAGATTGAAAAACAACATACAAAAAAGCAGAGAGTAGTGGGAAACTAGTAGACTGGGAAATCTTTAAAGGCCAACAGAAAGCCACAAAAAAAGTGATAAAGACAAGTAAGATAGATTATGAGAGTAAACTAGCTCAGAATATAAAAACAGGCAGCAAAAGTTTCTATAAATATGTAAATCGTAAAAGAGTGGCAAAGGTAAACATTGGTCCTTTAGAGGATGAGAAGGCCAATTTAATAACTGGGAATGACGAAATAGCCGAGACATAAAACAGTTATTTCGTGTCGGTCTTCACGGTGGAAGACAAAAATAACATACCGAAAACTAATGGCAAGAAGGTTATAGCAGGTGAGGACCTAGAAACTATCATTATCACTAAGGAGGCAGTGCTGGGCAAGCTAACGGGGCTAAAGGTAGACAAGTCTCCTGGCCCTGATGAAATGCATTCCAGGGTACTAAAAGAGGTGATGGAGGAAATAGCAAATGCACTAGTAATTATTTACCAAAATTCACTGGACTCTGGGGTGGTTCCCGCAGATTGGAAAACAGCCAATGTGATGCCACTGTTTAAAAAAGGAAGTAGACAAAAAGTAGGTAACCATAGGCCAGTTAGCTTAACTTCGGTCATGGGGAAAATGCTTGAATCTATCATTAAGGAAGAAATAGCAAGACATCTGGATATAAATTGTCCCATTGGGGACACCCAGCATGGGTTCATGAAGGGTAGGTCATGTTTAACTAATTTGGTGGAATTCTTTGGGGACATTACTTGCGTGGTGGGCAGTGGGGAGCCTGTGGATGTGGTGTATCTGGATTTCCAGAAGGCATTTGACAAGGTGCCACACCAAAGGCTGCTACATAACATAAAGTTACACGGTATTACAGGTAATGGATTGGCATGGATAGAGGATTGGTAGACCAGTAGAAAGCAAAGAGTAGGGTAAATGGGTGTTTTTCTGGTTGGCGATAAGTGGCTCAGGGATCAGTGTTGGGACCGCAATTGTTTACAATTTTCATAGATGATTTGGAGTTGGGGACTAAGTGTGGTGTGTCAAAATTTGCAGATGACACTAAGGTGAGTGGTAGAGCAAAGTGTGCAGAAGACACTGAAAGTCTGCAGAGGGATATAGACAGTCTAAGTGAGTGGGCAAAGGTCTGGCAGATGGAGTACAATGTTGATAAGTGTGAGGTCATCCATTTTGGTAGGAATAACAGCAAAATGGACTATGTTTTAAATGGTAAAAAATTGCAGCACGCTGCTGTGCAAAGGGACTTGGGTGTCCTTGTGCATGAATCGCTGAAGGTGGGATTGCAGGTGCAGCAGGTAGTTAAAAAGGCAAATGGAATTTTGTCTGCCATTGCTAGAGGGATGGAGTTTAAAAACAGGGAGGCTATGCTGCAGCTGTATAGGGCCCTGGTGAGACCACACCTGGAGTACTGTGTGCAGTTTTGATCTCCTTACTTGAGAAGAGATATACTAGCTCTGGAGGGGGTGCAGAGGAGATTCACTCAGTTGATTCCAGAGTTGAGAGGGTTGGATTATGAGGAGAGACTGAGTAGACTGGGATTATACTCATTGGAATTCAGAAGAATGAGGGGAGATCTTATAGAAACATGTAAGATTATGAAGGGAATAGATAAGGTGGAGGCGGGGAGGTTGTTTCCGCTGTGAAACTAGGACTAGGGGGCATCGCCTCAAAATAAAGGGAAGCAGATGTAGGACTGTGATCAGGAGGAACTTCTTCATTCAAAGGGTTGTGAATCCGTGGAATTCCCTGCCTAATGAAGCGGTTGAAGCTACCTCGCTGAATGTTTTTAAGGCAAGGCTAGATAAATTTTTGAACAGTAAAGGAATTAAGGGTTATGGTGAGTGGGTGGGTAAGTGGAGCTGAGTCTCAAAAAGATCAGCCATGATCTTACTAAATGGCAGAGCAGGCTCGAGGGGCCAGATGGCCTACTCCTGCTGCTAGCTCTTATGTTCTTATGAACATATCATTAATTTTAATGTAACGGCTCACTGTTTTCCTGGGTCTGTTTTCCCACAATCCTTTGAAAATCATGCCTTGAAATATTATGTAACAATGAACTGCTAGTGACTGTGGATGATGTAGATTCCTTCAACCAAAGTGAAAAAGTCACTTTTACATTTCACGCTCTCTAAATTGTCAATATTGATGCCAAGTGTAATCACCAAACATCAAGCATAGTCTACGTCGTTATTCAGCTCCTTCCCTACTTCATTCATGTAACTTCTTTTCCCTCCATAGAGCCATCACACATCGGGATTTACTCATCTACAACTCACATGAAAACCTATTTTAATAATTGCTATTTCACAGGAACTGCAAACCCGGAACAAGGCCACATTCACCTTCCAGGGTATGTCTCCCCCTTTCAACCGAACATGACTATCAAACTGAATCAAGAAGGTGAGAGGTGTAATGGCACTTGACACCAAAGCAGCACTTGACTGACTGCAAGATCAAGGTGCTCTCATAAATCTGAAGTCAATGTACACTGGTGAAACTGTCCATTGGTTCTCCACAGACTGTATGCAAAAGAATTTGATTGTGACTGATGGGCACCAACAGTCTCATTCCCTGAACTTTGCATCATCATATTCCTTGGGATTGTGTCTTTGGTCAAACTATCTTCTGCTGCTGCAACAATGATCTTCCATCCATCACAATGTCAGAAGAGGGGATGTTGCTGATAATTGCAAAGTTCAGCTCCAGTTACATTTCCTCAGTTAAAGATGCAGTCCATGCCAACATGCAGCAAGACTGAAATAATATTCAGCCTTGGACTTATAACTGAGCATTGCCATTCTGCAGGCAGCACTGTCTCTAAAAAGGTAGCTTAATTACCACCTCCCCAACCCCTTACACATATTGGCATTGTTACTGTTGAATTCCCCCACAAACAACTTCCTGGGAAGAGTTTGGAATGGGCAGAGTCACTAATAATCAGGAATTTAACTGCATTTGGAACAGAAATATAGTATCTACAGGAGCTAGTCAGAGGTTCGAAGTTTTTGACAGCTAACTCATCTTCTGCTTCTCAACTTTTCCACAATCATCAAAGTATCAATGTGGAGTGTGATGAAACATACTCCAATTGCCTGGTTGAATCCAGCTCAGCCAAACACAAGAAGCTCAAAATCTTCCAGGGAAAAGCAGCCAGTTTGAATGGCACCCATCTACCAGTTTAAACATTTAATTCCTCTATGATCAGTGCACGTGACCACAATGTGCAACGTCTACCAGATGGACTTATCAGGCTGTCATTAACAGCATCCACTGAAACCATGACCTCCATAGCCCACATGTGTGATGGTTCATGGGAACATCACTTTAAGTCACACACCATCCTGCAGTGGATCACTGTTGTCTATAAGTGATAATTCAGATTCCTTGGACTCCCTTCTTAACTGTCCCCTGAATTATACAGTACAATAGTCATGATCTTAAACATGTCAATGATGTTCCCTCCTTCTCCTCCCCCAAAGCTTTCTCAGCTCTGAAGAAAACAATCCAGGTTTATCCAGCCTCTCTTCATTGTTAATGTGTTCCAGTCCAGGCTACATCAACTGCACTGCCTACCTCAACACGTTTGGTCACCTCCTTGAAATATTCAATCAAATTTGTTATGCATGACCACCCTCTGACAAAGCCATGCTGACTGTCTCTGTTCAAACTTTGTCTCTCCAGTTGACATTCTTTGCTTCAGAATTTTCTCCAATAGTTTTCCTGCCAATGATGTGAGACTCACTGGTCTGTAATTCCCTGGTTCATCTTAACCACCCTGCCTGAAAAGCCGTATCATATTAGATGTTCTGCAATGCTGTAGGACCTCCCCTATGACCAGAAAGGAGTTAAAAATTTGGGTAAGAGCACTTGAAATTTTATCCCTCATCTCCCACAGCAGCCTGCATACCATTCATTTGGATAGGTGGCTCAGTCCATTTTTAGGCCTGCCAAAACCTCCTATGAGGTTTCAAAGAATGAGAGGTGATCTCATTGAAACATTTAGGATTCTTAACGTGCTTGACAGAGTAAATGTTGAGAAGATGCTTCCCCTCACTGGATAGTCTACAATAGAGGGCATAATTTCAGAGCTAAAGGGTGTCAATTTAAGACTGGATTGAGGAGTAATTTCTTCTCTCAGAGGCTTGTGACTCTTTGAAACTTCTTGCCACAGGGAACTGTGGGGGCAGAGTCATTCTATATATTTACGGCTGAGATAGATAACTTCTTGATCAGTAGGAAAATTAAGGGCTATGGGAAAGGCAGGCAAGTGGATATGGGGAATGTTGGATCAGCTGTGATCTTACTGAATGGCGGAGCAGGTTTGAAAGGCTGAATGGCTTGCTCCTGTTCCTATTTCTTATGGTCTTAACACCAAACCAATGTCCCCCAGCTCCATGCACTCATTGCCCCTTTGGTTTGTAATGGACTCTACTGTTTGCCTGGTTATCCTCTTCCCCTCGATATATTTATAGAATATCTCCGGACTCTCCCTTGTTACCTCCACCCTGCCCACACTATTCTGCTGTAGATTTACCTGAATTAGCTGTTCCCAGTTTACTTTGGTCAGATTCTGTCTTATTTTAATAAAAACTGTCTTCTTCCAATCCAAAATCCTTTTTTGCAGATCACCTTTTTCCTATCAAACTTAAAATTAAAATACAGGTTTGTGGTTGCTATCACTGTTACAGTTCAAAAATGCAGTTCATTGTAGTCCCCAGACAATTAGGGATGGGTCATGAATCTGGGCCTTATCGGTGATATTGACATCCTGTGAATAAAAGAAAACACAGGGCAGGGAAGTCAGTGATTCAAGAACAAAGTTAACCTTTAATCATGACTCTTCTGATCTTCAAAAAAACAAAAGTGCTTTTTCGATACAAAGAAGACTATTGTACGGTTCAATTTTTCCATTTGTTCTGACAAAAGTAATCTTACTTTGATTTTATTATTTATTTGTAGATTCTTACTTTATCACTAAAATTCAAAAATGTACAAAAATGGACAGTGACATCACAAACATTACATTTGAGTAATTTGTAAACAGTTCCAATTTTATCTGCTAAGCTCTGTTGCAAGTTATTGAAGCTAGCCATGCAAAATTATTACTTCTTTAGAACTGAATGCGATGTTGTAAGTTGCCCTAATATATACTCATGAATGTTTACAATTTCATCTCATAGTTAGAACTCAAGTGATGCTCAAGAGAGTTCATCTTACACATGGACCCCATCCTCTCAAAGTCTTCAAAAACAGTATGTGGAATTGAAGCACAAATACTTCATGATGGCTCAGAGATGATGAAGGGTGTAAACATGAAACACTGACTTTTCTGTTCCTCTGATGCTACCTGACCTGCTGTGTTCCTCCATCTCTACACTGTATTGATTACATTATGATGGCTGCTTTTCTTCATGAATCTTAGGGTTGTTGCAAAGTCTCAGTGCAGATTTTGAATCAATAACTGATCAGGAGCAAAGCTGGAGGACAATAACACCAACCCGGGATTGTCTGCAGACAGAAGATTGTCTACATCAATGCAAGAACAAAAATGGATGTGAGTATGTCAACTGAAATGAGGTTTTTTTTTCCTGAAGTTGACCTTTATTTTGTGAGGGTCATGGAATATTTCAGATGGCTTTTGTGAGGTATTGATTGTTATCCTTGGATGCCTATAAAAGCAAACATATAGAGTAACAACTCATAGCACAAACATAATACCATGAAATAAACTTTACACACTTAATATACAATACCAAAAAGGAATCATTCCCCTTGTTTCTTTTTTATATATGTCTGGTATGAGTCCCAGTGGTGACATCACCATTTTAATGATAGCTTTTCCAAACAGTTTGTCTTCATACTTTATCAGCTGCTTGCAGAATCCACTATTTGGCCTAATTATCGGCCGGCATGCTTTCAACCAGGTATGAGCATTGAGCAGAGAGATGTGGTGGTATTCCACGAGATAAGCAAAGCACAAAGTGGCGGATTTACTGATTCCTGCAACACAATGCAGTAATGTTTGTCCATATAATTTTTCAACAAGCCAGATTCTGTCTGCTGCCATGTCAAAGTACACACTTAGCTGTAAGCTGGGAGAATCTGCAATGGGAATGCTAATATACTTAATACCTGGAAACTCAGAACCAATCACTTCTGGGGTCACGCAAATTAAACACGTCACTCCACTTGACTGCAAGTCTCTAACTGTTTGAAGCAACAGCATTGCTCAAACATAAACTGTGTGTTACCTGAGCCAGACCAGAGAGACTTGGTCTGAGCTGCCTGGAGTGAAGTGATGAAATGCTTTTTGCTGTCAACTGGAGATTTAAATCCATTCCAAATACAATGTCGGGTTTTCTTCAACGTTCAAGACTCCTAAAACTAAACAACAGATAAAAGTACCAATCAGAGAGAAAATAACAAGTTTCTGATCAGCGAGTAACATTAATCTGTTGTCCTGACAGGGCAGATGACAACCACTCGCATTTCTATAGTGCCTGTAACACAGTAAGCATCCCAAGACACCACACAGAAATGTTATCAGACAACGTTTGACCAAAGAGATAATAGCTCTTAATAACTGGGAGATCAAAAATGTGGCAAGATATATGTCTTCAGGAGCATCTTAAAGAGTAGGAATGTTATGTTATAGCGATATACAACACTATCTAGATCACAGCTCGACTACAGTGTCCTGTTCTCCACATTACCGGAAAGATGATGCAGAGGTGATTAATGGGAATGTTACCATGTCTGTTGCCATGTTAGTTAAGGAAAGACTGGCTAGGCTAAGGAGATAGTAGGAACTGCCAATACTGGAGAATCTGAGATAAAACGTTGTGGAGCTGGATGAACATAGCAGGCCAAGCAGCATCAGAGGAGCAGGAAAGTTGACGTTTTGGGTTGAGACCCTTCTTCAGACAATGACCCGAAAAGTCAACTTTCCTGCTCCTCTGATGCTGCTGGCCTGCCGTGTTCATCCAGCTACACAATGTTTTATCACTGGCTAGGCTAAAGTTGTTTTGCTTGAAATAGCAGCCAAGGAGTGACTTAATTGAGGCACATAAAATGATGAGTGTCAAGATGAAGTAAATAGGGATGACACATTTACTTTAGTGGAGGCTAGACAAAAATGAGGAGCATAGATTTAAAGTAATTGCAGGAAAATTTCGGGAGAAGGTGTGGAAACATTCTTTTTAAACTAGGTAGTGGTGGGGAGCTGGAATTCAATGCCTGAAAGGTTGGTAGAGGCAGAAACTTTCATCACAGGTAAAATATATTTGGATATCCATTTGGAAAGCTGTGACCTGTAGGACTACAGGCTTAGCACAGGAATGTTGGATTAGGCTGGTTTACTCATTATCATCTTACATGGACAGCTACAACATCGGCAGGAATATGAAATTTGCCCAGGATGTCCTGTTCACAAAATGCAAGACCAATCTACCCTCGCTAGTTACTGTCCCATCAGTCTACTCTTGATCCTAAGTGAAGTGATGGAAGGGGTCATCAATAAGTACTATGAAGCAGCACTTGCTTGGAAATAACCTCGCTATTGCTGTGTTTTGGTTCTCCCAGAGTCACTCAGTTGTTGACCTCATCATAGCCTTGAAATATGTGCAAAGATCTTCACTGCAAAAATTCACCAAGGATTTTTACAAAGCAACATCCAAAAGCACAACCATTATAATGTATTAGTATAAGGGCAGCAATTATATGGGAACATCACCAACTGCAAATTCCCCTCCAAGCTACACACCATGCTGCCACAGAAATATATTGCTGTTCCTTGGCCCTTATGGTGTCCAAAACTTAGTCCTTCCCTGACAGTGGGTACACTGACACTAACTGGATAGCAGCGGTTCAAGAAGGCAGTTCACCACCACTTTCTCAAGGCATATTAAGCATAGCTTATAAATAAAGACCTGCTGAGCTTTTCCCACAATTTCTGTTTTGTTTATAAATACTGGCCCTATTAGTGATACCCACAATGCTGAATGAATAAAAGGCAAAAGGGCCAAATCATCTTGAGTGGTAAATTTTCTGAGATTTCTAAGAGTATTTCTGCATGCCATACTGTTATGCATTTGACACATTAACTACAATATAAATAACCCCTAGCCAACATAAAATTATTACATTTAATAAATTCTACCTCACAAAAGACGACAATGATTAGTGACCCTTTCTCGATGAGGAGCAATTTGCATCATGTGATGGTCAATTTGAAATAAACATCCGAGGGTGTTTTACAGACACTAATCAGATAAAACAACGAAGGGGAAACGAGGGAGAGATAATAGGTACTGCAGATGCTGGAGAATCCGAGATAACAAGCATGGGGCTGGATGAACACAGCAGGCCAAGCAGCATCATAGGAGCAGGAAAACTTGACGTTTCGGGCCTAGACCCTTCATCATTTCTGAATCATCATCATCACACCTATATAAGGGGAAATGAGGGAGCGTTTTGTTGGAGGTAAACGGTAAGAAGTGAATAACGAAAGGTACTGCAGAAGACCGAGCTGAGGGACAGGGAGCGGCCTCGGTCTGTTCCTCACACACGGGTCTCTCACCATCAGCAGCTCCATGGCCTCCATCCCTCCGAGTCCCACGTCCCAACAGGCCCGCCTTAGCAACAAGCCCCGCCCCCCGGGTCGCCTTAGCGACAGGCCCCGCTCACCGAGCCGCGCGGTTTTACAGGTCCCACCCACCGAGTCACCCCAGCGACAGTCCCCGCCCACCGAGCCGTCACGGCAAAATCAAGGCGCACATCGACTGGCCCAGCGGCTACAGACCCCGCCTCTCGTGCCGCACCAAATGAAAAGAGGCCTTCATTTACATTCAACCACAACGTTCCATTCTTATTTTCCAGATTACCTGAACAAATGCCGAAATTTGAAGTTGAAGTTTACGATGCTTACGTACCCTTAAATATATGAAATGTATGATGTGAATAATGTGATTTTAAAACAACTATCACCCTTATACAAATATAGTAGAAATTTTGAAGCTTTATAAAGCACTGAGTGAGTCTTTTCAATCGTGCTCGCTTCGGCAGCACATATACTAAAATTGGAACGATACAGAGAAGATTAGCATGGCCCCTGCGCAAGGATGACACGCAAATTCGTGAAGCGTTCCATATTTTATGCATTGCCCACATTACATTTCACTTCGAAAACATTACATTTTACCGTCTGCAAAACTTGCAAATTGTTCCCCTTTGATGCGGTGTGTGATGATACTCAGCTTATTTGCGTCCTCCTCAACATTCTCAGTTGAACCTTGCACTCTGTGCAACAATGTTGTCAGTAGTTATTATTAACAACTGCCATCTGTTGACTATCTCTGTTGTTGTTTGCATAAATTCAGAAGCAGGACTTTGACATTTTAAACATGTTTCCAAAACATATTTTAAACATTAAAATCACCCAGGAATGCTTCCGAAGAGCATTATCAAAGTCTGACATAGACCTAGTCATTGAGGTATGAGGACTGATGTCCAAAATCTTCACAAATGAGATGGATGTCTTATTCAGTAACAGGGACCAAGATAAGGGTAACATTTAGGAATGCTATTTAAAAAATTAGGTCTAGTTTGCTTGCAAATACAACTCCTATTGGTGGAATGATGAAAATTGTGCATGCCATTGCATTAACTCACCAAGGCTCCTTAGACAGGGTCTTCCATACCCACAATCGCCATCATTCAGACAGAAAGGGGCAGGAGATGCACAGAAACTGCCTGCGAGTTCCCCTCCAAGCTACTCACTAATGTGACTTGAAACAAAATCACTATTCTTACACTGTCACTAGGTCAAAATCCTGAAATGCTATTTTTATAAATTTCTATAAACAGTGCGTTGCTATACCCTAAGGGCAGCAGCTGATTCAGAATATAGCTCACTTCCACCCTCTCCAGGGCAATTGAGGTTAAAGAATAACTGTAAATATCAGCCATTGACACCAAATTTCTTGAATACCTACAATAAGAAAATAAGAGGGTCACTGATTTCTAAATATTAAAGTCAAGTTTTACACAATTCTATGACAAGAATCGTAAATGTGTGTTACTAATACTTTTGAGGCAAATTCTCTTGGATAACAAACTGATGAGCATCACTTTTGTACTGCCACCTGCATTTTATGTCAAAATCAGCATGGACAAAGCTATCTCCTGAAACATATTGGACCAAATTACAACTTTTAGACCCATTTCCAACACAAATGCGACAAACGGAGACATCTGTAAAATTTCCATCAGATGCATCAGTCAGGATATCCTAGATACAGGTCTCCGCAACTTGTGGTGGTACTAGATGATTCCTACATTAGTAACCAGATTTGGTAGGTCCACGACTGAAAGAGTGCATAGGGATGGCTGGAGGGAAGGAGGTAGGGTTGAGAAGGAAAACACAGACTAAAGAGAAAGGGCCAGTAGGGAAAATATAAACAAAAACTAACAGATTAACCATTATTGGCTCACCCAACCTGTCACACACAACTGTGTTACCAACACGATAATCTATAGATTCTCCACCATGACCTCATACTATATCTCCAGTAAGAGGCAAGAAACCACTCATGGGATGTCGGCATCACTGGCCAGGCCATTATTTATTCCCGCTTTTTCGCCTTTCCCCTTGAAGCCTTTAGCATCTAAAAATTTATGTCTCTTTCTTGAATATGCTCAGTTGACCCAGCCTCCATAGCCTTCTGTGGAAGCAAATTCCACATGTTGACTGCCCACTGAGTGAAGAAACATTTCCTCAACTTAAGTCCTGTTGTGACCAACTGAATGGTGGAAGGGAAGGGGAGGCATTCTATCATTACTCATCTGACCAAAACAAATAAATTCTGCAAACAGGAAATTTGGCCTGTCTTTGAATGTTGTTGAAAACAATACTCAAATCAACCCATAGTTTATCAGCCAAATATTCACCTTCCATAGACTTTGAAGGAGGGATTCCAGAATATGTTGAGCACTTCCCATATTTCAGCAGTTACCGTTGGCAAGGAAGTCCAATGTTGAATTGGCTGCCCTGGCCTTCCCAAAGCGCAGCAGCGAGTGTTTCAGACTAAACACCTCTGCAAATCAATGAAGTTGGTGTTCAGAGCAGATGTCATCAGCATACTCCAGTACTGCAGTGATATCTTGATGGAGAATTAGCAACACAGAAGAGTACCAAGGAAATTCCACCAGCTTTGCACTCCATCTCTTGGACTCACCAGGGGGACTACTGAACAAACGTTTGTGTCCTACATGAAACTAGTTCCGAAAACAATTGGGAAAACTGCTGCGATGGGCTTGACACTGTGTTTGGATGGCTAAAAAATATCTCCCCTAACAGGTCCTGTTTTATCTCAATGGTCAACATAGCTGGAGAGGGCAAAGACGCTCTGAAGGTCTCCTTAAAGAATGCCAATATTGATATTAATGATTAAGGTGTATCTTGATGCCAATAAATGGTGCCTTGTTGATCAAGCTGCATTACGCTTTGAGTCATAACATTTTAAAGGAGAGGAGAAAGAAAGCTGAGGCATTAACTCATATATTCCAGGTCACACTACCTCAGAGATGTCCTGCCCACTTGTCCAAAGATCAGTGGGTCAAGAATTGACCTATTCAGCCACATGAAGACCCTCAGCAGAAACCCATAACCCTGAGTAAGAAACTGGAATCAGCTGAAGGCAACAATGATTAACACCACATTACCAGTGTTGCAGCACAGGGGGTAGCAAATCATAACAATTGCAATTCTTTGAGTGAAAGAATTTCTCTTTATTTCAGTCCTAAATGATTGATCCTTTATTCTGAGGCTGTATCCCTATGTCCTAGATTCCTTAGCTAAGGGTAACAGTCTCTTAGTGTCCACCCTGTCAATGAAGTAACCCTATCATCCCAGGAACCAATCTAGTGAACCTTTTCTGTATTAGCTCTGCCCTTAAATTTGGAGACCACAAATGCGCACAATACTCAGATGTAGTCCCATGAAAGCCCTGAAAATTGAGTAAAACCTCCTTATTTTGGACTTCAATCCCCTTGCACTTAAGGCCACCTTCCCAACCACTTGCTGTACTTTCGTACTAATTTCCTATTTTATGTCTCTCTGAAGATTAACATTTATAAGTTCTGTTCTGTTTGAATAATATTCCTGTTTTCTATCCTTTGTGTCAAAGTAGATAGCTTTCTCCAAATTTCTCCAAATCCTACTCCGTTGTACAACTTGTTACTCATTTACTTAAATCTGCCTAAAGCTCTTTGTACTTCGTTGTATCCTCCTCACGGCTTACATTCTCTTAGAAATCTTTTCACCCAGGGAGTGATAAGCCAGTTCAATTCTTAGCCACAGAAAGCAATGAAAGCCAAAACATTGAATATTTTCAAGGAGGTAGATGCAGTTCTTAGGGTTAAACGGGACCAACCATGATCACATTGAATGGTGGAACAGACTTGAGGAGCTGAATGGCCGATCCTTGCTCCTATTTTCTATGTTCCTGTGTTTTTATTTCCACCAATCTTTGTGTCATCTTAAACTTGAATGATTTTCTCTTTGCACTTTGTCACTTATACCTAACATACCTAAGAGTTCAGCCACTGAATCCAATTCCTTGCTCTTTTGGAAGATATAGCGGTATTTTTATCTCTTGGTGGTAGTGTTAAGTGACTGAGATTGGATCAGCTGCTCATTGTACAGCCAGAAGTATTTCCCTTTGAAATAGATGGGCAATCTGATGCTCACAGTTTTACACCCTGACAAAGTTGAATGTTATGTCTATTTATACATCAACTACGATGTTTAGGCAATAAGTCTTTCTGAGGTCTATGCTTCAATTAATGAGAACCAGAAGGCTGATGTAACTGTGCAATATTAGGCTGCGAGGTAAATTGATGGGGATGGTAGGAGAGCCTCGGTTGAATAAAAGAGGTGGGTGTCTGGCTAAATTGGGTATCACTGGCTCAGTTCAATTTCGTGAGACCTCAAGGATGGCACCAGCTCACTCCACAAAATAACTTAAACCTTATCTCTACAGGATGTTAATGGTGCTGTAGGTCTACCAACCTAACTCAGAAGCCATTGCACCAATTTTAACAAGTAAAAATTGGACCTTTAAAGTTTAAGTTATTGTCTTAATCATGAATGAATAGTGATGATGGACCAATGGATTGTTTTATTCATATCAAAGAAAAGACCTTGTATTAATTTAATGCTTTTCAGTCCTTCAGGTCATCCCCAAGCGTTTCATAGATAATGATGTCCTTACGAAGCATTATCACTGTTGTAATTAGGAAACGCAATGGCTAATTTGAGCACAGGAAGGTCCTACAATCTGCAACATGATAATAATCAGTAAATGTAAAGGAAATGCTAATTAGGTCTATAAGACATAAATTCATATATTTGTTCAGTAACAATGTTGAGCAATGTTAAACATCTGCTGAATCTTGGTTACAGCACACTTTGAACACAGTTAAGATCTCAGACCAGATCACCAAAATTTATATTGCAATCTGTCTAGTGACCAGTAATTTTTTTATTAGAACAAAAGTGTGAGAGCCTAGGTAAGGGACTAAAGCAACAAGAATTCCAAAGTTTTGGGATCAACAATAGACTTCACTGTGCAAAGATAAACAGAAATACAATTTATATACATATTTGGAACGTACTTGTTAATACCTAATTGGAACAAACCTGAGGTAAATATGGGTAAACAGTCATACTGTTACAGAGCACATTAAATAGGAAATGAAGTCAAAATGAATCCTATGTATTTCTCAGTAACCCTTAAGAAGTTAGTGACTGTGGGTCAGAAAATCTCATTGAAACCTTACAAAGGATTCCAATTCTTTATGGTTGAAGACCTAGCTTCAGAACTCCCTCAAAAGCTGTTCCATTATGGACTTCCTCAATGACTGTTCACATTCTGATAGTTCGCTCATCCAATTGGGAATGAGCTCCCCTCAATTTGGGAAACTGCACACCAGAACCCATTCACATGCACAATTTTAACATGTTCCAGGCAGCTAGTTTCAGTTGTGAGTCTTAACTCAGATCAGAGTTAACATTTCAGGTCCGGCGACCCTTCCTCTGTTCTGAGAAAGGGTCATCGGACCTGAAATGTTAACTCTGATTTTTTTCTTCACAGATGCTGTCAGACCTGCTGACCTTTTCCAGCAACTTCTGCTTTTGCCTCTTGTTGTTAAGAGTCACAACTGGCTCATCCTCTCCCAGGGCTAACTGAACATGCCTTGAGCACTATTATAGAAAGGACAATTCGTGGGAGCTCACCACCTCAATGAAAAGTGCTTGCTTCCACAGGTATGTAGCATATAGAGGTACCAGAGAAAAAATGTGGATTAGTCACCAAATTCCATCAAAAATGACAGGACATACTTAACAGAAAAAGCTGAGAAGCGTGGAGCTCTTTCCCTAGAAATGAGAAGGCCCAGAAACAGTGAACAGCAAGGGTCAGTGATAATATGCTGAATACAGATTCCAGGTAGATGTTAGAGCTGGATGGCCCAGGGCACTAAAAATACTTTGAATCAGGTGAATCCACTGCCAGTTGCTACTCATGAGACACTGGAGCTCAAAGCTGAATTGTGCAGTTAGAGTATTAATGTTTAATAGATGTCGACCAACCTGACCACAACTTGCAGTTTTAAGTAACTAATTAGATAGGATCCTAGAAAACACTGTAGTAATATATAGTTTATGATAAGCATTTCAATGTAACTGGCCTTGTCCAGCTTGTAGAAACGTTCTTGCCTGCAACAGAAAAATGTTCATTGTTCATCAGTCTGTGACCCTAATAGGTCAAATACTTCATAAAGATTGAAGCAAGAAATGCTGTAAATGAGCAGGAGGAATGGTAGTGTCTGTGGAAACAAGAAACAGTTAAATATTTCAAGCCTGTGTCCTTTCATCAGAAGTGTAATAGATTTTGAACAAGTGAAAAGGAGAGATGATGGAAGAATGCGATAGTAACCTTTCAGTGATTTTATTAAAGGGTAACTGTAGGCCTTGGCATTCAGTAGAACTCTCTTACTCTTCGTTGAATAGTGCAATGGGATTGATTCCATTTACCTGATAGGACACAGGGCCCTGGTTTATAATCTGATGGCCATGCATCAGAGCTGGGACTAGTGAGAGATATACAAGATTCTGAATGTGTAAGTGAGTGGGATAAAGAACAAAAAGGAAGGTTTTTATGGAATGGAGGGCAGGAAAGATTTAATAAGAAACAGTTTTATTGTACCTCTCATTTTTTAACATCCTACAACAAAGTGATGATCTAACCATTTTGCTCACTTAGCAAAGGACTACTTTGTGCAAAGGCTACACTTTAAGGGGATTAAATTCTTGCCGAGGTGATTTATTAAATCTATGGCCTAGGTTGTAGTTATGTTAGATTACCAGCTGGTGGCAGATCCATTGTTGACGACTCTTGCTTTAGACTGCTTGTGCTGGATTTACATAGGTGCTAAGTTGTGATCATTGCTAATATGTTTTGAATGGAAAAGTTTCCACACTAAAAATATTCTGCTTAAATTTGTGAAGGACAAGGAAGCTCCAATGAGTTTGAAACCTGTGTGGATTTTTGCTGTAGGTAAAGTTTAGCCTGTGATGTGAATGGGGTTGATGATTTCCGTAATGGGCCCTCACATTGCTGTGTTCTGGAGTCAGAACAATACTAGGACCAGATGTTGCATCATTAACTTTACATTGCAACTTGAGGAAAGTTACTGGTCTCCCCAAAACCCACTGGTCTTCCAGTGCAAAGAACTGCCAATGACCTGAGTGCACAGCCCTAGAGTAAAGGGAAGGCCTTTTAATTCGGAGATAAGGAGAAACTTCTTCAGCCAGAGAGTGGTGAATCTATGGAATTCACTGTCACAGAAGGCTGTGGAGGCAGCTCATTGAGTATATTTAAGATGGAGATAGATAAGTTCTTGATTGTCAAACAGATCAAGGGTTAGAGAGAGAAAGCAGGAGAATGGGGTTGAGAAACTTATCAGTCATGACTGAATGGTGGAGCAGACTTGATGGGCCAAATGGCCTAATTTCTACTCCTACGTCTTATGGTCTTATGACTGAGGTTGCAGATTGGTATATTTCAAGGTCCAGGGCTACACGTTGAGGGACACTTTAAAACTTTAACAGAGCTGTGAAGAAGAAAGGCATTGCTTCGGGATTTTCAAACATAGTATTCAAACATGGCTGGAAATTGGGTAAAACCTGTTGGACTCTGGCATGTCACAGATATTGTAAATATTAACTCTACGCGTAAATGTAATAGCTGACAACATTAAAATACTTGGTACCAATGTGTAATGTCAACTTCGTCAATGGTTATGCAATGTGTTTGGATAGTTTTTATAAATTAAGTACATTTTTGGAAACAAGATATTTCCAAATCGCTGCTAAATGAAAAGTGTCCTTGATTAGGGTACAAACATGACAGCACAGTGCATGCTTTCTGGGGTCTGAAGGTTGCTTTAAGTGAAAAGAAACGCTGTAGAAGGAAGGTAGGCAATAACGGGGTGGTACCACTGCCAAACCCTCTGCATTACTCATTCCCCTGCCACACAATACATTTCATGAGACGCTTCTGCCTCCAGGCATTGCTTCATTGAAAATTTCCTACTGACATCAATATTAATGCTGTTCTTCCTGAACAGGGTTTGGAATTAGGCAGCATTGTCCTATAGACATTCCTGACAAATCACAAGCATAGCCTGGTGCCAGGTTTAAGACGCCTGCACTAATTTGAGTAGAAAACTCCTTACTGTGTGACAGCTAGAATACAGGAGGGTGCACATTACATTTGCATTTACCTAACAGGCATCCAGCACAAGTCAGGTTCAAGACAGAACCACCATCGAAAAGAAGAACACTGAATCTAAGAGTGTCAGTGAGAATGATGCACCAATGGATGTATGTCATGGGATTGTCTGTGTTTAGGGGATTGCTGTAACAGGGTGTTTTCTCTCATGGAGATAAAGTTACAAGCTAGTGAGAGTTTAGACTTCCAGTGAGCCTCCATCGAGTCTCCTTTTATAGAGTCATAGTCATACAGCATGGAAACAGACCCTTCGGTCCAACTCATCTGCACTGACCAGACTCTCAATCTGACCTAATCCCATTTATCAACATTTGGCCCATATTCTGCTCCATCCTTCCTATTCATATAACCATCCAGATGCCTTTGAATTGTACTGGCCTCCACCACTTCCTCTGGTGGCTCATTCCATACACACAGCACCCTCCGTGTGAAAAAGTTACCCCTCAAGTCACTTTCAAATCTTTCCCCTCTCCCCTTAAACCTATGTCTTGTAGGTTTGGATTCCCCCAGGCTAGGAAAAGACCTTGGCTATTCATCCTCTCCATGCCCGTCATGATTTTATAAACTTCTACAATGTCATACCTCAGCCTCGGACGCTCCAGGGAAAATAGCCCCATCTGCACTTCCCACTTGGCTCTCCCATTCACGAGAAGCCGTGGGACCTGAAAGCTCAAATGTTCATTCCTGCTGGATCCCTGCCAGCAATGCCAATTTGAAAAAGGAGCCATTTCTTACATCCATGGAGGAAGACGTTTAACTCAAATGGAACAGAAAGTGCTGGGGAAACTCAGCATGTATGGGCCGTGTCTGTGGAGAGAGAAACAAGAGATAATGTTTTGAGCCTTCGAATGACTCGACATTGAAAGTCCATATTGGATTGGAAATGTTAACTCTATTTCTCTCTACATAACTGCAGCCAAGCTTGCTGAGTTTCTCCAGCATGATCTGTTTTTGTTTCAGATCCCCACCAATTTGCTTCTATTTGCGTGTGGGGCTAAAATTTGGTGAGAATTTGGTCAAATCTTAATGACTCACATGTGATTGAACTTATTGACGGCATAAGCCCCTTCTTATTGGATTCTTGCTGGGGACTTCCTTTCCAATATTTCATCCCTAAACAGATTTATTATAGATACCTGTCCCCAACTAATTAATTATTAAAATTCTTTTCCCCTTTACATGACTCCTTCAAGCATGAAGATAAAAAAAAAGTTCATGCTTGAAGCCAATAAATTCTTAATCAGGTTTTCTTCATGGGTTGACTTAAAGCCACTAAATTATGAAAGATTTCTTTTCCATTGACATTTCAGCTTTAAGTGGATAACTTATTAACTGAAATGTTTACTTCATGTGTCAGTCAAAAGGCAATTAATTAAAAAATGATTAGCTCTGCTCACACTTTGACTTCAAGTCAATAAATAATTAATCAACAAAATTGGTCACTTCAATCTCTTCAAGTCGACATCCATTAGCGAAAGATAAATACTTTCACGCACACCCTGACTCAAAATCCGCTCCTGCTGATGATGAAATAATGTGTTTTGCCTCACCTACTCATTGTTAAGTCAACAATCATTTGAGAGCTGTATTTTCCTCTGTTTAACGAGAAAAGACTAGCAACGGAAAACAGTGGATTTTCTTTCATTTTTAACACAGCTAGTGAGTTGCTGACTTGATAGAATGGCTTTATAATTTTGCCTCAAAAGTAATTGCTTGTTAAGACTAAAATAAAAACAAAAGAAACTTGCAGAACTGTTAAGGGTGACTTTATAATATTGAGATGGTTTCTGCCCTAACCACTAACTCTCAACTTCCAATTTCACCCAATTCTGTGTAAATCATTTATGCCCAAACTTAAGTTCAAAACCTTTCAATGGCTGGAACTTTTATCTGTTCTGTCCTCTCCACTTTAACACTTCCATCATATTGTTCTGTAATCAACCTCATCCAGATGAAAAGCAAAAACTATTTTCATCTTTCTTTGCGCTTGCATTTCCTCACAGCTGTGGAATTTATACGGCAGAAGTTATGCTGCATAGCACCCTGTTTAAAGTCTGAACATGGTTCCGATAGTGAGGAGCCCAATAGCACACACATGAGTTAATGATGGGGAGAGATGTGACAAGAGAGAGGGAATTGGTGGAGAGGTCCAGACTGCAAGGCTAAAGGCTGATGGTAGAACTGAGAAATTGGGAACCGGAATTATCAAAGAAGGATGTAAAATAGTTATGTTTTCTGGGACTGAGGAGGGTGGGATGACAGTGCAGTTTGAGGTTGACTTGAGGCCAGGTAAACAAAGATGAGTGATTTGAAATTGGTGTCATTGGGGAAGTCAGTGGGATAAAGGGGAATGGAAAATTGCTAAGGAAGACTTAGTACCACAGAAAGTATCAACCCCTGGAATGGAACTTGAGCCCAGAAGCTTCTGACTCAGGGATGAGAATGCTGCTGCCGAGTCACAGAAAACACATTTTCATGTCCTTTGATAATCTTTGACAGCACCTTACTTATGAATAAATAAATAGTGTGTAATTATCTGATTAAAACATATAAATTGCAGCACAGAGCTAATTGTCTAAAAGCTGAATTTCCTCGAGGACAGACAGAGGTGTTTTCCCGGGAAGGGTCAGCCAGAGGTCAATTGCTAAAAGAAAGATCCAGATATGCTTAGCCGACTACCCAAGGAACCAATTTTCAGTGGTGTGCGAGGCAAGCAGCATACCTATCCTCCTCTAATGTCTACCATAAAACCACAGAAACACCCCATGACTCCACTTTTATACTGTCTAGTTTCTGGGTCATAGGTGATGGGTCATGGGTCCATGGGAAACTCCAGTGTTGCAGCAGAAACAAGTTTTGATCAGCCTTTGATCATTGGAATCTCAACCTGAGATTACTACAGTTGGGTCAAGCCTGAGATTGATCGAATTTTGTGTAGTGTTATGGGTTAATGTTGATATGTAAGTAATGTAGTCTGTAGCAGCTCTAATGCTAGATTACATGACAGCCAGAACCATTGGGAGATGGTTCTACGAAGAAGCTTTGTGCAATATCTTGTTGTGTATATAGTTAGAAGGCAATTTTCTATAAAAGGTAATGTTTACCAGTAATGGGGACTCCTGCAGTCTCTATCTACCCAAATACCAGGGACAAACAGTTGGCAATCACAGATTTGATATCAGATTGAGGGATCTAAGGAAGGAAATAGATATGGGATAGAACAGGAATGTGGAGTTGAAGTAAAAGATGAACCATAATTTTATTGAATGCCACAGCAGTGTGGAGAATTAATTTTGGTACAGTTTGTCATGCTGTTATGAAAGTGAGATGATCAGCTAGGGGATGAGTGGAGTGTTGGGGTGAATAGACCTGGATTTGTTGTGTGGTTCACCATCTTAGATTTCATTTCCATGTCCAATCATGTAAAGTGCATTTATGAAACACCTCCCTCATTGTGAGCTCTTGAACTTGTCAATTAACAAACCCTGTAACTGGGGACACTGTGGTTGGCCAGAGAGTGGACACCTTTTTAATATTTTTACCGGGGTGCGTTTTAACACAATAAATCAAATCCTTTACTTCTTCATTTGGAGAAACCCTTTCGGGCTACTCCTTCATGTACATTGACGCATAGTCAAGTACAGGCTGAAGAGGCACCATATCCTTTGAAAATTCAAAATCCTGTTACCATCAAACAAGATGTGAGAAAAGAAGGTAGTTATTCCACTTCTCTTCACCTGGTCGTAGCAATTGCGAACTGAGAGGAAGGTAATGATTATGACACCACTAGTGATAGTTACAGAGATAATGATAATGATGGTGATAGCAACAGGGATAATGACAGGGATAGTGAGAACCACAGTGATCATGAAAACCCTACAGTGCAGATAGAGGCCAGTTGGCCCATCAAGTCTGCACTGACACCCCACCCCCCCAAAGAGCATCCCACCCAATCCCAACCTTTCCCACAGCTAATCTACCTAGCCTGCACACTATGGGCAACTCAGCACAATCAAGCCACCTAGCCTACACGTCTTTGGTCTCTGGGAGAAAGCCAGAGCACCCAACAGAAACCTACGTAGATACAGGGAAAATGTGCAAACTCCACACAGACAGTCACTCAAAGGTGGAATTGAACCCATGTCCCTGGTGCTGTGAAGCAGCAATGCTAAGTGCTGAACCAGCGTGCCTGTTATGATAGTGGTACTAATAGTGATATGGAGAGTGATAGTGATGGTGAAAGCAATAGTGATAAATGGTATTATTAGGGAAAGCAATAGTGATAGCAATAGTGACAGTGATAAACATAGTGAGAGTATTAGTGTTAACAACAGTGATAGCAGTAGTGATAGGGAGAGAAGTAGTAACAATAGTTACAGTAATAGTGATAACAGTGGTGATGGCAATAAGACAAGCAATAGTGATAGTGATAGCAATAGTGAAAGTGCTAACAATAGTGATGGTGATAGTCCTATTGATAATAATAGTGCTAGAGGTAACAATAGTGGTAGTGATAATGACGGTGATAGACTTCAACACTATGTAGGCAGGTACAATAGATATACATAGGAATGAAATCTAATGGAGAGGAAGTGTGAAGGAATACATTTGATGGGAAGAACAAGGAGAGGTAACATAAAATAATTTAATTCTAAAGGGGATGCAGGAATACAGAAATCTGGATCTATATGTGCTCAAATCTGGCAGGGAAAATTGAGAAAGTTGTTGAAGAGGCATACGGAATCCAAGGCTTCATAAATAGAGAGATGGAGTATCGAAGGAAGGACGTTATGAAAATAATAGAACATTTCAAGATCATGAGAACTCTAGGCTGAATAAATAGGAGAAACTGTTCCTATTTGAAGATGAGTCGGCATGAGAGAACACAGAACGAAGTGATTGACAAAAATAGTTAAAGATGACACAACATTTTTGTGCAGTGAGTAGTTAGGATCTGGAATGCAATGTCAGAGAGTGTGGTGGAGCCAGTTTTAATTGCAGCTTTCAGAAAGGAATTGGATTAATCCTGAAGACAAAACTATTGAAGGGGAAAATGGGATTAGAATAGTTAGGTGGTTGTTTTTGACTAATGCAGGCTATGAAGAGAAGACGGGGGCTCGGGAGCAACTAAATTGTTCTTATAGAGAGCTGGCATGGACATGATGAACTGAACAACGGCTTTCTGTGCTGTAGCTACTCAATGATTATCAATTCACATGGAGTACAAATACCAGTGCAGATGAGTTGGGCTGATTAGCCTGTTTGTGCTCAATGAAGTTCATGTGAAAGGGCTGAAATGATTCAGTTCTCCATCTAGTAGTTGGTGCTGTGGCAACTTCTCTATCTTCCAACAGCTTGGATTTCAGAAGAATAGGTGCTGCAAATGCTCAGCAAGTCAGGCAGCATCTCTGGAATGAGAAACAGAGCCAACAATTCATGTCTGTGGCCTCTCATCAGAATATTTGCTTTGAGTTTTCCAGCATTCATCAAAGAGTGATTCATTGCAGTTATCAAGTTTTTATGGTACAACAATGAACAATGCATGCTGTAACATTGTCTACGTACAGAACGCCTTTACAAAAGATGATTACCCGGCAAAAGACTGCAAGACAACCAAATCATGAGGAGTGAATAAATTCCCGTCTTTTCAGTCGTGGGGTTGGCATAACAGAGCTCTGAATTTATAAAAAAGGTATGTTTGTTTTAATTCAATTTGGGGAAAGATTGGACAAACTAGGCTTGTTTTCACTGGAGTTTTGAAGATTGAAGGGTGTCTTGATTGAAATGTATAAGATCCTGTATGGTCTTGACAGAGTGAATATGGAGAGGATTTTTCCTCTTGTGGGGGAGTCCAGAACTGAGGAACACTGTTTCAAGATTAGGAGTCACCTTTTCAGAACAGACATAAGGAGGTTTCTTTTTTTCAAGATGGTTGTGCAAGTGTTGTCCATATATTGATTTATAACGAGAACTTCAAACACTGAGCAAATGTTGATCAATGAAATCTGAGAATAACAGCGACTTAAATTTATCTTGTGTCTTTAATGTATTACAGGAGTATTTCAGCACAAAGTATGATGCCGAGCCACGACAGGAGATTTTAAGTTAGACGGCCAAATGCTAGGTCAAAGAGATAGGTTTAAGGAATGTCTTAAAGGAGGAAAATGAGTTACAGTGGTGAAAGTATAGGGATAGTTTGATTCAAGGTAACTGAAGGCTCTGCCACCAAAGGTAGAATATGAGTTCCCTGATTGGGGCTGTTAACCTGGTCCAATCAGCGAGCCCTCGCTGACAGATATAAACAGGAGTATCAGAGGTTCTGTTCACTCTGGGAGCTGGATCAGTAACAAGGACTCTCCATGTGTGAATAAAGGATGGCTTGATGACAGGAAACTGGCCTCTGTGGTGTTATATCAGCCATCAACCTAGGGGATCAATCCTGTTTCAATGAAGAGTACAGGAGAGCATGCCAGAAGCAGCAGCAGTAAGTTTAACTCGAAATGTGGTGTCAACTGCTGAAGCTACAATACAGAATGACTTGGATGCTAAGCAATGAAAGCAGCATGCAACAGTCAGGACTAATGATCAGAGTCATTCTGCAGTCCTATTACATCCAGTCAACACTATGGACAACAAGAAACTAAAAAGAGGAAGAGGGTCCATAAATACCCCCATCCTCAATGACGGAGGATGCCAGTACATTATTGCAAAAGGCAAGGCTGGAATATTTGCATCCATTTTCATCCTAAAAAGCTAATTGTCGTCTTTTCAAACTCCTCTCGACCATTAGCAAAGCTTTTCTTTCATTCAAGGCATGAGGGCATCTCTGGCCAGGTCAGCATTTATTGCCCATTCCCTAATTACCCAAAGGGCAGTTAAGAGTCAATCACATTGCTGTGGGTCTGGAGTCATATGTAGACCAGATCAGGTAAAGATGGCAGTTTCCTTCCCTAAAGGACATTAGTGAATTAAATGGGTTTTTCCAACAATTGACAGTGGATTCATGGTCATCATTAGATTCTTAATTCCAGATGTTTATTGAATTAAATGCCACCATCTGACTAGGTGGAATCTGAACACAGGTCCCCAGAACATTACCTGGGTCTCTGGATTAACAGTCCAACAATAATACCACCAGATCTTCTCAGTGCCATTAAGCAGCCCTTCCAATGGAATAACTTGTTCACAGTTGTCTAACATGGATTCCAATGGACTCACAGCTCCTGATCTCATTACAGCTTTGACCCAAACATAGAAAAAGGAGCTGAATTCCAGAGGAGAGGGGAAATTTGGGGTGAATGGGATCAAAGGTTATGGGGAGAAAGCTGGATTAGGCCATTGAGTTGGACAATCAGCCATTCTTGTGAAGAATGGTGGAACAAGCTCCAAGGGCTGAATGGCTTCCTCCTGCTCCTTTCTTCTATCCTTCTATGTTTCTATGAAAGTGACTGCCTTGGTGTCAAGGATCCATTTGATCAGATTTGGCATCAAAGGTGCTGTAGCAAAACTAAACTCAAAGGGTTTTTGGATGAAAATAGATGCGAATATTCTAGCCTCTCTGCTGCTTGGCATCATACTTAGCACAAAGGAAGGTGGTTGTGATTGTTGAAGATTAGTTATCTCAGCTCCAGTCTATTTCTGCCGGAGTTTCTGACGGGAGTGTCCTAGGCCCAACCATCTTCTGCTGCTTCATCAATAACTTTCCCCCCATCATAAGGTCGGAAACAAGGATGTATGTTGATGATTGCACAGTGTTCGGAACTTTTCATGACTCCTCAGATACTGGAGCAGTCTGTGACTATACACAGTAAGACCTGGAAGATCAAGACTTGTACTGAGAAGTGACAAATAACATTCATGTCATACAAGGGCTGGGCAATGACAGGAACAAGTAAAAAACTATGAATTCTGCAGTGAGTAACTACCTCTGTCTCCCCAGTTACTGTCCACCATCTACGAGACACAAGTCAGGAGGGTGATGGAATACTCCCCACTTCCCTGGATGAGTGCAGCCCCAACAACACTCAAGAAGCTTGACACCATCCAGGATAAAGCAGATCTGCAAATCTTCAACAATTACTCTTTTCACAATTGATGCACACTGACAGATCTACATTGCATGATGCATAGCAGCAACACACTAAAGAGCCAATGAAAGCACCTGTATCCTCTACCACCGAGAAGGACAAGGGTAACAGAAGCATAGGGCCCCCGTTGCCTGCAAGTTTTCCTCCAAGACATACACCATCCTGACTTCGAGCTGTACTGACATTCCTTCACCGCCGCTGGGTCAAAAATCCTGGAACTCCCTTCTTAACATCTCTGTGGGCCTAAACTTCAGTGGTTCAAGAAGATAGCTCACCACCACCACCTTCTCCATGGCATTACAGATGGGCAATAATGCTGGCTCAGTCAGTGAAACCTAAATCCATGAACAATTATAAAAATATACTTAAATCTTTCTAATGAAAATTAGAATCTGAAGTGCAGAACCAGAGGCAGATTCAATCGTGGACTTCAGGTGGGAACTGGATATGCATCTTAAGAGAAAACTGAATTGTGGAGTGGGACTGGCTATACTGTTCTTTCAGATACCTGCCCCAATGTGTTAATTGGCCTCCTTCTATACTGTTAACCATTCCCTGATTATATGATGCAAAATGGTTCTTGTGCCAGCCTGCCTCAAGTCAATGAGAAACACTCTCACTGACTCAGCCAACATTGGCAGTGCCAAATCCAGGGAAGGTATGAAATGATTTAACATCCCTCATAATCCCTCTCCTGAATGCTACTGATGTCATCAATCAGAGGCTGGGGCCACCATCATTGATTTAATTTCACATTTCTCATGTTTATGAAAAAGACATGGATGAGGTTAAAGTAGTTCTTGCATTTTCTCTTGACTGCGGGCAGGGAGTCTATGTGGTGAGCCTCAGCTGTCTCCCTCAATGCTACAAAGGTATTTGACTTGGTTGACTGCCTGTTTATAATGAATACTGTGCGGCAGATGTGAATTGCTCAGCGTTGCCTTAAATGGGCCTATGCTCTAATTATGCATGAACGAGGTTGCCAACTCTGATTGGACTGATTCTGTGAAGGCTCCTCACCTGACCTCCTGTCCTGCCTCACTCAGTGCCACCATTGACCACCTGATATGCTTATCATCATGCTGTCCACCTTCCCCTGAATGGACTGCGAACAGACTCCTAATTACAGGATTGGATGCTTCCTGACTATCAGTCAAACAGCTCATCAAACTTCTTCATTTGCAATGTTCCTACAACTAGAAATAACTGTTTTCAGAACAAATAAAATAAGTTTTAAACATTTACTTTTATATTTTTCTCCCATGCTACCTTCGGGAGATTAGCATTTATTCTCCCAGAACTTTAGGACAACCTGGAGATATAATTTGCTGAGGGGCAGAATCTGAAGTAATACATATCTCACTAGAGGGCCATTCTCTCAGCAATGCTATGGAGTCTTAGGCCTTACTATTAACTCCCCAATGATAGCATTTAAGTGCCCACATGAAGTGGTGGAATTGACTTTTTTAAATTTCAAAATATACTTTATACATTAAAAATATATTTATACAGATACATAATTACAAATACAGTTTGTTCCTGTACAGTAGCATATCAAGGAAACAAACAAACATTGGAGTTTGACTCTATCCAAAAAAACCAAAGGCATCTCTTATTTGAACCAGACTATGTTTGTACGTATTTGAGGCACCAGGAGGGTCTAATGACTGAATGGACCCCCATTTAACTTCAGGAGGAAGACCTTACACAGTGGTCTTTCCCCGTTATACCTTGGTGACAGCTGCCCCAAGCTTTAGTGCGTCCCTCAGCACGTATTCCTGGACCTTGGAATGTGCCAATCAGCAACACTCGATTGAGATCTATTCCTTGTTCAGAAAGACCAAAGAACGTCTTTCACTGAGTTGGTGGCCCTCCAGGCGAAGTCAATATTTTTCTTGGTGTGCGTCCTGTGTCACAGAGCTGCTCGGGTTGAACCTCGACAAAATCCACTGTGGCTTTCTCCAAACTTCCTTTGCAAAGATACATTCCAGCAGCAGGTCTGTGACAGCCTCGACCTCCTACTGCAGCTGCTTCGTGGGCAGTACGCAGTGGTGCAGAGTGTCTGGGTATACATGAAGGATCTCACAGGTAGTGCCCTTCTCACCACCAGCCAAGCGATGTCTTGGTGCTTGTTGGGAAGTTCCGGTGATGAGGCATTCTGCCAAATGACTTTGACAGTCTGCTCAGGGAACAACCTGATAGGATCCACCCTCTCCTTTTCCCATAGGGTCTTAAGGACGCTACATGCTGACCACTTCCTGATGAACTTGCTGTCAAAGGTGTTTTTCTAGCATATTTAAAACAGACTGCCCCAGGGCAATTGGGAGCTTGATTTGGAACAACTAATTCTGTCATATGTTGTGGAGGTAACATCTAGCAGCGTGCGGTTCGGTAGAGAGATTCCACCAATCTCCCTTTCTACTGTTTTGAAAATTGAAATATTGAAAGGTTTAATCAGCCCCTAACGCTGCACAAAAATCAATCACTGGAAACCTGAAAAGTGACCACAGAACCTTTTCAAAATTAAAATGTAATTTCCGGGGGTAATGATTCGTGCCAGCCCTTGCACTGCCCTTTCTTTTGTTCACAAAAGGAATACTCCTTCCTATAGTGTGGACCTGTTTGATTAAAGACCTGTTTGGTTGACTGTGGTAGAAGTTATAGTTTATTGAAACAAGCGCAGAGAATGCTGGAGAAACTCAGCAGGCCTGGCAGCATATTTCTCTGTGCAAAGAGAAACAGGGTTAATTTTCAAATCCAGCTCAAGCTTCCTCTCAGCACATCACACTATTGCCCCCTCCTTCCTTCCTTTCACTCCCAAACTGGCCAGGATCTCCATTTGCTGTTTGGATGCAATGTTATGTCAAGTCCCTATCTGCCCTTAGGTAGATGTCAAAGTTGATAAGTCATTATGTTGATGAAGCGCAGATATCCTGCCAAATATTAATGCTACAACCGAAATCATGTGGTCATTTGTTTCATTGCTGTCTGAAGGAGTTTGCTGTATGCAAATTACAACGGTAGGTACACAGAGGTTCACAGCCTAGAAACTGGCCCTTTGGCTCAACTTCTCCATGCTGCCCAGATTTCACAATTAATCTTACTACATCTTACTCTGTTGTACAATTCTTTGAGATACCCTGAGTTCTTTTGTTATTTATTGAGTGGCAAAAGTCTTGTGTCTGTGATTTCCACAGAGTGACCCTCTCGGTACCTGAAAATGAACATAAATAGCTTTCTGCTAGGTAGAAAATGACTTTGTTTTTTGTAGAGGACCTCTGAGAAATGTCAAAGATACAATGATTGGCTTGACTTCCTTTCTCTGCAAAGACTGCACAGAACTGATTTACTACCTTTGTATGCAGTTACAGATGATTTTAATGTATATAGTTTTGAAATAGAAAAAAAAAAATCCACAGAGTGATGCTCTCTTTGAATTTGTAAGTTTTTTTATTGTCAAATGAAGGCCTGAAATCTCTCTGCAGGAAGAGGATAAACCGGCTTTCGGATTAATCACTCTGTTGAATAGTTATATTGTATTAAGAACTTTCTTTTCTAATGTGTCTCGGCTGGTTTCACCATGCTTGTAAAAGCATTTGTTTTGATTGACAGCCACAGCTGAGCAGATTTGGAGAAGAAACGCATTGAGCAATAATGTTGGCGAGCATAGCTGGTGAATGAGCCTGACCCTTCAGTGTATAGTGTGAGATCCCCTTGGCCAGACCAGCATTGAGTTACTGGGGAGTTAGTATCATCTGGTCTTCCCTTCAGTGATAGAATTTGAGACGTCTCCCATGTTTGAGAGTCAGTGATTGTGTCTTTGGATGGCGAATTCTCAGATGGGTGTTCAGCAGAAAAGGAAAATGTGTGACATTAGACTAAGTCCCGATTTGCATAATCGATTGCTAACACTGCACATGAAGCCTGTGTTGGAGCAATGGGTAGAGGAATTGTCCTGGTATCACACCAATTTGTTCTGATGACACTTGACCTCAACCTCCTCAAACATCGAAACCGCACGATGACAGAAAATTCTCCATTTGATTCATTATAAAGTTGCTTTTATAAACCCTTTAATTTCATTTGCAAGCTATTTTTGAATGGTTAAATGTTAAATATCTTCCTGTGCAAGATTTATTGCACAGAAAATAAAAGGAAGAAAGATGATCAATGCCATTCGTTTAAATAACAGCAAAATTGACCATTATTTAAATGGTGAAAAATTGCAGCATGCAGTTGTGCAGAGGTACCCGGGTGTCCTTGTGCATGAATCACAAAAAGTTGGTTTGCAGGTGCAGCTGGTAATTAAGGAGGCAAGTGGAATATTGTCCTTCATTGCGAAAGGGATGGAGTTTACAAATAGGGAGGTTATGTTACAGCTGCAGAGGGTGCTGGTAAGGCCACACCTGGATACTGTGAATGGTTTTGGTCTCCTTACTTGAGAAAAGATTCACTGGCACTGGAGGGGGTACAAAGGAGGTTCACTAGGTTGATTCTGGAATTGAGAAAGATGGCTTATGTGGAGAGATTGAGTAGAATGGGACTGCTCTCATTGGAATTTAGAAGAAGGAGGGGAGTGATCTTATAGAAACATATACAATTATGAAGACAGTAGAAAAGATGGCAGCAAGGAGGTTGTTTCCACCGGCAGGTGAAACTAGAACTGGGAGGCATAGCCTCAAAATAAGTGGGAACAGATTTAGGGCTGAGCTGAAGAGGAACTTCTTCACCCAAAGGGTTGTGAATCTATAGAATCCCCTGCCCAGTGAAGCAGTTGAGGCTACCTCGTTGAATGTTTTTAAGGCAAAGATAGATAGATATTTGAACAGTAAGGGAACTAAGGGTTATGGTGAGTGGGCGGGGAAGTGGAACTGAGTCCGTGTAAAAATCAGCCCTGATCTTATTAAATAGCGGAGCAGGCTCAAGGATCCAAATGGCCTACACCTGCTCCTATTTATTATGTTCTTAAGCCATTGAGTTACACTCGATTTCATTTGCTTGCCAGTGACAAGGCATAATGCAATATTTAGATCAGTTCCTAACATGTCAATTCAGCTCGCTTTCAGGGACCCCAGTGATCCTTTCTATTCCTTTTGAAAATGACAGCATTGTATAAAACTAGGCCAAAATTCTTTTCCATCCTTTCTTTCTCATCAGGATCCCCATCCTTGCCTTGCACATTTTAACAACCTAAAGACAATGTATTCCACTACTTTGGAAACCCACGGAGATAAGGAGAAATCATTAATTTTTTTATTGATTCTGTTGTGGGGTGGAGGTGTCACTGGCAAGGCCAATGTCTATTGCCCATCCTTAAACTGAATGGTTCATTGGGCTATTTTAGAAGACAATTGTGAACCAATCAAATTATTGTAGAACTGGAGTCACACGTAGGCCAGACTGGGTAAGGATGGCAGATTTCTTTCCCTAAAGGGCATTAATGAATCAGATGGGGTCTTTTTAGAATTATTGATGACAGTTCCATGGCAAACATTGCTGAGACTAGCTTTCAAGTCTGAATCTTTATTCATTTTAATTTAATTGCTACCAACTTTCCAATGGGATTTCAACCTCCATTATCCTGGGCTCCCAATTACTCATCCACTATGTTATCACCTTTTCCCCCACAAATACCACTAATGGCTGAAGATCTTAATGGATTAATAGGTTGGTGCAGTGGCTGTAATTGAGTACATCATGGAAATGTGAGCCAGGGTTCTTGTGGTGCAGTGGTACTGTCCCTTGGTCTGAGCCAGGAGACTTGACTTCAAGCCCCACCTACTGCAGAGGTATGGAACAATATCTTTGAGCAGGTTGATTAGATAATGTCTACAGATGAAAGACAGCAGTATCATGCGGCTGTACCTGCTTTACCGCAACCCCCCTTCACCCCTGTAGTGGAACCTTGTCAGCCTCACCAGACCCTGACTTCCCTAGTGGAATTAGATGCTTTGAAACTTTATTATTACTCCTGAAATGAAATCTACCCACTTCCCCGTCTTATTATCCATCATCGTTTTACTGTTTGATTGTTGGAACCTTGCTTGTTACTGTTGGGCTTTGATGAGTGTTTATGTTATTTTGCTTTTGTTTTCTGTTCACCCACACCCCTCATTCTATTGCTTTCACCCTCATGTATCCAACTAACTTCCTCTCATTCACATCAATCCTAATTCTTTCAATTATTCCACACATGCAATGGCGAGTTCTCATTTACACCACTTTCTTGAGAAGAGAAATTCACTGCAGTACAGTTACTCTTCATGGAAAGCATTTTGTGTGACTTCCTTCTGGAGCCTGTCCTGAGCCTATCCCAAACGGAAGGCCTTAGTTTGTTGGCTTTCTGTACAATGCTTCAGGCGTCTTCTTGATATGGGAGATACATGAACTACTTGTGCTTTGGTTTAGAGAGTTCTGTGTCTGTAACGAAAATACTGCATATATCTGTTTCTGTTGAGGTTGTGATGGCTTTGTAGGGATGGTGTGAGATCACCATCACTTGCAATGAGCTACATTTGGCACCAGTTGAGTTTGCTGCCTGTTCATTAGATCCTACTTGAGGCCAAGCTCTTAAGGCACCTGTAAGGGCAAAACTCAGCCTATGGTGACCTCCCACAATGTTGTAGCTTGTCAAGTCAGTGCATCTCTTGCTGAAAGCCTCATCCATGCCTTTGTGCTTTAATCTTGACTGTTGACTGTTTTAATCTTGACTGTTTTATTCTGACTGTTTCACTCCTCTCCCTAGTACTACCCTCTGCAAAATTGAGGCAATTCAAAACTTTATAGTCCCTGTCCTAACTCACACAACATTTTGTTCATCCAGTCCTCTCCTGCTCACTGATCTACATTGGTTCCAACGTAAGCAGTACCTTGACACTGAAATTCTTCCAACGCCTCTCCCCTGCTGACATCAATGATCTCCTCCAGCCTTGCATTCCAAATTCCCAGCACTAGCAACCATGGCTTCGACTGCCAAGGCCTTACATGCTGGAATTCCTGCCCTAAACCTCTCCCCCACTCCACCTCTCTTTCCTCCTATCAGGATCTTTAAAATCTACCTCCTTGACCAAATCTATGGTCATCTGGCTTAATATCTCTTTTTGCAGCTTCATGTCATTTCACTTTTATTCCATCGCATTCGTAAAGCACCTTGAGTTCCTTTTTACACATTAAAGATGCTACATAAATGTAAGCCATCCTTATTTTACACTCGCTCTTGTATTGGCTAGAAGCTGGGGACAGCTCCTGGAGCTTGCAATGCTTGGTCTGCGTAACAACAGTGTGATTATTCATGGTAGGTACATGACTCTGTTGATGGCTAGTGTCACCAGGCTTCCTATTTTAGTTGCCAGCTGTCTGCCCTGCATTCTAGTTGACTGCAGAACTGAGTGGCCGACTCCTTCCCACTTGCCCCTTAAGCCTAGTGTAGTGTTACATACGGACACAAAGGTCTGGTATATCTTTGCATTCATGCTGCATTCTCGTTTTTGTGAGCAGACCGTAACAAGGGTTGAATTCGATGTTGACCCAGGGTGGTTGGTGTAAAATGATGAATTGCTGGCCCAGCAGCAAATTGTGAGTTGACCTACAGCCTGCATACATTAATCCTTCCCCACCCATGTTTTGGACTGTACCCTGCATTTCCTTGCCTAGCTCGGAACACAGCAGAAGGGTGCCTGCTTTTCAGGCATTGATGACAGAGGGTGCAATGAAATGGAAACTCCAAAGGTGAGGGGTTAGTGTCCAGTTTCAAGCTCTGACTCTTCCCCATATTTGAAAATAAAAGACGTGACATTTGGACTGACTGGGCTCGGGAGAGTACTCTGTACATTGCAATTTTACTATGTAACAGCATGTTCCCTTTCAGCGCTCCATTTGTTGGCTGTTACACAAGCTGAGCATCACATAGCAAACTCCCCCATTACCAGCTCCTCTTCCCTGTGGATTTCTCAAGCTACACTGACAACTGTCAACACCTTGAAGGAGAGAAGCTTTCTAGACTGGCTGTGCCATCAAACCCCACTTGTCCCATTATGGCTGAGAGCTCTTTGTTCACCACAGCGCTTGAATATTGCTGTTTGTGGGAATTAATGTGTAAATTCATTGCTATATTTTCCTACTGAAAGCAGTGACTAGATTTCAAAAAGTACTTCATTGGCTCTAAAGGATGTCCTGGGGTTGAGACAGGCTCAAGGTGTTCTTCCTTCTTTGTAAGAAAAGTCATTTTCTGCAGCTTTGGTGCCTGAGGCACTATATAAAGTGATGCTGGACTGTCAAGTACTACACCAGATGCACTCCCAAGTTACCACTTACATTTGCACCTCTGGTTCTTGTCTGACTGTTGGATTTTACAGTCATATACCTTTGACTGGGGAACCCTTGAAGTGCAGCAGCTATTGTCACTGCCTGTGAACCGGAAACTCTAGGCTCAAAACCCATCCTGGAACTTGTTGGATAAGGAAGGTGTGTTCATGTTGTGAGACAAAAAAAAACTGCAGATGCCGGAATCCAAGGTAGATAAACAGGAGGCTGGAAGAACACAGCAGGCCAGGCAGCATCTGAAGGAAAGGAGCAGTCAATGTTTCAGGTATTACCCTTCTTCACGTTGACTGCTCCTTTCCTCCAGATGCTACCTGGCTTGCTGTGTTTTTCCAGCCTCCCGTTTGTCTACCGTGTTCATGTTGTGGCCAGATAATCTAGGTATCAACCTTTGAGCTCTTCCGACACACCCGTGAATAACAGGCAGTGAGAGTTCGAGAGGTTTGTCAACCGAATGATTGAAAGAATATTGTAGCCTCTAACGTCTCTATCCTGAGCTCTTGTGGGAGAAAGTTCATGTTTTTACAGCAGGCCTAACTATCAGGTCTCTACAATCCTGACCAAAAATTGTTTGGGAACACTCCATGTGCATGTCAACCCAAAAACTAAAGAAAATGGAACGGTCACTTCAAAGAAGTGTGAGGCCTCAGAAATAGGCCACAGCCTATCATTACAGTAAAAGTGCAGTAAGGCTCTGGCTTGCAGGATGGAGTCAGCATCAGCACAGAGACAGGAGCCCAATCATAGCTCCCTGGGGCAAATCAAGAGAAGGACCATGGGATACATCCAAAAACAGCATTGATTCTCTTCTGTAAGAACAGAGAAGCAAATACAGACATCAAAATGCTCATGTTCACATGAAATGCTGAGATGTGTGACTCTTATGTGAGGGGTTGTCCCATCTCAGTTACAGGAAATAAAACTTAAGACTTGCATTTGTATTTATGCCAGATGTCTCAAAATGCTTTCTAGTCATTGACATACTTTCTGAAGTGGTGTAATGCAGGAGGTGTGGCAGCTAACTTGAATGATCGAATCATAGAATCCCTGCAGTGTGAAACAGGCCATTTGTCCCATCGAGTCCACACTGACCCTCCAAAGAGCATCCCACTCTGACTGAAACCCCCTAATCTATCCCTGTTATACTGCATTTTCCATGGTTGAACCACCTAACCCACACATCTTTGGACAGTGGGAGGGAACCCACACTGACACAGGGAAAACATGCAAACCCCGCACAGACAGTTACCCAAGGCTGGAATTGAACCCGGGTCCCTGGTGCTGTGAGGTGGCAGTGTCAACCACTGCTAAGCACTTAGCAAACTTTCACAAACTGCCATGTTATAATAAACAGATAATGTCTTTTTCTAGTGATAATGATTGAAGGGTAAATATTGGCCAAGGCAGACGAGATAATTTCCTACTCCTTCCTAAATCAAGCCATGGAATCTTTGACATTTGCCCAACGAAGCAGAAAGGGCTCTGTTTCTCATTTCCACAGTCCCAATGCTGGCCTTGATCTCTGTGCTTAAGCCACAGAGAGGGACTTGAATGGGAGAATCTTATAGTTACAGAGGTGAGCATGCTGCTAACTGAGCCATGGCTGACCAGCAGTTCATGAGATGACGGGATGTGGAATACTTGGGAGGTGGTCCTGCAGCTGAGGAATGGAGATTTGTTTGTGAAATGTACAAGTACAAGCAACTCAAGAATCTGGCAACGTTGGGCTACAGTCTGGCATCATTGGGAGCCTTGAGATCTGATACTGAAAGCATGGAGTGGGATGAGGGTCGGGGCAGGGAATGAGGTTCACATCAAGGTTTGAAGGAGGTGGATGGATCAAGTTAAAGTAACTAAACTTCCCTGTGGCCACGTTAGGTCCACCTCGTGCCTCTGCTTCACTGATATTCTCCAAGTTACTGGGCCATCAGGATATCAAGGATGTTATGTCTGGCCATGTGTGAGGTTGTTCCATTTACTTAGAGTGAGTTTCAACAGAGTACACTGACAGCAAATATAAAGTTGTGGTAGCGTTATTTAACTCCTTAATTAAATAAAATAGAAAAACTTACTGACATTTAACTAACTAGAGAAACCCATCAAGCAATCTTCACTTGCTGGGGCTCCATGGAGTAGGTAGCTGAAGGAAATGCTATCAATGAACCATTGGTCTCTTCCTGCTAATTGTCAATCCAGTCGGAAAAGACCACATCCTAGTCTCCAATTACTGCTGCTATCTTCTTCAGGTCTTAAAATCCCTCAATTTTTACCAGGAGGCACTCAAAATATGAGGTAACTAATGTTTAGTTAAATTTAATTAAATTTAACTAATTTAAAGATGTTGCTCATCACTGACAAGCATGATGAAAAATAGTGCAGAAAACCTCACAGGAAGTAATTATGACTGTTAAAATGTACATCATATGCAGTAATTTGAGCATGTTTTCGATGGATAGCAACAGATATAGATGTGATCATTCATATTTCTAACAGATAGGTTGTACGTTATGAAGGGTTATATCTATGATGGAGGAGTTGACTTATCAAGAATGGCTAAACAGGCCAGGCCTTTATTAAGGAGGGGTAATCTTATACAGGGACTTTACAGGGTAGACATTGAGAAAATCCATTCACGGGGGAATCTCAAACTGATGGGGACATAGTTCAGAATAAAACTGAGATGTGAAGGAATTTCCCTTCTTAGAGGGTAGTGAATGACTGTAATTCTCTTGTGGAGTTGTGGAAGCTAGATCACTAAAAGTACTTAGAGTGGATATGGATAGATTTTTGACATAGTGAGGAGTTGAAGGCTATGAGGAGCTGGCGCAAAGGAGGAGTTGAGGCCTGGGCAGATCAGCCGTGGTCTTTTAGAATGATAGAGTAGGCTTGAGGGGCTGAATGGTGTCCTCCTCTTCATGTTCCTAATGTTCTTGTGTACCTATGATAAACTGGATTATGAATATAAATGCACACACCGAAGGTTTCATTTGGCTTTGGGTAATGGTGTAAAATGGATAATAAAGGATTTTGCTTGATATACATCTCCCCTGATTTTTAGATCCTTTAGGTTCAATTAGAAAGAAATTCTGGACTGTGTATAATGTGATATGATATTTTTTGGTTAACACTCCCACCCAAAGACAGAATAGGATCAGTCATTGGCTAGCCACAGTTTCAATTTGCACGGAAGAAGTATCCTGTTGGACCTTTTCATAAAAATAACTGTAATTTTAAGAGATATTCAACGTACAGAGGTAATATTTTAGTTGCCATTTTAACACATTTTTCTTTTTCTGAAGAAGTTTGAGACTATTTTGGGGTTTGAGACTATGTTGGGGCATCTTGCTGCCAGAACCATAGATTTTCGATCCTTTTCCCACTGTCCCTTCTTTAGACCATGACTAATGGCTATTTCACTTTGGAAGTGCCAAGACCACTGAACATGCTTGGTGGTTGATTTGCCAGTGATCAAGTGGGATACCGGCCAAATTGCTTTTCCTTTCCTTAACCAAAGGAAATTGAATCCATTTGGTGTGCTCCAATGAGTTAGCTTATTCAGCACAGTCTGGAATTTGAATCGTGAGCTTCCTGGTCTATGTTTTTATCGAACAAACATTAAACCATTTTCCACCAGACTGTGAGTTAATAGCAGAAGTTGGTTCTTTACAACCTCTGGGTTTCCCCTATTACTTCTGTGAATTTATCCACAATTGAAAATTGTTCAGATTTAGTTGGTTAAAATTTAATCAAACATAGATGCTGACCCAAAGAAGTATTGGTGGGGTTACGGAAAGCTTTCTCAAATGCAGGTTTTAAGGAGGATCATTAGGGATAAAGAAAGCGAACAGCGTCAGGAGGGAATATAAGCGCGCGAGGTTTAGTTGGTTAAAGGCATGTGGTAAAAGGAATGGAGAATGCAGAAGAACTCAGTAAAGGAGCGCAGAGATATTAAAGGGTTGCAGGGGAGGGGTATTATCATTTAGTAAGGTTTGGCACAGATGTCTGTGGCCAAAATGAACCAGGAAACAAGTGATGTTTATATGTTCATTCATAATATTTGTCTAGGACCTGGGTGTAGATGTGTACTTACGTGTGGGGAGCAAGTAGTCAGTGGTGGAGTTTTGTGATGTGCGAGTTGAATTAAAGCTGACTAGGGAACCAGACTCTGACCAATCTTTAGCCTCAGCTTTAACATGGAAGTGGCTATAGAAATTGGGAAGGGTTGTAAACTTGGGATAAAGATGACAAATCTGATGTGATGGGGACTAGCTTCCAAAATAGGTTGCTGAAAGAAACTTGAGATGAGATAGGACACGGGTAGCAGATACTGAATGATGGGAAGCCAGTCATTGCAGGACTGCAATAGTTGTGTCTGTAAGTGACCGTGTATCCAGTGAGTAACTGAGCCATCCAGACCAGAGAAGTTCGAGTTTTATTCTCTGATCTCAGTTGGGCTTGTAGAATGAGCATTACAGTCGTTGTCATCATCCTTTGGCTAGGGAAGGAAAAATGATTCCTTATCATGGTCAGTATCTGGCTCATATGGTTGGCTGCGGGTCAGATCGAGCTGATTGCGACGCCTCCAGAGTTGAAGAGCTTATTGGCATGCTTGTACATGCTTGTGACTGAATAATGCTCATAAGCTACCAGTCAGTGTGGACCCAACTTTGAGAGAAAATCATTGTAATTAAGAAAATGCTTCAATCAAAATTCACCAGCAGATGCTAATGCATTACTGTCATTCATTTGCAATTAAATTGATGACTAGATAAAGCAGTTAAAACAAAAGGGAAACTCTTTTCTCTTATTTTTGGTGATAGCCAGCATTTTAGAATCAGAATTATCAGAAATCACCTGCCATCCTCCTGAGAGTCCTCATATGTGGAAGATACAGAGTCTGAACAGGCGAACTGTTTGAGGTGAAGCACTGAGGGTAGCTGTTACAGTCATTTGCTGGTTGTTAGTCAGAGGATGGAGGTCGCTGTTGAACAAAGCAGGAAGAAAGCAAGAAAGCAATTGTTGTTGCTGAACTTCAGGAATGCAAAGAAAAGCAAAGAACATCAGAGAGGAAAGTTAAACTGTTTTAACACACTGTTTAATCTGTTACCTGCTCAAAGACATCAATAACTAACTTTGGCAAGAAGGTGCTATGATCATGGAAATTGACATTGTTGTGCCAAGTTGACCTCGGCCGTTGTTGTGGTACAGTTCAGTAATCACAAAATCCAGCTTATTGTCATACTTCTGATGATTTAATTCCAATTGGCTTGTGTCAGTCACCTTTGAAATTTTATCACTTGAATCACTGATGCTGGTATTCTCAGCTGTGACTGTTAGCAGCTAATAGATTGTAACACAGGGTTCTTGAGGCCTTCACATGTCAGGTGGGAGATCATCTCTTGTAGAATTCGGAGGAAGGGAGTCACATGCAAGAGATAGTAGGAACTGCAGATGAAGGGTCTAGGCCCAAAACATCAGCTTTCCTGCTCCCCTGATGCTGCTTGGCCTGCTGTGTTCATCCAGCTCCACACCTTGTTAAGTCACACGCAAGACTTTTTTTCCATCCTTGTTTGGGTACTGACTGAAATTTGGGTTGGTTTTGCATGGCCTTATTTTGGCAACGTGAGATGTTACGTGGGGTCTGAAATTTTGGCCATGCCACCCTTAATCTACCCTCCACCCGGGCTGTGAAATCTTCTGTAATTTTCTGCTCTTGGCTGGCTTTAGACAAAGTCTTACAAGATTTGCCTAGTGCGTGTTTCCAGTGTTTTCTACTTTTTGTGTTAGATTTCCAGCAATCTCCATGAAATTCATTTCTGTTTGCCCAGCCCCAGCCTCACACAAATCATTTTGCACTGGATTTTCCCAGCGCGGGCAGGTAGAAAGGCAGGTTCAATGGGAAACAATAAACGACTGGAATTTTGGCTGAGTACAGGGCCTTAGTTTACGGGGCGATGAGTCTGCTGCCCAAGCAGAAGGCGAGGGCGAGAGACTGTGAGTGGGCCGTCTCCACCGTGGACAACTAGAACTGAGGTCAAAAGTTACATGACACCACATGTCATGATAACACGAAATGACACATTGGCTGCCGCTGGTGTGGCTCAACCTGGGGAACCAACTCAAAGTGGGGAAAAGTGACGGAAAGGTATGTCTAAAAAGTTGTGAGCTGAAGCTGTGGATTTTGGAGGGAAGTGCTCCAGGGAAGCCCCCCTCCACTATGTTAAAAGAAATGCAAGAAAATGTCTCTGCAAATCTCTTGTTTTTATTCATTCACGGGGCAAGGGCATTGCTGGCTAGGCTGCATTTATTGCTCAACCCTAATTGAGTTAGGAGTTGACCACATTGCTGTGGGTCTGTAGTCACATGTAGGCCAGACCAGGCAGTTTCCTTCCCCAAAGGACATTAGATGTGTTTTTCCCCCAACAATTGATTCATAGTCATCATTTGACTCTTAATTCCAGACACTTTATTGAACTCAAATTCCACCACCTGCTGCAGCAGGACTTGAACCCAGGTCCCCAGGACATTATCTGAGTCTCTGGATTAACGGTCCAGTGATAATACCACTAGGTCACCGCCTCCCCTGCCCCGCTACCTTAACCTTCTTTAGTCTGAGTTATGTGTGTTTCTCAAAGTATCATAATACGGGTAATGTTGGAATGTTGACCTTCGTATTTTGTTTTTTTTCCTTCCGCATGTGCATGCAGACTATGGCGGGCAAGCATTATAGGTGAAAACAAAATAACAAAAGAAAAGTGGCTACGCACTTGGAGGGTGTTAGGGCTGCCCATGACAATGCAGCAAAAGCGGCCGCCGAAAGCCCCAACAAGCTTTGTGATATATGTTGGCATGGTGTGAAATCCCGAAGAAGACTCTGTTACAGCCTTGTACAAAATAGCAGACACAGATGGACATAGATGAGCGATAAAATGTCACGAGTGACCCTGGAGAGTTAGTTTCCCACATAGCAAAAGGGCCCAATCAGATCATAGCAACAAACGATTACCAATAGAGCGATATACTGGACACCCAATCACAGGTGAACTACTCAGCACTAATTCATCACTAGTGCACAGGGGGAGCGAGTATGAGCCACCATATTAATGTTACAAGAAGAATGTATAAAAGGCAATGTACTTGTGTTAAAAATTAGAGTGTCATTCCGATCTGAGCTAAAGATTAAGAGGGTAGTTGGGCCCTCATGTTAAGGCCAGATTGGGAGTAGTCTTTTGGCCTCTCCCTGCATTCTATCGGTGAGTGCATGAATAAATTGCCATGTGCCTTGAACTCTGCTGCCTCCTGAAAACTTATTACCTCCATAAACTTACTCCTAGAGAGGGAGATCATTGGAGAAATGAACAGTAATGCATTCCTTTCATCAAGAAGCCCAAAAAGGATTTTATAAGTGAGTACTTAATAATAAAAAGAATCACCTTTGTTTAACTAACTTCGTACCATTTCGGGGAAAATAAATAGTGCAATCAGTTCACATGCCTTGCAACACAACAGGGAAGCCAGTCAGTGTTGACCCCACATTTGAAGAGATGGAACCAAGTCTATATTTATGGGCAGCTATCACTTTTTTTTGTTATTCTTTCATGAGTTAAAGTGTTGTTGGCTAAACCAACATCAACTGTCCATTCCTTGTCCTGGGGGAGGTTGTAGTCAGCTGCCTTTGTGAGCTGCTGCTGTCCATCCACTGTCGGGACACTCACAAAACTGTTAGGGAAAGAGTTTCAGGATTTTAATCCAGCGACACTGAAAGATCAGCAACGCATTTCCAGGTCAGGATGGTGAGGGTCTTGGAGGGGATCTTAAAGATGGTGTTTTTCCCATGTACCTGCCGCTCTTGTCCTTCTACAGCAAATGTCGTAGGTTTTGGAAGAACTGCTAAGGAGTTTTGGTGAATTACATCTTGTATTTGGTGTGTAGTACTGAATGGGGTTTGGATGTTAGAGATGGTAGATGGAGTGCCAATTAAGCAGCCTGCTTTGTCCCGGCTATTACTGAACTTCTTGAGTGTTGTTAGAGCTGCATTCATTCGCTCAAATGGATTCCAGAACCAGGGGTCACAGTTTAAGGATACGGGGAAGGTCATTTAAGACTAATCTGAGGAAAATCTCTTCACTCATAGAGTGGTGAGCCTGTGGAAATCTCTGCCATATAAAGTAGTTGAGGCCAAAACATTGAATGTTTTAAATAAGTAGTTAGGTATAGTCCTTACGGCTAAAGGAATCAAAAGATATTGGAAGAAAGTGGGAACAGGGGATTGAACTAGATGATTAGCCATGATCATATTGAATGGCCTGCTCCTGCTCCTGCTCCTACCTTCTCTGTTTCTATGATAGTGAACAGGCTTCAAGGAGTCAGGAGGCAAACTCTGCAAAACCCTAGTATCTCACTGGCTCACATAACCATAGTATTTACATGATTGGTCCAGTTCACCTTCTGATCAATAGTAACTTCAGGATGTTGATAGTGGGGGATTCAGTGATGGTAACAGCAATTAATATTAAGAGGAGAGGATCAGATTCTCATTCATTGGAGATGGTCATTGCCTGACATTTTTGTGGCATGAAATTAACTTGCTGCTTGTCAGTCCAAGCTTGAATCTTGATCGCATCTTGCTGCTCATGGACACAGGCTGTTTCTGCATCTGAGGCATTGTGAATGGTGCTGAACATTGTACAATCGTCGATGAAAATTGCCACAACTGATCTTATGATGGAGGGAAGGTCACTGATGAAGCAGCTGAAGATAGTTGGATCTAGGACACTCCCCTAATGAACAATGTCCCTTTAATATGCACATCCACACACCCACACAGAGGTTCTGCGCATAGTGCTTGGATGTTAATCGCCATGCCAACACATTGAATTCCGATTCGGAAAACTACTGGTGTGCATGAACCTTGGAGATCAACATTGTGGAAAGGAAACTCAGGAGAATATAGCTTTAGGAATTCCATTGGCTATGTCCAGAGACTGAGATAATTTACTTCCAATAAATACAACCATCTTCTATTGCACTAAAAATCAAATTTGGAATTGAAAGCTAGTCTTGCAATGGCGAACATGACAGTTACCATCAGTTATTGTAAAAGCCAACCTGTTTTGTTAATGTCTTTTAGGAGAGGAAACTTGCCATCCTTTCCCTATCTAACCCACCTGGAACTCCAGATACACAGCAATGTGATTGATTCTAACAGCCCTCTAAAGTGTCCTAGCAAGTTTAAGGGAAATTAGGGAAAGGTAGCAAATGCAGGGGCCCAGCTGTCTATGCCAACATTACATGAAGAAATAAAAGCAGAAAGCAAGTATGACTCCAACCATTGGAGAGATTTCCCCTGATTCCTATTAACTCCAATTTCCCAGAGTTCCTTGTGCTCTCTATATGTAACATAAATTAAAAATGTGGATTCCATTTACTTGAAGATCTCTTGTGGGTTTATCAACAGCTAAAACTATGACATACAGTAAAGAGTAATCTCTAGATGTATACTTGGTTCAGGATGCTGCAAGACAGAATGGCTGTGGCTCTGGTCATGTGATGATATTTTGGCTTTTGGCCTATCTGCCTAGCGAACTGCTAAAACACCTCTCTTAAAACATTAATACAACAAACCCTCCTTTCAAAGGAGAAGTCTCAAACATTAAAAGTGAAAGCGTATAAACATTGGGTAATAGCAAAATTAGTTATATAGAGATAGGAATTGTAAAATCAACATGTATGGAGATAAATGTTGTAAAATTTAGTCTAAGAGCCCATATATTGTTTTGGTGCTTGAACAAAACCTTTTCCAGATCTTGTTATAGTGTAATGTTTAGGAAATGCGGATTATGCCCTTGTTTCGCAGACGCACCGTCAGCTGTTGACTGTTGTCCTGGTGTTCTGGCACCCTATCATCAGTTGGGTGTGTTGCTTCATATCTGCTGTGCGCGATTAGTACATTGCACAATTTCTGTAGCTGACTCTGCTCCCTTTCGATGTTGCTCAGTTGTGCGTAATTACATGTAAGACCTAGGCTCGCTACATTTTGGATATCTCTGCAGTTAACCAGGCTCCCATTGTAGGAAGAGATAGAAGGTACTGCAGATGCTGGAGAATCCGAGATAACAAGCATGGCGCTGGATGAACACAGCAGGTCAAGCAGCATCATAGGAGCAGCTGTATTCATCCAGAAGTTTTCCTGCTCCTATGATGCTGCTTGACCTGCTGTGTTCATCCAGCCCCATGCTTGTTATCTCCCATTGTAGGAAGCATGTGTCTCTGACCTTTTGTCCTACATGCATCTGAGGTGGTTCCACACCTGCTCGCCGATCATGCGCCATCTTCACCTTCCCTTGTTTGTCGAGAAGTGTGCTCTACATCTCGGAGAATTTGCGCTGATGGTGCCTTGGAAAGACCATTCTCACTTGCCTTCCAAATGTGATTTCAGCTGGTGATGGTAACCCTGTAAACAGAGGTATAGCTCTGAGGTGTTGCATACAAAAAAAAATGTTTCCGCTATCCCACCCATCAGAATAAATGATTTAATGTTGTGAACCCTCACCTCCCTATTCATTCCTCCCACCTCAAACCCCACCCCCATTTCCTACACACTAACCTCAGCCTGCCTCCATGACCTGTCCATCCTCCCTGGACTGACCTATACCCCACCTAAATCCCCACCTACATTCACCTTTGCTGGTTCTAACCCAGCCTCTTTGACCTGTCTGTCTCCTCTCAACCTATCTTCTCCTTTATCCATCTTCTATCCGCCTCCCCCTCTCTCCCTATTTATTTCATAATCCCCTTCCCCTCCCCCATTTCTGAAGAAGGGTCTCGACCCGAAATGTCAACTTTCCTGCTCCTCTGATGCTGCTCGGTCTGCTGGGTTCGTCCAGCTCCACAACGTTTTATATCATTTACCCAGCAACATTGTTTGTCCTGATGTTCCACAATTCACAGCCACATTGACAATTGAGTCCCAGAAAAGTTTGCCTCGCACTGCAACCCATTGCCAGAGATGATTTCTTCAGGGGTCTCGATGGTTGATGCCAAGTCATCTCCAGTGGCTTGTGATTAGTTTCTATAGAGAACTGCTTACCAAACCAGTGAGTGTGGAATCTCATGATCCCAACCACCGAAGCGA
>JAHRHZ010000099.1:6464415-6511294 GCA_024137785.1 Ginglymostoma cirratum
ATGATAACTCCTTGCCGACAACTGCCCCATACTGAAACTCCTAACCATAGATTATCCTACAAACCAATCCTCATAGGGTATTGCCATCACATTTCCAATTAGAAAGTAAATAGACGCTTCAATATGTTGACCCTGTCAAGCAGCACATTCTCCCCATCTTTGATGCTTTCCTACTTTATAAAATTATTCACAGATACTTTAGGAAACAATACAGTTATTAATGCTTTGTGCCTTGAAGTCCTCATAGGAGTGTTTTTTAACTCTCTTGTGAGATATAGGTATTGCTGGCTGGGTCAGAATTTATTACCCGTGCCTAGTTGCCCTTGAGAAGTTAGTGGTGAACTGCCTTCCTGAGCCTCTACAGGCCATGTGCTATAGGTAGACCCACAAAGCCTGTAGGGAAAAATTCCAGGTGAGCTATAAATTAGCCTTTAATTATCCGAGAATCAAGGACAATCATGGATGGTTAGCAACCAACAGTTTGGCAGTGTTGTTTTGCCTTGATGATGGTCTTTGAGATATAATTTAGACAGTTCTGCTGTAAGGAATCTCACTGTTAATTCATGGACATTTTCCTGTCCAACTTATAGAATTCCCCAGGATGGTTCATAAAATGCTTTTTTTCTTTTACGTTCTTTTAGAGTAAATATTATAGAAATGGAGGTACTCAAAACATGTAAAGGTAGATAAAACCCGGGACCTGATCAGGGGTTTCCCAGACCTCTTCTTCTGTAATATGAATATTTTTCAACATATCATGAGTTATTTGTCCAAGTACATGAGTTCCTTTTCCACAGTAGTGATCTGAAATATTCATTTAGTATCTCACTCATTTCCTGTGGTTCCACACTTAGATGGCTACATCGATCTTTAAGGGGCCTTATTCTCTCTCCAGTTACTCCTCTGCTCTGAATGTACTTACAGATTCTCTTTAGATTCTCCTTAAGTCTATTTGCCAATGCAATTGCATGTCCCCTTTTTGCCTTCCTGATTTCCCTCTTCAGTATCGTCCTACTGTCTTTTTGCTCCTCTAGGGATTCACTCCATCCCAGCTATCTATATCTGATGTATGCCTCCTTTTTCTTAACCACAGCCTCAATTTCTCTGGTCATAGAGTCGGAGAATCATAGTGTTGTACAACACAAAAACAGACCCTTCGACCCAACTCGTCCATACTGACCAGATATCCTAAATGAATCTAGACCTATTTGCCAGCATTTGGCCCATATCCCCCTAAACTCTTCATATTCATTTATCCAACGAGAAGACTTTTAAATATTGTAATTGTACCAGCCTCCACCACTTCCTCTGGCAGCTCATTCCATACATGCACCACTCTGTGTTTGAAAAAAAAACTGCCCCTTATGTCCCTTTCAAATATTTCCCATTCACATTAAACCTATGCCGTCTAGTTTTGGACTCCCCAACTCTGAGAAAAAGATCTTGTCTATTTACCCAATCCATGCCCCTCATGATTTTATACACCTCTATAAGGTCACCCCTCAGCCTCTGACACTCCAGGGAAAATAGCCCCAGCCTATTCAGCCTCTCCCTATAGCTCAACCTCTTCCTATAGGTAGGTAGGTATGTCAGGAATAAAAGAATGACTAGAGTAAGATTAGGGCCAGTCAAGGACTGTAGTGGGAAGTTGTGCGCGGAGTCTGAAGAGATAGGAGAGGCACTAAATGAGTATTTTTCATCAGTATTCACACATGAAAAAGGCAATGTTGTCGAGGAGAATACTGAGATACAGGCTATTAGACTAGACAGGATTGAGGTTCATAATGAGGAGATGTTAGCAATTCTGGAAAGTGTGAGAATAGATAAGTCCCCTGGGCCGGTTGGGATCTATCCTAGGGTTCTCTGGGAAGCTAGGGAGGAGATTGCAGAGCCCTTGGCTTTGATCTTTATGTCGTCATTGTCTACAGGAATAGTGCCAGAAGACTGGAGGATAGCAAATGTTGTCTCCTTGTTCAAGAAGGGGAGTAGAGACAACCCTGGTAATTATAGACCAATGAGCCTTACTTCGGTTGTGGGTAAAGTGTTGGAAATGATTATAAGAGATAGGATTTATAATCATGTAGAAAGGAATAATTTGATTAGGGATAGTCAACACGGTTTTGTGAAGGGTAGGTCGTGCCTCACAAACCTTATTGAGTTCTTTGAGAAGGTGACTAAACAGGTGGATGAGGGTAAAGCAGTTGATGTGGTGTATATGGATTTCAGTAAAGCGTTTGATAAGGTTCCCCATGGCAGGCTATTGCAGAAAATTCAGAGGCATGGGATTGAGGATGATTTAGCGGTTTGGATCAGCAATTGGTTAGCTGTAAGAAGACAGAGGGTGGTGGTTGATGGGAAATATTCATCCTGGAGTTCAGTTACTAGTGGTGTACCGCAAGGATCTGTTTTGGGGCCACTGCTGTTTGTCATTTTTATAAATGACCCGGATGAGGGCGTAGAAGGATGGGTTAGTAAATTTGCGGATGACACTAAAGTCGGTGGAGTTGTGGATAGTGCGGAAGGATGTTGCAGGTTACAGGGGGACATAGATAAGCTGCAGAGCTGGGCTGAGAGGTGGCAAATGGAGTTTAATGCGGAAAAGTGTGAGGTGATTCACTTAGGAAGGAGTAACAGGAATACAGAGTACTGGGCTAATGGTAAGATTCTTGGTAGTGTGGACGAGCAGAGAGATCTCGGTATCCATGTGCATAGATCCCTGAAAGTTGCCACCCAGGTTGATAGGGTTGTTAAGAAGGAGTACGGTGTGTTAGGTTTTATTGGTAGAGGGACTGAGTTTCGGAACCGTAAGGTCATGTTGCAGCTGTACAAAAGTTGGGTGCGGCCGCACTTGGAGTATTGCGTACAGTTCTGGTCACCACATTATAGGAAGGATGTGGAAGCATTGGAAAGGGTGCAGAGGAGATTTACCAGGATGTTGCCTGGTATGGAGGGAAGGTCTTATGTGGAAAGGCTGAGGGACTTGAGGCTGTTTTCGTTAGAAAGAAGGAGGTTAAGAGGTGGCTTAATAGAGACATACAAGATGATCAGAGGATTGGATAGGGTGGATTGTGAGAGTCTTTTTCCTCAGATGGTGACGGCTAGCACGAGGGGACATAGCTTTAAATTGAGGGGTGATAGATATAGGACAGATGTCAGAGGTAGATTCTTTACTCAGAGAGTAGTCAGGGCAGGGAATGCCTTGCCTGCAGCAGTTGTAGATTCGCCAATTTTAAGGGCATTTAAATGGTCGTTGGAGAAACATATGGATGATAAGGGAATAGTTCAGGTTAGATGGGCTTCAGATTGTTTTCACAGGTTGGTGCAACATCGAGGGCCGAAGGTCCTGTACTGCGCTGTAATGTTCTATGTTCTATGTTTTATGTTCTAACCCTCCAACCCTGGCAATATCCTGGTAAATCTTTTCTGAACCCTTTCAAGTTTCACAACATCCTTTCTATAGCAGGGAGACCACAATTGCACATAGTATTCGTCTAGTAATGCCTACGCCTGCCAGCTTTGCCCTTCACCCTAACAGGAACATATTGTCTCTGAATTTTGAACTCTGACTACCTCATTTCTACTCCCCAATTGTCCCTTTACCTGCAAATAGCCTCCCCCAGTCGACTTGTGAAAGTTCCTGTCTAATACCACCAAAACTGACCTGACTCCAGTTTAGGACTTTAACTTTTTGATCAGTTCTATCCTTTTCCATTGCTATTTTAAAACTAATAGAATTATAGTCACTTGACCCAAGTGCTGTCCCACTGACACCTCCGTAACATGCCCTGCCTTATTTCCCAACAGAAGGTCAAGTATTGCTCCTTCTCTAGTGGGTACAAGCAAAAATCGAATGAGAGTTTTCCTGTACATTCTTAACAAATTCCTCTCCATCCAAGCCCTTAACACTATGATAGTCTCACTCTATGCTTGGAAAGTTAAAGTCCCCTACCATTACAACCCTACGACTCTTACAGACATCTGATATTTTGTTACACATTTGCTTCTCAATTTCCTGCTGACTACTGGGGGAGCCTTTAATGTTCCTTAATTTCTGCTCCTGTTAGTGTGAAGGGCAATGCTGGTAGGTGTAGAGAATACTGGATGACTAGAGAAATTGAGGCTCTGGTCCAGAAAAAAAAAGGAGAGATATGTCAGGTATAGACAGCTGAGATCCTAGAAGACTACAAGGACAGTAAGAGTATACTGAAGAAGGAAATCAGGAAGGCAAAAAGGAGACATGAGATGGTGTTGGCAAATAGAATTCAGGAGAATCCAAAGAGATTCTATATGTAATTAAGGGCAAAAAAGTAGCAAGGGGGAGAATAAGGTCCCTTAAAGGTCAAGGTGGCTTGTCTATGTGTGGAAACACAAGAGATGCGCGAAATACTAAACAAATATTTTGCGTCAGTATTTACTGTGGAAGCTAGGGAGCTTGGGGAAATAAATAGTGACGTGTTGAAATAGTGTCCATATCACAGAAGAGTTGGGGGTGGCGGGGTGGGGGCGGTACTGGAAGGCTTAAAACATGAGAAAAAACTGAATTTGGTACAATAGATAAGGAGAGCAAGTCAAATAGTCGAGGCTGATGAGGACTTGGCAGGGAACGAGGTAAGACTGATAAATTGCATTTACTTCAATGCAAGAGGCCTGGCAGGTAAGGCAGTTAAATGTAGGCATAGTTGGAAACATGAGACTGGGATATCATAGCTATTACAGAAACGTGGCTCAGTGAAGGGCAGGACTGGCAGCTTAATGTTCCGGATACAGGTGCTATAGGAAGGATAACAAGGGGATGAAAGGACGGAGTGATGTTTTTGGTTAGGGATAACATTCGAGCTATACTTAGGGAGGATATTCCTGGGAGATTGTCCAGTGAAGTTATATGAGTAGAACTGAGAAATAAGAAAGGAATGATCACCTTGTTTGGATTGAATAATTTGCTGGAGGTCTTAAAACGTATACAGGTAGATAAATCCCCAGGGCCTGATCAGGTGTTTGGAAACTAGGGAAGAGATTGTGGAGGCTCTTGCTGAGATATTTGTATCATTGACAACCACAGGTGAGGTGCTGGAAGGTCGGAGTTTGGCTAACATTGTGCCACTGTTTAAGAAAGGTGGTATAAGGAAAAGCAAGAGATCTACAGACTGGTGAGCCTTGTGTCAGTAGTAGGTAAATGATTGGAAGGGACTCTGAAGGACATGCATTTAGAAAGGCAAGTCTACATGGCTTTGTGTTTGGGAAATCATGTCTCATGAACTTAAGTTTTTTGAAGAGGTGACAAAGAAGATTGTTGAAGGCAGAATGGTAGATATTGTCTACATTGACTCCAGGAAAGTGTTCAACAAGGTTCCACATGGTAGACTGGTTAGTAAGGTTAGATCACACGGGAAGCAGGGGTGCTGACTAATTGGATACAAATTTGGCTTGAAGACCAGAGACAATGTGTGGTGGTAAAGGTTTGCTTTTCAGACTGGAGGCTAATGACCAGTGCTGTGCCATATGGATTGGTGCTGGGTCCACTGCTTTTCATACTTCATATAACTGTTTCGGATCCGAATACAGGAGGTATGTTTTGTAAGTTTGGAGATGATACCAAAATAGGTAGTGTAGTGGACAGTGATGAAGATTATCTCAGAGTACAATGAGATTTTGATCATATGGGCCAATGGGCTGAGGAGTAGCAGAAGGAGTTTAATTTAGACAAATGTGAGGTGTTGTATTTTGGTAAGGCAAACCAGCGCAAGACTTATAACGTTAATGGTAGGGCCCTGGGGAGTGTAATTGAACAAAGAGACATACGGCTGCAGGTGCGCAGTTCCTTGATATTGGAGTCACAGGTAGACTGGGTGGTGAAGAAGGGCTTTGGCATGCTTGCCTTTATTGGTCAGTGCATTGAGTATAGGAACTGGGTTGTCATGTTGTGGCTGTACAGGACGTTGGTGAGGCCACTTTTGGAATACTCTGGTACAACTCTGTGTCACCCTCCTATAGGAAGGATGTTGTTCAACCTAAAAGAGTGCAGAAAAGATTTGCAAAGATGGCGGCATGGTGGCTCAGTGGTTAGCACTGCTGCCTCACAGCACCAGGAACCTGGGTTCGATCCCACCCTTGGGCAACTGTCTGTGTGGAGTTTGGACATTCTGCGTGTGTTTCCTCTGGGTGCTCTGGCTTCCTTCCACAGTCCAAAGATGTGCAGGCTAGTGTGGATTGGCCATGCTAAATTGCCTGTAGTGTTCAGGGATGTGTAGAATAGGTGGGTTATAGGGGGATGGGTCTGGGTGGGATTCTCTGAGGGTCAACATGGACTTGTTGGGACAAAGGGCCTGTTTCCACACTGTAGGGATTATATGATCTATGTTGCTGGCCCTGGAGGGTTTGATCTATAGGAATAGGCTGGGGCTTCTTTTGCCTGGAGTGTCAGAGGCTGAGGGGTGACCTTAAAAAGGTTTATAAAATCATGAAGGGCATGGATAGGGTGAATAGCCAAGGTCTTTTTCCTTGGGTGGGGAAGTCCAAAACTATAGGACATAGTTTTAAGGTGAGAGGTGAATGATTTAAATGGAACCTGGGGTATAACTTTTTCACTCAGAAGGCAGTGCATGTATGGAATGAGCTGCCAGTGGAAGTGATGGAGGTGGGTACAATTACAACATTTAAAAGGCATCTTGGATACATGAAGAGGTGGGTTTAGAGGGATATGGGCCAAATGTTGGCAAATGGGGCTAGCAGATTAGGCTGTCTGGTCAGCATGGACAAGTTGGACTGAAGGGTCTGTTTCCGTGCTGCATGACTGTATGACTACAAATATCACTACAGCTCCAATAAGAGACTATGTATCCAGCCTCCGTTTAGTCCTGTGTCTGTTACTGGAGATGACATGAGATATAAATCCGTAAGTGTTATAGCATTGTGTTAAAAGTACAAGAAGTCAATGGGGTGGAACAGCTGCCTACATCACAGTTCAAAGTCGACCACTAAAGGAATAAATTATTCACTTTTTCCACTTGTCTTTATGTCAATAAATAATTCACCACACCCTTTGACTGTAAATAATCACTTAATAAATAATTAGCCACCTCCAAGCTACGGAGAACAAGAAGGTCATGGATTTATTCCTGCTATGTGCTGCATTAGTCAGTGTTACTCAGAAAGCAGCTACAACCTGCCTTAAAGGCCATGGGTCAGCCAGGGGAAGAATCAGAAAACTTGTCTCTGCTAGTTACCCAGGAAGGAATATAGATGCAAGGGAGGACAGTATGAGGTGTAGGTCAAATCGAAATAGAGTTTAAGTAAGTGTGCAGATGAGCCAATGAGCTATGCTGTAATGTAACGTTGACCTCAACCACATTCTCAGAGAGATTCTTTTAGAAGGTTGGAACTAGAGCAGGTTCAGCAAGAGATGCTTGCTGCAAGATCCTTGTCAGGTAAACATTGTTTGATAAAACACCGTGAGGTCTGGCCTGAGGTTACCTGAAGAACAGATGAAGCCAAGTAGCACGTGGTGGCTGTGGTGGAGACACCAACTGAGAGTTTCCTCAGGAGAATCTGAAAAACCTTGAGGCAAGATTGCAAAGCCATGGCAAAAATCCTAAAAAGGTTTTCCAAATAACCTCAACTTGAAAACTCGCCAGAAGTGAGGAAAGTGAGGTAAGTGCAGTATATTCTCATGTGGCAGCATGTCCGTGCCAACTGAGTAATCTTTACTTCTACAACTCTTCAATGGCCTTAGAGGACCAATGCAGGTACATTAATGGGTGCCATGGAAGATGCCCAGATACAGCTCAGCTTCAGAACTGTATTAGAATCAGCAACAATGGTTTCTTGTATGCTATGGTCTCCATTGTGGAAATGTCCATGTCTGACAAGTGTTGATGAAAAGTGTTTAGGACTTAGTCAGTCCTAAATCTGACTAAATACTGACTAGCCAGTATTTTGCACCTATTTTAGCCCCAGGAGAAGCCTCATTATTAAAGTTGCCCATTTTACACAGTGATCCCAGAAGCTATGGGAATCAGTACACTCCTTTATTAAAGATTTTATATAGATTGGCCAATTCATGTGGCTATCACAGATTGAAGGATAAACTTGTTCCGGTCCTCGATGATAAAGCGTCATCAAGACTTGAAACGTTAGCTTGCTTTCTCTCCGTGGATGCTGCCTGACCCATTGTGAACTCCAACATTTTTTTTGTTTCCAGTTCAAGTTCCGGCATCTGCAGTAATTAGCTCCTACTCTCTGATGCTTTGCAGTTCTGAGAAGATTTAATATTAGAACACGCCAGTGTTCAAAGGTGGCCACGTGGAATGAGCTGCCAGAGGAAGTGGTGGAGGCGGACACAATTACAACATTTCAAAGGTGTCTAGGTGGGGATAGGACCTGGAAGGGTTTGAGGGGATGTAAGCCAAATGCTGGCAAAATGGGACTAGGTCAGATTGGGATGTCTGGTCAGTGTAGACAAGGTGGACTGAAGGTCTGTTCCCATTCTGTATGACCCTATTACTCTAAGAGCACAGAACCGCAACATAATTTGCGACAACTCTGAAACTTGATCTAAAGGTATCTGCACTTCCAACTAAATATCTCACCAAAGTTGCAGAAAAGGCAGGAAGCCCCATTGTGCAATGTTAGTGGGGTGTAAGTTATCAACATAGGGCAACAAAATTTCCCAACAGGGAGCACTGAATACGTTCATGTTGATGGAAACAGTAATTTTCAGTAATTCTGTAATTCAAGAGGTTGCTTACCTCTTAAAGGTAAATCAAAAAGATTAATCCGCAAGAAAATTAACAATCCAGACCTCCAGCTGATGCTCTGGGGACATCGGTTCCAATCCCATCATGGCGGATGGTGAAATCTGCCATTTCAGTGCAAAAATTGACTGCAAAAAAACCATCTGTTTCATGGATATCATCTACGGCAGGATATCTGTCAGCCTTACCTTGTCTGGTTTTTATGTGAGTCCAGAGCTACAGCAACATGGTTAATTCATTTGCAGTTAGGGATGTTGAGAAATGCTTTCCGAGCCAGTGATGATCGAATGAAGAAAAAAAGATTGAGAATCCAATAAATTGAAGAAGAAGATGAATTGTCCATGAAATTGGCACACTTCAGCTGGATCCTGTACAGCCCAAAATCTATCAGCTGCTTCAATGACCATCATAAGCACAGAAGTGGGGATATTTGCTGATGATTATATAATGTTCAGCACCATTCGTGACTCCTCAAATACTGAAGCAGTCCCTGTTCAAATGCAACAAGATCCGAACAATATCCAAGTTTGGCTGACAAATGACAAGTAACGTCAGTGGTATACAGGTGCCAGGCAATGACCATCTCCAACAAAAGACAATCTAACCATCACCCCCTAACAGTCAATGTTATCACCATCACTGAATTCTCCACAATCAACAACAAGGGGGCTGTCATTGATTGGAAACTCAACTGGACTAGCCATGAAAAAAAGTAGGTACAAGAGCAAGCCAGAGGCTAGGAAGGCTGAAGTAAGTCATTCACCTTCTGATTCCCCAAAGTCTGTTCACCATCTACAAGGCATATGAGTGTGATGGAATACTGTCAAATGCCTGGAAGGCTGTAACTCCAACAGCACTCAAGAAGCTCGACACCATCCAGACCAAAGCAACCCACCTTTCGGCACTATGTCCACAAGCATTCACTCCCTCCACTACCGATGCTCAGTAGCATCAGTGTGTACAACCTGCAAGATGCACTGCAAAAACTCAGCAAGGCTCCTTAGAGAGCACCTTCCAAACCCGTGACCACTTCCATCTAGAAGGACAAGAGCAACAGATACACGAGAACAGCACCAGCATCAAATTCCCATCCTGGCCACTTACCATCTTGAATGGAAGTATGCTATTGTTCCTTCAGCATCACTGGATCAAAATCCTGGAACTTCACCCCCACCCCTCCTGAATGGTATTGTTGGTCTCCTTACAACATGTGATCTGTAGTGCTTCAAGAAGCGGCTCACCATGACTTTCTCAAGGGCAGCTAGGGATGGCAGTAAATGTTGACCAGTCAGTGTTGCCCACATCTCCTGAATGTATTGAAAAAAAGAAACTGACAAACTAAACCTGGACCTTTGATCTGTTTACCTTAAGAGTCAAGAATTTTGAATCTAATTTTGTTTTGACTGAGAAGCAACTGTTACTGCGCTGACACCTGAGAATGACTTGACACGGTACACCGTCAACCATCACACATCAGAATCTAGGAACTTGAGGCAAAACTTCCAGTTAATGGTCTTTTGGTTGCAACATGTACCAACATGTTCTTCAGAAGAAGGGTCCAGACCCAAAAAGTCAGCTTTCCTGCTTCTCTGAGGCTGCCTGGCCTGCTGTGTTCATCCAGCTCTACACCTTGTTATGTTAGGTAAGGTTAAAGTTACTTCTGCACTCTAGTGTACAAGTAGAACACAAGCCTTGTGCTGCAGTGTTGCTGAGAGATTTTCCTACACGGGGCGAATTTGTTGTCTTCCTGTGACCCGCTATGAGCTGCAAAATCTGAATGGGCTTAACGTGTCTCGTACAAAAACCGAAGTTGTTGGAAAAACTTAGCAGGTCTGGCAGCATCTTTGAAGAAAAAATCAGAGTTAACATTTCTGAGGAAGAGTCACCGGACCCGAAACATTAACTCTGTTTCTTCCTTCACAGATGGTGCCAGACTTGCTGAGCTTTTCCAGCAACTTTTGTTTTGGTTCCTGATTTATAGCATCCGTAGTTCTTTTGCTTTTTAATCTCTCCGGTGTCTGTTAGAAGATCACAGTGACCATCTTGTCCAGTTGGGAGCATTTATATTTCCACAACATCTTCTGTAGCTACATATGGTGTTTATTCGTTAGTGCCAATTGTCATTTAAGGTGGCATCAAAGGAATGCAAGGTGAAGAACCCAGCTCACCCTGGAATGGGAGAATATCTGCTGCAGTAACTGAGGAGTCAGGCACTGCAGGACTTTCTTTTCAAATGCTGAAACTGGGCGCATAGTGCTATGTTCTGTGGCTGTAACTGTCTTTGTAGGAGTCTCTGAAAAATAGGCTCACTCTCTTCAAACATGGCAGAATGAATTGTATCATGAACTCTTGGGATGATTATATTTTGCCATGAGATACCTCAGCTCCTCCTTCTTCCTGGATTGAATCTTCAGTCGATTGGGAAATGTTGAGGTAAATGCTGACAAAATTTCATCTGATCTTAGACTCAAAGCCATACAGCACAGAAACAGATCCTTTGGTCCAACCAGTCCAGGCCACACCTAACCCCAAACTAAACTAGTCCCACCTGCCTGCTCCTGGCCCATATCCCCCCAGATCTTTCCTATTCATGTACCTATCCAAATGTCTTTTAAATGTTGTATGTGCCCACATCGTCAGGAAGTTCATTCCACATGTAAACTGCCCTCTACGGAAAAAAAAATTGCTCCCATGTCTTTTTTAAGTCTTTCTCCTCTCACCTTAAAAATATACTTCTTGGTCTTGAACTCCCCGACCCTAGGGAAAAGACACCTGCTATGAACCTTGTCTATATCCCTCATGTTTCATAAACCTCCATAATGTCAACTCTCAATCTTGTATGATCCAGTGAAAGAAGTCCCAGCCTATCCAGCTTTTCTTCATAATTTAGACCTTCTATAACTGACAACACCCTGTAAGTCTCTTTTGAACCCTCTCAAGCTTAATAATATCCTTCCTATAACAGGGTGACCAGAACTGGAACACAGTACTCCAGAAGAAGCCTCACCAACATCCCGTTCAACCTCATCATGACTTCCTGACTCCTCTACTCAAAGGACTGGGCAATGAAGGCAAGCGTCCTAAATGCCTTCTTAACTACCCTGGCTATAAGTGATGCAAACTTCAAAGAACTTCAAATAACTGACTCCTAGATCCATCTGTTCTACAACCCTACCCAAAGCATTTTATAAGTCCTGCCCCTGTTTGTGTACCAATGTTTAATCCCTTGCACTTATCTAAATTGAACTGCATCTGCCATTTTTCAGCCCATTGACCCACTTGATCAAGATCCCTTTGTAATCTTAGGAAACCTTCTTCACTGTCTACTATGCCACCAATTTTGGTGATGTCCACAAATTTACTAACCATGTCTTTTATATTCTCATTCAAATTATTTATATAAACGACAAACAAAAGAGGATCTAGAACCAATCCCTGTGGAAAACCGCCGGCCACAGGCCTCAGTCTGAGAAGCAACATCCACACCACTGTCTGTCTCTTGTCATTAAGCCAATTATGTGTCCAACTGGCAAACTCACCCTGAATTCCACGTGGCCTAACTTTACTAATTAGACTGCCAATGCGGAACCTTGTCGAAGGCTTTACTAGAGTCTAAGTAAACAACGTCTACCACTCTGCCCTCATCAACTGTTTTAGTAATTTCCTCAAAAAACTCAGTCAAGGTTGTGAGACATGATATTCCTCACACAAAACCATGTTATTATCCCTAATCAATTTTTGCCCCTCTGAATGATTATAAATCCTATATTTTGGAATCGCCTCCAACAACTTACCCACAACCGAAGTCAGACTCACAGGTCAATTGTTCCCCAGTTTCTCCTTAGAACTTTTCCTAAACAAAACTACAACATTAGCCACCCTCCAGTCATCAGGCACCTCACCCATAGTTATAGATGATGCAAATGTTTCTGCAAGGGGTCTCATAATTTCCTCCCTTACTTCCCACAATGTTCTGGGAGACATTAGATCAAGTCCCAGAGATTTGTCCACCTTTATATTCTCGAAGACCTCCAGAATTTCCTCTTCTGTAATGTGAACTGTTTTTAAAACATCAATATTTATTTCCCTAAGCTCTTTAGCCTCCATTTCTTCCTGCACAGTAAAAACAGATGCAAAATATTCATTTACTATCTTTCCCACTTATTGGATTTTTGGCACAAAGATGGCCTCAATGATCTTGAAGGGGGTCTACCCTCTCTCTAGTTACTGTTTTACCCTTAGCATATTTGTAGAGTCTCTTTGGATTATCCTTAACCTTATCTGCCAATAATATCTCATATCCCATCCTTGCTTTCCTGATTTCCTTCTTAAGACTGTCCTTACACTCTTTATTTTGAATCAGAGATCCATTTGAATGCAGTTGTCTATACCTAATACAAGATTCTCTTTTGTTTTTAACTAGAACTAAATATCTTTATTCATCCATTGTTCCTTAATCTTACCAGCCTTACCCTTCACTCTATCAGGAGCATAAGGCCTCTGAACTCTCATCATCACACTCTTGAACGCCTCTCACTTGTCAGAAGTCCTTTTACCTGTGAACAGTCTACTCCAAGCAAGTTTTAAAAGTCCTTGTCTCATACCATTAACATTTGCCTTACTCTAGTTACAAATTTTAACTTTGAAGGAAGGCTTATGCTTTTCAATAGCCATGTCAAAACTAATGGAATTATGATCGCTAGACCTAAAGTCTTCCCCTGCATCCACTTCAGTCACCTGCCCTGCCTTATTGCCCAAAAGAAGGTCAGGTTTTGCTCCTTCACTAGTAGGAGCATCCACATATTGATAAAGAATGTTGTCTTGAACATATTTGACAAATTCTTCACCCTCCAAACCTTTAACACAATGGTAGCTCTAGTCACTTATCGATAATTAAAATCCCCCAATATAACAAATTTATTATACTTACATATATCTGAAATCGCTCTACATAGTTGTCAATTTTTCTATGACTATTGGGGTCCTATACTATAACCTTTCTTATCTCTATTCTCTACCCATATATTTTCACTGGATTATTTTTCAGAAATATCTTTTCTTGCTGCAGTAGAAATATTTTCTTTATTAAAAACACCATTTCCCCCTCCTTTCTTGCCTCCCCTTCTATCCTTCCTGTAGCATCTAAATCCCGAAACATTGAGCTGCCAGTCCCGTCCATTTCTCAGCCAAGTTTCAGTAATAGCTATGACGTCTCAATCCCATGTTCCTAAACATGCCTTGAGCTCATCAGCCTTACTTCTAAGACACCTTGCATTCAAATAAATGCAAGTTAATTCTTCAGAGTTGCTATGCTCTCTGGCTTTCTCTTGTCTTTCTTTTCTAATTGCCTTGCTCTTCACACATTCAGAACCTTCGCCACCAATCTTTCTATTTACACTGTTACTTAGAATTCCTCCACCTTCCCCTCTCTAGCAGTATAAAGTCTCCCTTAATGGAACTCGCCAATCTCTCTGTAAAGACATTGGTCCCTTTCCAGTTCAGTTTAAACCCGTCCATTTTAAACAGGTCTTTTCCATCCCAAAAGACATTCCAATTGTCCAAAAACCTAAATCCTGGAACAACACACCAGCTCTTCAGCCATTGATTTATTTCCTTTAACCTTTTATTCCTTCCCTTATATGAGTTTGGCATTGGGAGTGAAATAAAGATTACTACTTTTATGGTTTTGTTTTTTAATCTTATACCAAATCTCTAATATTCACTCCATAAAGCTTTAATCTTTACCCTGAAAATGTCATTCTTATTAATGTGTACAATAATTTCTGGTTTCTCAATCTCCCCTCTAACAATATGCTTGAAATGTTTAGAGATGTCTTTAATCGTAGCACCAGGAAAGCAACATACCATCCTAAATGTACACTTACTGCCACAGAATCTCCTGTCTATGCCCCTGACAGGAGAGCCCCTATAAAAATCATTCTTTTAAATTTTGTCAAATGCTGTCTAACATAAGAATCACTCCTAGTGTCCAATAACTGACTGCCCCTTCTATTTTCCTCGATGTAATTCTTACTGTCCAAAGATATTATTCAGAGCTGGAATTTCAAGCCTCGTTTGGAGTTCAAAATGGTGCTGGTGTGAGAAATGTGAACAGCCAGTAACATTAACTTTTGACTGTCAAGTACATCCCTCTATAAAGAGCCTGTGCTGTGTGGCGAATTACTCAAGCAGTTTGCTGCCCAGATGGTGGTACTATAAACTCCTCTGTTCTGCAGTAAGTACATGTGTGGCTCCCAGCAGTGACAATTTGTGTCAGTGTGTAAATCTGCCATTGACTGACAATTTGAATTACGTTGTATCTGCATGCACTTCTGAATTGTTTTTTGTGTTTTTGAGTTATATTTTAAAGCTAACTGTGTTGTAAAAATATTGAAACAGAAAACATATTGCTGAAGCCTGTTGGCGCAGTAAGAAATTTCAGTACATGGCCAAAGTGGAACAGGAATGCGATTTGTGGCCTCATGACTTCGGACTCTTGAATTAGAACAGGAGTCAATTACAGTATAGAGTGCCAGAAGGCTATGAGTAAAAAGAGAGTTTTGATGTCAGACACAGGTTCTTAAAGCAGTTTTCTATGAATGAATGTGTAAATACATTGAATATCTTGACAGTGCATTGCATAGTCTCTCCTTCATCATTGCTGATCCTCTGTTTCACTTGTGCACAAAGCTCCCTTTCTGAGTGATCCCACGTTGACCCATTCATACATTGTGAATTGTGAGTACTTTCTATAACGGACTTATTTAAATCTGCCAACCTTGATCAGGCTATTCAATCTGCTTTGATTATTTGCCACTGACATTTTATCCTCTAATGTTGTGTTTTTCCAAAGCTGGATCAAAAAATGGAGTAATTAGCATAGGAATTTTCTGTCATCTGATGTAGAGCAAGTCACAACTATATAACATCTACTACAAACAAGCCTTCTGATACACTTAATTTCTGTGAAATGTCAAAAGGGGTGGAAATGGAAGCAGTTATTCACTTTTGAACAAATGTGGGTAAATTATTGACCAAACATCAGAATGTAAATCTTAGTTAATGGTCAAAATTTTGATGCATGGATGTATTACTCTCTGTGTCACATAATCTATGAGCCCCCTTCTTAGAATTTGGAAACAAGAATGTATTTGGTGTTACAAAATAATCCCCATTAGTAGGACTTTTGAGTCTGCCCTTCCTTCTGTGTTGGGCTCGCAAGTGGCCTGACTTTGCTCATTGAGCTTAAATACACGGTCACATAAACACACCACACTTCTGTAAACTCAGGTTTCATTACATTAACTTAGCAAGTTTGCAACATCACATACCCAAGCTGGGACGCTAATATAGTAACCTCCTGCTTCTTCAGAGTACGCTGCAATTAAGAGTCTTGCCCTATTTTCATACAAGGTGTTGGTTATGCTCCATTCTCTTTTGTCAACTGATACATCCCAACACCCCTGATTCCCAATAGTTAGTCTCAGATCTACTTACATTGTTTTGCTGAACATTCACATACAAACCCTACTTTATTGGTCATACTCGAATTTAAATCAAGAGGCAATTATATGTTCTAATCTATCTGGAGAAAGTGTAGCCTGATCATGACACTGACAGTAGATGAAGATTCAAACATATGAAAGGTGGAATGTTTTGATGAGAGGCTGGCTGCAGGGTAGATTGCACAAAATCATTGAAAATCCGAATTGCGTTCCTCTGTCATTATTTGATTTGATAGAACAGTTACAAAATGTCCTTGTTGTTTGTTTTGGGTCTAACAGAATGATGGTAAATATTTATCCCCTCTCTAGTTTAAATATAAACTTATTTTGCATTTCTTCCCCACACTTCTGCTGCTAGGGCTATCTCTTCTAACTGGCTTGATTGTGTGGGTTAATGAAAGACTCACCCTGTGGTCTGAAAGTTTATTGGAAACAGATTGAGTAATAACTTTCAAAAGGGAATTGAATAAATACTGGAAACATTTGCAGCTTCATGGGGAAAGCACAAGGGAGTAAGACCAAGTGGACCAAGTGTGATGTTGCGAACGTGCTACGTTAATGTAATGAAACCTGAGTTGACAGAAGTGTAGTGTGTGTATGTGATTGTGTATTTAAGCTCAATGAATGAAGTCAGGCCACTTGCAAGCCCAAAACAATGAGTTAAATGGCATTCTTCTGTGTTGTATGATTCTGTTTTGCTAAGATTTGAGCTTACGTTTCCATACGAAAATAATAAGATGGAGCACTTAGATGCCCAGAGTTTGTGATCTTTAATGTTCATTTCTTTCAAAGGTACAAAGAACAAAACAGCATGGGAACAGGCCCACCCAGACTCACCAACACATGATGCCTTTCTAAACTGAAAACTTTTTTGACTCTATGACGTCCATATCCCTCTATTCCCTGCCTATTCATATATTTGTCAAGATGCCTTCTAAATGTGGGAACTGTTTCTGCTTTTGCCATCTCCTCTGGCAGTGCATTTCAGACACTTACCACCCACTGTATACAAAAAACTTGCATCTCACATCTCCTTTAAACTTTCCCCCTTTTATGGTAAACCTATGTCCCCAAGTAATTGACAATTCTACCTTGGGGAAAAAGACTCCATCTATCCATTCTGTTTCTGCCTCTGCCTCTCATAATTTTGTAAACCTTCTATCGGGTCATCCCTCATCCTTTGACATTCAAATGAAAACAAACGAAGTTTGTCTGATCTCTTCTCATGGCTCATACCCTCCAAACCAGGCAATACCCTTATAAACCTTTTCTGTACCCTCTTCAAAGCCTCCACATCCTGCTGGTAGTGTGACAACCAGAACTGTACACAATATTCCAAACGTGGCCTAAATAAAGTTCTATAGAGCTGCAAAAGACTTTCCAATTTTTATAGTCTATGCCCCAACCAATGAAGGCATGCATGCTATGTGCCTTCTTGACCACTTTATCCACTTGTGTTACCACTTTCAGGGAACTATAGACCTGTATGCCTAGGTCCCTCTGTATGTTGATGCTACTAAATGTTAGGCCATTTAACGTATACTTACCTCCTGCATAAGATCTTTCAAAATGTGTCACCTCACATTTTTCAGCTTAAACTCCAACTCTGCCCAAGTCTCCAGCCTATCTATATCCTGCTGTATCCTCTGGCAATCCTCCTCGCTATCCATAGCTTCCCAAATCTTTGTGTCGTTCACACACTTACTAATCAGGTCACCTACATTTTCCTCCAAATCATTTAAATATCCCCATTAGTAGGACAATAGGAGTTCTGCAGAACACAACTTATCACAGATCTCCAGGCAGTAAAACACCCTTCCAGTGCTAGTCTTTGTCTTCTATGACCAAATCAGTTCTGTATCCATCTTACCAGCTCACTGCAGATCCCATGTGCCATCACCTTTTGTATCAGCCTGCCATGAGGGATCTTGTCAAAGGCCTTGCCTAAAGTCCGTGTAGACAACATTCACTGCCCTGCTCTCATAAGGCTATAAGACCATAAGACATAGGAGTGGAAGTAAGGCCATTCGGCCCATCGAGTCCACTCCGTCATTTAATCATGGCTGATGGGCATTTCAACTCCACTTACCCGCACTCTCCCCGTAGCCCTTGATTCCTTGCGAGATCAAGAATTTATCAATCTCTGTCTTGAAGACATTCAACGTCCCGGCGTCCACTGTGCTCTGTGGCAATGAATTCCACGGGCCCGCCACTCTCTGGCTGAAGAAATGTCTCCTCATTTCCGTTCTAAATCAACCCCCTCTAATTCTAAGGCTGTGCCCACGGGTCCTAGTATCCCCACCTGACGGAAACAACTTCCCAGCGTCCACCCTTTCTAAGCCATGCATTATCTTGTAAGTTTCTATTAGATCTCCCCTCAACCTTCTAAACTCTAATGAATACAATCCCAGGATCCTCAGCCGTTCATTGTATGTTAGGCCTACCATTCCAGGGATCATCCGTGTGAATCTCCGCTGGACACGCTCCAGTGCCAGTATGTCCTTCCTGAGGTGTGGGGCCCAAAATTGGACACAGTATTCTAAATGGGGCCTAACTAGAGCTTTATAAAGTCTCAGAAGCACATCACTGCTTTTATATTCCAACCCTCTTGAGATAAATGACAACATTCCATTCGCTTTCTTAGTCACAGACTCAACCTGCAAGTTAACCTTTAGAGAATCCTGGACTAGCATTCCCAGATCCCTTTGTACTTCGGCTTTATGAATTTTCTCACCGTTCAGAAAATAGTCCATGCCTGTATTCTTTTTTCCAAGGTGCAAGACCTCGCATTTGCTCATGTTGAATTCAGCAGCCATTTCCTGGACCACTCTCCTAAACTGTCTAAATCATTCTGTAGCCTCCCCACCTCCTCCGTACTACCTGCCTGTCCACCCAACTTCGTATCATCAGCAAACTTCGCCAAAATGCCCCCAGTCCCTTCATCCAGATCATTAATATATAAGGTGAACAGCTCATCAATCATCTTTGTCACTTCCTCAAAAAACTCAATCAAATTTGTGAGACACAACATTCCCCACCAAAGCCTTGCTGCCTATTGCCCTTAAGTCCATATTTCTCCAAATGTGAGTAAATCCTGTCCCTAAGAATCTTTTCCAATAATTTCCCAACCCACTATTGTATGGCTCACTGGCCTGTAATTTCCTGGATTATCCCTGTTGCCCTTCATGTTGGGATCAGTGATGATAGGGAGCAGTCAAAACCTCTGATGCTGCTTGGTAAATTGATAGCTCTTGGCACTGGGACCTTCAAGTTATCTGGAAACAGGTTTTCCAATAATCTGTTTAAGCTTCTTGAGTTTGATTTTTATTAAACTCTTCCAATTTTTGCGTTTTTGTATCTCAGTTGTGTTTTAGTGCTTGGTCTTGGTTTTGAGATCCTTTGCAGCGAGAATATTGGTGAAAATTACAGCTAGTGGTACCGATGGAGAAATGTTTGTTTGTTTATTCATTGGCCCACTGTTTCAATGGAGGCAGTGGCAATTCACAATAAATTGGTGCTTTCTGAGAATTAGCAGATTGAGGATATGGGATTGGAGGATGTCAGGCAAATAGATCAAACTTTCATTCACGGTTATGAATTCAGAGCCATGGTGTGCAGTGCCAGAGATAGTAAGTGGATCTGTCCTTCTCAAGGGCACGGAACTTCGTCACTGGGTTCTTTGTTAAAAGCAGATTCCATTAGCCTTTGTAATTCGCTCGCTGCCATGAAGTGTGGAGCTGATTTTAGGTTTGTACCTGCAGTGAGCTGATTAATCTTCCAGCGATCTTTCCAGAAAAAGGACTTAGCAAAGGTAGGCGTTCATGTGATTTACTCATTTTAATACAGAATGAAGAGATAAATTGGGTGTGGAGTCCACAAGAGGATGGTCAGTAACCAGAGCGCACAAATTTAATACATATTCATTGTCAGAAAAAATTCCAGAAGGAAAATTTGTTTTACTGTTTTTTATTTAACGCGGTGAGATCTGGAATGTACCAATGGAAAAGGTGGCAGAAATAGATTCAGGAGCAGCACCCACAAAGGGATTATTTATATTCTTGAAGAGAGTCAGTTGCATAAGATCACAGGAGCGAGACTAATTGGATTGTTTTTCAAAGAGCTGGCACAGGCATACAAGGCCAAATGGCCTCCCTCTGTGCTCTAGGAGTCTATGGTTCCATGTACTTTTGGTTCATGATCTCCTCACCTCTTGGAAGTGCACTGGTCATATCTTTCAACGGTCAATAGCTGTGATTGATTCTGCAGTATAAAAACAGAGAATAGGGATAATAAGTTCTCAAGTTAGAGGGAAGTATCCAGTGGAGCAGGATCTTGGTGGCAAAATAGGAATGGGGACTGAGGTGAGCGAGTGCATACTTTGCTGACACAAGTCATTGGGTTAGCCTCCCCAATCTGCTGTGGTGGTCTGTCAGGTTTGTGACTGGGGGTAAGGTGTGACATTGTGACCCACGTGTCTCTGAGCAATAACCAAGTCCATTGTTTGCCAGCTCATTGGTCAGTTTAATAAGGACCCAGTTACAATTTAGGAGCAAAGGCAGGGATCCAAGTTGGATCTGGAACTGCAAAAGAAGGCAACAATGCAATGAGGAGCCAGTCATATCTGCATCATTCAACAAAGTGGGCTCATAAAGCGGTGGATGGCTAAGAAGGGGCTTTGATCCACAGTGACCAACCCATGAGCAAAATTAATGGAGTAAATGGTCCGTGTGTACCTAGCGGGTCCTGACCCTTCAAGGATAGTCAGGTCATAAAATGAGGGTACAATAAATATTATGGGTGTAGTGCACGGCAAGCAAGGCAACAGCTGGACAGGCAACTAATAGACTAGGAGATAGAACTAGGAGATAGAGATGTGAAAATCAATACCCTCAGGAGCAGATGCAGAGCCCTGGTCCTAAGGAAAGGCAGAGGAGGCAAATGAGGGCAATTTACCGACTGAAGAAACTGCCCAGATATATCAGAGATGTGGTGCCGCAGGAGACTGTACCTACCTAGGCGGATCAGAATTGAGTTTCTGCCCTCAGACTTTGCAGTACTTCTTGCCACGCTCTCCCATGCCTGTTCCTCAAGTTACTGGGCTTTGAATTTCTTTCCATCTGGCCTTTCCAAGGATTTCCTGTGGACCAGTCATGAATGTGATATTTCTGGCATCTGGGAGGATGTACAAGTTTAAACTGATGGGGTCTCACACACAAGGGCCATGGGGATTTACTTCCATTGCTGGATTTCCGCAGTTACAGAGCATCATTGATTGCACCCTTTAAGGTGCAGGGTAAGCTATAATTGAGATGGATCAACAGTAAGACTTCTACTTCCTTGACGTTTAGCTGGTATGCAACCATAACAAGAGCTTTAAGCTTATGTGTGCTTGCTATCCTGTCAACTTCCTCCTCTAAGTCCGGGGCCCTGTTGCTCTTCCTGCCAACGTTGCAACTCTGTTGCTGGCGTTTCTAGGAAATAAGGGATTTCCCTTGATGATGGTTGCCTCATTGTGGGGATGCTAATAAGGGCTGCCGCAGTGATGTCAAGGTAGGGGCAGCTTTCATTACAGGGCCCTGGTGTATTGATGGTCCCTTATTTGGAGGGGCTGAGGAGGCCAATGATCACAATGAGAGTCTTTGATGGATGATATCCTCATCGTCATCAGTGAGTGCTTCAGCCGCTTTGACTCTGGATTGCTTGAGAGAACCAACAGCGAGGCCACAACTCATATCCAATCTATGAGCCTTCATATAATCTGTATCACTGACTGGTCACTGCCAGAGAATGCATTCCATTGGTGTCCTATTCCTGCGTCCAATCAAGTGCAACTAAATATGGCTTTCCATGAGATTGTCCATTCTCTCAATGGAGAAGCTATGTGTTCAAAACCCGGACCAATGGCAGGACACATGAGCTGGATGGCTATCTCCATTCTCAACCTAGGACTCCACCCTGCCTGATGGAACTTGAACATGTGGACACACATCTCACTCTGCTTGCTGAAGTCTGCTTTCCAAGGCTGTGCATCTGTGCCCAGTTAAGCCTGGATGGGACAATTCTCCATCATCTGAAGGGGATTGTAGCACACTCTGCCCCCGCCATTGCTGCTGCTCATTCATGACCTGCTTTTTACCTAGTGCTGCCCTTTCTAAATGTGATTGAAGGTGCACTGAGGTGAAAGTGTCTGTCCAGGTAGATGCTGTGCTTGAATGACATGCTTGGTGTGCGGCTCTAGTTTGTGAGGACTCCAGTGATGCTTCTGTAGCATTGGACTGCTCCCATTGGGCCCTGTGCAAGAAAAAACAGGGAGATCATGTGTTCTCACCTCTGTATGTCTGAGACTTCCTAGTGGAGCTGATGTCTTGGTGGGCTGTTGGATGAAGAGGTGTAGTGGTTAGGTAGAAAAAAGAGAGTGAAAATGCCAAGCATGCTAAACACCCTCTTAACCATCCTGTTAGCCTTCATAATTTCAGGACTTTAATGTAAATGTCACCACAGGTTTTTCTCAGGTATACAAATCCCTGGTTACAGCAACAGTACAGCAGCTGCAAGGCTCCTGTTGGTTCAATTATCCAAGTTGTAGCTTTAGGCATGTTCTTCTGTGGACCCCCACATGGCAATCATACGCGCATATGGATTAGGAGCAGGAATGGGCTATTCAGTCCGTTGGTCCTACCATACCATTGATGAGATCATGGTTGATCTGATTGTGACCTCAACCCTGCCTCCCTGACAATCCCAGACACACTGAGACTACTTTGTGAGTCAAGAATGTCTCTGCAGAGATACTTTGCTTTTAAAATGCTCTCTGCGCCCGCCGCTCTCTGGCTCACAATGCTCAGAGTGAACAAAAATCTTCTCATCTTCATCTTAAATAAGATTTCCATATGTTTAAACAGTAACCTCTAGTTCTTGTCATGTCCACAAGGGAAACCACCCTTTCCACACCCGCTCTGTCAGGTCCCTTCAGGATCTTATATGTCTCAATAAGATCACCTGTCATTCTTCTAAACTCTAATGGATACTGGTTCCACTATTCAACCTTTCTTAAATGAGGAAATAAATGCTAAATACTGTATTCTAGATACTGTCTCACTAATATATATAACTGTATCAAAACATCCAACATTTATATTCCATTCCCCTTGCAATAATTGAAAACTTTCCATTTGACTTCCTAATCACTGTGTACTGACTTTATGTGACATATGTACGGGGCACCCAATTCCCACTGTACCTCAGAGTCATAGAGTCATACGGCATGGAAACAGGCCCTTCAGCCCAACCAGTCCATGTCAACCAAGTTCCCAAACTACACTAGTCCCACCTGCCTGCACTTGGACAATATCCCTCCAAACATTTCTTATCCGTGTACTTTTTTAAACGTTGAGACTGTACCTGCATCCACCACTTCCTCTGTAGTCTCTCTCTCTTTAAACAATAGGATGCATTTCTATTCTTCTTGTCAATGTGGACAAGTTCACATTTTGTCACTTTATATTCCATCTGCCAATTTTTTATCCAGCCAATCAACTCTTTGCAGGCTCCTTATGTTCTCCCCATTACTTAATTTCCTACCGACTTGTTTCATCAGCAAATGTAACAGTCCAACTAAGGTTTTATTTTGTGCAGTGACTTTGATGTGGTACCTTGTGAAATGCATTTTGAAATCTTAGTACACTACATTAACAGTTCCCACGTTAACCAATTACTCATTATTTACATAAAGATCAGCAATAAATTAGTCAAACATGATTTCCTTTCACAAAACCATGTTGACCCTGCCTGATTGCATTTTCTAAATTCTCCTCTCTAAACTTGTTCATAATCGATTTCAGCATTTTGCTTATAACAGATGTTACTCTTACAGGTCTGTAGTTTCCTGCTTGTTGGCTTCCTCCTTTTTTGAGCAGAGGAATTATAATTGCTAATTTCCAATCTGATGGGACACTTTCAGAATCAAGGGAATTTTGGACAAATGAAAACAATGTATCTATCATTTCATCAGCCACTTCTTTAAGGCCCTCAATGGAATCCATTGGTGCTGAGAGACTTGTCAGCATTTCATCCGAACAATTTTCTCTGTCCCCTTTCCTTGATGATTGTAACTTATTTAACTAAAGAAGTTAACTGACTACCTCATAGTGGAGGAACAGAAGTTGGAAGATTGTTGTGACATGAAGTTGGCACCAACAAATATTTGGAACACGGCATACATTTCCAGGCATATGCCTTCAAAAGAATGCGTTTGCCTTTTGGCAGGAATTAAGTGAACATTCACTAGAATGTTACCAGGGCTTCAAAGGTTAAATTATCAAGATAAATTACATGAATTGTAGTTGTATTTATTGGAAAAGAGAAAGTTAAGGAGTGACTTCATGGAAAGAATCAGGAGTCTGAAGAACGTTGAAAGGTAGATGGAGTGAAATTTCTTTCACAAGACTGAGCAAATTGAGGCTCAGGGGCAAAAGTTTAATAACAGAATCAGGCCATTTAGAAGAGAAGTTCTGAGGCACTTCTTTATACAGGAGTATAGTAGAAGCTTCTAACTCTCATCCGCAAAATCAATAGGTGCCAGTTCAGTTAATCATCTTAAATTTAAGATTGATACATGTTATTTAATCAAGTACATTGAGGGGTATTGAACTAATGGTTATGCATAGAATTGGAATGTGTTTCAAGCTTGATTTTAGTTAATAGCAGAACAGGCTTGGAGGGCTGAATGACTATGCATTTTTCAATGCTCCTATGACAATGGTTTCAGTGTTTATTGAGTGAGAATGTTTTAAATGTTGATGGGTAATAAATGCTGGCCTAGCCAGTGACACCCTCATTCCATGAATAAATGGAAAAAAATCTCTTTCTAAAATGCTGTTGAGTTTGCATTTAGCATTTAACTCCAATTTACTGTTAAAAGGTTTATTTTAATCTTATTCTGGAAAAGCAGCTACACTTACACTAGCATCATAATAAGTCAAATTGCAGGGAACTTGGCCACAAATTCTTCTTAAAGAACGATTATGGTAGCCAAAGAAGCCCTTATGTAATGTGATTTGCCTACAAATGCACTGTATACAAAAATGGAAATACAGTGATGCAATAAACATGTAAAAAATGTCTTCAATTAGCTCAAATCTTCCAGTGATCTGACCTTATAAAGTTGCCATAGTCCTACCAGAATGTACACGTAACAAGTAACCTAAAGGTCACCAGGTGAGGGGAGAGGTTGAGAAGGTGAGTCCTTCATGGTAACCTCAGCCAGTAATAACAATTGAACCCATGCTGTTGCCTTCATTCTGGATTTCAAACTAGCCATCCAAGCTAACCGCCCCTCCAATGAGAGAGCAGCCCCTGACGTTATACAGGAAAAGACATTGAAAAATGTTAGGAGTTAGCTGTGAAAAAACTCAGCAATCTTTTCCTGCTTAGGTTGGTCTTTGGACTGGTGTGGTACAGTAAATTAAATCAAACCACTTGTTCCATGTTTTTCTGCGGCAGTACAAAAACCCAAATGATCTTTGTCGCTACAACGTTGGAAACAGGTGAGTAACTGGGTGGGCATTCATCACAGTCTTCAGGGTCATCAGCCTCTGCGGCTGAAGAATGTATAACATCCACGACCTTCTCACCTGTCAGCTTTATAGTTCAGCATACAGTGTTGTGTACCTCAGTGTAGGTTTCTGTGCCTATTTTGGCTGTAATTTCTATACTGGTCTCCCAGTGGCAAGTGAAAAGAGCCCTGTCAGCTGGCCCCACCCTGCTCCTCCTTGTTCTCAGGGTCTTGCACAATTTTGGTCCATTTGAAGCCCCCCACATCTTCACAGAAGTTTCTATAGTCATTGTCCACCTCTCCCTCATTGTGAACATGGCCTCTAGAATAGCTGCATGCACTCCTGCTTCTTATCAATGGCCTCAAGTAACCCGAGAGATCAGCTGACATCGGTAGTTGATGTTTAGGTTCTGAATCATTCCCTGATCCCTGAACTGGTGACTGGGGCTTGGTCACGCTGTTGAGAGGAAAGAACATCAGCTTGATGCTCTTGAAGCCAGACATGTCAGGGTGTGCGGAGCGTAGGAGGGCGTAATGAGGATAATCTTCCCTTTGTTCTGCTGATGCATTTTGTCCACGTTCCTGATGCATCCCTCAGAAGTTCTGAGGATCATTCGACAGTTTTGTTAGGCAGGTCTTGACCTTTGTGAAGTAAATGGCTTTTTGAAGTTTGCTATCACAAGAAGCAGCAGCTTTTTGGTGCGGACTGTAACAGTGACATAGTTCTTACTTCATGTTTCACCATTACACCTTTAAACATTAACGAACAATTAGGTGAAAAAAGATGTTGAAACAGTACCGTATCTCTTGGTGCTAATTGAGGACATTGGTAATGTTGTTTTGCAACCAACTATCTGTTATTGGAGCTGCACCATCTCCAGTTACCATATAGAATACAATTCTGTGCCTCTTCTTGTATCTGCCCAGCCGTCCATCACTCCAGGTGAAGTCCTGTAGCCCAGCTCTTTGCCAGACAGTTTCCCTTTCCAGGATTGGGCCAGGCATGAGTATATTCTCTACTTGAGTGGCCTTCCACCACATTAGCTAAGCTTCAATGTCTGGATAATCAACCTTCCTCATCATCTTCCTAGATGGGGAGAATCAGTGACAAACTCAATAGCAGAATTTCTCAAAATTTAAAAAAATTTTGTACCACAATGGCCCAACTTCCTCCCGAATGGTTGGGATGGCTGTATGACAAACGTGTATGAGTTTGACCAGTGTGTAGTGAACAGCCTGGAATTTGAGCTTATCATGAGCATCCTAATGGATTTCCTATTCTGGGGAGAATGTCTGACAAATTCACCGCTCCTGGAGTTATCCAAGTTTGACTCATCAGGATTTCATTAGGTGGCTAAATTGGGTTCTCTCCGGCCAGAACTGTTGATTCACCTCTGCAGAATTTCAGAAAATACAAAAACAGGTGGAATTTTGAAATGCACAAAGTTGGCAACTATTGAGTTAGCAAGAGAGATAGTAAGAACTGCAGATGCTGGAGTCAGCGATATCACAGTATGGAGCTGGAGGCACAAAGCAGGTCAGGCAGCATCGGAGGAGAAGGAAAGTTGAAGTTCTGGTTCAGGACCCCATTTCTGAAGAAGGGTCCTGACCCGAAGCGTCAACTTTCCTGCTCCTCTGCTGCTGCCTGACCTGCTGTGTTCCTCCAGCTCCACTCTATTATTATTGATTTAGCAACTTGTCACTGAGTGCAGCTTAAAACAAAATATGAGCTTGTGAATCTGGTGCATGAAGGAAATCAGTGTTTTTGCTCTCTCTCTCTGAATGGGGGCAGTGGTTGAGATTCATTCTGGGGAGATACAAATATCGTATTATGTTTACAGTTTAACTAGTTAAAACAATTTGATATATCCACAGATAATTGTTCAGTGATCTGTTTAAATAATTAGTTAAACAAAGCACAATAACAGTGGCAAGGCAAGTGATGAATAGCAGCTGTGGTGTGTGGGTACTGATGGATACCTGAGCGATCCACAGCAGAAATGTGCAATTTTCTTATTGCAGGCATTCCCTGGGTTGTGAATGAGTTCCATTTTTTAACTCATTTGCAAGTCAGTTTGTATGCAAGTCAGAACACAATGTAGGGCAGTATAAAATTACCATTCATAAGGTAAAGGAAATATTTGTATGTCAGATCCTTAAAATTACACCCCTGTATGGGATCACATTCATATGTAGGAGTCAGACACTCATAAATCTGGGACAGCTGCATTCATTCATGCAATAAGGGCATCACTGACTGGCCCAGCATTTATTGTCCATCACTAGGTGCCCTCAAGAAAATAGTGGTGAGCTGTCTCCTTGAACAGTTTCGGATCATTTTGTGTTGGCAGACCCAAAATGCTGTTAAGGAGTGAGTTCCAGGATTTTGATCCAGGCACATTGAATGAGAGGTGATATATTTCCCAGTCAGGATGGTGAGTGGCTTTTAGAGAAAGTTGAATGTGATGGTGTTCCCATGTATCAACTGCCCTTGTCCTTCTAGATGGAAGTTGTTGTGGGTTTGGAAGGTGCTGCCTGAGGATCTTTGGTGAATTTCCACAGTGCATTTTGTAGATAGTACACACTGCTGCCACTGAGCGTCAGTGATGGAGGGAGTGAATGCTTGTGGATGTAGTGCCAATCAGATGGGCTGCATTGTCCTGGATGGTGTCAAGCTTCTTGAGTGTTATTGAGGCTGCACTCATCCAGGCAACTGGGGAGTATTCCATCACACTCCTGACTTGTGCCTTGTAGATGGTGGACAGAATTCGGGGAGTGAGGAGGTGAGTTACTTGCTGCGGTATTCCTAGCCTCCTACCTGCTTCTCTAGCCACTTTAATTATTTGGCCAGTCCAGTTCAGTTCAGTTTCTGACCATTAGTAACCCCAGATGTTGATGCTGGGGAATTGAGTGATGACAATACCATTCAATGTCATTGAATGATGGTTAGACTCTCAGTTATTGGAGATGGTCATTGCTCGGCATTTGTGTGGCATGGATATTGCTACTTTTTAGCCCAAACCTGGATATTGTTCAGGTCTCATTGTATTTAGATATAGACTCATGAAGGAGTCGTGCTGACCCTTGTGTAATCATCAGTGAATATCCACTTGGCACTTCTGGTTGAAGGTTGTTGTGAAAGCTTCAGCCTTACTTTTGCAGATTGAAGATGGGAATATTTGCGGAGCCTCCTTTTCCAGTGAGTTATTTAATTGTCAGAGAATCAGGCAGTACAGAAGAGGCCCTTCAGCCCATTGAGACTGTACTGCCAAAAATACATTACGAACTGCACTAGTCTCACTTTCCCACACTTGGCCCGTAGCCTTGAATGTTATGACACCCATAAGCTTACTGATCTCTATCAGGTCTGATTGAACTCATCCAGCCTCTCTGTATGGCTGAAATGCTCCATCTCAGGCAACATCCTGGTGAATCTCCTTTGCACTCCCTCCACTGCAATCATATCATTCCTATCGTGTGGTGACCAGAACTGCACACGATAAAATGTAAAGTCACCATCGTCTTACCAGACCATAGGGCTTCCCTATCATTAGAGAGTGACACATGAACTGGGTCAACACATCTCAGGCAAGGGGGAAAGTTGAGAGGGAGAGCCCTTCCTGGTAACCTCAGCCAGTGCAGGAATTGAACCCCTACTTTTGATATGATAACCCAGCCATCCAGCCAATTGAGCTAACCAAACCCAGTGCTCTTGTTGTGGATAACCAAAGTTATGTACAGTTCCAACACAACCTCCTTCCTGACTGACAAAGGCAAGCATCCCGTAAACCATAACCCGTCCTGCTACCCTCAGTGATTTATGGACAAGTATCCCAAGATCCTTCATTCTGTGTGCTGCCCTTCATTGAATGCTTCCTTATCTTGTTCCTTCTTCCAAAGTGCATCACCTCACACTTATCAGGGTTAAACTCCAGCTGCCACTGACCTACCTATCTGACCCATCTGTTTATAACCTCCTTCAACTTGACACCTTTCTTCTCGCTGTCACCCCCGGCCAAACGTTGTGTCATCCACAACCTCACTTAGCATTCACCCCCTCCACATTCCCAACTCCATCATTTCTGAATGTCACAAACAATAAGGAACTCAGCACTGCTCCCTGCGCTAGGACACAGCACACAGTTCTCCAGTCACATAGTTTCCCACCAACTCTGTCTCCTGTCATGAAGAAAATTTGCAAATTACCCTAGATCCCTTGAGCTTTTATCTTCTTTGTCAGTTTTTCATGTGACACCTTGTCAAAGGCCTTGCTGCAATCCATATAAATTACATCAACTGCCCTACACTCATCCACACACTTGGTCAACTCCTTGAAAAATTCCACCAGATTTGTTAGGCATGACCTCCTTCTGACAAATCCATGACAGGATGTGGCAGGACTGCAGGGCTTGGATATGGTTTGTTAGTTGTGGACCAGCTTTTGGTCATTTGACTTCATATCTCTTTTTTTGGCTCGGTCTTGTACTTTGCTGCAAGAAACTGTCAAAAGTGGCCAGGAATTTTCCATTATGTTTGAAATGCTACATAAATACAAGTTTTTGTTGCAACGACAATTGACATTTTATTGCCTAACTTCGAGGTGGTCAGAGGCCTCACTCGACACTAAATTATTCTAAATATTGGAGAGAGTTTATTGAGTCTTTTAATCATAGTACACTATTTATCTAATCTAATTTTCCACAAGACTTTGTGGAATTTCTCCTAATTTGCTTCTTAAGATAAACAAAAATGGCTTTCAAACTTCTGATTGGTGGCCCCAAACCTTGTCACAATCCTGGAAATCATTTGCAACTATTGATACAACCCCAGTGACCTTCTGTTGTAACCTCAAAACGATACAAACCCCAGGATTCCCATCAGGACCCTATTTCTGACCCCGATTGGATTGAAAATTGGGGTGATGTGAGGAGTGGGTGGCAATGTTGACATTTCAAGGGGGAGTTGTCAAATCAGAGTCATCACAGGGGGTGTCAGATCAGACATGGGAGTGTCTTGGTCTGAGTTGGGTCACAGGCTGAGGGTGTTGATTTGGGCCAGTTCAAGAATGTTGTCCATTGGACTCAGTTTGGTGGGGGCGATGAGAGGGGGGGTGGGCGGTGCAGGTGATGGCAACTGTATAGGTAGGTTGTTAGGTCAGGTCAGCTGAGTGATGTTGGGTCAGATCAGGGTTAAGTGGGTAGTTTGGATTAGTACATAGTGTTGGGCCTGGGACGAAGGGCATGTTGTGTTAGGCAAGTCATGGCGATGGGGAGTGTAGATTGGGTCTGTGTTGGGTCAGGGGGAGGGGGAAGGAGAAAAGGGGCAAGTGGTGTCTGCCACGGAGCTGTGTATAAAATTGTGGGTGAGTGCAGGGGCATGTCAGGAGAGGTGTTATTGGACCCAGTGGAGTATGGTTACCTCATCTGGCAGGCGAGGGGCTTGCTGTCAGGGTGGGGGCGATGGGTGTGGAAACATCAGTGGTATTCGAGGGTTTAGATTGGACAGGGAGAGTATTTGTGATGAGTCATGGTTACAGTTTAACAGTTAGCAAGGAGCTGGAGCTGCATTTTAATCCGTTTACTTTCCCTGGGTAACTATGAATATTAAATGAGTAGAAAGCCCCTGAATTCGACAAGTTGAAGGGGCTGTTTCGGAGGTTTCCAGATGCTGTAGGATTCCACATTGGAAGCTTAATTTTCCTGGGACGTTCCTTCGGAGTCAGTTGTCTCAGCATGGTCTTCTGCATTTCTTCTGTCTACGACTATTCTCCGCCCATCGGAATATCTGGGGCAGTACTGTCAGTTATGCCAAGGTCAATAGGGCAACCATTGATCATTTTATGATACACACCAACAGAAATAATTGAGTAGCTAATGGAAAATTACAAAATAAATATGGAGTACAGAACGCATGTAAAACATTATCTGTGTGGAGGGCAGTGTATGGGAATCTCAGATGATCAGGTTTCGGTTGACTTTGTGGGCTTCTTGGGGTTCCCTTCTGATCCTGCTTTCCAGTCTGAAAATCATGGTTTACAATTGTTTAAAACTTATGTTTAGCATTATTCACCTTCTCCTTCTTGACTCCTTCATATACATCATTTAGAAATGATCTCTCAAACTAACATCGTTAAAACAGAGGATCTAGTCATTTACCTCAATATCATTTACAGCATATAAAGAGAGTATTGCTTGTCTGGCTAGGAATGGCCTAGTGTATTATCACTGGACTGTTAATCCAGAGACCCACATAATGTTCCGGGCAGTCAAGTTCAAATCCTGCAATGGAGGATGGTGGAACTTGAATTCAATACTGCGCTGATTTTTCATTTAATTTTCTCCATTGTTGTAACATGTACCAAGATACAGTGAAAACTATTGTTTTACATGCTATCCAGACAAAACATACCTTACGTAACTATGTCAGGGTAATAGAACAAAATGCAGATATAATGTTACAACTACAGAGAAGGTGCAGTGGAAGATCGACTCTAATATATGAGAGGTCCAGTCATAACTCTGATAACAGTGGGGAAGAAGCTGTTCTTGAACTTGTTTGTGTTTTCAAACTTTTGTATCTTCTGCCTGATAAAAGAGGGCGGAAGAGAGTATAACCAGGGTGGGAGGGTCTTTGATTATGTCATAACAAGGTGGAGAGCTGGATGAACACAGCAGGCCAAGCAGCATCAGAGGAGCAGGAAAGCTGATGTTTCGGGCCTAGACCCTTCTTCAGACCCTTCTTGTTATCTCAGATTCTCCAGCATCTGCAGTTCCCACTATCTCTTTGATTATGTTGGCTGCTTTCCCGAGGTAGTGGGAAGTTTGGATGGAGTCAAAGGATGGAAGACTGGTTTTTGTATAGGATTGGGCTTCATTCAGAGCTCTCTGTAATTTCTCGCGGTCTTGGGCACAGCAGTTGCCATGACAATCTATGTTGCATCCAGACAGAATGTTTTCTATGGTGCATCTATAAAAATTGGTAAGAGTCATTGTGGACATGCTGAATTTCCTTAGCGTTCCGAGGAAATACAGGCACTGGTGTGCTTTCTTGACTGTAGCGCTGAAATGGATAGGCCAGGACAGACTGTTGGTGATATATACTCCTAGGAACCTGAAACTCTTGACCACTTCCACCTCAGCGCTACTAATACAGAAAAAGGCACGTCTTCCACTCCACTTCCCGTCATCAATGACCAGCTCCTTCATTTTGCTGACATTGAGGGAGAGATTTTATTTCTTTACACCATGCCACTGAGCTCTCTATCTCTTTCCTGTACTCTGTCTCGTAGTTGTTTGAGATCCAACCCACTACGGTAGTGTCATTGGCAAATTTGTTAATGGAGTTAGAGCTGGAATTAGGAGTCTAACGATGACGATGACTTCACAGTCAATTGTTGCAAAAACCCAAATGGCTCACAGATGTCCCTCGGGAGCTGAAGTCTGTGTCCTTATCTGATGTGGCCGACTCCAGACCCACAGCAATTCACTGGACTCTGAACTGTCCACTGGGCAATTAGGGATGCACAATAAATGCTGGCCTAGCCAGCGATGCCGTCATCCCATGAATAAACTTTAAATAAGGGGCTTGATTGACTCAGATAACTGGATGGCTGCTTTATGAAGCAGAGTGTTGCCTAACAGTGTGAGTTAGATCCCTGCTCCAGTTGAGGTTATCATAAAGGAATCTTCTTCTAAATCTCTCCATTCACCTGAAGCACGGCAAGCCTCAGATTAAACTGCAACCAGTCATTTTTCTCTCTCTAATCTATGGTCTCCTAAGTCTATGTTTATCGGGTCATAGAGTCATGCAGCACAGAAACAGACCCTTCGGTCCAACCAATCCATGCTGACCGTAATCCCAAACTAAACAGCTCCCACCTGCCTGCTGCTGACCAATATCACTCGAAATACTTCTTTTTCACGTACTTCCCCGAATGTCTTTTAAATGTTGGCACCGCACCTGCATCCACTACTTCCTCTGGCAGTTCATTCCACATGTAAACCACTGTCTGTGTGAAAAAGTTGTCCCTCATGTCTTTTTAAACTCTTTCTCATCTCACCTTAAAAATATACCCCCTATTCTTGAAATCCTCCACCCTAGAGAAAAGACACCTGCCATTTTTCTTATTTATACCTGTCATGATTTTATAAACCTCTATAAGGTCACCCCTCAGCCTCCTGCATTCCGGCGGGAAAAAGTCCCAGCCTATCTAGCCTCCTCAAGCCCTCCATTCCTGGGGACATCCTGATAAATGTTTTCTGAACCATCTCTATCTTAATAATGCTTTATAAAGGGGTTATACCTGATTACTGTATGCGCTAATTAAACAGCATGCATCATCCCAGGGGATGATACAATGTCACGGGACCTCATAGCCACATAGCAAGATGAAACTGTAGTAAAACGTTTCTTGATTAAAGGCTTTTCTTACCTCTGTAATTATTCTTTAGTTGCACTACGAGACCATGAGGATTATGGTTTGTGGCAGTTTCTTACATTACCATTATGAATATATATTAAGTGCACTTTATTGGCAGTAAAGTGGGACACACTGGGATCATGAATGTTTCTATATACAGGCAAGCAATTTTTCTCTTTCAACCACAGTTATATCCACTACTGCTTACGATCTTAGTAAGTTCGTTACTAGTGGTGTTCCGCAAGGATCTGTTTTGGGGCCACTGCTGTTTGTCATTTTTATAAATGACCCAGATGAGGGCGTAGAAGGATGGGTTAGTAAATTTGAAGATGACACTAAAGTCGGTGGAGTTGTGGATAGTGCGGAAGGATGTTGCAGGTTACAGGGGGACATAGATAAGCTGCAGAGCTGGGCTGAGAGGTGGCAAATGGAGTTTAATGCGGAAAAGTGTGAGGTGATTCACTTAGGAAGGAGTAACAGGAATACAGAATACTGGACTAATGGTAAGATTCTTGGTAGTGTGGATGAGCAGAAAGATCTCAGTTTTCATGTGCATAGATCCCTGAAAGTTGCCACCCAGGTTGATAGGGTTGTTAAGAAGGCGTATGGTGTGTTAGGTTTTATTGGTAGAGGGATTGATTTTCGGAGCCGTGAGGTCATGTTGCGGCTGTACAAAACTCTGGTGCAGCCGCACTTGGAGTATTGCGTACAGTTCTGGTCACCACATTATAGGAAGAATGTGGAAGCATTGGAAAGGGTGCAGAGGAGATTTACCAGGATGTTGCCTGGTATGGAGGGAAGGTCTTATGAGAAAAGGCTGAGGGACTTGAGGCTGTTTTTGTTAGAGAGAAGAAGGTTAAGAGGTGACTTAATAGAGACATACAAGATGATCAGAGGATTGGATAGGGTGGACTGTGAGAGCCTTTTTCCTTGGATGGTGACGGCTAGCACGAGGGGACATAGCTTTAAATTGAGGGGTGATTGATATAGGACAGATGTCAGAGGTAGATTCTTTACTCAGAGAGTAGTAAGGGCATGGAATGCCTTGCCTGCAGCAGTTGTAGACGCGCCAACTTAAAGGGCATTTAAATGGTCGCTGGATAAACATATGGATGATAATGGAATAGTGTAGGTTAGATGAGCTTCAGATTGTTTTCACAGGTCGGCGCAACATTGAGGGCCGAAGGGCCTGTGCTGTGCTGTAATGTTCTATGTTCTGTGTTCTATGTTCCATCTTTGCCTGTATTTAAAATTGGAATTTAAGTTAATTATTAGAAGATTTGAACCGTTAAAAGATTCACTGCTGGTCAGTGCACAAATTAATTTTGACAACTGCATTAAAATCAGGCTCTATAGTTGTGATCAAACCTTTTGAATATTCATCCAAACATTTGCTGTCCACAGCTGGGAACATGCAGCAACATTGTGCTGTAATAAGGTCAGTCTACCCAGGGGCAGTGATACGATTTGTACAGCATCAGCAGTCACTGACCTTTGAAACAAAATTAGGTTCAATAAATGATTCTTTAGTTTCATTGTTCACCTACTTGTTTATTTTTAAACTCCAGGCATTCCCAGCGGCAGATGGATCAATTTCCTCTCTTGGGCAAATAAGAGTGTGATTTTTTTTCTCTCTCTCTCTCTTGTGAGCTTCACAAACCTTCCTGAAGATATTAACAGAGGCTGGGAGCCGTTGTTGTGAAACCACAGTTCAGCGAGGGGCTAGTGAATCAACACCTCACCATGGTCAAAGGAAAAGAGCAGAACCTTCAACTTTTTTGCTTCCTAGTGATCGGGATTATTTCCTACTCTGCACTTCAAGCAGGTAATTGAAACAATAATTGGAAATAGTGCAAAACTTCCTGTTGTCCTTTCTTGCAAGACTTTACTTCTGATGTTTATATATATTTTAATTGGTTGCTTTTGACGTGATGATAATCTGGCACAATGTATTTAATGAGAAATATTTTAAATCATGCAATTAATAAATGCACAATTAAACAAGAGTTAGGTCATTTACTGTGCACAATGCTCGTTTCTGAGGAGTCCAATGCATTCTGAAGTGGGTCAGCTGTGTTTCTGTAAATTCTGGACGGGGCAATGTGACTATCTAACTGTGACTTAAAACTAATGCACAATTAGCACCCCAACCTGAATGCTTTTAGAATAAGATTATTCCATTTCAATCATGAATCCAGAATGGTGTGAGATGCCAAATCTTGCTGATGTAGTTTGCAGAGCACTTCCATATATTTCAAAAATTTGGTCAGGAGTTTTTGCCCATAGCTAATCTTTGGCCTGCTGTGCTGTGACTGTGTTTTCTCTACTCAAAGAACAACTGTATCTTTTGTTATATGAACTTTACAAGTCAATCCTTCCTTTTTATCCTTTACCGTTAATCTCCCTTATAAAATTTTAAAATTACTATTTTTCTCTGCCCTTTGCCCGGAATGTCTTCATTTATGCTGGGGTTTAATAGCAGCAGCCACAGTCCCATGTCTCACCCGATCAGCCACGTTATAGGGAGAATATAATGCACCCCATGGATATAAGCTTGGAAGTGGGAGGGGGACTGTTTGTATGATGGGATGGGAAGGCTTTGGGGTGGAAAGCCCATCATTTTCCCAACTCCTTCTAGTTAAGATCAGTGTGGGCAAGGTTGAGGACCATGTTCTGAGCTGGATTAAATGGTGTGGGAAAGCTGCAAAGGACAAACCCCCCACAAGGATGTTCCAGTGATACTGGCCACCGGTCGCTCCAGTTCTGAGCTGATAACTGAATATCAGTTCCTGAATTGGGAGCCAGCTGGGAAAGCTGGCAATCTTGGCACTATAGTAATAATGGTAACAGTAATTTGTTGGTGTGTATATTTGTGAAAATACAGTAAAATGTGTATACATCGCCAGAAGCCGGGGCCATTTTAATTACATAGATTATAAAGAGAAATAAATCATACAAAGGTAGAACAAATTACATTTTTGTTCCATACGCGGCTTCTTGATTTCTTAGGTGGCTACAGGATGCCACCACACACCACAGCTGCCAAACCATTCCCTGAAGCTGTAACACCAAGGAGAAAGCATGCTAAAGCAGCCCCTGCTGCTACTGACCAGACCTAGAATGCCATCTCTGCCAACGCTGCCAATATGCTAGCTGCCGCCATAGCCAGGAGACTGTTCTAACTCTCGAGGACCGGGGCCCACCTCAACCTCCCAGAACCGATTGACCGAGAGATCGTTCACTCTGTTGCTGTCCCAGATGCTGCCAGAACGTCAGAGGAAAAAATAAATTGACCCCACTTCACCGACGCTGGAACAGTCGCGACTGCCACGGCCATGACAAATTGACCAGATTCACTGGTCAACAGCTCCCCACAACCTCTCTCCAACACCGCAGCCACCGAAAGAAGAAACAATGAATTTGATTCAAAATATAAATGAAGGAAAATGAAATTTTAAAAAATGGGTGTCGGTCATGAGAAAGACATTAGACAGACCAGGAGCTTCATCACCTCCTACCTTACTGCCTTCACCATCTTGAATTGCTATTGGTAGTGCCAATATTACTGGTGGTGTTGTTAGAAGAAGTACTCAGTGAAGAAGGGTCTAGGCTCGAAACGTCAAGCTTCCCTGCTCCTATGATGCTGCTTGGCCTGCTGTGTTCATCCAGCCCCACACCTTGTCATCTCGTACTCAGTGAAGTGTTTATTTTTCCATTTTATTTCTGGTCCACTGACACATTGCAGACTTAATAAGGATCAGCAGATGTCAATAATCAACCCAAATGTACGCAGTCCATCTTTGATGTGAATATGTGCATGAACGAAGGGACTCTGGATTAATGCGTCATTCTGTTGAATTTGAAGTCTCTACATGTGCAGACAAACACTCAGAATAAAAGCAAAAATGTGCAATTTTTTTTCATCTTTTTGCTTTTGTTCGTTTCTTTTTTTCCCCTTTCTTCTTTGTTTTCTTTTTCTTTTCGGCCTCTTGCAGCAGTGCTGGCACTGGGATGAGCCAGACACAGCTCCACCCCCTGCCAAAGGTCTCCAGGTGAGCAAGGAACAGGTCGCAGGCTGACTCCCCAGGCCCAGACTTGCAGGCTAGGCTCCATTTCCGGCACTAGGCCTGGCCACCTGAAGGAGAAGTAAGATGGTCTCGGCCCGGTGTGGCGGTCTCTCTGTGTGGCGGTCTTGTCTTGGGGGTGGGGGGGGGAGCAGTCTCATCCTTGTGTGGATGTCTTCTTCATCCTTGGCGTCCATGCAACCAGTGGCCTGGCAGACTGTCTCATCCAGGAGTGGCAGTCGTGGCTGGTCCTGGCGGTCTTCATTGCTGGAGGCTTCCGGCCTAGTATCCAGTAGCCCAGCGTGGCAATCTCATCCCGGCTGCGTCTTCAGGGTTTTCCATCATTCCTAAATTGGCTTTCCTGGAGCCCAGGAGCCGTTTGCTGAATTGTGATGAATTTTGTCTTAATTTTACTTTCTTAAAATTATTACGTATGACTTAGGTCATTGATGTAGGCACTGTGGTGGGCGACTTGTGGAACTTTTCACTGTATTTTCCATGTAAAAGTACACGTGACAATAAATTTCTGTTCTAGTCTTTTCTAAATTTTGTTCTGGGCTGAGAAAGGAAACAAACATATAAAATGAAATGTGCATGTTATCTCCACTGATGACAATTGATTTTGGAGAAAATGCTCAGAAAACAGATTTGAGTAAAAGCCAAGCAAATGGCGAGAGAATCAGTACATTCTCAATTGTACAGGTGCTCCATAGACTTGTGTTCTTAAACAGTTCCAGAACTATTCTGAAGAAGGGACTGGAAAGGTTAACTCTACTTCCTATCCTCGGGCATCCTGTGATGTTGCAGACTCCAGCACAGGCAGGGAACAGCATGGTGGCTCAGTGGTTAACACTGCTGCCTCACAGCACCAGGGATCCATGTTCAATTCTACCCTTGGGTGACTATCTATTTTCCCCACATCTGTTTGTGTGTTTCCCAGGTGCTCCAGTTTCCTCCCACAGCCCAAAGATATGCAGGTTAGGTGGATTGGTCATGTGTAGATTAGGTGGGCGATAGTGGGATGCTCTGAGGGTTAGTGTGGAGTTGTTGGGCCAAAGGGCCTGTTTTCACACTGTAGGGATTCTATATTCTATATATAAACTCCAGCAATTTCTGTTTTTGACCCATAACTATTGTTGAGCTGGTGATGAGTTTAAGATATCTGAAATATGAATTGCATCTGATTGCCTCAAAAATACTTGAAAATGCTTTTCGAGATTTATACTGAGTTGGAGAGATGTTATAGCTTCTGAATTCCTTTGGGCAGATTTGATGCCTTTGAAAATAAGTGATAGGGGTGTGCTGGACCAGAGCCCCACAATCCCGATCAGTTCTGTATGGTCCTTTAAAACCCTTCAGAAGGTGCACTGTCCCCTGCTACACCCCAGTGGATCTACTCTGGCAGCATAGACTCTACCCACCTGAGACTCTCTCAAATTTGTTGCTTCTCCTGAGGCTAGCGACATGCTGCTTGGACTTGGCCTTCCTCCCTCATCTCTATTCTGAGCTGGGGGAGCAGAGGGAGGTGTTATCTTGGGGAGTTGCTGGAAGGTGGAGGGTAAATTAGATGGGGGGGTGCTTGCTGGAGGATTTTGAGTAATAGCTGTAATCATGAACGTGTGGTGGAGCATGGGAGTGGAGAATTGGGAGAGTGGGGTATGGAGGTGTGGGGTAGAAGTGAGAATAGGGAGTTGGTGCATTTATGTTAGCCAGGCTGTACAACCCAGACAGATTTAGGTGCGAGTCATAGGGTCATACAGCACGGAAACAGACCCTTCGGCCCAGCCAGTCCATGCCCACCAGGTTCCCAAACTCAACTAGTTCCACCTGCCTGTGCTTGGCCCATACCCCTCCCAAACTTTCCCATTCGCTTATCCAAATGTCTTTTAAACATTGTAATCACATCCCCAGCCATCACTTCCTCTGGAAGTTGGTTCCACACGCGAACACTCTCTGTGTAAAATAATTGCCATTCATGTCTTTCTTTTTAATCTTTTTCCTGAAAAACATGCTCCCTAGTCTTGAAATCCCCCACCCAAAGGAAAAGACACCTCCCATTAACTCATGGATAATAATGGAATATTAAAAAAGCAAGGTTTTCTGATGAAGGGTTTAGGCCCGAAACGTCAAGTTTTCCTGCTCCTATGATGCTGCTTGACCTGCTGTGTTCATCCAGCCCCATGCTTGTTATCTAAGGTCCATGATTGAGGTGCTTTTGCGATGCGCAATATAGTAAACGTATTAGTTTAACGTGAATGCCAAATTTATCCTCACGCTCCAATTATACATTTCTGAGCTGGATCTGTTGAGAAGGGCAGGAGCCAACTCACCATCTGGGAAACCTGATGGGCTTGCTGACAATTCATTACCAGTTTATTGTTCACTTCCAGCAGAGTGTAACGGACAACAGCTCAAAAAAAAACTGTTCGAGCCAATCTTGGACCGGTCTGAACTGGTAGCGGATGTGGCACTTACTGAAAGCTACTATTTCAAGGCTTATTGTTGTTACATCCGCACTATTGGATCTAAGAAATCCCTGGGGGCACACACTCAGAGATAGTTAAGAACTGGTGATGCTGGAGTCAGAGATTACACAGTGTGGAGCTGGAGGAACACAGCAGGCCAGGGCAGCATCAGATGGTCCCAACCCGAAACGTCAACTTTCCTACTCCTGTGATGCTGTCTGGCCTGCTGTGTTCCTCCAGCTCCACACCATATTATCACTGGGGACACCAAGTAGTGTCACTGTGACAAGCTCACGGAATTAGTTGCTGGCACGAGTCTTCCCTCAATGCAAGCCACAATGATAGCTGATGAGGGTCTGGTGTTTCTTGTTCCCTTCCATACTCATTGGCATGTGATGCCTCCTCTTATCTCCACTGATTTTATATCCCTCAGATCATGGCTCTGCACTGCTTCTCGCGGCAAATGCTCTTTTCATGTGAGTACGTTATCAGTCTCCCCTGGGTTTTGGGGTGGGAAGTCGGGATATAAATGGTGTTGGTTGGGGAGGTGTGGGAAAGCACCAATCTTTTGCTCAGTTGGTGTGGAGTGTGAGCTTGAGGCCAACGCAAGTTGGGGGGGGCATTGTGAAAGTGGTACTCTCCCTTCATAAGCCCAGATTTCAGCACTGCAATACTCAGCTCCAATTAACGGCACTATCTTGTGTGGTCCTTGAACTCATAGCTTTCAGACGCAGGTGCAGAAATGCTACCGTAAAGCCAGGAATGTCTCCAAGTCAGCACCATTTCTGACCTATGTAGCTATCAGGGCTTTGAGTCTCACCTTATGATTTTCTTTCCCCTTACATCACTTGGACTTTCTACAGCCGACAGTGATCAGAATTCAACATGAACTGACACTGCTCCTGTGCCGAGATTCAGAATAATGACCGTAGTTGGAAGTGGAACTGCAACAATTATTTATCTATCCATTTCCAACACTGCACTTCCCCTCTGTAAATCTAATTTAGTTTTATCTAAAGGATTTATGGCCAAGGTCACCTTTATCGGATGCTAATTCTGGATTTGTCAACAAAATTCTGACAATTGTAATCTATTCTCCAGATAGCTTTGTAAAAAACACATAGATTTGAGATCTGACAGTGTTGTGTGAAGGATTTACCTCTCTCTTTCTGAGGCAATTAACTGTGGCACTGGAGCAACAGAGATGGAAATGCTTCTTATTTCAACATGTAAAGTATCAGTATTGCCTCTGAGCCATGGATTAGTTTTTGCTAGATTAAAACTTGATATCAAACCTCCAGATCTAAGTGGAAACTCAATTATGGTGCGTCTATCAGTTCAATTATCGAATAGAGGCAGGCTGTAACTCCCAATGCCATGATAACATTAATTTGAAATGAACTTTGAAAGGTGCCTATATGATATCTTCCTGTAAATTGTTTAAATGTTGCTAGGCAGTTTCAATCCAGTGGAATTATAAATGAATGCAAATTGTCCTGGTAGGGACTGTGAGGGAAATGTTTTCACTGCATTACAATAACTGAACTTCAAAAGTACTTAATTAGCTCGAGAGTTCTTTGTGGTATCCTGAGATCATGAAAGGTCCTATGTGGGAAAGTCTTTTTTTTTCAGTATATCATTGTCAAATGTAGTTATTGGATAAAAATGGATGAGGAAGGCAATTCTCACTTTCTGAGTTCATTAATCGAGAAAGGCCTGTAGAGATTCCCATTCTGAAATCTAACTACCCTACAGGTCATTTTTATTTTTTCATGATATTTGGACATTGCTGGCTAGGCCAGCATGTGTGTCCCATCCTTAATTGCCCTTGAGAAATGTGTGGTGGCTTGTCATCTTGAATTGCTGCAGTCTGTGTGGTATGGGGCATCTGTGTTGCTTCACGTACGGGAGTTCCAGGAATTTGACCTAACTGTAGAGAAGGAGTGGTGATGTAGTTTCAAGTTAGGATGGGAGTGGAACCTACATATGATATTAACATTCCTCTGTCACCCTTGCCCTTCTCGATTTTGCATTTGAAAAGTTCTGCTGAAGGACCTTTACTGACTTTCTGCAGTCCATCTTGTATAAACACTACATCAGTGAATGTGGACAAGGTGAATGTTAAGTTTGATGAGTAGGGTGCCAAATATTTGTCCTGGATGGTGTCAAGCTTCTTGAGTGTTGTTGAAACTGAACCCATCCCAGGCAAGTGGGGAGTATTCCATCGCACACTTGTGGTTAGTGGACAGACTTTGGAGAGTCAAGAGGAGAGCTATTCACCACACAACCTCATCTTCTGACCTTCCAACATTTTCATTTTAACATTGATTCCAACCCTCCATTGCCCTGTAGAGAAATCCATTCCAACTGTTGCTCACCCTTTACACAAAGAGGGGTTTAGTGATATCAGTTCTAAATCTGTCTTTGCCTAATTTGAACCTGCACTCTTTGACCTGTTGTCATGATTAAACTTGATGTAGAATCAGAGTAAATTTCAAAACCCATTGACATTGAGATTAACTGTGTTGTTAAAGTAGGCAAACACTTAATGCAGTATAATGAACGGGTTTAAAGAAGTGGGCAAGATTAAAACTAATGTCTCTTTATCTCCTATAATTTTATGGCTCTTTTTCAGATGAGATGAACGTAAGTTAGGCTGAACATGACATTGATAAAATATGTATAACTGCCTCGAACTGAATCGAGCGTTAACGGAATGTTTATTACTGTGTTTCCAAGAATGAATATTACAATATCCTTCCCAAATAAAAATATTGTGCTACTGCAAGTTAACATTATTGTCTGGAACTCACCTTTTCTGTTTTGCTGTGAAAGTGCCATTAAGACTTGGCTGAACCTATGTACATAACAAAGACAGTGCTCCCGTTATCTGAGTGCTTGGTTTGGAAATGCCGAGGATTGCATGTAAACGGAGCTTATGATTAACAAAATGCAATATTTAAACAGTAACTTGGATTTTTCTCAAGAAAAAGTTCAGGTAACAACTAGAGAAGATGATTATACTTATATCTTAATATGTTTACTTATGGCAATTAATCTCAAGAAGGTATTTCAAAGCTGGTGTTTCATTGGGTAAAACCAACACAGAATCCTTTTTACTACTAATCCTTGGCCATGACCTATTTTATAATAGGTTACATTGTGATAGCAAATCGGAGATCTGTGTGATTACTTGTTCAAGGTTGGTCCCTCTCCCACAAGGGGTGACTATCAGTGTAGTTACAAATTAAATGTGCTGATGGGGTGGGTAACAAGTCTCAATGCTAAATTGAATTTCTTTCATGCCTTTATTTGTCTTGTTTTAACTTTCTTTCACTTCTTCCCCACATACAGTCATTGAGCCACATCATGGAAACAGACCCTTCAGTCCAATTGGTCCATGCCGAACATAATCTCCAACTAAACTAGTCCCACCTGCTTACTCCTGGCTCATATCTGTCCAAAGCTTTCCCATTCATGTACTTATCCAAATGTCTTCTAAATGTTGTCATTGTGTCCACATCCACCTCTTCCACACATTGCTATATTAATTATTTATGAATACGTTTGAATCTAGTATATTTTACAAGAAGAGGCACTTACTATTCAGTCTATGAACCTTAATCATTTTGGTGACAATGGAATCCAAGTTTTCTGCTGTCTTTTTCATCTATTTCATCTTTTTTTCCTTTATTCATTCACGGGCTGAGGTCATCACTGGTTAGGCAGGATTTATTGCCCATCACTAATTGCTCAGAGGGCCATTCAGAGTCAACCACATTGCTGTAGGTCTGGAGTCACATGTAGGCCTGATCAGGTAAGGATGGCAGTTTCCTTCCCTAAAGGACATTAGCGAACCAGACGGGTTTTTCCCAACGACCAACAATGGATTCATGGTCATCATTAGATCCTTAATTCCAGATATTTTGTTGAATTCAAATTCCACCATCTGACGTGGTAGGATTTGAACCCGAGTCCCCAGAATGTTACCTGGGTCTCTGGATTAACAGTCCATCGCCTCCCCATTCAAAGCTACTCAGTTGATACTTAGGTAGTGAATGCTGCATTCTTGACTTGTTTTGTGTGAAGAATGTCCTCCTTTGATTATCTTTCACATTAAGATTGCAGATTTTCCTTTGGTACTTTACATTCCCACATACCTGCTCAAGATGTCGTTGCCTGTATTAGATATTCGTTCAGACTCAGTGCTAGTTGGCCACTGTAAGCAGCCCCTGTGCCTTATGTTTTGGGGAACACAGATGCTCGTCTAACCTGGCTGCCCTGTAACAATCAGAATTGCAAGTTATAACTTTCATACATACCCTCACACACATCCAGGCTACTGCAAACTTAAACTTTGAAACCTGTTATCTTTCTTCCGAGCATAGAGAATACATGGAACTCACTTCTACAAAAGTTGAGGAGAATAGCATGGACTCATTTAAAGGGAACCGAGATATACACGTGAGGGACGAAAGATTAGAAAGGGCTCAGTCGTGCAGTGTGGAGTCATTACTTCTGAACTAGAAGCCCCGGGTTCAAGTCCTATCTGCTCTAGAGGTGTATCATAGCATCTCTGAACAAGTTGATTTGGAAAATATCTAGAAAGATGTGCTGACAGCGTGAGATAGGTGAGCGAAGGCTCACGTGTCAAATAAACACTACATGCTCTATATTCAGTGTGATAATGCTGTGGCTTTAAGTGGTTATTTTATCCTTTTTTTGTTTGAAGAGAGGTTTTAAGTCAATGGTTCTAGGCAGTTTACCACAACCACTAGAGTAAACAGCTTGTGAGGTGTTAGGTTTTTTTTTTAAAAAGTTGGAACAATAAAAGCAGCCTGAATGGGTGGGGATGAGCTCTCTCTGAGCCAGGATTTTTAGTTCTTTCCACCAGCAATTTCTGGAGTCTCAGCAAGCTTTGAAGGCAGCGAATCTCTTCCAGTTTCTCCTATCTTTGAGTTTCCTCTGGATGTTTTTCTACCTGGGCTGTTGGAGTCACATGTGAGACAATTCTGTTTTCTGAATTTGCCTTTCGCCAAGGGTGTGCATGTATCGGAGCAGTTACCATTTAGTAGTAAAATAATCAATTATTCTGTTAAGTTTTCCAGTGGAGTCAAGTTATTGCAAGTCCCTGTTTCTTCTGTTGAATTTTAACTATAGCGTTTGAATAAATTGGGTTTCACTTAACGTCTAGTCATTTAACCAATTGAATTGCATCTGGAACACAGCATCTCATATTTACCACTAAAATAAGAAAAAGTTAGGATCTAGGCTGCCTTCCTAAAATATTTTGAGGGTGTCTGGTCTGGACCATAACATCAATATGATGCTTAGAACCATACTCTATCTGCTGTGCCACGAAAACGGCTACATTTCTGCAAGATGAAGCTGATGTTTCCTTTACTCCAGTGCTCATGTTGGTATAAAGGGAAGACACCACTCACACAACTGTAAATGGAGCAAATGATCAATGTATTACCAGTTGTAAACAGAAAATTTATATCTTTTTGTCTCAAAATGAAAGGATTCCTGATGTAACTGGGTCACTACCAATGCTTGAGTTTTATGAGCCTCCTCCCACCCAGTTCATCCTAACAGCATATCCTTCTAATCTTTTCCCTCCTCGTGTGTTTATCTAACGTCCTTGTAAATGATTCAGTCTTAATTGCTTCAGCTTTTATTTGTGGCATTTGAACTCCAGAAAACATACTGTACGGATATTTCATTGGATCCTAACCATTGTTGATAATCATTATTGCCTCTATTCTTAGTTGTGGATTATTTTATGATTGACGAAATCAGGATATGAGATCTTCAGATCTGTGTGTTGAATAGATTGTACAGTGATTACCAATTCAGTTAAAAATTAAGTGTTATAGACATAGGTTGTAACTCACGATGCCCAGCTGAGTGTATAACTGTTGCCATTCATTCCAGACACCTTCGGTTCCCTCAATGTTCCTTACATTCCTGTTCTGTTGCCTTTTTTTTCAAACTAGGTTTCCTCAACACCGGAGAAAACAAGGTGTAGAGCTGGATGAACACAGCAGGCCAAGCAGCATCGGAGGAGCAGGAAGGCTGACGTTTCGGGCCTAGACCCTTCTTCAGAAATTTCTGAAGAAG
>JAHRHZ010000099.1:6511694-6534973 GCA_024137785.1 Ginglymostoma cirratum
TTCACCCAGTTCTACACCTTGTTATCTCAGATTCTCCAGCATCTGCAGTGCCTACTACCTCTTCCTCAACACCAGAATGGCCAACAGTATTAGTGTGGCTTATTCTACCATTTCGCTCATCTTCTTTCATTTCCCTACAATATCCGAAGCGTCAGGTAAATAGTGATGAGTTTAAAATCTGATAAGATGTTTTTCTGAGAACGGGATTGCAATTTGCAACCCCTTCCTGTTGAGGGAGGCAGCACAGAGATTTGGCCAACTTGTTCACTGAGTGTAACATTGAACTGAGTGAGGCCTGAGCTGCTGGCTGCTTGAACACAAATAGATTGCATTAGAATCATGTTCTGCGGTCAGCTAGTCTTTTTTTAAAGGCAGCCTGTCCCCCCTAGAGGGAGCTGCTGCTAACTGCCTGTACTGTACTGACTGTACATAGCAGCTCCCCATGTTGAATAGTTCAATGCATTATGGATGACACAGAGGCCTGCTGTGTTCATCCAGCCCCACGCCTTGTTATCTCTTTCATCTCCCTGGGTCTGTTTCTGTGCTCTATGACTCTTTGACTCCCAGTTGCGCTGTAGCTGCAGAAATAATCCAAAAGAATAAAAGACAGTGCAGCGCAGGAACAGGCCCATCAGCCTATCTAGACTGTGCCAACACATGATGGCTTTCTAAACTAAAAGCCTTTTGCCTCTGCGCAGTTCATATCCCTCTATTCCTTGTCAATTTATATATCTGACAAAATGCTTCTTAAATATTGGTATTGTTCCTGCCTTCACTATCTCCTCAGGCAGTGCATTCCAGGCACTTTTCGCCCTTTGTGTGAAAAAACCTGCCTCTCACATTTCCTTTAGTCTTCCCTCTTTTACCTAAAACTTCTGTCCCCTACTAATTGACATTTCTATCCTGGGATAAAGATGCCAATTATCCATTCTATTCATGCCTCAGATAATTTTGTAAATTTCTTTCGGGGCACCCCACAACCATCAACGTTCAAGTGAAAGCAAACTAAGTTTGTCCAATCTCCCCTCATAGTTAATACCCTCCAAACCAGGCAGCATCCTAATAAACCATTTCTGTACCCTGACCTAAGCCTCTGCATCCTTCAGGTAGTGCGGTAACCTGAACTGGACACAAAATTCCAAATGGGGCTTAAGTGAAGTTCTATGCAGCTGTAAATGACTTGCCAGTTTTTATACTCTGTCCCCCAGCTGATGAAAGCAAGCCGTATTGACCACCTTATCCACTTGTGTTGTTACTAACAGGGAACTGTGCCCCTGTACACCTACATCTTGCTGTATGTTGATGGGTTCTGCCATTTACTGTCTATTCCCTCCTGCATCTGATCTTTCAAAATGCATCATCTCATGTTTATCCAGTTTAAACTTTATCTGCCATTTCTCTGTCCAAGTCTCCAGCCAATCTATATTCTGCTGTATGCTCTGGCAATCATCTCCACGATTCTCAGCCCCCCAATCTTTGTGTCATCTGCAAACTTAGTAATCAGGTCACCTACGTTCTCCTCCAAATTATTTATATGTATCACAAACACCGGGGGTTGTAGCAATGATCCCTGTGAAATACCACTAGTCACAGATCTCCAGTAAGAAAAACTAACCATCTATTGCTACTCTCTGTTTCCTGCGAATAAGCCAGTTCCGTATCCATCTTACCAGCTCACTGCATATCCCAATTGACTTTCCCTTTTGTATCAGCCTGCCATGAGAGACCTCGTCAAAGGCCTCGTCAAAGTCCATGTAGACAACATCTACCACGTTGGCCTCATCAATCATCTTTGCCACTTCCTCAAAAATTTCAATCAAGTTCGTGGAACACGACCTTCCCTGCACAAAGCCATGCTGCCTATCACGAATAAATCCATTTTTTTCCAAATGTAAGTAACACCTAACCCTAAAAATCTTCTCCGATAATTTCCTTACCACTGACCTAAGGCTGACAGTCCTGTAATTTCCCTCATTATTCCTGTTGACCTTCTTAAACATAAGAACAATGTTGGCTATTCTCCGGTTCTCTGGGGCCTCTCCTGTGATGGAAGAGGATATCAAGGCTTTGTACAAGGCCTGCGCAATTTCCTCACCTGCTTCCCTCAGAATTCTGGGAAAGATCAGGTCAACAGACTTACCTTCCTTAATGCTTTTCAAAAAACCCAATACCTCCCCCTTTTTTATATTGACGTGCTCCAGAATATTAATGTACCCCTCCCGATACTCACCATCCATCATGTTCTTTTCCTTTGTGAATATCAATGCAAATTATTTGTTAAGGACAATGCCCACTTCCTCAGGCTCCACACATGAATTGTCTCCTTTGTCCTTAAGTGGATCTAACCTTTTCCTAGCTATCCTCTTGCTCCTCATATATGTACAAAATGATGAGAGGCATAGATAGCGTGGATAGCCAGAGACTTATTCCCAGGGCGTAAATGACTATAGCGAGGGGGCATAATTTTAAGGTGATTGGAAAAAGGTATAGGGGAGATGTCAGAGGCAGGATCTTCACACAGAGAGTGGTGGGCGTGTGGAATGCACTGGCAGTGGTAGTGGAGTCAGATACTTTAGAGACTTTTAAGCGACTCTTGGATAGGTGCATGGAGGATAGTAAAATGTAGAGTATGCAGGATAGTTTGATCTTAGTAGGATTATAGGCCAACATAACATCGTGGGCCAAAGTACTGTACTGTACTGTTCTATGTTCTATGTTCTATTTTCCTTAATCCTGTTTGCCAAAGATATTTCCTTTCAGTCCTCCTAAATTTTGAGTTCTTTTCTGTTATCTTTGTAATGCTGAAGGCATCTGCCTGTCTTCAGTTTCCTAAACCTTATGTGAGCCTCCTTTTTCTTTTTGACTAAGCTCTCAATTTCTCTTGTCATCTAAGGTTCATGAATCTTGCCATCCTTATCCTTCATTTTCACAGAAATATGCTGGTCCTGCATTGCAACAAACTGGACATTAAAAGATTCCCATATACTAGATGTCGACTTGCCCTCGAACAGCCGCCTCATTTACATTCCCCAGTTTCTAACGGATATTGTGGCAGTTGACCTTCCCCCAAATTTCATCCAAGGGCTACTCTTATCCTTGTCCATTGGTAACTTAAAATGTACAAAATTATGGTCACTGATCCCAAGATGCACTCCCAATGAAACTTCACTTACCTGGCCGAGCTCATTCCCAGTACCAGGTCTAGTATGGCCCCTTCCCTAGTTGGACTATTTACATAGAATTTCAAAACACCACCCTGAACGCACCTAACCCAAACTTACCCCCCATCCAAGTTCTTGGCACTAAGGGAGTCCCAGTCTAAATCGGGAAAGTTAAAATGACCCATCACAGCAACCTCTGCTGTTTTTTACATTTTTCCATAATCTGTTCACAGATCAGTTCAGCCTGGCTGTTGGGAGACCTACGGTACAATCCCAGCAAATTGATTGCACCCTTCCTATTCCTAAGCTCTATCCATATGGCCTCACTGGATGAGCTGTCCCAAGGTGTCAATACAACTGTGAAAGTCACTCTTGTCAATAATGCGACTCTTCTACCTCTTTTACATTCCTCTCCATCTTGCCTGAAATCCTGGAACGTTAAGCTGCTGGTCTTGTCCCTCTTGGCCAAGTCTCTGTAATAACTATGACATCATAGTTAGATGTATTAATCCAAGCTCTAAATTCATCTGCCTTATCCGTCATATTCCTCTCATTAATACACATACACCTCAGACTGCCAGTCCCACTGTGTTCAGTAATCTCCCCCGGGTATGTTGTTTTTGTCAGTCTTACTGGCCTTAGCCTCTAACTCCTCCTCAGTCATTTTGCTTTCTGACCCACTGCTCTGGTTCCCGCTCCCTGCCACATTAGTTTAAACCCTCCCAAGTGGCCCTGGCAAGTCTCCCTGCCAGGATATTAGACCCCCTCCAGTTTTAGTGCAACCTGTCCTTCTTGTACAGGTCCCCCCCGCCCTGGAAGACATCCCAATGAACCACATACCTGAATCCTTCCTCCTACACCAGCTCTTTGGCAATGTGGATAATGGTATTATCTTCCAGTTCTGGCATGTGGCACAGAAGTAATCCTGAGATTACTAGAGGTCCTGCTTTTCATCTCCCTTGATCTGCCTTTGTAGGACCTCATCATTCTTTCTGCCTATGTGGTTAGTACCAATAAGGACCACAATCTCTGGCGGCTCACCCTACCCCTAGAACACCCTGTGTCTGCTCAGAGATGTCCTTGACCCTGGCACCAGGGAGGTAACACACCATTTTAGATACTTGCTTGCGGTCACAGAAACATTTGTCTGTGCCCCTGACTACAGCTTCCCCTATCATTACTGCTCACCTACACTTTGACCCTCCCTGCTATACAACAGAGCCACTCACAGGGCCGCTGATCTGGCTGCTGTTGCCCCCTGAGAGGCCACCCCGCTCCCCCACCCCCCATAACAATATCCACATGGTACACCTGTTTGAGAGGGGAATGGCCACAGGGAACTCCTGCACTGTTGTAGGGGGAGGGTCAAAGTGTAGGTGAGCAGTAATGATAGCGGAAGCTATAGTCAGGGGCACGTGGTGTGTTGTCTCTCTGGTGCCAGGATCAAGGATGTCTCTGAGCAGATAGAGAACATTCCATTCAGAACATTCCCAGCCTTATGGATGCTCCATAGTGAGTCTATCCACAGCTCCAGGTGCTCCATACAGCAAATCGGAGCTGCGGCTGAACACACTTTCTGCATACGTGGTCACCGTGGAGACTGGAAACATCCCTGATTTCCTACATATTGCAGGAGAAGAGGGTAAGAACCAGGAACAGGAGTAGGCCATCTGGCTCTTCAAGCCTGCTCTGCCATTCAATAAGATCATCTTGATCTTTTCATGGACTCAGTTCTACTTACCCACCCTCTCATCATAACCCTTAATTCTTTTGCAATTCAAAAAATTATCTATCTTAGCTTTAAAAGCATTCAATAAGGTGGCCTCAACTACTTCACTGGGCGGAGAATTGCACTGATTAACATTTTGGGTGAAGACGTTCCTCATCAATTCAGTCCTACGTCTGGTCCCCTATATTTTGAGGCTATGCCCTTTTGTTCTAGTTTCATCCGCCAGTGGAAACAACCTCCCTGCTTTTATTTTATCTATTCCCTTCATCATTTCATATGTTTCTATAAGGTCCCCCTTCATTCTTCCAAATTCCAATGAATATAATCCCAGTCTGCCCAGTTTATCCTCATAATCCAACCCTCTCAACTCTGGAATCAACCTAGTGAATCCCCTCTTCACCCCCTCCAGTGCCAGTACATCCTTTCTCAAGAAAGGAGATCAACATCAGCACACAGTTCTCCAGGTGTGGCCTCACCAGCCCCTATACAGCTGTAATATAACCTCCCTTCTTTTAAAGTCAATCCCTCAAGCAATGAAGGACAATATTCCATTTGTCTTCTTAATTACCTGTTGTACCTGCAGACCAACCTTCTGTGATTCATGCATAAGGACACCCAGGTCCCTCTGCACAGCAGCATGCTGCAATTTTCTACCGTTCAAGTAATAGTCCGTTTTACTGTTATTCCTACCAAAATGGATGAAGCATTCCATGGGGTCATGTTCTCCTGCCATTGTGAACCTTGTAGAAGAAATCAACTTCCTCAACTACAGATGAAAATCCAGGAATTGATTGCACACCATTATCTACCAGTTACCAAACTCAGGTCTCTCACTCCCACTCTCTATTTGTAGCAGACTGCAACTACAAAAAGTAAGAACTTTATCTCTTTGCAGACATTACTCACACAGTGTGCAAACCTGCTTCCTGAGCAGCCAAGCTTAGCTCACTTATTGAGTCGTAACATCACCTCTGGAGCTCCACCCCTAGATTCACGCCCAGGTTCGTTCTGACTGACCCCGCTCCTCAGGGATTTATCCTGCTGTTCACCCCCAGGTTCGCTCTCCTTCGCCCTGTTGCTGCTGTTGTTACTCGACCTTCCTCTGCAGGTTCAGTTCCTCGATCTGCTTGCAGACTTTGTCTGAGCAGTCACTAAATCCTCTGCATTCTCTGTAAGGATATAGCAACATTCCTTGCCAAATCTGGGGACTCATTACAAATCCCCCAGAAACACTCAGGAGGACATCCGCAAATTTTACTCTGCAAGGCTTTAGTTCAAATCACCTCAACAGCTGGTAAAGGCTGGTTCTTTGGCAGGCAGTGGGGGTGGGGGCAGAGGGGAGCCCGATTGATGCATGTCTGAAAGACGAACAATTGCACTCGGTGGACCAAGTTTGGAATAACCGCATTAGATCAGTCGCAACGATGGTCTGGCCTTTTGACAAGGCCAATTAGGACACTTCTGGTAGACCCATTTTACCCATGACAGAGTGCCTTTCACCCACATTCAAAGTCAGGGTTGAGGCTTGAGCCAAGCTGAAGGGAGCTGGAAGCCAGTCATCCCACAGGGAGGATGTCCTGAGTTATGAGCTAAAATGGAGCTAGAGAGCCAAATTTGATGACTAAGGTTTTCTCTGCTGTGATCGTTTGCTCACCACTTCCATTGCGACCAGTCTCCTCTTTCCACCTGCTCCTCGTCTTGTAAGAACCACTCCAAATTTCTGTGAGAATGTCACACTAATGATTCTTTGACTCACCGAATATGGATGATACTCCCACTTCAGAAATACTGCCACCTACCTACGTCATGCTGGGTACAACATCCCACTCCCTGTCAATCCCCAGTGCATTGTTTTAAAAGTCTTCCTGGCACTTACAAATATATACACTCTTCCAGACCTCCTTTTCTCATGCAGCCTGCATCTCTACTGTCAGTGGTGGCGAGTTCACCCATCATGCCCTGCGTTGCCCACAACCCCTCTGTCTTTTCACATCTTTCACCTCACTTATCTCTCAATGGTGCTTTCATCATCTTTCCTGCTATCCCTCCTAATTCTATTTTAATCTGTCTCCTGCAACCGCGAACAGTCTTATATATAAAAGATGCAATATTCATGCAGCTGAGATAGTGGGAACTGCCGATGCTGGAGAATCTGAGATAACAAGGTGTAGAGCTGGACGAACACAGCAGGCCAAGCAGCATCAGAGGAGCAGGAAAGCTTGACGTTTTGGGTCTGGACCCTTCTTCAGAAATGGAGGAGGGGAAGGGGGTTCTGAAATAAATAGGAAGAGGGGGGAGGCAGATGGAAGACAGATAAAGGAGAAGATAGGTGGAGAGGAGACAGACAGGTCAAGGAGGTGGGGTTGGAGCCAGTAAAGGTGTTGTAGATGGGCAGTTAAGATGGGGGTTGGTCAGTCCAGGGAAGATGGACAGGTCAAGGAGGCGGGATGAGGCTGGTAGGTAGGAGGTGGGGGTGGGGCTTGATGTGGGAGGAGGGGGTAGGTGGGAGGAAGGATGGACAGGTTTGGGAGGCAGGAATGAGATGGGCTGGTTTTGGGATGCGGTCGGGAGAGGGGAGATTTTGAAGCTTGTGAAGTCTACATTGATACCATTGGGCTGCAGGGTTCCGAAACGAAATATGGGGTGCTATTCCTGCAACCTTCGGATGGCATTGTTGTGGCACTGCAGGAGGCCCAGGAAGGACATGTCATCCAAGTAGTGGGAGGGGGAGTTGAAATGGTTCACGACTGGGAGGTCTTGTGCAGGTAGTGTTTGCGGTACTGCTCTAGTGCCTAGAGGTACCTGCTGTAGACAGTCCACGTCTCAGAACCGTATAGAAGGGTGGGAACCACCACAGCTCTGTGAGCCATGCTCTTGGCGTTGGAACTTATATTGTTGCTCTCAAACACCCTTTTCCTCAGGCTGTGCTAGCACGCTGAATGTGGTGCTGTATCTCTTCATCAATAGCCATGTAGCCAGACATCAGCCAACACCTGCTTGAAAATTTTGCCAGGGTAACTGGTCACACCTATGAGTTTCAACACAAGTATTTGAATCAACTTCTACAGTAGTTCTTAACACTTTTGGTTGAAGGATACTTTTTTAAAGGGTTTAATAATTATTGACATGCTTTGAATAGCGTTGTGGTTGAATACTTCATTACACGATACCTTCCTGCTCTTACTGGAATGGTATTAGACTCAGAGCCTTCTCACCTTGGGAATTCAGGAGAGACTTTACACCTTCCGCCTTGTGACTGAACGGCTAAGTGGAAGACTTCTGTTTACTGACCTGTCCACTTTCTGGCACATGGCATTCACGCAACTGTGACTCAGCTAGCAACTGGAGTGGACATGGGCATGCACCCAGCCTAGGCTGTCATAGCAGCTCATCACATTCACATCATTTCACACAAATTGATACTTTTAATCCTGCTGTCGTCAGAACTAGGATGCAAGAAATAGACTTGCAAAAAAAAGAAGAAAGACACCATTTATGCAGTGTGGAAGAAGAATGATGATGAGTTCGACCATCATTGGTTTGGTGACATGGAAAGACCAGTTATCTGTCAATCTTAATCCTCAAAGTAGGCAGGTTGAAACTGATTGGTCAGGTCTGAGAATTAAGATCGATGGATAACATCTTGCTGCATCAACATCTTTTTCTCAAGTATGTTTCTTGTGTCCTGGTTCTGAATGGTGCAAGATGAAAAGCTCCATTTCTTGCCTCTTGGTGAGACAGTGGCTCAGCGGTTAGCACTACTGCCTCACAGTGCCAGGGACCCGGGTTCAATTCCACCCTCAGGTGACTGTCTGTGTGGAGTTTACACATTCTCTCTGTGTATGTGCAGGTTTCCTCCGGGTGCTCCAGTTCCCTCCACACTCCAAAGATGTACAGGTTAGTTGGACTGGCCATGATAAATTGCCATAAGATACATGGAACAGTCCCTCTTCTGCTGCTACACTGGCACGATCCCTCGCCTCTTCCTCCGCTACATCAATGACTGTATTGGCACTGCCTCATGCTCCCACGAGGAGCTTGAACAGTTTATCAACTTTACCAATCCCTTTCACCCTAAGCTCAAGTTCAACTGGACAATCTCTGATGCCTCTCTCTCCGTCTCCACCTCTGGTGACCACCTCGAAACCAATATCCATTTTAAGCCCACCGACTCCCACAGCTACCTAGAATACACCTCCTCTCACCCACCTTCCTGCAAGAATGCGATCTCCTGTTCCCAATTCCTCTGCCACATCTGCTCCCAAGATTGGGCGTTCCACTCCCGCACATTCCAGATGTCCTTCTATTTGAAGGACCACAACTTCCCTCCTCTGGTCATCAAAAATGCCCTCGACCACATCTCTTGCTTTTCCTGCACTTCTGCCCTCAAACCCCACCCCCCAACAAAAATAAAGATAGAATCCCCCTTGTCCTCACATATCACCCTACTAACCTCCGCATCCAAAGTATCATTCTCTACCGCTTCCGCCACCTGCAATCTGACCCCACAACCAAGGATATATTTCCCTCTCCACCGTTATCTGCCTTTCATAGGGACTGCTATCTCCCCATCTCCCTCATCTGCTCCACACTCCCTACTAACCTCACCACCACCGGCACCTTTACCTGCAACCACAGGAAGTGCTACACCTGCCCCTACACCTCTCCCCTCATCTCCAGCCAAGGAACCAAACAAACCTTTCAGATCAGACAGGGGTTCACCTGCACATCCGTCAACTTGATCTACTGCATCCGCTGATCCTGATGTGGCTTCCTCTAAATTGGTGAGACCAAGCGGAGACTTGGAGACCATCTCGTAGACCACCTGCACTCTGTGACAAACAAGAACACCTTCCAGTCGCGAACTATTTCAACTCCCCCTCCCACTCCCTCGGTGATATGTCCATCCTGGGCCGCCTCCAGTGTCAAAATAACACCACCCGCAAACTGGAGGAGCAGCACCTCATATTCCGCCTCGAAGCCTACAGCCCAATGGCCTAAATGTGGATTTTACCAGTTTCAAAATCTCCCCAACCCCAGCCTTATCCCATGACCAACCCTCCCTCTCATTCCCACCTCTTTTTCCTGATGCAACCTGTCTGTCTTCTCACCCACCTATCCGTCCCTGCCACCTCACTGACCAATCCCCAAGACTGCCTACCTGCACTCACCTATCACCATCCCACCTGCCTTCCCCAGCCCCCACCCCTCCTCTCTATTTATTTCAGAGCCCCCTTTCCCCTCCCCCATTTCTGAAGAAGGGTCCTGACCCAAAACGTCAACTTTCCTGCTCCTCTCAAGCTGCCTGGCCTGCTGTATTCCTCCAGCTCCACATTGTGTTGTCTCTGACACCAGCATCTCCAGTTCTTATTATTTCTTTTGAAAAGTAGTCACTGTTTTAAGGTCTTAGTGAAAATTTGTAGCTCAGGTTGTGGATGCAGTTGTTCATTGGCTAGCCAAGTCGGTTGTTCTGGAGTGTGCAGACGTTTCGTTCCCATTCTAGGCAACATCATCAGTGCGACCTCTAATCGAAGCTTTGGTGTTCTGCTCCGTTCCGAATTTACACGAAACCCTGGTGCGGTGAGTCTTGTCACTTCTGGTTCTGTTTTTCAGCAGCAGTCTGTGTCCGACTGTATTCGACTGGGACAAAGTCACTCTACAAACGAATGACAGACTTGCAAGGAAATTTCTGGAGGCCTGGTTCTCAACGGGGGACCCCAATAACAAACACATGGAAATAGACCCCTGCTCAGAAACAGAACCAGAAGTGACAAGACCCACTACACTAGGGGATCATATAAATTCAGAATGGAGTAGAACACCAACGCTTTGATTAGAGGTTGCACTGATGATGTTGTCCAGAATGGGAACGAAATGTCTGCACACCATGGAACAACCGGCTAGGTGAGTAGTAGGAAATACGATCACTGATTTGGACGCAAATAACTTCCACAAACGGCAATGTGAGAATGGCTGGATAACCCATTTAAACCATGTTAGTTAAGGGCTAAATGTTGACCTGGACACTTGAGGCAATCAGCCTTGAAGTGATGTGGCGAATGAAATGATGTGCTCAAAGGAAACAAAAGCAGAAATTGCTGGAGAAACTCAGCAGGTCTGGCAGCATCTGCGGAGGGAAAACAGACGTTGATATAGTTAGAGGAGGTGTGAAAGATGGAATCATGAGTAAGTGTAAATGATACCAGGTAGAAACAAAACCTGCAAAATGAAGTAAAACTAAATGTGGGGAAGGGGATAACTTCTAAAATTGCTGAACTCAGTGTTGACTCTGGAAGGCTATAAAGTGCTCAGTTAAAAGGTCAGGTGCTGTTGTTTAATCTTGCATCGAGCTTCATTCAAACACTGCAGCAGGCAAAAGGCAGAAAGGGAATAATGTGGAGAATTAACATGGGTGATTGGAAGCTCAAGGTCATGATTTTGAACTGAATCGAGCTGAAGTGGTCACCCATCCTGCGTTTGGTCTCGCCAGTGTGCAGAAATTAATTGTGATCAGTGATCGTAATCCACTAACATTCGGGTAGCTCTGCTATAATGTGTGTTTCGTTAATGCAAATTGGTGGAGCATGGTTGATGAATAGTGTACGCTCTTTGGATAACACAAACTTTCTCCTGTATAAGTATGGAGGTTGTCTATAGCGATTTCACTATAACGCGATTTTCTACAGTGCAAGGTCACACAGAATGCAACTATCACATTACAGGAGAACAACTCGTAAAAGTGAAACACTGCAGATGCTCGAACTCCTCTAAAAATTGAAATGGAACGGGGTACCGGGACAGATAACATGAGGTAATGCTGATGGAGGGAGAGAGGTTGAGCTAGTGGAAGTGCATAGCACTGAGAGGTGGATCTCAGGATGTTGTGAGAATAGTTGCTCAAGCAGTTTTGTACATCAGGGAGATCCTGGATAGATTTAAAACATGAAGGATGGAACTTCAGTTGAATCCACGTGGAGTAAGTCAGAGCTGGAGATTATCACTGAGGAAGGAAATTTAAAAGCAGGTTTTGGTAAGCACCTAGTTGAAGACAAAGAGAGAAATACAAATCAGTGAAGGTGATCAAGCTGAAAGATTTGCAAGGAAATCTTGTTGTCGGAAAGAGCAGAACTTCTTCAAGATGGCCATAGTACGAAGAGAAGTGACGGTGAATTAAACACACGAATTAAAAAAAATACAGATGCTGGACCAGTTCCAAAGAAGAGTCCCACTGATTTTGAAACTTTAACTCTTTTCCTCTCTCCACAGATGCTGCCAGAGCTGCTGAGTTTCTCCAGCATTTTTTGTTTTACAATTGTATGACTAAATATACCATATTGCCATGACCCAAATATACAAATCGCTGTTTCATCATTAAATATAACATTTAATGCTCAAGACAAGATAGTTTGTGAGTGAGTCTGTAAACAGCCTATCTAAGGACTAGTTAATATAACAAACAAAGAACACAGAAAATTACAGCACAGGAACAGGCCCTTCGGCCCTCCAAGCCTGCGCCGATCCAGATCCTCTATCTATACCTGTTACCTATTTTCCAAGAATCTGTATCAGCTCAGCTCCCTGTCCATTCATGTATCTGTCTAGATACATCTTAAATGACGCTATTGTGCTCACCTCCATCACCTCCACTGGCAACGCATTCCAGGCACCCACCACCCTCTGTGTAAAGAACTTTCCGCGCATATCTCCCTTAAACTTTTCCCCTCTCACCTTGAAATCGTGACCCCTAGTAACTGAGTCCCCCTCTCTGGGAAAAAGCTTCTTGCTATCCACCCTGTCTATACCTCTTATGATTTTGTCGACCTCAATCAGGTCCCCCCTCAATCTCTGTCTTTCTAATGTAAATAATCCTAATCTATTCAACCTCTCTTCATAGCTAGCGTCGTTCATACCAGGCAACATCTTGGTGAACCTCCTCTGCACCATCTCCAAAGCATCCACATCCTTTTGGTAATGTGGCGACCAGAACTGTACGCAGTATTCCAAATGTGGTCGAACCAAAGTCCTATACAACTGTAACATGACCTGCCAATTCTTGTACTCAATACCCCATCCGATGAATGAAAGCATGCCGTATGCCTTCTTGACCACTCTGTCGACCTGCATTGCCACCTTCAGGGTACAATGGACCTGAACACCCATATCTCTCTGTGCATCAATCTTCCCCAGGGCTTTTCCATTTACTGTATAGTTCACTCTTGAATTGGATCTTCCAAAATGCATCACCTCGCATTTGCCTGGATTGAATTCCATCTGCCATTTCTCCGCCAACTCTCCAATCTATCTATATTCTGCTGCATTCTCCAACAGTCCCCTTCACTATCTGCTACTCCACCAATCTTAGCGTCATCTGCAAACTTGCTAGCCAGACCATCTATACCTTCCTCCAGATCATTTATGTATATCACAAACAATAGTGGTCCCAACACGGATCCCTGTGGAACACCACTGGTCACAGTTTTCCATTTTGAGAAACTCCCTTCCAATACAACCCTCTGTCTCCTGTTGCCCAGCCAGTTCTCTATCCATCTAGCTAGTACACCCTGGACCCCATGCAACTTCACTTTCTCCATCAGCCTACCATGGGGAACCTTATCAAGTGCCTTACTGATGTCCATGTATATGACATCTACAGCTCTTCCCTCATCTATCAGCATTGTCACTTCCTCAAAGAATTCTATTAAGTTGGTAAGACATGACCTTCCCTGCACAAAACCATGCTGCCTATCACTAATAAGCCCATTTTCTTCCAAATGTAAATAGACCCTATCCCTCAGTATCTTCTCCAGCAGCTTCCCCACCACAGACACCAGGCTCACCGGTCTATAATTACCTGGATTATCCTTGCTACCCTTCTTAAACAAGGGGACAACATTAGCAATTCTCCAGTCCTCCGGGACCTCACCCGTGCTCAAGGATGCTGCAAAGATATCTGTTAAGGCCCCAGCTATTTCCTCTCTTGCTTCCCTCAGTAACCTGGGATAGATCCCATCCAGACCTGGGGACTTGTCCACCCTAATGCCTTTTAGAATACCCAACATCTTCCCCCTCCTTATGCCAACTTGACCTACAGTGATCAAACATCTATCCCTAACCTCAACATCTGTCATGTCCCTCTCCTCGGTGAATACCGACGCAAAGTACTCATTAAGAATCTCACTCATTTTCTCTGACTCCTCGCATAACTTCCCTCCTTTGTCCTTGATTGGACCAACCCTTTCTCTAGTTACCCTCTTGCTCCTTATGTACAAATAGAAGGCTTTGAGATTTTCCTTGACCCCGTTTGCTAAAGATATTCATGGCCCCTTTTAGCCCTCTTAATTCCTTGTTTCAGATTGGTCCTATTTTCCCGATATTCTTCCAAAGCTTTGTCTGTTTTCAATTGCCTAGACCTTATATATGCTTCCTTTTTCCTCTTTGCTAGTCTCACAATTTCACCTATCATCCATGGTTCCCTAATCTTGCCCTATCTACCCCTTATTTTCACAGGGACATGTCTGTCCTGCACTCTAATCAACCTCTCTTTAAAAGCCCCCCACATATCAAATCAGCTGTGTTTAATTTTGAATATGCTACAGAAAAGGGAGAGGGTGTTGGGCGTGACAGAGACGTAGACCAGAATGTTTTAGAGAGATCAGTCCCTTTGGAATGATAAAAGCAGAGGGCAGGGACAGCTGTGTTTGGTGGTGGCATCACTTGGAGGTGGAAAAATTGGCAAAGGATGTGCTTAATACAGAGACTGTTGGTGTAAAAGATGAAAGCAGGAAGAACGTGATAGTTATTCTGGGAAGTGGGGAAGAGGCTTGAGCAGAAGGGAGTGAAATAGAACAGACATGGTTGAGGGCTTTTTAAAAATTTATTTGTGGGTTGTGGGCATCGTTGGCTGGTAGGCATTTATTGCCCATCCCTCGATGTCCTTGAGAAGGTGGTGGTGAGCTGCCTTCTTGAACTACTGCAGTCCATGTGCTGTAGGTTGACCCACAATGCCCTTAGGGAGGGAATTTCAGGATTTGGCCCACGAACAGTGAAGGAATGGTGATATATTTCTAAGTCTGGAAGGTGAGTGGCTTGGAGGAGAACTTGCAGGTGGTGGTGCTCCCATGTATCTGATGCCCTTGTCCTTCTAGATGGAAGTGGTCGTGGGTTTGGAAGGTGCTGTCTGAGGATCTTTGGTGAATTTCTGCAGTGCATCTTGTAGATGGTACATACTGCTGCTACTGGGTTTCAGTGGTGGAGGGAGTGAATGCTTGTGGATGTGGTGCCAACCAAGTGGGCTGCTTTGTCCTAGATGGTGTGAAGCTTCTTGAGTGTTGTTGGGGCTGCACTCATCCAGGCAAGTGGGGAGTATTCCGGCACACTCCTGACTTGTGCCTTGTAGAGGACAGGCTTTGGGGAGTCAGGTGAGTTACTCGCTGCAGCAGAATGGAATAGAATTCTAACAAGAATCAAAGGTATAAGGAAGTGTCGTCAAGGTAATATGTTGGGTAGCGAGAGGATAATAGGCTCATAAAAACCATTGGAAGAGATACCGGCCCTCCAACCAATCCATCCTGTTCCATCACTCGCTTCAATCACGGGAACTTGAAAGTATATGATTCAAAATTGAATATATCTTTTTTTCATTTTCAGGTGCTCAGAATTCATGTCAAAACAGTTGTGGACAAAAGCTGGCTGATTGTTCCTGTCATGTGACTTGCGAATCATTGTCTACATGTTGTCCAGGTTACAGGGACTTCTGTCTCCGAGTGTCTCCTCAATCTGGAACCTTAATGGGAGGAGCAGATTTTGTCATTGTTAATGCAACATTTAATGCTCAAGACAAGATAGTTTGCAAGTGAGTCTATAAACAGCCTATCTAAGGACTAGTTAATATTAGGTGTGTTTAATTTTGAATGTGCTACAGAAAAACATGTTTTTTTTTTCTTTCTAATCCGGAGACAAGAGTATTTTACAATATAATTTGTGTTATTTCCATAATGTATCATTTGTTAAATGGTTGGGTGCATAAACTGGATTACAGCTTGGATTATTTGGAATAGCCTAATTGCTATTCATCAGGATAGATTTTCAATTGGTTACATCTGCATTTGCTCCCTGAGGCTCTTTTCACTTTGCCTCCATATGTAAAACAGGTATTGCAGATCTAGAACCTGCCTGATTTTCTTTCCCGCTGTTTGTTACAGTTCACCATTTACTCTGGCTGTCTAATTTGGATAATTTTTAATTAATACCTATTTTCAAAAGGCGATGTTGCAAGATCTCAGTTATACCAAATATTGATGCATAGTAGCTATTGCATTGTAATGATACAGAGCCTGGGATGGGAATGAAGTTGTCTGATATGAATCACAGATTTCACAGAATTATTACAATGCAGAAAGAGGCCATTCAGCCCATTTCGTTTCTAAATAAGCATTTCATTTAGTGCCATTTTCTGGCATTGTCTCTGTAACCCTGCACATTGTCCATCTTCAATGAACGGTCTCTCATTTGAATGTATCAATTGGATCTGCCTTTACTACACTGACAGGAAATGCATTCCAGACCTCACTCCTGACGGCACCTGAAAGCTTTCTCATGCATCTTTTTTTCCCAACGACTCTAAATCTGTCACATCCTTTCATGAGTGGTAACTCTATTTACCGTGTGTAGTCCTCTCATGAGTTTCATTTCTATTCTCCTTCCTTTCTCTAAGAAAGCACAGTCCTAACCTCTTGAGGTGTCTTCACAACTGAAGTTCCTTATCCCTGGAGCCATTCTAATAACTCTTGTGCGTTCTCTCCAAAGCATCACATTCTTCTGAAAGTGTGGTGTCTGTAACTGGATGCAATACTCCAGCTGATGTGTAAATTTTTTTTAAAAAGAAGCTCATCATAACCTCTTTGCTCCTGTACTCTGTACCCCTGTTTATAAAGTCCAGGATACTGTACGTTTTATGAATCATTCACTCAACCTATTGTGCCTCATTTATTTGTGACTTATGCACATATACACCCAATTCCCTGTGTTTCTGCAATCCCTTTAGAGCTCTAACTTTAATTTTATATCATGTCTCCATATTCTTCCCATTAAAATGAATCACTTCATTCTTTTTACATTGAACTTGATCTGCCATCTGACTGCCCATTCCACCAACTTGTGTATTTCCTTTTGAAGCTCTGCACTTTCTTCCTCACAATTTACAAAGCTTCCAAGTGTTGTATCGACCGCATATATTGAAATTGTGCACTTAAGAACAAGGTTCAGGTCATTAATATATATCAGGAAAAGCAAAGTCCCAGCCCTGATGTCTAGTGAACTCCACCACAAACCGTCTTCCAGCTCAAAGAACATCCATGAACAGATATGATGCTTTGTTGTAGATGGAGCAGTCCACCTCTTTGGTGTAACTTACAGAGAGCTCTGGAGCTGGGTAACCATTAAGACATTTGTTGCATTGCAGCAAACTAGATCTGGGTTACGAGTCCGTGTATCTGTACTACTGTTCATGCTAAAATCCCTCCATATCTCTCCACTGACTATCCCATACTGTCTGTGTGAGGCATCATCACACTGGGTGGTGTGAATCATACTCTTCCAAATATTAACCCCTTAAGGCTTGCATGCATCACTGCCCCTCAAGTCTTCATCCTCATTATTATATTATTACATACATTCATATTTTTACATTTACAAACACACACACACCACCCCATTTCCCACAAGCCTCTGACTTCATAGCTTCACTTGGTTTGGAGGTTTCATGTCTCTCCCAGAATGTGTTTTTGTTTGACCTGGATGAATGGTAATCTGCGAGGGAAAAAAACAGAGTTAACATTTTGGGCCGGGTGACACTTCCTCAGACCTGCTGAGCTTTTCCAGCAACTTCTGTTTTTGTTCCTGATTTACAGCATCCGCAGTTGTTTCGGTTTTTATTTTGAATGGTAATCTGTGTTGTGCAACATGGTTCTTGACGTGGATGATCTTCCTGGCAGTCTGAGGTGTCCTGTTCCTCTTGAATTTCAGGTTCAAATTTCATCTTGTACTTTCTGCTGTGTGTATGACACAAAATCTTTGTTGATTTTTGTCACTCTGGATTATCGTACCTTCTCTGTTTTGATCACGTGCCCATACCTTTTGACCTTCCCAAAACTTTGGTAAATTCCTGATAATACAGGAATACTTTTACCAGGTAAAATACTGTGGATTCTGGAAGTCTAAAACAAAGATAAGAAACGCTGAAGAAACTCAGCAGGTCCGGCAGCATCTGTGGAGTGAGAAACAGAGTGAGCTATCTGAGTCCAGTATGACTTTTCATCAGAACTTCATGGTCTAACCAGACTATTCCTACTTGGCCCATAGCCTTGAAGGTTATCACACCTCGAGTATGCATCCAATTACTTTTTAAAGATTGAGGTTTCCCACCTCAACTACCCTCCCAGGCAGTTCATTCCATACTCTGGGTGAAAACATTTTTCCTCAAATCCCCTCTAAAGCTCCTGCCTTTTACTTTAAAATTACGGCCCCGTTATTAGTGTCCAATCGACTAGGGGGAACAGCTGCTGCCCATCCAGCGTGCCCATGAGCTTATAATCACATACACCACTATCAGGTTTCCCCCCTCAGCCTTCTCTGCTCCAAAGAAAACAACCTGACCTTATCCCGCTTCACTTGGTAGCTAAGATGCTCCATCCAAGGCATCATTCTGGTGAATCTCCTCTGTTCCCCCACTCCATTGCAATCACATCATTCCTATGGTGTAGTGATCAGGACTGCACACAGTACTCCAGCTGTGGCCTAACCAAAGTCCTGTACAGCTCCAACATAACCTCCCTGCTCTTACAATCTATGCCACAACTGATAAAGTAAAGTGTCCTCAAAGGCCTCTTAACTATCCTATTAACCAATCCTTCTGTCTTCAGGGATCTGTGAACAAGCATCCCAGATCCCTCTGTTCCTCCAAGCTTCCTGGTGTCCTGGCATTCATTGAGTATTCTCTTGCCTTGTTCCTTCTTCCAGAGTGCATCAGTTCACATTTATCAGGGTTAAATTCCATCTACAACTGATCTATCCATTTGACCAATCCTTTCAAATGCACCTGTAATCGAACACCTTCCTCCTCAGTGTCAACCACCCAGCCAATCTTTGTGTCATCCACAAACTTACTGATCGTCCCCCTCGTATTCTCATCTGTATCATTTATTAATATCACAAACAATAGGTGACCCAGCACTGATCCCTATGACACACGACTGCACACTGGGCTTCAGTCACATAAATAGCCATCTACCACCGCCCTCTGTCACCCATATTAAGCTAATTTTGAACAAAAATAATGTTGCTGGAAAAGCTCAGCAGGTCTGACAGCATCTGTGAAGGAAAAAATAGAGTTAACGTTTTGGGTCCGGCGACCCTTCCTCAGAACTACCTTCCTTGCCCAACTAAGCTAATTTTGAATCCAACTTGCCAAGTCATCGCAGATCCCATGAGCTTTTACCACTTTTTAAGAATCAGTTTCGTGTTTCTTATTCTTTTAATAAAGAAAGGACTTCTATTTATAAAGCACCTTTGAACTATAGGATGCCTCACAGTGCTTTCCAGCCAATAAAATATTTTGAAAGTATCATTGCCAGCTTTCGTAAACAGAATTATCTCATTGGCTAGATAATGATTGCTTTTATGTTGCTGATTGACAGATAAATATTGGCCAGGACATTGAGAATAACTCACCCGCTCTTCTTTAAAATACTGGCATTGGATCTTTGATGTTCACCTGAGTGGGCAGCTAAGGCCTCCTTGATTTAACATCCCCATTGAGAGGTGAAGACCTGGCAGTGGAATGCCCCTTTTGTAACCCAGTGGACTGCCTGCCTCGTTTTCCTTTCTGCCAAGTCTTCCAATGAGAATCCACAACATTGTGACATTAAATGTGACAGGGCGAGAAACTGAGCCTCACCTTATCTCAGTATGCAATTGGCATTCTGCTTTGATTTCATCTGTGAGCTTCAGACAGTTTTGGCTCTATCTTTATGCAGGAGATAGCTGTCAGTGCTATCGTCCGTACCTCTGCCTTTGAGTTCAGATGTTGCTGCTCAGAGTTACAGGCTGTGATCTCGTGAATCCCAATTTCATTGAAAGGTCTTATCTGCTGTATGTTTCACTTGGATAAAATTTCAGCACTATACCATTTCAGGTTCAAGTCAGACATTTGTACCAAAGGTTACGTTGATGCTGAAAATAGGGCTCACTGCATCTCACCGTTGCTGTATGAAAATGGAAGGATACCATTCAAGTTGTCAACAGATGATGGAACAACCTTTAAGCGCAGTGGGACATGGGTGTCAGGTCAGTCAACTTCCTTTAGCTAAATCTTTTCTTTTATTCTTTCAGAGAAGGTGGACTTTAATGGCAAGGTCATCCATCCAAATCTGCCCTTCAGAAGGCGGTGATGAGCCACTTTCTTGAATGGTTGGAGTTTACCTGGTGTAGGTATACTCTGAGTGAAGTTGGGGAAATTTCTTGGCTTGCAGCAGCCATTAAACCCATTAAATAAATGAGTTTATGGAGGTTTACATGAGGTTTACACTTCACGCAAAGAAGGCAGACCACTTTATTGCTACCACCTCAGTGAAGCCAACAAGCATTAGTGAGCACAAAGAAATCTCAGGGCCACATAAAGCTGATGAGACTTGTTAACCCGAGCCCTTTGGAAAATGTGCTACTGTCAGATGCTAAGTCTCTATCCATGCCTGTCCTGCAGTGGGATATGATGATTTTTGGAATTTTCCATTGAAAGATTGCATTATGGTAAATGGGACTATCTAACCACCATGGCAAGGCCTCTTTAAACTGGAGAAGATACAAGTTCAGTCTGTCCTAAAGGGTTACCTGTCCTTTCCTGGTCTGTGGGCGTGTATTTGTTCTCCACTCAGTGACTGCCCAGAGCAATGTGACAGGCTCAATTTTACCAAGATTGTCAGGAGCCAACATTGGGGTCAGTTCCAGGTTTGACGTGACTGTGATGTAATGCTGTTGTCCCAGAGGCAGCTAATTAAGAAACTGCCCCTTGATATTCTGCCTGAACATAGAACAGTGCAGTACAAGAACAGGCCCTTCAGCCCACCATGTCTATGCTGAACATGATGCCATTCAAAACTAATCTCTTCAGTCTGCAAATGGTCCGCGTCCCTCTAATCACTGCCTGTTCTTGTGTCTATCTAAATGCATGTTAAATATTGCTATTGTATCTGTTTCTATCATCTCCCCTGGCAGCATGTTCCAGGCACCACTACCCTCTGTATAAAAAACTTTCCTCGCACATCCCCTCTAAACTTTACCCCTCTCACCTTAAACCTATGCCCCTAGCTTTTGACATTTCCACCCTGGACCTCGATTATCACCCTATCCATGCTCAACATAATTATATGTATTTCTATCAGGTCCCTCAGCCTCTAACACGCCAACGAAAGCAATCCAATTTTGTCGAGTTTTTCCTTATAGTAACACACTGCCGGCAACATCCTGGTAAACCTCGTCTGCACCCTGTCCAAAGTCTCCACATTGTTCCTATAGTGTGGGCTGGTTAATGTTAGCCAGGGAAGCAGCAGGCCCAATCAGACCCACTGTGGGGTTGCCCTGGCGACTGTCCTCTGGGCAATAGTGGGTATTGCCCATTTTAAGCTGGAGGCAAATGCAGCCCTAACCTTTGGGGATCCATGGGTTTGGATCCATATTACATCAACCCAAGGAGCATTGTGTAACTCTTTGACAAAAGTGTTGTTCAAGATGGTGGCCCTTGACAAAATGTCAGCGAAATACATTGGGCCAGGTTTTCTGAGGAGTAGCAATCACACACTGATTGCCATTGTACTCCTTTTCTACAGAACAAAGAAGCTCTTTATTTCTGACAGGACATGCCGATCAGGGCTGGGCCACCATGTGCAACTCCCATCTACGCCGTTATGTGGCCATTGGACAATCCAGGCCATTGTACTCCATGGATCCAATGTGTCCTGGAGGCTGGAGGCCTTGACACCTGAACACCATTAAAGTTGCTGACTCCAAATTTATCAAATTGAACTATGTCATTATAACACGATGTAATCTTATTTAGAGCTATCTGAGCTCCTGTTCCTGGTCCCTCTCTGCTCATTTGAATGTAGTTAATTTTCAGCATTAGCAGATGACCAATGCCTGCACATTTACTACCTTAGACAATTATGGCGCATTTGACTTAACAAGTATGATTGGAACAGTAAGTTATTTAATTATCTTCGACTTACCAGTGATTGGGGTGTGATAAACTAGCTTTTTAAGAAGGATGTGACTTGGGGTCATATCTAGAATTGGATGGGCAGTTCACCTGAGTGCCAGCTGAGAAATATGATCAGTGATATTTGAACAGGTACATCATTCTACTGGCTGACAACTTTTTTATATTCTCTCATGAGAAGTTGGTGATTCTAACCAGGCCAGCTTTTGTTGCCTCTCCTAAGTTCCCCTTGAAATGAATGGCTTACTAGGTGCTTTCAGAAGGAAGTTAAGAGATAATCACATTACTGTTGGCAAGGAACCAAACCAGGCGTGAGCAGCAGATTTCCTTCCCTGAAGATTACTAGCAGACCAGAGGGTATTTAACAGCAATTAATGTCATGCTTATTATTGCTGAGACTGGCTATTTGTTGAATTTAAAATCCCATCAGCTGTGGTGGAGAGATCTGAACCCAGGTCACTAGACCGTTAGACCGCTAGAGCCTCTAGTTTCCTGGTTCAGTGATATTTCCATCATGTCCCTATTACTGCATTGTACTTGAGTTACTTACCCATTGTGTTTGACCCTGTACTGTGCAGAGATCACTGGGATTGGAGGTGTGGAGTGCCATGCTATGAAAGATGTGTTAGTGGCTGAATGTCAAGGACTTCATAAGATAACGCAGTCAAGGATACCCTTGTAACATTATGCACTGCCACATCTTGTCAGATGATTCCAATCCGTAAGTTTGTTTCTGCTGGGAAACAGAGCGAGGTTGGAGGGGTGAGGGGTGCCCTTTGTCACAACGTTCTACAGATTGCATGCTGGTCATGGAATTTTACAACTTCAGATAACTTGTAGCAGTTAATCTGTAACAATATAGCCACAAATGACTGTGGAAAATTGATGTCGATTTACAGGAAGAACATGAAGGGCACTGAGAATTCTCCTCAGCTCAAATAGGGCCTGAGAGCAACACGAGCTCTTCTCAAAAGGTGAACACTTTTAGTGTCAGATATAGTAGGAACTGCAGATGCTGGAGAATCTGAGATAGCAAGGTGTGGAGCTGGATGAACACAGCAGGCCAAGCAGCATCAGAGGAGCAGGAAAGCTGACGTTTCGGGCCTAGACCCTTCTTCAG
>JAHRHZ010000099.1:6535373-6557487 GCA_024137785.1 Ginglymostoma cirratum
TCTGATGCTGCTTGGCCTGCTGTGTTCATCCAGCTCTACAGCTTGTTAACAATTTCAGTGTTCTAATTAGTTCTAATGAACCATGAATATGCCATAATTTACCAATCATAAGCTCCTTGAACTTTGCTTTCCTAGCTGGAGTGCTTAATGAACCCCTTGATTAGATTGCCGTTCTGCAATCATACCTAGATATCCACTCTACTATTTTTGAATCTGCAAACCATTTCATATTGTGCAAAAACTTGCAAAAACTTTCTTTTTTTTGAATGGCACAAGTATTCAAACTGACCTCTGAAAAGAGGGAATGAATAGCTTTCGGAAGTGGGTTGTTACAGATTTGTATAAATGCTATTCTGATGAAAATAGACCAAGACAACTGAGATACTTCAACGTTCTTTCACCAATCAGCAAACTCTAATCCAGCATGTGGCTGAAAAAAAATCAATGATCAGCCTTCACAATTCGATAATTTCTCGACACTAATTAGCCTAATTGGGAGACCAAAGTTTAAGGAGCTTATAATCTTCAACTTTTGACCTGACATTTACCTCTGCCCAATTAACATTAATAATAAATAGTTTTCCACTTAGTAATATGAATATTCAAGGCTGATTTTTTTCATCAGCACGTGGATCAAAGGAAAAAGCAGGAAAGTGGAGTTGAAGTTATTAAATCAGCCACAATCTCATTGAATTGGGGAGCAGACTCAATGGGCTGAATGGCCTAATTCTTCTCCTAAATCCTGTAGTCTTATTTATGTGGTGTTTAATCCATACCCGTACAAGGGTGTGCATACAGAGCTGCTGCTACTGCCAATTGACCTTCAAACCGCTTACTAAATAAGTGCAGTGTTATTGTCTCACAAATCTGATAAACTCTTCCGCTTATTAATGCGATCAACTAAATGGACATGCTTACAACGGGCTTCTCTTGGTATTAGCCAATTCTCTGCTAAAGCAAGTAGGAGGCTAAAAGCACGATGCAATTGATTTAGCACAATGATAATTCTGAACGATTTCACCCTCATGAAAGACATGGCTGGGTACACATCGAACTGCTAGCGTTTGGGCATCAGCTGCCCATCAAGTATGCACACAATTTCCCTTCCACTCAACCCTGGTGAAATATGAGTTCGATGCAGTTGGGCACCCAGAGTGTGGAGTGATGCCTGCAAGTTCTAGCTCAGAAATTGCAACAAATTAGTAGAGAAGGAATCAGTTACTGCAGCTTCCAGCCATTGCTCCCTGTAATACCACCAACAAAGAATCAGCCCTACTTTGTATATTTAATTGAGGTTAAATATACAGGCTGTTACATATTTGTAATGATTGTATGTAATGCTCAAATAGAGGTGCCAACCACAGATTTACCATTCAGTACCATATATTGGCAGTGTACAAAGGATATTCAAAACTATTAAAATGCTTTGTTCATTTTGTTTATTTTCTTAGAAAAATGTCCCTTTGGGATTCAAATATGAAAATATTGGAACAGGGCCCATGTACAGTATGTGTATTAATAGGGAAGAGATAAATGAAACTTGACGAATTCCAAACAGCACACAAATGGGAATGATGCACAAAATACAGGTGCTTCCAGTTTATAGTTTGTAATAGTTTGCACAATACTCGCTCAATATTTAAATGGAACTGTCTAACAGTTCACCACGGTCTTTTCTAAATATTGACTCTATTGCAAATAAACCCTTGGCAAAATACAATACTGTTAAACTGGCATAGTTTCTTCAGATTTTTACATTATAAAGCAATTTTAAAACGCTTACTTCGGAAGTGGTTGGGTCTTTGGTTACATCCTTCAGAGGTGCTGTTGCTATGGAACTAGGGAAGGTAAACATTATAGTGGTTTGTGCATATTACAGAATCATTCAATATTTGCCTGAAGAGTCATAAATTTGTCAAGGCTAACAGAATAAGGCTGCAAAGTTTGCCCAGAGGACTGTTCCTAGCTTGGTGCTCCCTTCGTGGTTGCAGTGTAACTGAGGAAGGTTATTGCTGGGGGAGAGTGTGACCTTGTGCAACTCTGGCTCAAGGAGGCCCAGCGTTGGCTAGCACCACCTTGAATGGGTAACAGCAGACTGTCTTGCAGACAGGCACATGGGCACAGGTAGAATGGCAGAGACAGGAGAACAGATGCTGGCACTACAGGGTAGCAGCTCGATGCTACATAGAACCACTGTCACTCCCCCGGCTTCAGCATGGCTTCGTGTGCGTGCGCGTGCGCGTGCGCGTGGTTTGCTCCTGAAAGCTAAGTTTGGGGCTCCAGGGTGAGCAGATGCAGACCCTGAAGATACTCAGGCAGCAGCTGGTGGAGACTCCAATGGTCTGTTCACTCCCTCATTGTCATGTTGACCCCAAGACCAGCCTCCAACATCAAACCCTTGCCAACATTCGGGCTGCCTTTTCTCATCTTGCGAACATCACATGATTTCACACTTTAGCCATTACTGACACCCTTGTCTATAGGTTTGTTACCTCCAGACTTAATTATTCTAACACACTACTGGCTGAACTGTTTGTCTTTCATTACCTTGAAGCGATCCAAAACTCTGCCTATGCACCCCGACTCCCATCGCCCCTGACCTATAATAGCCTCCACTTAGCTAACATCCTGATTACAAATTTCATTTTAGAGTGCTGTTTGGAAACAACTTGGTATTTTTATTCTATTAAAGATGCTAAGTGAAGACAGATAAAGAGAACATCTCAGGCAGCTCAGAGCGAGATGATCAGTCATAATCTAATTGTATGGCAGAGCAAGCCTGATGGCCTGAATGGCCTATTCCTATTCCTGTCTGTGGAGAGGAACAGAATTAAGGTTTAAATTTAAAGCATTTTCATTAGAACATGTTTCATTAATCTGAAATGCTAACTCCCTTTCTTCCTACAGATGCTGCCTGGCCTGTTGAGTATTTTGTATTTGTCTATATTTCAGATCTACACCGTCCACATTATTTTCCCTATCTTAACAAAAGTTACTGTTGTGCCTGTCACAGTTAAATAGTTGCAGTATGAACCTGAGCAATGAGAGTTTGAGGGCTTCAGGCATTGTAAGTGCGCAAGAGTGAGGTGAGGCTAAGAATGTAATGTCAAAATTGTGCCTGATAAGAAAGGATCATCATGGAATCCCTACAGAGTGGAAACAGGTCCTTCAGCCCCACTGACCCTCAGAGCATCCAAACCAGATCCCCCAAATCTACACACCTCTGAACACTACAGGCAATTTAGCATGGCCAATCCACCTAGCCTGCACTTCTTTGGACAATGGGAGGAAACTGAAGCACCCAGAGAAAACCCACACAGACACAGGAAGAACATACAGACTCTACACAGACAGTTGCCCAAGGGTGGAATTGAACCCGTGTTCCTACCACATGAGGCAACAGGGCTAACCACTGGGCCACCATGCTGCCCAAAAGCTAGACGAGAAGGACTTGCATTCCCTGACTGGGAATTGAACCCAGGCCGCAGCAGTGAGAGTACCAAATCCTAACCACTAGGCTACTAGGGAAGGCAGGTGTGTGATAAATGGAGCAGTGCATGAGGTTCGTGGCTCACACGTTCGGAGAGAGCATTTGATGATGCACTCACTGACCTTGACTGTATGTTTAGGGTAATTGAAGTTCTTTCTGCATCCAAGCTCAGGACCAGACTGCTTACAATATCTGTGATAGCCATTTTTTCTCTCTACCTCCTCATTGTCACCTGTCTACCCTCTGCCAGCAGAGAACTTTGGAGCTTACTGTTTGCATTTTTACAGCATTGGCACTCTGCTGACAGACTCTTCAACAAAGAGTTGAGAGCCTTCTTCAGCTAGAATGCACACCACCATCCCCACACACACTTTTAAGAAGTGCAGTTGAGTTTTAAGCGGTGATAGTCTTGTACAGCCTTGGGCACATCTTGAGGCAGGATGCCACTCAGTAGCATATTTAATGCTGGGCTACATTGTACTCTCATTATAATGAGCAGACAGTTTGCTTCATTGCTGACATAATGAGTGACTAAGAGTTAGTCATTTGCACAATCTCCCCGTGTCTGCGTGCGTTTCCTCCGTGTGCTCCGGTTTCCTCCCACAGTCCAGGGATGTGCAGGTTAGGTGGGTTGGCCATGTTAAATTGCCCCATAGTGTCCAGGGATGTGCAGGCAAGGTGGGCTAGCCATGGGAAATGCAGGGTTACTGGGATAGGGTAGCAGGGTACGGGTCTGAGAGGGACGATCTTTGGAGGATCGGTGTGGACTCGATGGGCTTCCACACTGCAGGGATTCTACATCAAAACTCCTGAGCCTGTTATTCATTTTTTTCCAATTTTCCCCTTTATGTTAAATACTACTCAATTTATTCAGAAGGAACATTTACCGTCTCTAATTACTACTTTACATCATTTAGAATATCCAAGATTAATCTTTATCAACTAGCATAATGAAAACTTAATTTATTTTAGACTTTATCAGGATGAGATTTTAATCACATAGAACATTTGATTATTTAATATCACCGACTAAGTATGGATATCAATTGATCTGTCAAATGCAGTGATGATAAAATGTGTTATTTCTAATGGCAGAGGGTAATATGAGCAATGCTAGTCAATCAACTGTATGTGAGGCCAGGTGCAGGGACATCTCCTGTCATATTGTAAGCTACCAAGCAGGAAAACAGGGCTCTGTGATCTTCCAGGAATGCAGACATCTTCCAGTTGCTGGGTATCTTTGAATAACCTTGGTGTGCTCCAACTCAACACCTTCAGGTATACTTGAACGAAAAGGAGCTTTAGGTTTTAAAAGCCAAATGGTGGTTCAGTAGTTAGTGCTGCTGCTTCATCAGCCCTAAGGACCTGGGTTCAATTCCAGCCCCAGGTGATGACTGTCTGTGTGGAGTTTTTGCATTCTTCCTGTGTGGGGTTCCTCCCATAGTCCAAAGGTGTGCTGGTTAGGTGGCTTGGCCATGATAAACTGCCCCGAGTGCTTAGCAGGTGGGTGAGCCATGGGAAATGCAGGGTTACAGTTATAAGGTATCTGAGATGCTCTTTGGAGGGTCAGTGTGGGCTGAATGGCCTGCTTCAACACTCCAAGGATGCTATGATTAACGGCTGTGCAGCAGTGCTCTTTTCATAAATGTGAGTGTTTTAGTTATGTGAGCTTAACCAAATAGTGTGGATTTCATCATTTCCAAAACTTACCACCTGCCCTGCCTTTTGTAGCTTCACATCTTTGAAACACATTTCTTAAGATTGGTTCACAATTGTGTGCAAAACTTCAGATGAATGTTAATGAATTACTTATTAAAAGAAAGATTGTTTTTTTCGGGAGACAAACAAAAGTTGATCCTTTTTCAAAGACAATTGTCTGCAAACGTAGTAAAAATGTTGGTACAGTGCAGGATGTACTTGAAGAGTCTGGCATGTGAGGTAAACGATATGCTGTAGAAGTCTATATGAGAATGCAGTCAGGAGTTATAACCTGCTCCTCCAATGTTACAGTTTCTCACGGCACCAGGGGCCTGGGTTCAATTCAACCATCGGGCGACTATCTGTGTGCAGTTTGCACATTCTCCCTGTGTCTGTGTGGCTTTCTGCCAGGTGCTCCAGTTTCCTCCCATAGTCAAAGATGTGCAGGTTACCTGGATTGGCCATGCTAAATTACCCATAGTGTTCAGGGATGTACAGGCTAGGTGGGTTAGCAGGGTTACAGGGATAAAGCAGGGGGGTTGGGTCTGGGTGGGTTGCTCTTTGGAGGGTCAGTATGGACACGATGGACCAAATTACCTGCTCCCCCGTACAATTACAGCAATTAAAAGGTATCTAGATGGGCACATGAATCGGAAGGATTCAGAGGGATCTGAGCTGGTAAATGGGACTAGATTTATTTAGGTTTCAGGTTGGCATGGACAAGTTGGACTGAACGGTCTGTTTCCGTGCTGTTCAACTCTATGACTTTATAAAAAAGGCATTGAAGGGTTGAACCTCTGCGGTATATCTCTTTGGTCATCTGTCAGAACTTGCAAGTACCATGTTTATTTTTGAGGATTTTGTGGATCTCCCACCAAAGTTACATGGATTATCAGGAAAGCTCCCCTTACGGTGATTCCTTTATGATTAAGGGGCTACATCTTTGGGAAGTATGGGCTGGGAAACCAGAGCTATGGTAAGGTAGGTTTGTATAAATGTCACATGCTTCTGGTGTATATGGCTCTTTCCCCATTTTCCGTCACTGTGAGCTCAGGAATTCAGAATTACTCTTACTAATAACCATTTCATGTGATTTATTCCATCATCTTTTATTTGTTTTTCTTTAATCCCACAGTACATCACAGCAAATTTTCATCCCTGAAGGAAAGTATCTTGGTGAATGCCACCAAATGGCAGTATTATGGCACGCCCAACGTTTCAGGGAATCTGACTCTGGTCTGGAACACAACATTGATCCCAGCAACCTCTGTAAACATTGAACTCTGGGGCTACCGAGAAACAGGTAAATTGTAGTTGTGTGTGAATGCAGGCAGTTTTGTGAGAACGTACAAGAAATTATAATGTTCAGCAGTTTTGTAAGAAATTAGATGACTGCATTGCATTTATCCCCATTTTTGTCCAAAGTCTTTGCAAGAATTACATAGAATTTACATTACAGAAACAAGTCATTTGGCACACTTTCTTTATTCTGGTATTAATGTTCCACCCAAGCCTCGTCCCACTCTACTTCATCTCACCTCAGCAATATATTACTTTCTCCTTTGGATGTTTAGCTTTTCTTTAACTACTTTTATGTTTTTCACTTCAAATACTCTATGATGTGCAGAGTTCCATGTTTTAACCATTTTCCAGGTGATGACATTTCTTTTCAACTTCTTGTTGGATTTATTAGTCAGGATCTTATACTTATGGCTCCTAGTTTTGGATTCCCTTGTTGATGACATACACTGAATGGCTGAGTCCTAGAGATGTCACCAGAATGTAACTCAAAAAATCCTGTTTAACACCAAGATAGAAATATAATTAAGTGGAAGCATATAGATATATACTTAAGTAGCCATCATAATTCCTGTGTTCTGTTCTTTGTATCAGTCTCTGTCCTATAGATCTCCTTTTTCCCATGCCTCACTGCCCTGCAAGGAGCGGTCCTGATGACTTGGATGGTTTGGTCCTTTAGCCATGTAAAACAAAAGAAGCCGTTTAGAAAGAAAAGTCTGTTTTGTTGACCTTTTGCACATGTGCAAGAGCTCAGGACCTACTAGGAAATGGATTCTCGCCAGAGTCTGAAACAAGGTCAAGTTGTGTTCCATAACCCATTATTAAGTTTGGTTGTGGGTACTCTGTACCAAAGCTCACTTATCCACTTTTAACCCATATCTAGCTCAGTCGCAAAGTTGAAATAATCCAACACTCAAAGCCAATTTCTATGGCAGGGTTAAGCCAACTTTGTTATTCTTACTTTCTTTGCTTTAAATCCTCCATAGCCACATTCTCCTCAATGTGGGACAACGCCTCCACCTTTAGATGCTACGAATTTGTGATACTGGTCCTTCCGGCACCTCTTTTACCCTTTGTTTCACCATTAGTGCCAGAGTTTTCAGCCCCTGGTTCATATCTCTGGATTTCTGGTCCTAAACCTCTCCACCTCTATCCATTTAAGAACATCTTCTGAGTCCAACTCCTTTCCTCTCCTAATCTTAGCCTTCCTGCTGTCCATTTTCTTTCCTTGGCAAATGTCTTGGGATGTTTTCACATTCAAGCAAACAGATGAGTACATGTTCTCAGCTACACTTTGCAATCTTGGTGTTACGAAGTGTCTTGGACCACAGGGTGGATCCAAGTGGTTTGGTTGCATTTGGTTAAATGGAGTTAAGAGAAGACTCGACAACAGCAATTTGCTTAGACGTGGGTGTTTATTCAGTAATAATAAATGATAATAATAAGAGAAAACAAGGGGAAAAGAAAGGAAAAAGAACAATAAGTCTCACACCTTTCTCCCCATTGGGAACCCCTTGATCGATGGCTCGTCTGGAGGCTTTGGTTTGCTCCTGGCACCGTTTGCGATTCTGGTCTGAGGTGAAGTTCAACTCCGAATGAAACTGTCTCTCTCTTTTTCACTGTAACAAACAGCCAGCACAGGGAAAGTAGATACAGAAGACAAAAGTGCTTGCTAGTACAGAAAACAAGTCTTTTCTTGTGTCGTCAGTGGCATGTACTGGGATGTTCGCAAATCTCATTCAGGGTCATGCAGCTTTCGAATATCATCAACAATTTTAGCCCTTCAGCTCATCCTATACAATCCAGCCCTATATGAATTGACAGCACATGTTACAATTGCAAATCAACAATATCCACATGAGAAAGTATAATAAGAGTATGTGGCCTATACCAGATAGTTAAAGCTACAACGAAAATGACCATCATCAATATGAATAATATAACAATAGGGTGTATCATCAAATTAATGAATGCAGTGGCCTTTTTAGTGAGATTAGGTACAGCAGCTGCCAACTGATATATCATCCACAGCAGCATCTGTCTGTAATAAATTCACATGGTTCTGTGAAGAAATCGTATCTTATCAGTTTACAGTCTTTGACCACTCACTCTCCTTTTGTTAATTCACCTCTGTCAACGCACTCCATTGCTTCCTGCCCCATTATCAATACCCAACAGGTATCACCTTGTCCATGTATCTCACCAGGGCTTAGGCAGATGTTGTCGGTGGTGTACCAACGCTTCTCCCCTGAATAAAGGTCGTCGTTCATTATAGGTTTATTTGGAGGTAACATTCTACTCATTGGGGTCCCTCCTTTTAGAGGCTGATTGTTCAGATTATACATTGCCTGTGACAGCACTTTGAGCCACCCCTGTGACGTATGATTAGGGGGTCAATAATCTAATTTATTGTTTTAATCAACCACTCATTCGTTCTACAAGGCCCGCTGCTTGACGGTAATAGGGAATTTGGAACATCCAATGTATCCCATTGTGTGCAGCCCATTGCTGCACCTGTTGGCCTGGAAAGTGTCAGCCATTATCTGATTGTATTTCTGATGGCTCACCACAGTAGGATATCAACTGTTCTAGGCCCTTAACAGTGTCACACCGACTCACTTTTGTTGTCAGGAAAGGTAGCATTAGCCCAGAGTAGTCGTCCACTATGGTCAATGGTAATGGGCCAACATAGTCAACGTGCCAGCTTTGAGAAGGTTGTTCTCCTCATTTGATTTATGACCATTGGCTTTTTGGCAGCAAAATGTGTTTTACCTTTTAACATATTTTACACTTGCCATTGACTTCTTTCACCAGGTCAGCGAGTAAATGCGCACCTTGATTTCTTGTCCATTGCACAGTGCTGTGATACCCTAAGTGTCCTGATTTTTCATGAGCTCATTTTCCTGTGTGATACTCTTCAGATACATCTTCAACCATTCCGGATTTTACTATTCCGTCCACGGTATTGTGATCACGGTTGTGATCAGCAGATTCTGAACCATCCTTCACATGGGCATCGACCTGGTACACGGTGATTATCATGTGCTGTGCCTTTGCCCATATTTTTTCCATAGCTCTGTTTGCCACAGGGGCTTTCCAGCAATCTTCCAGTCATGTGACTGCCAGGTCACATGCATAGCTAAATCCCTCCAAAGTTTTATACCTTCTGGTATGCTCTCCCATTTTTCAGTATCACCTTCCCAGTCTATCGGGGAAGGGTACTTGTTTCCTACTGCCAGTGTCAATGCATTCCACAACAACCCAGTTTGCCCTATGTTTCTAAAGACATTATTCACATGTGGATCAACACTTAGTGCTCCCAGAGTTCCTTGCTCCGTGGCACTCAGCATAATATGGGCGGAGTCCTGGTCACATGACCATGTCAGCCAAGAGGCCAAGGATTCTCCCGTTATCTGATTAAAGAGTGACCACAAATCCTGCAATTTGGACATAGAGTAATCTCTCACTTCTCAAATTTTGTGAGTTCTGTCCTCCTACTTGTTTTGCCTTATTTGTTATTAGGGGGCGTGCTGTTAGTCCCTTCTCTGAGGATGGCTTGGGAGTTTGAGCATCCCCTTCCCCATCTGTCAATCCAGTCTCTGAATCAGAAGAATACCGAATGTCTCCATCGCAATAGTCGGGGTCTCATTGGGAAGTTAATAGTGTGTGCGCACTTTGACTGGGTCAACTTTCCAGTTGCACTGTTTTTCTCCCTTTTTCTGTTGTACCGTCGCCAGACAGCATACTATTTGGTTCTGTTTCTGCTCCACATTCTCAGCCCTCTCCTGCGCTGTCTTAACTGCTTCTGTTAGGGGGATGTTACGCTGTTCTATTGCGTCAATGCGGCCTCAAACTGCCTGTTTTTGGACTGGTACTCTTCCAGTTCCCTACATGTAGAATACAGAGCTGTTAACAATATCCATTCCATCTGTGGTGCACTGTCCTTGCTTTTGGGGAAGCACTTTTCTCGCAAGCATTCGTGTACGGCAGCGTGTATGACTAACCCTCTTTTCTCTCTTTTTCTGATTATGACCGTCTCCCATTCTTGCATGGGCCCTAATTGTGCTAACAAATTAGCTACAGACCCAAACCCTGAGTCTGCCGCATTCCACCCTGGGGTACAGAAGGTCTCCGGAGCATCAGAATGCCTTTCCCTTCACTTCATTATTTTCCTGAATCCCATCCTCATCACCAAAAGTGTCTTGGATCACAATGTGTATCTAAGCAGTTCTTTTGGATTTGGTTAAATATCCTTAAGAGAAGACTCGACAACAGCAATTTGCTTAGATGTGGGTGTTTTTATGTAATAACAATAAATAATAATAATAGGGGTAAAAGAAAGGGAAAAGAAAACAATAAGTTTCATGCCCTTCTGCCAGCCAGGGACCCCTTGATCGATGGCTGGTCTGGAGGCTTAGGTTTGTTCTTGGCATTATTCGTGATCCTGGTCCAAGGTGAAGTCCAACTCAGAATGAAACTCTCTCTTATACAGTGTAACAAATCATAGAGATGGCAAATACAGAACACAAAACTGCTTGCTAGTACAGAAAACAAGTTTATTTTTGTGCACATATGGGAATATTCACAGGATTCATTAAAGATCATGCGGCTTGTCGAATATTATCAACAATTTTAGCCCTTCAGCCCATCCTATACACCATATGTTTAACATGCATTGGCACTTCTAACTCAATTTCCCAGTTTAACATAAAAGTACTGATTCGAGTCCGCACTTTGATTGAATTGTGTAGTCCCTTGATCTTACGCAGTTAAGAAAGCTACTCAACGACAAATGACTCCAGGAGGCCACAGAGTTAACTTTTTGAGACCTGTTTATTGGAGTGGAGCTTCACTAGGGAAAACAGCAGGACAACAGATAGAAATGAATAGCCACTATCAACTCCCTGTTGTACCACAATGGCCTTCCCCACCTAGGCAAAACTGGCTGTGTCCTGCATTGTGGGTTAACTCTAAAGTTTAACCAGTTCAGTTTGGATGAGGAAGGTCATCACCATGTACTAGGAAGTTGATAGTGGCCATTAACTTCCATTAGCTGCATATTGGGTTTTGATCTTTTGTTTGGTTTGAGATGTGTAGAGTGGCAGTCAAATAACTCCATAGTCTTTGCTGTTGGCCCATCTACATTTAATTGGGTATTCGACTGATTCCTGCCACTCTCTGTAGCTTAAATACCAATGTCATGTGCTACAATTTGTCGTCAGTAATCCACTGGCAGTTGAAATAGTGCTCCTAGTGTCAGCCCTTTGAACTGCAGCTTTCAGGTGGGTTGCTGTCACACGTGGAAGTGTGTCTTTATAGTTTGAATTTTGTCCTAGATCAAGAAAAACTATGTATTTGTAAACTTTACATGACAAAGTGCTTTCGATGATAAATCTATGTTCATGTAATAAAGGTAAAACTAATTTACAACTTGACAACTTCTTTCATCAGGTACACCATACTCAGAATCCTGGGAAGGGAAATGGAGTTACCTCTACTCACTTGGAAAAGCTGTACTAAACAAAGGGAGTTTCACATTCACCCCTAGATCTGCTGAAAAACCCTATTCTGAATGGGAGATTGGAATGGTGCGACTAACTGCCGAGGATCAAATAGATGGGGCGCTGTGAGTACACTAATCTGTGTTAGGGTATCTATGCTGGGTGTATAATCAGAGACTTTTTGATGGATTTCCAATCTGAGGCCCGGTATTAAATTAGCATTACAATCCAGCCTGTTTCTCATTCCTAGTGTCACAAGTTTTAGAGCAACATAATTTCTTGCCATATCAATCCAGAATCGGATTTTAATTTTGCCCATGTTGTGCATTAAACATAGGGGTTGTCAATGTGTTGCAAAAATGCAACAATGCACACCATCAACATCAGCAGCTTGGTAATGTGAGGAGCGCAAGATGTTACCAGCAATAGATTACCCATTCTACCTCAGGAGCTGGATCCTCATTGCTGACCATCTCTGGGTCTTGAGTAACGTTTGAATCCTCACATCTCTTTCTAGTTTGTTCAGAAAGCAGAGAAATGAAACATGGACATATTGGATTTGATTCTAATTTAATAGGTCTTTTGTGAAGACACTTTCAGAAGTGCATGAAATAACCCACACTTAATGACTTGGCATTTATATGTCAATTTATATGGATTGTCTTTAAACAATAGGATCTTTTGAATAAAGAATGTCATAAGGATTAGAATGAGCTCTCATCACAATCTTTAAGATGAGTGTCTTCCTCTTTCCACAGCACATATCCTGATACTCAGGAATTTAGCTGAAATTGAGTTTGCTGGGTCTCAATTGGTAGCACTTCCAATTCTGAGTCAGAAGGTTATGAATTCAGGCTCCAGGGACGTGAACACATATTAAGAGCTGACAATTCATTGTTGAATGGAAGAGGTGTTGCATTGTTGGTTGAGACATAATTGATTTTTGGACGATGGCCCTATTCTCAGTAAAGAACAGGGATGTTCCTCACTTTTCTGCACTGACCAACCTTCTCGCACAAGAGAGGCAATAAAGCTAGCTGGTGTAAGGAATCAAAGTATGGCAGTGCTACAATAATGACACCTGGCCTGAACATGTTGGTGAGACAGAATAGGTTGAGTTGCATTCTACATCCAGTCAGCTTTTCTTGATCCGTTGAGCACAATTGACCACCTTTTGTTGTTAATTAGTTCATGAGATGCGGGCATTGCTGGCAAGGCCAGCATTTATTGCCTGCCTATAATTTGAGTTAAGAGTCAACCATGTTGCTATGGATCTGGAGACATATGCAGGCCAGACCAAGTAAGGATGGCATATTTCCTCCCCTAAAGGACGTTAATTAACCAGCTGGGCTTTTACGACAATCAATAATGGTTACATGGTTGCCATCAGGCAATTTTTGTATTCCATATTTTTATTGAATTCACCATCTGTCATCATGGGATTCAAACCCATGTCCTCAGAATATTAGCTCCTACATTAATGTGTACCTTGTTGAACAAGAACACAGAGGCAACATATATACACATAGTCTTTTCATTAGGCATTGCCAGTAGGTTTCCTTTAGATTTGAATGATTATTAAAGTTGAGACCTCACCTTGTCTTTTGCATCCTTTTTGATTCAGTAATGTCAGAGCATTATGGAGCCCAAGCCATGCTCTAGCCTGGCACCTGGAAGAAAAGTTCAGAGAAGACTCAGCTGCCTGGGCATACAAGAAATGTTTGGCCTGGCACAAAAGTGAAGAGATGCTACCAAACTTCCTGTTGGAGATTGCAGATTGCCCTTGTACCCTGGCACAGTCGAGGGCAGATACAGGAAGATTTCATGTAAGCATGATATTTCACTAAAAAAAGGAACTGAATTGAACTATTGCTGTTCCATTTAAAGTGGACAGTTTTTTAAATGCTTACCCCCTCTGCCCACAATTTCCTCAAACTGTCGGCCCTTACATAGTATTTTGTTGCTTGCAGTGCAACGTCATCAGTGTCAATCAGCTCCGGTGTATTGTTCATGTGATCAATCTTCATGCGTGAGCCCCAACATTGCTACAGTTGGAAAGCTAGGCTTCACTGATGGAAGAACAGTTATTTCATTGAAACCTCATCATAGTCTAATTGGGCAAAAAAGCTTGTGACGTGGAGGTTATCACAACTACATTTAACTCTGCCCTTACCTTGTGTTGATGTGCCTGAACATTCAGGCTGTGATTAGGAGTGAAAGCCCTGTTCTGTCCTTACTGAGGAACTGAGATAACTTTTTGCTGAGAGCCAATTCCCTTGCAAAGCCTCTGCAATTGAGCCTGAGGGTTTCCTGAGTCAATGGTTCAGTATTGCCTGCTAAACAATCAGGGAACTCTTCAATCAACTTGCTTCAGTGAATAGTTCTCCAACTCAATCAGAAATAGATTATTCAGTGATAGTAGGAACTGCAGATGCCGGAGAATCGGAGGTAACAAGGTGTAGAGCTGGTTGAACACAGCAGGCCAAGCAGCATCAGAGGAGCAGGAGCTCTACACCTTGTTATTTTAGATTATTCAGTCATTTGTTTCATTGTTGTTATGGGGTCTTGTTCAATGTAAAGTGGTTGCTTCAATTCCCCACATTTAAACGATCACTACACTTCACAGTAGAATGAGCAGTGGGATGATTACTTGTGAACTGCATTGGTAATATGTGCATCTTAACTGGCTAATCTCTAAACATTCACTAAATACATGCCTAAAACCCGATTGTGACCATTGCTAATATACCCGAGGCTCTCCAGCATCAGGCACTGAGAGAGAATTCACTCCATTTTAGGCAGATAGAAATTTTGTCTTGGAGTCTCTCTGCAATAGGGTTAGGGTTTGGGATTAGGGTTAGGATTAGGGTTAGGGCCGTACGTTTGTCAGAGACACAGATCGACTGGGGATAGAATATAGTTTATCTTGTGAATTACAGTTCAGTATGCGACCACTGTGCTGTCTGGTTTGGATGTGCTGCTCTATGCATGTCTTCCAAGGACAAGATTTTATTTAATCATGTAGCTACCCTGATTTATGTGGACTGGGGCTGAACTGAGATATAAGCAGTGAGTCTCCAAGCTTACTGGTGTAAAAGCTTTGCAAGTTTATACAGATGGATACAAGAGGTCAGTAGCTAAAGTAAACATTAGTCTCTTAGAGACAGAGGCAGGAGAAGTGAACAGGATGAAAGAGGAAACAGCAGAGACTTTGAGCAAATACTTTGTTTGTCTTCATTATAGAAGCCAGAAATTACGCACCATAAATAGATGAAATTAACAAGTGTAACACTGCCACTCAACATGTGATAAAGAGGGAAAATAGAGGATTAGAGACCAGTCAGGCAGACATAAATGATCAAGAAAATGCTGGAATCTATTATCAAGGAAATCCGTACAATACATTTCGAGAATCTGTGTGATCAAGCTAAGTTAACGTAATTTTATGACAGAGTTATTGTGTTTGACAAATCCACTTGAATTTCTTGCAGATGTTTAGGGAATTAGTAGTTGTGATGTCCTTGGACTTATAAAATGCAATTACAAAGTTGATACAAAAATTAAGGGCTCATGGAGGTGGAGTAATTTATTAGCATGGATGGAAGGTTGTTTAACTGACAAGAAACAAGGGTTGGTTTAGTTGGGACACTCTCCAGTTAACTGGCTTGACCCCATGGATTGCTGCAGGGATCAGTGGTGAGTTTTCATTTATTTATAATGTATGACCATTTACTGCCACAGAAGGCTGTGGAGGCCGGGTCATTGAGTACATTTAAGACTGAGATAGATAGGTTCTTGATTATCAAGGAGGTCAAAGGTTACGGGGAGAAAGTGGGACAATGGGGTTGAGGAACTTATCAGCCATGACTGAATGGTGGAGCGGACTTGATGGGCTGAATGGTCCTATTTCTGCTCCTATGTCTTATGGTCTTATGATGGCTTAATCAGAGAGACTAAGAGTAAAGTATCTAAGTTTGCTGGCAATAAATCCAGGTTGGCATGTACACCGTGAGATGGATACAAAGATATTGCAAAGAGACATAGACAGCTTAAATGAATGAGCAACAAAAAGGAAATAAAAGCAAGGCTTGCATTTACATCTGACTTTTTGTGACAACCAAACATTTCAAAGCCAGTGAAATACTTGATGTGGCACAATGGAGTGTGGTTATTGGTGTAGTGTAGGAAACAAGATCGCACATGCAGCACAATTTCGGGGTCAAGGTTATCCATGTTGGTATGTAGAATGGAAAAGCATAACTATTTATGTAAATGTATGAAACTTCTAAATGTCAATGCTGAGAGAAATTTACGTGTACTGATAAACGGAATGGAGAAGATTAATGTGCAGACACATGAGCAATTAGGAAGGTAAATTGCAATTTGACACTTGTTACTAGGAGATTTGGGTACAGGAATGAGGAAGCCTTATTACAATTGGACCTGGCTTTCCTGAGACCACACTCAGAACACTGCCCAGTTTTGGTCTTCATATCTAAGGTAGAATGGACTTGCTTTGGAGCTAATGCCATAGTTCACTAGATTGGTCTGGAGTTTAGAAGAGTGAGGGATGACCTTATTGAAACATAGAAGACTCTGAAACTTGATAATGTGGACACTACAGGGATATTTCTCGAGATTGGAAACTGTATAACAGTAGTGATTGGAACCAGGTGGGCTTTGTGAACCAGGAAGTTCTTGATTGGGGTTGTTAACCCTGGGCCAATCAGGAAAGCCCTGGTTGATCAATATAACCAAGAGATGAGAATGTCTTAAGTTGAGGACTGACCCCAAGCTGTCTGGCCATAGCCAGTGTACTGTAAATAAAGGGTGACTTGGTGATCGGACCCCTGCCTCTGTGCAGTTATTTCAATAACTGGTGCTACAGTGTAAGGATAAGGGATAAACTATGTTGGAATGAGATGAGGAGAAATTTCTTCCCTTGTGAATCTTTGGGTTTTCTATCCCAGAGAGTTATGAATGCTTCATACTTCAGGCTGAAATAGACAGATTTTTGGTGCCTTGGAATCAAGGGAACAAAAAGTAAGTAGAGTTGAGGCAGAAGATCAGCCATAATCATATTGAATGGCAGAGCAAGCTCGAGGAGCTGAATGGTCTATTTCTTCTGTCTCTTGTATCTTATAGCGAGGTCAGACTGGAAGAAAAACAAGGAGCTTTTAAATAATGATAAACCTGTTTTCAGTTTTTTTTCTGAGACAATTTAGGGGATGTTTAAAGGAAATCATCTCCTGTCAGGTTTCTTTCCTCTTCATATGCAGGATGTGACGAGTGGTGTTTGTATCCACTATAGAGGCACTAACTCAATTCCGCTGAGGGAGTATGAATTGAAAATGAAAGACTTTAAAGATGTTTGAGGCTGGACTGACTGAAAGATCTCATTTCTAATGCAGACAGACTATGGGTGTGACATTGAGAAGGGGAGTATATGTACCTATCACCCAGGAGCTGCACATTGTGTTCGAGCTATCCAAGCGAGGTAAGTGAAAAGTCCAGTTTCCTGTTCTTTTTAAACAAAGAAACTTAGAAAACAGGAAAAGGAGTAGGCCATTTGGCCCATCAAGCCTGACCCCACTATTTAATATGATCACGATTGATCCTTGATCTCATGCCACACTCCTGCTCTCTCCACATACCCTTTGACTCATCTAATGTTTAGAAATCTATTTCTATATAGTAACTTGGTTTCCATAGCTTTTTGTAGTGGAGAATACCAAAGGGTCACCAACACCTGAGCAAAGAAATCCTTATCTCAATCTGAAAAGGCCATATCCCATATCCTGCGACTGTGACAGCTCTCCCTGCATTGAGTCTGCGCAGACCTATCAGAATTTTATATATTTCAATGAGATTCCCTCTCGTTTTTCTAATCTCTGGTGCATAGAGGCCTAGTCAACCCAACCTGTCCTCAACCACCACTCCTGCCTTCCCAGAAATTAGTCTGGTGAATCTTCACTGCTTTTATGGCAAGCAAATCCCTTCTTAGGGGTAAGGAGACCAAAACTGTGCACAGTACTCTGAGTGTGGTCTCTCAAAGGTCTGACAGCTGCAGTAAAACATTCTTGCTCCAGTACTCAAACTCTCTTGCAATGGAGGTCAACATATACTTTACCTTCCAAACTGCACCAGCATAATTGCTTTCAATGACCAGTGTATGAAATCACCCAGGTCTCTCTCTACATTCCCATTTCTCGATCTATCACCATTTAAATAATATTCTACTAAAGTGGGCAACATCACATTGTTCCATGTTGTACTGCATCTTCCACCTATTTGCCCACTTGTCGAAAGCATCCCAAAGCCTCTTTACATCTTCCTCATCGCTCACAACTCCCAATCATTTTGTGTCATTGGACATTTTGGAAGTACTTCATTGGATCACTCAAATTGATGATATATATTGTGAATAGCTGGGGCCGAAGCATTTTTCCTGGACGATCCCATTAGCCGCCACTTTTCACTCTGAGATTGACCTGCCTGCCAACCAGTTCTCAGTCTGTGCCTGTGCGTCACCATCAACCTCATGTACTTTAATTTGCATACCCAACTCCTCTGTGGAACCTTAACAAAAGTTTTCTGAACAGCCAATTACACCACCCACTGGTTCCCTATTATCTATCCCAGTAGTTAGGTCCTCAAAGAAAATTCCAGTAGTCTGTCAAACATAGTTTCCCTTTCATAAATCCATGTTGACTTTGTCTAACCCCATCGATATTGCCTAGGATTCCTGTTACTCCATGTTTTGCATAAGCAGTCCTGTTACCACCTCCTTTCTACTAAACTCCAGCAATTTCCCTACTATTGATGTTTAGCTAATTGCTCTGTAATTCCCTGTTTTCTTTCTCCTGCCTTTGTTAAATAGTGGGGCTACATTTCCCACCGTCCAGCCTGATGGCACTACTCCAGAAGCTATGATTCTCCAGCATCTGCAGTACCTTTTATCTCTAATCTAATATTTCTGTTGGCTTGTCCTTTAGTATCCTGGGGATTTATTAGCTTTCAGTCCTATTAATTTCCCCAGCATGCCTTTTATTTTTGTTTACTAATACTAACTTCCTCAATTCCTCTTTCTCGGTAAACCCTTGGTTCTCTAACTGGGAAGTTATCTGTGCCTTCTTCTGTGAAGACAATACTAAAGTAGATGTTTAATTTCTCTGCCACTTTAATGTTCTTCATGATCAATTCTCTCATTTCAGCCTGTAAACAGCCTACATTTGGCTTGACCAATCTTCTTTACTTCACCAACTTTAGAATCTTTTACAGTTTGCTTTTATGTTCCTTCCAAGTTTACTCTCATATATTTTTCTGGCCTCTTAATAAATCTCTTGGTCCTCCTTTGCTGAATTGTAAACTGTTCCCAAGCTTTAGGTTTGTTACTTTTTGGAGAAAATTTATATGGTACTTCTGCGGATCTAATACTATCCTTAATTTCTTTTGTTAACCATGGTTAGACTGATTTTTCTGTTGTGCCTTTGCACCAGAAGGGAAAGTACAACAGTCACAATGCATGCATTCATTCCTTAAATATTAGCCATTGCTTATTTACCATCATGCCTTTTAATGAAGTTACCCAACCTGTCACAGCTAACTCATCCATCATACCCTCATATTTTCCTTTGTATATATTTAAGACCCTAATTTTGGATTGAACTTTCTCACTTTCCACCTTGATGAAGAATTCTAACATTTTATGGTCACTCTTCCCTGTTGGACGATAAACAACAAGATTATTAATTGTTGTTATTAATTATTCATTGCACAATGCTGAATTTAGGATAGCCTGTTCCCTAACTGGTTCCTCCATACTGGCCTAAAACAACAATAGACACTCCAAGAGTTTATCTACCAACGTATTATTGCTCATGAGGTTTCACAGTCTATCAATATATTGAAGCCACCTAGGGTTACTAAAGCATCTTTGTTACGTCTCTAATTTCCAGTCGCACCCTGGCTAATTCTGCATTTAGATTTTCTGATCCAACATCCTTTCTCACTATTGAACTGATTTCATCCTTTACTAACAATGCAATCCCACCAATGTTTTCCTTTCTGTTTGTCCTTCTGAAACATTAAATATCTTTGGATATTCAGTCTTCTTCCTTGGTCAACCTGCACCATGTCTCTGTAGTGGCAATCATATTGTATCTGATTACAGCTATAAGACTGTTAATCCATCTGTTATTCTGAATGCTCTGTGCATTCATATAAAATACCTTTAGAACTGACCTCTTCATATTTTTACAGTGGTCTAGTTGCTAGTAGCCCTTATTTTCCCTGCCTTCTACTTTTGGTTTCTAGCCATAGAGTTGTACAGCAGGGAAACAGACCCTTCGGTTCAACCAGTCTACGCTCACCATAATCCCAAACTAAACTCGTTCCACCTGCCTGGGCTTGGCCCGTACTCCTCCAAGCATTTTGTGTTCATGTACTAATCCAAATGTCTTTTAAATGTTGTAACTGTATCTCCATCCCCCATTTTCTCTGTCATTTCATTTCACACGTGAACCACTCTGTGTAAATAAAGTTGCCCCTCATATCTATTTTAGTTCTTTCTCCTCTCACCTTAAAAATCCCCCAGCTTACGGAAAAGACACCCTGCCTGTCACTTTATCTACATCCCTCATGGTTTTATAAACCTCTATAAGGTCACCCCTCAACCTTCTACTCTCCAGTGAAAAAGGTCCCAGCTCTTTTAATAACTCAAACCCTCCAAAATTGGCCAACATTGAACAGTCAGGTATAGACCATGGTACAACTTCACTGTTTGTGGGAATGACCTCTTTACATGAGCAATGAGGGACTTTTTGCGTTTTGAGGGGACCTGAGCATCCCTATACCTCCTGCAACACCCCCCCAGATCAAGGATCTCAAACTGTCTCCAAAATTCTAGTTGTCTGTTTTTCATTTCTATTTTCCTTTTGACCTCTTGTGCCTCCCTGGTGTGTTTTTCACCCTCCTGTCACCTCTAACGTAACCCCCACCACACCAGTCGCACCATACCAGTCGATGCCCCTGCATATTTGACTGGGTTCTGCTGGGGTGCAATACAATCACCTGCGACATGCTGATCTCACCAGCATGTGGCGCTAGGAGTAGCTTCCTATTTACTGCTTGCAGGACCACATCCCTTTTATTTAAAACCCATATTGTTGGTACCAATATGAGCCACAACCTCTGGCTATTCCTCCCTCACACCTCACCTCCCCAAACCTTCAGAATGTCCTGCAGTGACTCAGTGATAACTTGAATCCTGGTCCCAGGAAGGCAATATTCAATCAAGTGTCGTGTTTGCCACTACGAAATGCCTATTTATTTTTCTCACAATCCCCTATCCCTATTGCTCTCCCTCCACCACAAGTGTTGCATTAGGTGAAGTAAATTGAAAGTAGGCTTGTGTGTAAGCCATATATAGAATGCCTAGAGTGTGGAAGCAGGACATTCAGCCCATCAAGTCCACACTGACACACCAAAGAGTATTTGACACAGACCCACCTCCCTAACCTATCCCTGTAAACCTGTATTTCCTGTGGCTAACCTACATAGCTTGCACATCCCTGAACACTATGGGAAATTTAGCATGGCCAGCCCACCTAACCCGTGCATCTTTAGACTGTAGGAGGAAACCGGAGAAAGCTAGAGAAAACCCACACAGACACGGGGAGAATGTGCAAACTCCACACAGACAGCTGCCTGAGGCTCGAATTGAGCCTGGCTCCCTGGTGCTGTGAGGCAGCAGCGTGAACCACTAAGCCATTGTGCCGCCCAAATATGCTCGCATTGAACTTTTGACCAGTCTTTGCTGTGTGCCGCTGTGAGAACATCTCATTATCATTTCACAGAGGAGACACTAGGTGGAGCACCTTCCCTATACAGGATGTGTACCTCACAGACCAAAAGATATTGTAACTTACTCACATCACTCTAGTAACAAGGCGTAGAGCTGGATGAACACAGCAGGCCAAGCAAAGCTGACGTTTCGGGTCTAGACCCTTCTTCAGAAATGGGGGAGGGGAAGGGGGTTCTGAAATAAATGGGGAGAGAGGGGGAGGCGGATAGAAGATGGATAGAGGAGAGGATAGGTGGAGAGGAGACAGACAGGTCAAGGAGG
>JAHRHZ010000099.1:6557887-6580450 GCA_024137785.1 Ginglymostoma cirratum
GACCTGCTGTGTTCATCCAGCCCCATGCTTGTTATCTCAGTTTATAGAAACTCTTTGTTCTTTCTTCAACATTTTTTCTGGCGGCTCTCATAGCACTCTGAGGCTGCGGGCCTCTGAAGTGTGTACAATCATTTTCGAGGAAGTTTCCAAACAGCATAATTCAATTTCTGGCCATAAAATCATAACTTGATGGCAGTTGATAACACACTTTAATTTGGTATAATCTTTATTGTTTTATTTGGATTTGCAGTTCTCAACACTACAGCATAGAGTCTCGTAGGAGTCCCATAATATTTGTACTTTCTGTCTCTTTTACTTTCCCTGTTAGTCTCTGTCCCTTTATCTTTCTCTCGTCTCCTATCTCAGTCCCTCTCCTTTTCATTGTATCTGCCCTTTCCCATTCTCTCTCCACTGGCAAGGGGCTCCACCTAATGGTCAAGTCATGAAACAGCACAGCCTTGCAGCTCGCTTCATCATAAGAGGCCTTGAATGCTTCTATTGTTTTGCTGTCCCTTTTTTGGAACCAGATGGGTTTAGTGGTTGAGGGATGTTGGGAGGAAAGGACTTGATTGATCGGCATTTTTGTTGATGACGGTTGCAGTTCCAGAATGCTGGATTTTACACCGGGACATGAGCAGTACACATGAGCAGGATCAGCTTGTATTCAGGGTAGGAATGTAATCGGAACAGTTATTGATGCAATACTGAGTGTTAAGAAGTTCAATCACTGGATCTGAAAGTTAGATATTTCAGGGCCATCTTTATCTTTTGTTCTAAGCAAAATGATAATTTGTTAGTTAATTGGTTTATTTTACTCCAACACGCTGAAAGTTTCAGAGGTAGCAGGAACTGCAGATGCTGGAGAATCTGGGATAACAAGGTGTAGAGCTGGATGAACACAGCAGGCCAAGCAGCATCAGAGGAGCAGGAAGGCTGACGTTTCGGGCCTAGACCCTAGCCTGAAGCATCAGCCTTCCTGCTCCTCTGATGCTGCTTGGCCTGCTGTGCTCATCCAGCTCTACACACTGAAAGTTTTGCTGGGACTGATTAACACGTTGTTTACTTCATTTTACAGCATAGTTAATCTGCTCTGCTAATGCTTACGATAGAGCTCTCTCCTTGATCTACAGAACTTTGAACAATAATCTTTGTAGCAGATGGCATCCTGCAGCAATCTTCTGATGAGCTTGTGTGCCCAGACTTCCACCACGTTTTGTTCACCCTTCAGCTCTGGCCAGCACTGGCCCTTGGTTCAATAAGGCAATGATTCAAACTTCTCTTCCTTGTTTTTAAGTCGCTCCATGGCCTCACTCTTTTTTCTCTCTTTAGCCTCCTCCATATCTATATCTCCCAAATATCTTTGCTGTTGTCCCATTCTGGCCTCTTGACCATCCCCAATCTGCTCATCTTCAACATTGGTGGCCATGTCTTCAGTTGCCAATGCCCTGGGCTCTGGAGCAGCCTCCATAAAGATGTCTGCCTCTACCTCCCTTCTCCCCTTTGCAAATCTCTTTGTGTGAGCTGTGACTTGGCTGACGGCTCATATGCCTCTGGGCAGCATGGTTCTGGTTTCAGATTCGTTCTAGAAGATCAAGTGTAGTACTGAGGGAATGCTGCACTGTTGGAGGGTCTGTCTTTCAGATGAACATCAGACAGTGTCTGCTTCCTTGAGTGGATGTGAAATATTCTATGGCACTATTTGGAGAGAACGCAGGGAGTTATCACAGTGTCACATTCTCCCCTCAATCAGCATTACAAAAGGAAGTTATCTGCTCATTATCCTGTTGCAGTCTGCATGCAAACGGACTTCCAATGTTCTTACCTCACAATGATGAGTACAGTTCAAAAATACGTCATTAGCTGTAAAGCATTTTCATATGCCCGTCATTCATGAAGGATGATAAATAATTCTTTTTTGTAAAGCTATCTCTGACTAATGTTTCATCTGTCCTAATATCTCCTTATGTAGTTTGGTGCCAATTTTTATTGGTTTATGCTTCTGTGATGAAACATGGCACGTTTTGTTCCTTTTACGGGCGTTATGTAATCCAAGTTGTTATTGGTTGTCATTGATGATTTTTCTTGTCTGCAACATTTTCTTGCTGACTGATTACTCTTGTTCCCCCAGCCCCAAGTACGGAGCAGGACAGCAGTGCTGCTATGATGCCCAAGGCAGACAGATTCTAACTGGAGACTCTGTTGGAGGCAGCACACCTGACCGAGGGCATGACTGGGGCTCCCCACCATACGAGAGACCCCCAAGAATTCCCGGCTTCTCTCACGGACTCTACGATGTGATGAGCTTTTATTACTGCTGCTTGTGGTCTGATAACTGCCAGTATTACTTCCTGCATCGACCTTCTAGTAGCTGCACAACCTACAGACCTCCAAAAGCTGGTAAGGGAGGACAACAATGAATCATAGAATCCCTAGAGTGTGGAACCAGGCTATTTTTCTCTCTTTAGCCTCCTCCCTATCTATACCTCCCAGATATCTTTGCTGTTGTCCCATTCTGCCCTCTTGACCATCCCCAGTCTGCTCATCTTCAACATTGAGTCAATACCAACCTTCCAATAGGCATCCCACCTGGACACAACCTATATCCTATCCCTGTAACCCTGCATTTCCTATGGCTACTCCATCCAGTCAACACATCCCTGGACACTATGGGCAATTTAGCATGGCCAATCCACCCTACCCTGCGCAACTTTGGACTGTGGGAGGAAACCCACGCAGACATGGGGAGAATGTGCAAACTCCGCACTGACATTCGTCCAAGGGTAGATGACTACTTATCTGTGCAGTGATGCATGAAGACAATAATAACTGCCAAACAAGAGCAAAACCTGGATTGTTTGTCAGGCCTGTTCTCAATTTGGTCAAACCACCAAACAATATTATGCAGCTCTAAGCATATCATTTTATGGCAAACAACTGCAGTTTATTTTTCTATTAACTTCAGTTCAGTCCATAAGACATCAGACCATAAGGTGGGCCATTCAGTCCCTCAGATTTGCTCCCTATTCAATGAAATCAGGCCGAGCTGATTATCCTCAAGTTCACTCTCCTGTTTTTACCCCTGACTCTTGATACCTGTACTGGTTAAAAACCTGTCTCTCTCAGCCTTGAATATACTTACCAATAAAGCCTCAAAAACCTATTCCACAAATTCACTATCCACTGAGAGAAGAAATTCCTCTTATGTTTTGTCCTAACTGGGTGATCCCTTACCCTGAGATTATACCCTCTGACCCATGAGGGGAACCAACCTTTCACTCTCTGCCCTGCCAATTCCTCAAAAATTCCTATATCCATCAATAAGGCTGCTGCTCACTATCCTCAACTCTGATAAATACAGGCCTAATCTTGCCCCAGAAGACAGTCCCTCCATGCCTGTTACCAACCTAGTGAACTTTCTCAGAATTGCCTATATTGCCAGGATATCTCTCCTGAAATAATGGGACCATAACTAGCACCTCTTTCACCAGACTTCAAGTCACCTTTCCCAGTAGTGAGCCTGTAAGTGGGCACTTTCTATAATGGGCATTTGATTCACACTTGCTGGGGCAGCAGGTTGAAAAACACCTTTGATTTTGAGATTGTAATTTTACAGCTGCCTTCAACACCCTGTTTGTTTATTTGTAGGTGAGGGATCTTATAAAATACAAAGGGTGGCTCACGCCTGACTTGTTCCCCAGACTACGCAGGGTGGGTAATACATCAGACAGTCTGCCTGCCCTTCGGCCTGCTGAGCTTACATACAGCACATGAGAGTCTCCACTACGACAATGTGGGTGGCAGGGGAAAGTGGAGGACGTTGGGAAGGAAGTTGGCAGGAGGAGTGTGCGTATCTCTTTTGTCCCAGGACCAGACAGGCCCATCTTTCAAACACCCCTTGGACTTGCATGAGGCTTAAGATCCCTGACAATTCTTCAACAGGAATTACTTGTAGTCTAGGCAGTGGCCACTACTCAGCCCTGGTGGTACTGAGACTATAGAGTGGCCAGACAGTCTAGTTGGTTAGCAGTTGTCTGTGATGGGACTTCCTGTCGGATAGTGGTCCATGCTTGACTCTGGTTCCATTAAGGTTGTTTCCAGTGTAACATTACTGTGGAGCAGCTGGTTATTGGGTGGGCAGGCTGAGCATGGACCTTTTGGCTGGGGTTGGGATGTGGTGGAGCATGGAGGCAGAGGCAGTACCAGAAATCCTGCTCCTGGCCCCAGCCCCTGACCTGAGCACTGTAAGCTCTGTATAGACCCAGGCCTGATGGGACCCTCTCCCTCAATCCCTTCTGAACCGTAGAGGAGAGCAGGATATGTGCATCCCTTGTTAAATCCACCCCCAGGAATCCAAATACAAAAAAAGACACATTCTTAAAAGCATAGACATATATAAAAATTGCTGCAAATAGATATTATTGAACTGTCTTCCAGCCACAACATTTGGAGATCCACATTTCTTTACTTTTGATGGGGCAAACTTTACCTTCAATGGGAAGGGCGAGTACACACTGGTAACAGGAGAAAGAAATGACACAAATGTTACGGCGTTACAAATCCAAGGAAGGACAGAACAAATCAAGACTGCAAATGGTAAGATTCCACAGGCAGTGACCATTCACTATGATTATTACAGCTTCTTGATAGTCTGGTGTGCTCCTTTCATTGTCTAAGAGCCAAATTCCATCTCTAAACATACTGCTGAAATGAGCCTTAGGCCAGTCTGTAATTAATCATTGATGCAAAAGAGCTGAGTTGTTATATTGTACACTTTAGTGCAGGTGATGTAAAACATCCCTCAAGTCACCCTTTACTTACATATGCATAGTACTTGACACCAACCCAGCTATCTGAGAGCTGGCTCCGAGAGTGAGAACACCTGGCAGTCCAGTTTTTATCTATCAGTGAGGGATCCCTGATTGGATCAGGTCAACTGCTCCAATCAGGGAACTCATATTCTGAGGGAGCAAATTGCTACACATATTGGAATCTGTACTGAAAACAAAAAATGCTGGAATTTACAGTGGTCAGGCATCATCCTTAGAGAGAGAACAAGGTGACGTTTTAGTGTAGATGACTCTTCATCAGAGCTGGTGTGAAGTGTGGAGAGGGCGGCATTTATGCAATTGTTGGGGGTTGGAATGCTGGGGGAGAAAGGATGTTGATTTTTTAAAATAATTGATAAGTCATCTAGACTCCATGTTAACTTGCTCTCTCTCCACAGATGTTGCCTGACACACTGTGATTTCTAGCATTTTTGTTTCCATATTCTGAGGTCCACCTGGATGACCTCCAATCACTCTACAGTCCCATATTTCCCCTGCTATATTTTGATGCTTTGGGTGATTTCTTTTCTTTCATAACTTTTACAGATATAGTATAGCGAAGCTGAAACTTTGAATGGATTAAAAAAAACAGGTAGTTGTACCATTTCGAGAGTTTTGTTCAGGAATCCGAATAACTGCCCTCACAAATAGCACCCTTTGAACTTCCAGCTTGATTAGGTAATTATGATGTGGTATGGCATTTGGTCCTTATAAAAAGAAATGAACAAAATGAATCTTTTAGCAAAAGAGCCAGAGAGGACATGAGGAAATTCTTAGGTAGTGAGGTCCATGCAAAATCTGGGACAGGCGGTGAGAAAAGATTCAATAAGAATTTTAAAAAGTGAATTTGATAAATCACTGATGGTGGAAATTTTTTTGGGAAAGTAGTCAGCTGACTTCTAGATGTTTTGATGATCCCAATCAGAGATCTCAGTTTTGTTGTGAAGGGTACGCACAAGTAACTTGCTATAAGCACGTTTCAATTTTTCTCTTTAAAATGAGTTGACGCTGTTTGAGTTGATGTCAGGAATAATTGAACAGATGTTTGAGGGTATGGGGGCGTGGTGTGATGGGGTGCCAGATATTCCTGGTCCCAACTGGAACAGAACGAGGTGGGACTGAGAAACACGACTGGTGAGTGGACTAGTTGGAAGTCCTGCTCCTTTCTCACCCTCATAAGGGCAGGGAGAGAGTAGTCCTGGTTCTCACATGCTTGCATGGAAGATGGATGTGTTAACATTGTGGGCTCACGGAGGCTCCTCCCCACAAAGGATTTCTAATTTCCTGCAAGTGACAGGACCTCACACCAGCCTTGTGGAGCTGTGAACCCAGAAGTGTTTAAAAGCTAAGGGAAGTAGTTTTGCTTCCTTCACTATTCAAAAAATGCTATAGCAAGAGTTGTTTCCATTTTCATTCAGGTGAATTGTGACAGTTCAGTGACTGAAAAATGTAATGAGCCCTTAAACAATGTGCTTGCCAGGTTGCTACTTATATCAAATGGCAATCTGTCAAGTAAAAGATCAACATTGCAAACATGAAAAGTCTTCACATGATTTAAGAAAAGGTTCATCTCATGGATAACCTACACTACAATTTACACTGTTGAAAAGGTGGCATAATATAATAGCCCAGTGCAAATGTTTCATCTTTTCCCATTGTTTTTATGTATTCAGTGTCAATATCTGTTGAAATTGTAGTTCTAAAGTCTGTTTGTTTATTTAGGGAGTTTATGGGCTCTTAGCTGAAATCCAATTAGCTAATCATTTTACACAGGTTTCACATTGGTTATATAGATGCTTTGAAGAAGCTCTTTGTTTACTCAGAGAATTTTACGGTACTCAACAGCTTCTAGCTGTTATAATACGATTTCTGAATACTGTTCACAAAGTGGGTAATTGCTTAGAAGTATGAGGTTGAGAGGAGTAAGGGTGAGGAAGTAAGGAAATGAAGAAATAAAGAGATAAGGAAGTGAAAGGATAAAGAGGTCAGGAAGTGAGGGGGTAAAGTGAAAAGGAACATTGAAAAAGCGACCAGAATGATCAACTAACGTAGTTGAGTCATTGATTACCTTGAATAGACCAGGCCAAAGTTTTTTTGCCAGTTGTGACAACCATTTTAATCAGCCTACTCAAAGTGGTCTCCAGGCAACTTTAGACCTGAATCCTTGGAAGATCTTGCCTACCAGCATTTTCAAACCAGGGATCAGATCGTAATGGCAGAATTATTGCAGCAGTGCAACAATGAGTAATTACAGCAGTGTAAAAGTGGGTATTTATATTGATGTGACAATGGATAATTAGATAGGTGTTATCGTGAATAATTAAACTAGTGTGACAGTGGGTAATTGTAGCACTGGGTCATTATATAGTCTGACAGATGGCAATTATATCTGTGTGACTGACTAATTAAAACAGTAGTAGTGAATAATTATAGCAATGTTACAATGGGTTGTTAAAGCAGTTTAACAATAGATAATAAGAACAGTGTAATAGTGAGTAATTAAAGTTGTGTAGTGGAGGGTAATTACAGGAGTGTAATCGGAAATCATCATTGCAGTATAACAGTGAGTATTTATTACACAAAAGGGTAATGGTTCTGGAACAGTTGATATTGGAGACTTGTTGCGTTAACAACAGAAGTTACTGGAAAAGCTCAGCAGGTCTGGCAGCACCTGTGAAGAAAAAAATCTGAGTTAACGTTTCAGGTCGGGTGACCCTTCATCAGAACTGATGGTAGCTGAGAAAACGTCCGTTTATATGCAGAAAATAGGGAGGGGCACGGGATAGGGAGTAATTGATAGGATAGAGCCTAAAGAGAGAAGAACAGTTGGAATTGTTCAATAATTTTAGGGCCTAAACTCTCCCATGTCTTAGCCCCCCAACCCACACACCAGGTCTTGTTACCACATAACCTGTTATTACACACCCCCTGTTGTTAGGCACTAACAGTCCCCATTAACAGCTATTGACCCTCCTTTATCAACTCCTTTGTCTGTCCAACTGTTTTTCTCTATGCTATTGTTTACTCCCTACCCCATTCCCCTCCCTACTTTCTGCATGTAAACTGATGTTTTCCCAGCTACCATCAGTTCTGAGGAAGGGTCACCGAACCTGAAACATTAGCTCTGATTTTTTTTTTCTTCACAGATGCTGCCAGACCTGAGCTTTTCCAGCAACTCCTGTTTTTGTTTCTGATTTGCAGCATCCGCAGTTCTTTCGGTTTTTACTTGTTGCATTAAACTCCGCCCAATCTGACATCCACATGACATTATCAGTGGAGTTAAGGTAGAACAGCTCTCAATCTTCTGGAGTGACGATGTCTGCTCATTTTCCTCGTGCCAAGGCCTATCTTACTGAGTGTTTTCATACAGTAAACTATAACTGAAAGAGCCCCTTCACTTTAAGACTCACATGGTTGTCATGGTTGGCAGTATAGCACATGTAATTCCGCAGCAGTGGTGGAAATGGTGGCTTTAGGTAACAATGGTGAGAATTTCTTTGGATCCAAAAGCAGAGAAAGCCAGTGGACCAAGGAGCAGAGAAATCCAAGGGATTCAAGAGCAATGCTGGACATTTACAGGATGAATGACTTTAAGAGCTACTGATAGAGATAGTCAGCAGCTGAACTATCGACCGTACCGTAGGCAAACAGCTAATAATGACCATTGCCACTGTTTGAAGCAGATATTACAAGGCATAGCTACAGAAGAAAATCAAGGCCCGTGGAAGTAATTTAAATCAAGATTGTACCACCAGTAATATCACGAAACCAGAATTAAGGTGACAAAAGGGCCATTTCAATGACTAAACAGAGTCTAACAGAATAAGGTAGTACAGGGAATATTGAAGCTGCATTTAAACCATGGTTCAAGCAGGAATAATTTATTAAAGCAGCCAGCTTTATTTGAGAAATAATTGAAAAGAACAGGTGTAATTTATTAGGCTGTGAAAGATGGGGAACCATTCCTTTTAGCAAAAATGGGATATTTACATCTTGACTGCACAAGCGTGGGAAAAGCTCCATTAAACAATACTGAAGTGCGGCACCGCCATACTGCAGAATGCTGAGTCTAAATGAAGAATAATTTACCAGCATTGCTACAGTGTACAGTCTAAAAACCTATCAGACATGGGGAAAAATAGCATTGCTCTACAGAAGAGGTCAGAATCACTTTGGGAAGAGATCAAATTATCACTGATATATTGCAAGTCAGCAATGAAAGTAGCATTGAGATTTCTAATGAGAATTTAAACACTTTAAAATAAGAAGAGTACATATCGACAGGAAAAGTAATAATGTCTGACAGATTTAATTTTAGAAATGGGCAAAATAGAACACAGGATTGGACATTTGGAGATAACAGTTTTAAGGTCCAGAATGTGCCAAGGTAACACATAAAATCACAAACTGAACAAGTTATTATATTCAACAGGATTTACAGCTAATGAGGTTATAGCTTGTCAAAACATAAAAGAAAGCACAGATACTTTCAATTAAGGTTAATAAACATTCAACGTGTTCTTTAATTTTTTTAAGATTGTGCTGGAAGCAGAAACCAGAAATAATCATGGAAATGCTGGAAGCAGAAGGACAACCTTATCATAGGAGAGCAATAGAATCTGTTCAATTTATAAGGATATCATAATTGAGAACACTCATGTCAAGCTGACACAAAGGGTAGGCCAGACAGCAGACAATAAGAGTCAGTGTCATGTTGTGGAGCAATGATCACTCACAGGCATGAATAATGTTCAGCTTTGAAAAAGTTACAAGATCTGCAGAACTATAAGTCATTTCCAGGAGATTTATAGAAGCAGGATTCAATTATTGGGGAGGGGAAAAAGTCAAATGGCTACTCACACAATGAGAATACAGTAGAGAAACTGACATCGTGGAAGATATCCAATGTTTTTCAACGAAAATTGCTGACCTCCTTGCGGAACCTGTTCCCGTCGATGGAAATCCCGTTAATTTTGAACCTGATGCAGTAGTGAGTGTCACTACCCTATCAGATCATTTAGCATTTGTGAAGAAACAGAAGTTATAGTCTACAGAGAAGATAGGCCAGGTGGATCAGCCCTCAAGATTTAGAGTGTACTCCAAGCAATTCTGCAACATAATGGGTGGATGACAGTGGAGAATGTACACATACTTAATACTCAAGGAACCACACTCAAGAGCTAGAATACACATTTTGCCCTCAATCTTCTTTGAGAGGTCGAAGAATTGGAACTATTCAGCACTAACAACTTCTTTGAGAAGACATAACCTGAATTATTCACATGACTTGGGTGGGTAATAGGGAGATGGGTCTGGGTGGGATGCTCTCAGGGTCGGTATGGTCTTGTTGGGCTGAAGGGCCTGTTTCCACACTGTAGGGATTCTATGATGATGATGATGAAATACAACATCACGTCAAAGAAGGATGCTAAACTGTTATGTCTCGACATACAAGCATAGCATCTAAATAGTTAGGTCCCTTTTGAAGAAAAATGCTGATTCTTTACAGAGCATTGTTAAATAACCAATTCACTCCCATTCCAGTATGGCTTTTGCCAACGTACTTGCTGATGGCTGAAAATTGTAAATTCAACTCCCTGACCTATCAAAGAGGTTGATTCTATATCTGTGTCCACTGGACTATGGTTATGTATATAAAAATGAGCATTCTGACTGAGAGCAACAAGCTTGCCTCTATTGTAAAACCAGAAAGTGCAGATCTGGCAGCATCTGTGGAGAGAGAAACAAGAGTTAATGTTTTAAGTCCTGTATGACTCTTCTGCTGGGTCTTATATTTCTTGCATGTCTTCTCTTCTGAAGACGTATTAATATTGACATTGGGCCACCATAATGGATCTTCAGGAGAAGGATCACTGGACTTGAAACATTAACTTCATTCCACAGATGCTGCCAGATCTCCTAAGTTTCTCCATCAATTTCTGTTTCTATAATTCTGTCGTGCCTGGTTTAGATTGGTCCTTATTTCCTTAGCAATAACTGTGATGTTTCTTCTAAAGGAGGTATATCATGATCTAAAGATCCATGTTCTAATAGAAGTTTATTTTGGGAGTCAGAATTGTTTTCTAATTGTGCTTGGTAGAAAGTATTGACCTGTTTGTGGTGTAACTAGTATACTTTTGTTATTTACAAGTTGTTTTGATTTCTGCACGGTTTTCCAAATTGTTGTGATGGAGCTAGCCATTGCTTCTGTTTGGGTGGTTTCTTTTCTCCATGATTTGGGGACAGTGACTCCTAACATCAAAAGATATGGATACTTCTTGCATTGGTTTGCCTTGTGATTTTTTGGAGAGTCACTGATGTGTGAAGTCGCTAGGTTCCGATTTGTCTTCTGGAGTGAATTTGTTTTTTTTTGTTCCTCTGATTTTTTTTCATGGTCTTTCCAAATCTCACCTTGTAACACAAGCTGGATAGACTTTTTTTTTCAGTCTGAGATCTTGCTTTTGCAGGGTAAAGACCCTGAAAAATGAACCAGAAATTCTGATGACAAATCTGCCCCTAATTAGTACTGGTTGTAATGCTGCATTTTGCAAAATTCAAACAATGAACAATGATCACTTACTAAGTTGTTGACAGTTTCTTCTGAAAACAATATTCTTCAGTTGAGTCTTGCTCCTTCCATAATGCAATAAGGCAGTTGCCAAATGCTTTTGATGGCATCAAAGATATCAATATCTTCCTTAACTATTTTTCGGTGTTTATGGTAGTCTGGTAATATTTCCACAGAACAAAACAGTGTACTAACTTGTTCTGCTTCTGAATTGGTGTCTAGACCTGAAGCAGTTCCATATCTCATTGTTTCTTCGATGCTGGCCAATTTAACTCACTGATGTCTGAAGTATCTGTAACATTGAAACTGCCTGGTGTGTAATAACTTTCTGCATTCCTTTGTTGAAATTCAATTACTCATTTAAATTCTGAAAGTTTTTTTTTATTTTTGGAATTCTTATGTATCTTCAGCTTCTCTTTAAATTTCAGTTGTGATTTCAATCCATTTGCTACATAGCTTGTTGGATCTTTAGGCATTCTTTTGAAATTGCTGTTAAATGTTAATTACAGATCTTCTTTTAAGCTGTTTAATTACAATGAGTTATTGCATAAAGAGAGACTTAAATCTACTTTGATTCGTCCGTGATTTTTTTCTGTATTTTGAGTTATTAAAGTTTCTTTCATCTTTTATATCTTTATGTGCCTTAAATTGTCATTCTTCACCAATTTATGATTTTGATTGAGAGAACTATGTGGGAGTTTGGTGCCATTTTGCTCTTCTTAATGGTGTCTCTCATCCTTTTCAACAACAGGGATGAAAAACATCATTCCTGCTTCTTCAGACAATTTGCGTCCTTTTTAATCAGAGAACATTCTTTTGGGAGTTTCCATGTCTTTAAGAATTTTTGTTTGTAATAGTGAATAATTATAGCAGTAAAACTCAGTAATTAAAACAATGTGGCAGTGGCTCAGTTAGTCAAGGGCAGCCTCTGATACCAGACCAAGGCTTGGACATGTTCAGTCAGTTGCATGGGGCAGTCAGAGACAGGATACTGTCCACATAGGAAGCTGAGGAGCCATATGTTGAGCAGTCCATCTTGAGTCTTTCTGCCCTATTGCAAGTTATTTTCCTCCTGGAATGGCAGGAAAGCAGGTATTAAAGGAGATGAAGGTGTGTAGCACTGCTGTTAGGGCAGTGCATGCAGGGTAGGGAGGTGTCCTGAATGAGTGAGTAGGCAGCACGGAAGGCAAACAGGGTGAATGGTGTCGGGTGTTGGGATGGGTGTCAGCGAGTGTGGAAGATGTTGCAGGCAACAGTGAGAGCGCTAGAAAGTGAGCCTTGGTGAGAGGTGGGTACGTTAACAGGGATAGAGTGAGTGTGAGGCATCAGAGACAAGACATATGCCACTGGTGTGGAAAAGGACATTGACCTCCTTCCTACAGTGCTGGGCATTCCTCCAGAGAATTGCGGCTACACTGACCCTGGTGGTGTCATGACCTCCTTTATTCATCTGGGGAGAAGAGCCTATGTTGCATCTGCATCACTAGGATCTCCAGCTGGCTGCCTGTGCTGCAGAGCAGGGGGCAAATTTTTCCTCCTCTGCCATGTATGCGGCAAATGTCAGAAACCATGCAAGACAGCACTGGACTAGCAGTGACTGTCCGTGGGCACAATGGCTTTTAAAGATGGTGTCATTACAAGGGATGCCAGTCAATTCTGGGATATCCTAGCAGTGGCTGGTTGTTCCAGGTGCAGCGAGTGGTAGGATGGTGCTGGAATTCAGTTATAGTTCAACAGTGGGTAATTCTAGTAGTGAATAATTAAAGCTGTATGAAAGTGGGTTTTTATAGTAGTGTAACAGTGAGCAATTATAGCTGTCTAGCAGTCCGTACTCCCAATAATTTAATAGTGAAGAACTATTCCAGAGTAACAGTGCGTAATTATAACAGTGCTCATAAAAGTTGATACTTTTGTAGGTCAAAAGTTGGTAAGTGGAGTATCTGTGAGCAATTATAGCCGTGTGAAAGCGGGTTAGTGTAGCAGTGCAACAGTGGGTAATTGTACCAGTATGATAATGGATTATTTTAAGTGTGTTGGTGAGTAATTACAGAAGTGTAACAGTGAGCACTTACAGCAGCATAACAGTAACAGTGTAACAGTGAGTAAATTCTGCTGGTATGACATTGCTTAATTATATCAGTGTTCCATTGATTAGCTATACCAGTGTATTTGTGGGGAGTAATGACAGTGAACAATTATAGGAGTGTCACAATAAGTAATTATACCACTGTAGCAGTATAGAATTATAATCACGTGACAGTGTAATTAAAATAGTGTAATAATGAATAATGATACTAATATATCATTGTTAATTACAGCAGTGTAACTATAATTATAGAAGAGTGATGTTGAATAATTATAGTAGTGTAACAGCATATAACTATACCACTGTAATAGTAATTATATCAGTGTCGCAATGTGTAATTATACCAGTGTCAATAGCGAGTAATTATACCACTGTAGCAGTAATTATGCCAGGTGCAGCAGAGTAATTATAACATTGTAACAATTAGGGATCGTAGCAGTGTAAGAGTATAGAATTGGAGCAGATGAACAATGAGTAACTACAGTAGTGGACAGTGGATAATGCAAGCAGTGTAACAGTGAGTAATTATAGCAGTGTAACACAGCCTGGTTGGTTATATCAGTGTAACGGAGAGTGATTGATAATAGCAGAGTTACAATGGGTAGTGTGAGCAGTGTAACAATGATAATTTATAACCATATGACAATGTGTAATTGTAGCAGCGTAACAGTGAGTGATGATACCTGTCTAACAGTGGATAATTATAGCAGCGTCACTGTGAGAGCTAATGGCACTGTGATATTGAGTAATTATTGCAGTGCAACAGTGGGTAATTAGAACAATACAACAATGCATAGTTACAGCAGTGTCAACAGTGAGTAATTATAGCAGTGTTACAGTGTGTAATTATAGCAGTGTTACAGAGAATAATTATACCAATCTGCCAGCGAGTAGTTCTACCGGTGTAACAGTCTGTAATTAAGAATCCTGTGTAAATTGGAAATATAATAGTGGAAATTATAGATTTATAACTGCTAAAACATGGCAAATTACAGTGGCTAACTATAACATTATAATGATGAGAATTTAGCATAATTGAAGTCAATAGTTATAGAATTGGACAATTAAGATGCAATTAAGTGGCTATAAAATTGTGGACAATCATAAACACTAGGAGTTGGCACAATCACAAGTTGAGTTGGACCTTGAATTCTATTGCAACCCTGATAAAAGTCTCTAAGATTTACAGCTGCAATTTTTATTCTGTTCAGGTTTATGTCAGAGCAACATTGATTGGCAATTAGCTGCGTTGCCTTTTTACAGGAACATATGCAAATGCGACAGGCTTTACAGCCGTTGCTATGCAGGAAGGTGACTCTGATGTGATTGAAGTCCGTGTTACAGCCCATTCTAGTGATGATGGTTTGGAGGTGCTGGTCAATCATGAGATTGTAACTTTCAATGAGCAAAACTGGATGGATCTTAAAGGTGAGTTCTCTTTTGAATTTGTGAATGCTCAGTTAACCTGGATGCACCCAGCTATTTCATGTACTGCCCAGACTGATAGCTATTATCCTTCATTGCACCAGGGACCTGGGTTCGATTCCATCCTTGGTGTCTGTCTGTGTGCATTTTCACATTCTCCCTATGTCTGCATGGGTTTCCTTTGGGTGCTCTGGTTTCCTCCCATAGTCCAAAGATGTGCAGGTTAGGGTGGATTGGCCGTGCTAAATTGCTCATAGTGTCCAGGCTAGGTGGGTTAGTCATGAAAGATGCAGGGTTACGGGGATAGGGTAGGAGGATGGGTCTCGGTGGGAAGCTCTTTGGATGGTCTCTGTGGACTCAACGGGCTATATGGCCTGATTCCACACTGTAGGGAATCTATGATTCTATAGCTCTCATCAGGTTGCAGTCTCACTCCAAGCATTTTAGCGCCAAGATACCAACAGTGCAATGTAGTACTAACGGAATGCTATACTGTCTGAGCTGCCACCTTTTGGGTGAGATGTATATGGAGGTCCCATCTGTCTTGTCTGGTAGATGGAAATGGTCCCATGGAAGTATTATGAAAAAACCATCATTCTTGCCAGCATTCAAGGACATATTTATCACTCAAACAACATCACAAAATAGATCCCAATTCTAAAAAAGACTCAAAATGTTAACTCTGTTTCTCCCTCCACAGATGCTCCTAGACCTGATGAGTTTCTCTCGCACTTTGTGTCTGTGTTTCACTGAATGGATTATCTGGTCATTTATTAGTTGCTGTTTGTGAAACAATGTTGTGCCCAAATTGGCCACCAAGTTACAGCACAGCCGACATTTCAAGTAGTCCTCGATTGGCTGTAAAATCCTGAGCATGTGCTATAAGAATGCAAGTTTTTCTTTGTCTCTCTCTAAATGAGCCATACTTTTGGATAAAGACTCCATCAGACCATAGGCTGATGTACTATGGGGATATTTATCTGGCTTCTTGTACTCCTGCAGGTGTTTTTGTATTTTCGGATAATGCGCAGAATGTTACTGTTATGTTTCCTTCTGGAGCTGGTGTGGAAACACGAGCTAGGGGCACACTCTTGAGTATCACAGTTCTTTTACCGGACACATTTGTGAACTGGACGGAAGGTCTCTTTGGAGTAATGAATAACAACACAGATGATGACTTCACCTTCAGAAATGGCTCAGTTCTGTCGGCTGATGCCAGTCCGGAAATGTTCTACGAACTGGGTGCCAGCTGTGAGTAGACCTCTCTAGTTGCTAATTCTTTCTTTTGACCCATATCTAGACGTACATTTTACTGCACAGCCTTTTAAATTAATCCAAGTCAATCCAGGATGTACTGGCACTGGCGGGGTGCAGAGGAGGTTCACTAGGTTGATTCGGAGTTGAGGGGGTTGGCTTATGAGGAGAGACTGAATTGATTGGGATTATGTTCATTGGAATTCAGAAGATTGAATCCTATAGAAAAATATAAAATTATGAAGGGAATAGATAAGATAGCAGTAGAGAGGATGTTTCTACTGGCAGGTGAAGCTAGGACAAGAGGGCATAGCCCCAAGGATAGATGGAGCAGATTTAGGACTGAATTGAGAAGGAACTTCTTCACCCTGAGGGTTGTTAATCTATGGAATTCCTTGCCCAGTGAAGGAGTTGACGCTACTTCAGTAAATGTTTTTAAAGGTAAGGTAGATTTTTTTTGAACAATAAAGGAATTAAGGGATACGGTGAGAGCGTGGGTAAGTGGATCTGAGTCCACGAAAAGATCAGCCATGATCTTATTGAATGGCGGAGCAGGCTCGAAGGGCCGGACGGCCTACTCCTGCTCCTGGTTCTTATGTTCTTATGTTCTAATTTTGTGATGCCTTTTACTAAATAAATCCAAAATAACAAATGACATAAATTTGTGAACAATCATTTTGCTTTGTATTTGGTGCAGTGTTCGATGGTTTGATTCATCTGTTTCTGATTGTTAGACTGGTAACTGATTAGTGCTCACCGTGTTTGATTGGTTTCGCGTGGGAGTTAGAGTAAACAGAAAGACCAACCACGTTGAGGCCGGAATAAGCATGGGTGAAGGCATTTTGTAATTGAAATGATGTTTTAAAGTCGTATAAAATAAATCACTTGAGGACAAATCAGCAAATCAACCACTGTTAAAACGACTCACTATTCCAGGGTCATCCTGATAACTCTCACTTTCTCTTCTGCACTCTTAGTGGACTTCCAAAACTTTCCCCTTCTGTTCCCTCCATCTTTTAGTTTGAACAATAGCTGAAGGATTTTTTTGGCATTAAGATTGCGATCTCTGATTTAGCCTTCCTTGCTTCCCTCTCTTCTCCTTCGTGACCAAGTCAGATGTCCTGTAGGATTGCTCTCTGCCGTCGCCCTGGACTTGCATCTTTCCTTCATTTCTCTCCCATCTCCTCTCATATTGGCTCCGAGCCTATCCTGTCTGGAAAACGTACCTCCTTGTTCTCTTTGCATGATTCTCCATAATCTGGTGGCCACCCAACTTCAATTCCTCACTCTTATATTAATAAATATTGTCAATGATTCCCTCTCCTGCATTACTACTCCTGTGTTTGCCAATCTGCCGTCAGGCTGAAAGCACAATGTTAGAAGCCTCATTTTGATACTTATGACTGTCTGTGGCCTGTCACTTCGCTTGTCTGACACCTGCCAAACTTTCTTCTTGTAAAATATCAGGAAGATTGATGCCTTCTTCTGGATTTAGTGGTCAGCTGCAATGCAACAGCACTCGTCTCTGGCATTGAATCAAACTTCAGATTCAGCAAGAATCTGAGTTTGAAAGAGGTACAGAGGGTTCACAGTCTACAGATATGGAGTAGGTCATTTAGGACTGAGATTTGGAGAAATTTCTGCACTCCAAGAGTGGTGAGCCTGTGGAATCCTCTGCCACAGAAAGGACGTGTTTCAGTATTTTGAATGTTTTCAAAAAGGAGTTAGTTATCTTTCTTAGGGCTAACTGGATCAAATGGTTTGGGGAGAAAGTAGGAACGGGGGACTGAGTTGGAAGATCAGCTACGATCACATTGAATGGTGTGATGCATATAGAAACATTTAAAATTCTGAAAAATCATGCTTAACAAAGTCATATATTTTACATTTTAACCAGGTAAATCAAACTTTAATGTAAATGAGGAACAAAAACAGAAGTAGCTGGAAAAGCTCAGCACATCTGGCAACATCTGTGGAGAAAAATTCAGAGTTAATGTTTCAGGACCAGACCTGAAACATTAACTCTGATTTTTTCTTCACCGATGCTGCCAGACTTGTTGAGCTTTTCCAGCAACTTCTGTTTTTGTTCCCCATTTGCAGCATCCGCTGTTCTTTTAGTTTTTATTTAATGGAAATGACATATAACAAGATCTTTTAAGACCTTTCATGTTGATCTTTTAACAAGATTTACCGGAATTGCTTAAAAAGTAATTTGCATTAAAACAATTAAAATATCATCTGATGAATCATCTTTAAAATATCAGATGAATTATCTTCCATAATTATTTAATTGAATTTATTTACATGTTAAAATATCCTTTCTGGGAATGCATCTTTTTGACATTTTTGCAAATTGAGGAGGCTACTTAGTTCCTGTATTTTTTTTTAAAGAGAGGTGCTTTTCGTTATTAGTAAGAAATAAACCAGAATTCCGGGGGACTCTATTAAATATACAACTTAGTAACAGAGGTTGCAAGGCCTTGGGAGCCTTGGCTTTGCCTGTTGCAACTTCTGAATTTAAGGGCTATAGTCTGTATCCCAGAAATTACTGGACAGCTCCAGCGTTCCAAAAGCAAAATGCATTATTGGCACCACAAAATCCGCTCTGATGTTTTTGGCCTTTGGTCCACATTCCGTTCTGTAGTCACTGACTCTACCATAGTTTATGTCCTATTCACCCCTGAGCTAAGCTAAGCTGAGCTCTCCTCCTCATCACCCTTTGTCAACAACCCCCCCAACCCCCCCACCAGCACCCATTATTCCTTCCATCGTCTAAAACTACCTATTTCCATGCCTGGACTATTGCCTATCATCATCCTGCCTTATGCCATTTATCTTATCCATGTTGTTACAGCTTCTGGACTCAACTATTTCAAATCTCTTCTGGCTGATCTCCTGTCTTGCAATGTCCATGAACCTGTGTTCATTTAAAGCTCTCCATTGGTCAATATTACTCATTATAATAGATCATAGAATCCCTGCACATTAATTACAAGTCTTCAGTTGAAACCACCTATTGATGTACAACTTGACTGGTGCTACAGAGCTTGACAATTGCTGAAAAAAAAATACATTTTGTGCAAGATTTTCATCTTGCATTCATCAGGATGATTTGCAAGAACACCAGTGAAAAGAGAAACAGAATACTGTGTGTGATGGTTGTGCAGTGGACTCTGTGTGGTAAAAGTGTCATGGAGAATGCACCAGTTAAATGATCACTGACAGTTAATTGCCAAGCTTTGTTTAAACTTAAACCAGGCAGATTGACTCTCCTTAGTCAAGGCATTGCTCTGAAGATGAAACAGAGGATGGCTGTCACATAATTTGTTCAATTGAAAGAGACATATTGTGTGTATGTGAATCTTCGATCTGTAAAAATCAGAGCCTAAGTATTCATTTATGTGGCTTCCAATAGATACAAATGTACCACACTGCCATTCTGTCTTGCAATCTCAAATTGGTTTTAGCACAGTTAGGATTATTTAGTAAATGTTATCCTATCATGCACTCACACCTAAAATTTTGGATGCTTAGAGTCATAGAGTCATAGAGGTGTACAGCACGGAAACAGACCCTTCAGTGTAACTTTTCCATGTCGTCCAGATATCCTAAATTAATCTAAACACATTTACCAGCATTTGGCCAATATCTCTTCCTATTCTTTTACCCATCCAGATACCTTTTAAGTGTTGTAATTGTATCAGCCTCCACCAATTCCTCTGGCAGCTCATTCCATACAAGTACCACCCTCTGTTTGGAAATGTTGCTCCTTTCGCACCCTTTTATATCTTTCCCCTCTCACCTTAAACCTATGCCGTCTAGTTTTGGACTCCATAACCTGGGGAAAAGACTTTGACTATTCACCCTATTCGTGGTTTGAGTTTTGCAAGTGTGGGCTGATTAGGTACGATCAGTAACTTGCCTGGTGTAAATGGTCAAGGGGACATGCTATCCCTACGCTGTTTTTTCATAATTGTCCCAATGAGTGCAAGTCAAAAAGCTTTAGCAAGATATTACTCAGATATTCCCAAGCCTACAGAAATGTGACACGCCTCCCGTTCCTGGCCCCGTCACATCTTCTTTACAACACACAGACTTTTCAGATCCCAGCTTTTCCGAGTCACTTCCTCGTGATTTACTTTAACTCTTCCAGTTCTGTGATCTCAGTAGAAACCAGATTAGACGCCACACTAAGCTCTTCAGATATAAGCAGCCACTACTTTTGTTCCAAACCTTTGAATTGGCAGGTTTCAATTCTGTCTATGTGCCACCGCATGTTGGGAGATCTTCTTCAATGTATTTATGTTTCCTTTCTAGGGGCAATTGAAAACAAAAGTTCCCTCTTTACTTATGACAGCCAGTTCTTGCTGAACAATTACCTGCATGCTCCAAAGCATGACCCGGATTTCACTCCCATTTTCTCAGTGACGGATGACCCTGCAGATCCATTCTATGCCAAAATGTCGGCCCTGTGTCAAGGGAACAGCTTTTGCCAATTTGATACTCTTGTAACTGAGAACCTTCAGATGGGAAATATGACACTGGTCTCCTACGAGAGTTATGTTAAGTTGGTTGAAAGCCTTGAGCCAGGTGAGATATGTAGTTGCTGTTCGGCCCGATAAACTGTCTGTATAAAATTACTTAGAAATCACAGAAGTCTCTTATTCTACTCTGTCTAACCTTGTTACAGCTCTTTTTCTTCATTTCTCCCCTATTTACTTTGTTAGTTTCCCTTTAAATGCATGTACACCAACATCTCCATGTTGCATTCTCACTAATCGCTGGGTAAAGGCCTTTCTGCTAAAGTTCTTATTGAATATATGAGCCACCACCTTAAATTTTGATGCTCCCTGGAGTGGAACCATCTTTACCATGAGTGGCCTGACAAATTGTTTCATGACTTTATTCTTGTTTCCTATTCGTTCTCCATTGTTGCTTTCTTAAAGCATTAGGATCTCAATGTATGATCCTGGAAGAGGAAGTTGTGCACTTGACTGAATGCACTATGTGATTAACTGTGGAAACAGTATGATTTTCTAACCAAGGGGTGTGGTTTACTTTGCTTTTTGCAGACCCAGTAGATATGTAGCTCTGATCTTGGGATTGGGGCGCGAATCTTTATTTCCGTTAACTTACATTTACCTCAATTGCTCACACTCTCAATTTTGGTTGCCTTGATTATGATTTAGCTGTCAAAGAGGAGATAATGCCAAATTTGTGTGTTCCCTGAACTTGCTGGCATATAAAACTCAAACTGGACAAGTGATAAATGTAAATACAAATACACTTAAGTTGGCTTTGTATTAGGGCAGGCAAGATTTGAAGGATGCAGGTGGCCATGGGTTTGGCATCCATTCCGAACGATTTGGTGCTTTAGATGAGATAAAAGGTACTGCAGGTGCTGGAGAATCCGAGATAACAAGCATGGGGCTGGATGAACACAGCAGGTCAAGCAGCATCATAGGAGCAGGAAAACTTGACGTTTCGGGCCTAAACCCTTCATCAGAAAATTCATTTTCTGATGAAGGGTTTAGGCCCGAAACGTCAAGTTTTCCTGCTCCTATGATGCTGCTTGACCCTTTGGTGCTTTAGATGATTGTTAGTGTAGTGATGCCTAAAATCCAACTTCATAAAAACAAATTGAGAACTGAAGGGACATTGTGTGTGTTACCCTTCATCAGTATGGCAATATTGGGCAATGTGTAGATATGCTCAGGAGGAGGACTTTAGGGCAGGAGGTGGAAGATGGTCTGTGAGCAAGGTGCAAACGGTTTGATGAGGCAAGCATATGGAGAGTGTCTCAAACTATACCATGGATGAGGAGCCAATGGCAGATGCTAGAGATAGACCATCAGCACAAGGTGTGAATGGTGGTTTAAGTAGAGGACGGGAACTGTTAGATTTGAAACTAACAGAAGCCTCAAGTCTTACAACTGAGAAAGCAGTGAGAGGGATTAGTGGGGGTGGGGGGGGGGGGGGTGTGGTCTCAGTTGGGATTGATTGGGGGGCGGGTGGGGGGGGGGAGTGAAGGAGGGTTGGGGGTAGGAATGAGGGAGAGGTAGAAGTGAGAGACAGGTGGGGGTGGCAGTCAGGGAGGGGTGGGAGTGGCAGTGAGGGAGGGGTGGGGGAGAGGGAGGGATAGGAGATGAGGGTAAGTGTGATGGAGTGGCGAGGATGAGGGAGAGGTGGGGGTGAGAGTGAGGGAGCAATGAGGATGGTGTCAGGAGTGAGGCTGTGGGTGCCGTTGGGAGTGAGGGAGCAATGAAGTTGAAGGAATCAGAGAAAGACCTTACTGTGATCTAAGTGAGTGTTCATTGTTTTGGAGGACATTGCAGTTCAAAGGTTCGGTAATGGGTTAACAAGGTGTGGAGCTGGATGAACACAGCAGGCCAAGCAGCATCATA
>JAHRHZ010000099.1:6580850-6614777 GCA_024137785.1 Ginglymostoma cirratum
TCATCCAGCTCCACACCTTGTTATCTCGGATTCTCCAGCATCTGCAGTACCTATTATCTTAGATAATGGGTTAGTTGAGTTGTGTTGTATTTGGTTCAGCGTGGGAGAGGAGCTGGGGAGCAGGATGGGTGTAGTATATAAGGCTTTTGCACAATTGAAGATTGTTCTTCTGATCCACAACGTGGCAGCCAATGAGAGAAGAATTGGTGGAGGACCGTGCAGTTCTGGGTTGTATTGGAATTGAGAGGAAGGTTGTAGAGGGCACCACATGTGAATATCATTGGTGGCTCTGAAAGTTTTAGTGAAAAATGAGTTGCTCCCTGAACCCCCGACATTCTTAATCCTCCCTGAGCTGGTGCTTGTCAATATGTGATCCTATTGGAACTTATGATTTGTGTGTCATGAATCAGGGATTTAAAGGACCAGTTTGAAGTACAACTTCCATCGGTTTTGGATGCATTTTTCAGATCAGTGCTATTGACAAAGGACTCATAAATCTCGCTTTCTAAAGCTGCCGGTGTTAGATGAAACATTTGTTGCAGAGAGCATTATCCTATGAAGATTTTCACCACAGCGAAATAACATTCAGTGATAGACAGGATGTTATAATCTTCTGAAGCTGCTTTATGTTTCTGAGTATTGGATTTCACATCACTGACTCGTTGTTTTCATTCTGTTTTGATTCTTCAGTGATCTCCTGTGGGTTTCTGGACAAACCCAAGAATGGAGCAAAGAAAGGGGACCTCTACTTGATTGGAGCTTCCGTAAATTTCACTTGCAATCAGGGTCACATCCTCTCGGGATCAGCTAGCCGCACATGCCTGCCATCTGGGCAGTGGTCTGGAGAGCCAACCTTCTGTATATCCGGTAAGAAAGACACTTGTCTTATAAACATGCTATGCACACCATGAACCTATCGCATCCTTCACAGGAAACAGAAACTTGTAGGATCTGACGGGATTTGTGGAGTGAAGCAGCGTTATTATTTCAGGTTCTGTTATCTTTCATTGGAAAAGAGCATTTTCTGTTTTTATTTCAGACTTCCACCACTCTCAGTATTCACAATACACAGAATCATAGGAGGGAGTAAGAACTCCCCCACTTGACAGAGAAAGGGGAGGCAGGGAGGAGATTTGCTCTGAGCGTGTAATGTGACTTTGATTGTCATCGAACCACATCTGCTCAACCGTCATTGCTTCAGAAGTCTTCATTTCTCAATCCGCCCACCACTCACCATCACAGTGCCTCTTTGATCAACAAATAATATTTCCATTACAATTTCATTGAATAACTCATGCATAAAACTGATTCAGAGATAGCAAGAACTGCCGATGCTGGAGTCAGAGATAACACAGTGTGGAGCTGGAGGAACACAGCAGGCCAGGCAGCATCAGAGGAACAGGAAGGTTGACATTTTGGGTTAGGGCCTTTCTTCAGAAAACTGACCCGAAATGTCACCTTTCCTGCTCCTCTGATGCTGCCTGGCCTGCTGTGTTCATCCAGCTCCACACTGTGTTATCTCCTGCATAAAACTGAACTGTTTATGTTTGTACACCTTCTCAGAGACTGTTTAGTGGCTGTTTTTGCCATCCAAGTGCTTCCAGATAGTGCCAACCCATGACTGCAGCTGCCAGGATTGAACTGGCCTGAACTATGGGCAACTGGTTTTGAACTGGTCTCAGACAGATTCTACTGGAGATACCCAATTTACTGGTAACTCTACTGGAATCATCAGAAATTCTGCCGGGGTCACCAGTGGCTGAGTGAGCTCTAGTGCTTTGCAGCTTGAACCAATTGTTTACAAAAACCAGTACGCCAGTCAAAACCATCACCTTCCAACCCCTTCTGCAGCCATCTAGTCGTGAGTCGGGCCTCTCCACCTCCACGTTCCCTCTTTCACTCCCTTGGTCTCTTCCCTCCCCGGTCTCCACCTTCCGTCCTCCTGCTCTGGCCACAGTTGATTTTGTGCTGCCTCTTCTCATGATTTGGACGTGTTCTCTTAATGAAAACCGTTTGAGGGGTTATGTTTGTTGTCTCATTGATTTTTACCTTTCTTTTGTGCAGAAGCAAAATTGCAAGAATCTCACAAGTGACAATTTCAGTGGAGATTTGCACGTTTTGAAAAGTATACCTGATCTTAATTGGGTTCTTGAGAATAAACTCGGTACACGTACAGACTAATACATCAAGACTTTTTTCATATCAGAAAGATGAAATACAATAAAAAAAATTCACATTGTCAATCACAGGCTTTGTTTCATCTTTATTCCATGAATATTCACTGGGATTGGATTTGTTCTTGTACTCACCGGGCATTTTGCCACTTTCTCTGGGGCTGTACAGCCCCGTCAGCCAAATCTACTACCAATTGGTGGTAAAACTGTCCCCTTTCTGCAGATGGTCTTGCAAGTTGAGCTCCTGCAACTCTTGAGGGGCCGACATGATGCTGCACCATCTCACCATGAAGTGGCAGTAGCAGTCTAGGCTGGCTGACAGGCAAATGACTGGGCACCTGGCAGAGTGGCAAGACTGGGAGTCACAAATGCTGTCCTTCCGAGAGAGGGAGATATTGCTGCACTCCAGGACTGCATCCCCACCAAATGTTATCATCTGCCCCCAGGCCCCTTGGAGTAATGAGATTCACAGCCATAACCGTAACAGTCTGAGCCTGAATGGTAGCAACAGAACCCTTAGCAGCTCAATCTGACTTTTACCCTCTGTGTCTCAGTCTGACCTTTCCCCTTGTGTCTCAGTCTGACGTTTACCCCCTGTGTCTCAGTCTGAACTTTACCCCCTGTGTCTCAGTCTGAGTTTTCACCATGGCATTAAGATTCCAGGGAGGATTCACTTAGACTGTGCCCACCAAACACTGATATGCCAGTACCCTCATACTGTTGGTCAGTGGGGTTAGTTAGCTCAGTTGGCTGGATGTCTGGTTTGTGATATAATCAAGTCTGGCTGCCAACAGTGAGGGTTCAATTCCTGTAGTGGTCGAGGCCAACCTCACCCCTCACTTTTTGGCATGGTAACTTTCAGGTTAAACCCACCCCCAGTTGTGCGTCTCTCTCTCTCTCTCTCACGTTAAAGAGGGGACCATTGGAAACTCTCACTTTCCATCTCAGGCTGAAAGAACAACACTCACAGGCACAGGTTCAAATTTAACAACGATTCTACAAAACCAGAGTGGAGGTTTCTTCTTATTGCTGCTGCATGCATTATCTGATCCTGTACTTCAGGTCAAGTGTCATCCTGTGAGGGAGAGCATTTCTTTTAATTTATCACCCAAGAATCATGTAGTATCATATAAGGGAGTCCACACATACCATTAACAACATGATATCCTGCTCTCAACAGAGCGAAAACATGTCTGCGATTATCCTGCTTGGTGTATGGAGCGTAGACTGACATAACTCCACAGAGACAAGTACCCCATCACCAAGCCATCCTTTGTTTACACAAGAAAAACCCTTGTCTCTAGTACTGCCTCTTCAGAGTCAGCTCTCCAAGTGCCAGAACCTCTGACTCTCCTGTTTTTATCTGTCAGCCAGGGGTACCTGATTGGACCAGGTCCACATCCCCAGTCAGGGAGCTCATATTCTATGACCTCAGTACAAGCAGTAAATCCCTCCACCTCTGGGTCCTAGGATATAGGTTGATCTGTGTGACCATTTGCAAGGCTGACACTCTTTTAGAAGATGATGCAAAGGTGCCAGGATGGAGGGTATGTGTGAACTTTCCATAATAACTTACTCGCTCAAGAAGTGACCTAAGCTCCTGGACACATGTGGAAGCTGGGACACCTAAGATTGCCAACACCTCATCTTCCAACCCAGTCTTGTCGACTCTGCTGCCCAAATAGGTCACTTGGGGTGCCTGGAACACACACATTTTCCCCCTAAGGTGTGTGCCCACCTTGGAAAAATACATTGGGACTTTATGCAAGTTCTTCAACGGATCCTTATTTGTTTTCCCTGTTATAGGAACATCATCTACATAAATGACAAGCTGAGGTAGACCTTGAAGTGACTAGATTTGGCTTTTGGGGCTAACGGGATAAAATGTTACGGGGAGAAAGCAGGATTAGGCTATTGAGTTGGACGATCAGCCATGATCGTGAAGAATGGCGGAGCAGGCTTGAAGGGCCGAATGGCCTCCTCCGGCTCCTATCTTCTATGTTTCTATGTTTATGCTTGCAAAATGTTTTCCATCGTCCGCTGAAAAATTGAACATGCTGATGAGACTCCAATTGGCAGTCTCATACATTGGTACAAGCCCTTGCGCGCATTTGTTACAGCATGCTTCTGGGAATCCTCATCTAAATGCAATTGCCAGTGCGCATAGCTTATGCGCAGCTTCATGAGGGGCAAACTTCCCACCATCTTTACGTATAAATCCTCTATTCAAGGGTTGTGTATTTATCCAGCTCCTCACAAAAGGCAAACCAATCTGTCGGGCTTCAAAATCAGGACAACTGGTGCTGTCCACTTTGATGATTCCTTCACTTTCCAGCCTTCTGACCTCTGCCTGTACTCTTGCCCATAAGGCAAATGGCATTGGGAAGGCCTTGCAGAATTTTGGAATTGCTTCCTGGTCAACATGCAAGGTTGGCTTGGCCTGATAGTCCCTAGACTTGATTATAGAATCCCAACAGTGTGGAAACAGGCCCTTTGGCCCAACAAGTCCACACTGATGCTCAGAGCCTCTCACCCAGACCTATCCACACCCCCTCAACACTACAGGCAATTTAGCATAGCCAATCCACCTAATGTGCGTAGTCTTTGGATTGTGGGAGGAAACCAGAAGAAACCCATGCAGACAATGTGCAAACTCCACACAGACAGTCAGCTGAGGGTGGACTTGAACCCAGATCCCTGGTGCTGCAAAGCTGCAGTGCTAACCACTGGACTGTCACCAAGTCATGTTCTATTTATACATGAAATGTACTTGACTCTAGTACTGCATCTTCTGAGTCAGCTGTCAGGTTGCCAGAATCTCTGACAGTCCTGTTTGTGTCTGTCAGCCAGATCTCCTGATTAGACCAGGTTAACAACTCCAATCAGTGAACTGATATACCATGACATACAGCTCACTGACCTCGTTCCACCACTGCAGATTCTGTCCCTTACTATCTATACTGTTGATATATTTTGAGAGCAAACGTAACAGGTCATTATTTTACTTATTCACTGGTGAAGTGTAATTCTTCAATTTTGCAAATAAGTTCCCTACTTCACAAACCAGTAAAGTTTCAGTCATTTGTTCAGTATTTCAACTGCTTTCTTTCAACATAACTGTTTTCAAAGTCAAAATTTTGCATCAATCCCTTTTGGGAAAAATCACACTATGTAAAACTTCCCTTTCAGGCACATGCACTGTGTTTTCAACTTAAAATCATACCTCTCACAAGCGGTTGCCCTGAACTGATCTCTAATTTCATGTTCTGTCAGTAGGTCACACAAAATCATCAACTTGGTTTGGTGGTCTTCTGTCACTCCTGGGTTTGCTGCTATCCAATTGGTATCTTCAGAGATTAATCCCGCTGGTCAACACATTAGGATTAGGAAGTGTGGTTGCTCTCTTTGGAGCTGATGCTTTTCCCTTTGGATAACCATTTGCTCTGCCTGCCACCAACATCGCTTGTTGGAAGTCAACTTCACATCAATCCCTTGGTCTGATTCACTGCGTCTTTATCAGCATGATGGCTTTGTAACAGATGAAGAATTTCTATCATGTTGTCAGAATGTCATGGGAAATTGAGGGGCAACAGGCTCGTAGTGTTGCAGTGTGGATCACTGATGTTAGCTCACGAGGGTCACCTTGGGAGCGGTTTGTCCGAAGCAAATGGTACGAACCTATGTCAGTGAACACGGATGCAGCAGTTTGTCAAAACATGTCAGCAGATCCAATCTACCGGAACCAATATATGTAACACACTGAGCAACTGGATCTTGGGAGGATATAACAACTGACTTCTTAGGCCCACTTGTATCAGGCCAGTCCACTCTAGTGGAGAAATTTCTATTTGCATTGCCTCTTTACATGCTCCTTTCTCAAAATTTTGTAATCAACCTGATCAGAGATGGTATAACACACGTCTGCAGCAAGTGGGGCATGAACTCAAGCCTCCTGACTTAGAGGTAGTGTCCCTACCATAGCACTACAAGGTCCTTTCTATTAGCCCCGCGAATGATGGTATCACTTGAGATATTGACTGTTCATGGAGCCCCTTGTACCACTGTATGCATTTTGTTTCTGTAAATCTCTGGCATCAGATTGATGCCAAACAGCTGTCTCTAGTTTTGATAAACAATAAGGGGTTGGCTAGTTGGATGACTGGTTTGTGATGCAGGGTGATGCTGACAGCATGGGTTCAATTCCTGTGACTGGCTGAAGTTACCATGAAGGTTACTCTCCTTCTTAACCTCTCCCCCTGCCTGAGGCGTGGTGACCCTCAGGTTAAACCACCACCAGTCATCTCTCTCTAATGAGAGAACAACAAAGTCCACAACGAGTTACAAAAGTTGACATTTTCTTTGAAATAGGATGAAGGACCAATTGGTGGTATCCCCAGTGTTTATGACTAATTTGGAAAATACTTTGCTTGTTCAAAACTCTTGGAGGACTTAGCCTGGGAATTGGACAATGTTCTGTTTCATTCATCTGTCACATATCATCCCAGTGGCCTGCTGTCACCATTTGGTTAAGGCACTAACATAACAGAGCTCACCCATGGTATTGGTCCTTCAATATGCTTCTTGATTTTTTGGGTCGATCAATATTTTGACCTTTGCCTCAGCTTTCCCTCTTAGACCAATAGATATCCCGTGAATAGGCTGAACTATGGGCATCACCTTCTCATCAATGGTTAATTTCACTGGGCACTTGTGCAACTTCCTAACTCCTTGAAACACTGGTCCAATTCTGATGTAGGATCCATGTCAGATTTTACAGAGTTGACTTTCAATTGGATATGTAGCATCCCAAAGATGTTGGGATCTTCTCTGCTCAGAGGGTCACCATCCTCCTCAATCACTACATTTTCTGACTCTACATTCCAATCCCCAGCTCTCACATCCACTGTGAAGCACCCAAAGGTTTGATGTGCATTTTAGATGTGTTAGGCATGAGTTTTTTGACAAGGTTTTAAGATCTGCAATTGATTCACTTATTTTTCAGTTCCTGCCACAGTGGTCCCCCAGTGACACCACTGTCACTGCCTGAAGTTGTCCTCATTTCCTGCATCCTTTTCAAGTTCTGTCACATTTACAGCACTTCCACCTCTTTACTTAGCATGCTCTGCCTGGCTTCCCTCTCTGTTTAGCTTCGCTTCCACACTTCTTGACAAAATGATCTTTGGCCTCATGATCTTGCACATTCTTTTTCTATGGCAGGATAGCAGGCACCCCTTCCACAGTCCCATATCCAAAAGACACCCTCTCAGACCTTTGCATTGACATGGACCTGGGTTTTACTGCGCTGTTGTGCTAATTGGGATATCATGGTGGCCAAGCGGTTAGCACTGCTGCCCTACAGCACCAGGGATTAGGGTTTGATTCCAGCCTTTAGTGACTGTGTGGAGTTTGCACATTCTGTGTGGGTTCCCTCTGGTTTCCTCCCACAGTCCAAAGAGATGTGGGCTTTTTGGATTGGCCATGCTAAATTGCCCATGGTGTCCAGGGATGTATAGGTTAAGTGGATTAGCACAGGGTGAGTATGGGTGGGATGATCTTTGGAGGGCTGGTGTGGATTTAATGGGCTGAATGGCCTGTTTACACTCTATAGGGATTCTACCCCAGCTTTAGTTGTTCTGATGTCGGAGATACAGTTGTCCATGCTGTGAAGTTGTTCGCCCTCTGCTACTGCAGCTGCCATTTTCAAACTGCAATCCAATGTTCCTCTTTCAGGCAACATAAACCTCAACCTGCAGTTTTTGGGTCATCTAATCCTTTATCTGGTTTTACAGATCCAACACAATGTATGCACCCAATACATCTGTTCAATACCTGCCTCAAGCGAGTGACAAATATAGTTACCGGTTCCCCCTTTATCGGTCTCAGAAAGCATATTGTTAGAACGTGGCATTTGGTAACACTGCATAATGATCCTTTTCTCCCACGCCAGGCAACATCTTAAAAGACCTCCTCGCCGAAGCCATGTTGAATAAAATTTGATTATGATGCTTTCTGCCCCATTGTCATCCTGTCCAAAGACAAACCACGACCATCAATAAATGTCGAACTCCTCCAGCCATACTTTCCAGTTTACACTGACAGCATAGGTATCACTCAATTCACCAGAGAGCTCCTTCCAAACCCATAACCACTACCATCTTGAAGGACAAGAACAGCTGATACACAGGGACACCACCACTTGTAATCTCCATTCCAAAGTCACTCACCATCCTGACTTGGAAATATATTGCTGTTCCCTCACTATCACTGGGTCAAAATCCTGGAACTCCCTCTGTTAGGGCATTGTGGGTCTACTGACTGGAGCGGTTCAAGAAGGCAGCTCACCACCACCTTCTCAAAGGCAGTGGGCACGGGCAATAAATGCTGTCTCAACAAGTGGTGTCCACTTCCCATTAATAAATGTCCCCTATTCTCCTCGACAGTCTGACAGGTTTGCTAATGCACCCAGAATCTCTGTGTATTTGCCCATCAGCATTCCTTTGTAAAATGCCCCACCAAAAGGCTTAATTTGAGTGCAATGCAGCAGAACTGGTCAACAATCACTGAGGAGCTTGTTGACAATCACTGAGGAGCTGGATACGAATCTCTGAGGAGCTAGGACATGACCTGATTTCCCACTGCTCATGCTGCAGCCTATTCATGCCCAGTGCCCTAACACATGCTGCTCCCAACATGATAATAGCGTCTTAGGCACACTTGGTGCCAGTATCTGAGCTTCTGTTTGTGATTGTCAAACCAAGCGCTGTGACCCCTTCCTCGGATGACTGTTGCTGTTCTAGCCCTTCCTCATGACGCTTAAAGTGGTAGTGGGTGTCAGTTCTTGAGAGTCTGGCCACATAAATGTGGAAATGGACAGTTGGGCTGAGGGAATTGAGGCAGGTGGAGAGCTAGACGTCCGTGGACCCACCAAGCAGCTTGCAAAGCAGAGGAATTAGGATGACGTGGGAGTTAGGAAGGCCATATAAGGGAGAAATATAGTTGAATGTTCTCAGCAATACTGACTGTAATAGACTCTCTCCCAGCCATCCTCATAATTTGGAGCTCCCTCGGCTCTAGACGCCTGAGGTAATTGCAGACAACCCCTTGCCCTTTTATATCCCACCTTTCCTTTTAAGAGAGAAAGATGGATGTCAGTGAGTGTAATCTATTTGGGTAATGTGCCTGCCGATGGATGAACCACTGGAGGTACCTGTAAGCAGCAAGCAGTGGCTGTGAGGCTGTATAACTTTGGAGATTGTGTGAGGGTGAGGTGGAGCATCTGAATCTTAATTGTGAGTCCCTTTCACCAGCAGTCGCTGTTAGGTCTGTGAAACACTGTGTGAGAGATTGGTCGGCAGCAGATGTACCATGAAAATGCTTTCACAGACTTTGGCCATCTGGCTGAGGTTATTGAATGTGTGCTAGCAGTTCCTCAGGGTCACACTCCTAGATTTGCTGTAGCTGGATACCTGCTCCGACACTCTGGTGTGAGGGTGAGGTTGAAGGTCTCCTGAGAGAAACTTTGCACGTCTCCTTCCTTTCACCTCCCGCGCAGCATCAGAAAACCTGGCAGCTTTCCCCGTTGCCCCTTAACGGTGTCTCATCTCGCAGCAGTTCCTGAGTTGATAGTCATCTGCAGCTTTTGTGTACAACTCTCTTTTCGGAATGGAAGGTGAAGCATATGTTGAACATCAGGCTGGCTGCAGCATTTCCAGCACTGGAATGCCTCATTGAAGTGGGGAAGCAGCACAAAGGCTTGGGAAGAGGCTAGTTGTGAATTGAAACCCCAGCTATAAAAAAATGAGTACATCTCCTCCCAAGTATTTTGACACAAATGAATCATCTTGTAACTACAATCAATTGTGGTCGAAGGGGAGTGAATGAATGGAGTTATTTTAAGCTTGTTTTGCAATATTTGGTGCATGAAATATAATTAGTGAAAAGAAGCTTTGAAGTGTATGACTGGGGTAATTCTTAGTCTTTGTTTTACAGAGAACATTCTGGGCATCGTGCTAGGAACTTTACTCGCTGTGTTTTCCCTGGTTGTAATTGGAGTGATCTTATGCGTGAACGAAAAGCGTATGAAAATGTGAGTTACGTATTTTATGAACCTCTTCACTGTCGTTTTCCACCTCTTGTTCTTTTTTTTTCTCTCTTTTCTTTCTTCATTCTCTCCCTCTTCTGTCAAAGGAGTGACTCGCACTGGGATACGCCACTGTGGGCACCACCCACTTCCCAACCCCTCCTTCTCTTGGCACTTCTTTCTGCATCAAACTGAAACGTGGCAGTCATCGAGTCTCATAAACCCAATCTCATCCTCACTCAGCAACAATAGCGAATTCATGGTTTGCCTTACAGTTATAAGGGTAATTGGCTGAGGGCCCAGACTGCTGTAAATAGTTTTACTTTCTTAAACACAGCTGTGGAGAAAAGGAAGCTTTGGTGATTGACAGCTTTATGATGCTATAATAAGTTATTTTCTCTGTGATCTCTTTTGTTTTTGGCTCAATGTTTATTTGCACAGGATAAAGAGGTGTTAGCTGCTTATGGCTTCTGTTATTGAAATTTTAACGTTCTGGTTGATTGACATTTTTTGGGGTTGTAGCATTGGCGTTCTTTTAAAATCAAATGATGAATCAGTGTGTTTTTTAAAGTAGTTGTGTGCGTGCTATTGTTACAATTTTCATTGGTTTTGTACAAAGTACCCACTGGGTGAAAGGGCATGGAAGTGCCATTGGTTGCCATGTAAGGCATGGGTTGGCATGGAAGTGGCACAGGCAACGAATGGATAATGTGAGAGGTGAGCCCCTAAAATATAAGCTAACATGAGGGAAGAAAGCCCAGGGAACTGAAGAAGACCTTTTGGACAGCACAGCATATTTGCATGATCCTATGGTCACTTCCATGGGTGACAGATCCAACACTATTCTGCACACACCTCCCCCAGAATGGAAATTATGTCTGAAGGGTCACTTTCCACATGGTTGGAATTTCCTGGCTGAGCTATCTGCCTTGATAGTGAAAATCAAGCCCTTGCTGTTTTCTCTGGTGCAATGGTCCACAACAAAGGGGAATAGTCTTAAAATTAGAGCAAAGATGTTTGGGAATCCTGTCAGAGAGTACTTCTTTACATGGGTAGAATGTCCTTGCCTGAAATGTCACACACTAGCTTCATCGATACATTTTTGTTAGGGAGGAGTCTTCTGACACATTCCAAAGATAAATGGAGATAATATAGATAAGCCATGAACAGCAGTGTAGACTTGAAGGGCTGAATGACCTTCTATGTCTGTGGACACAAGCGACTTGGAAGGTGATTTAGTGTGAAATGTCCGACTGCTTCGGTTCTCCTTCGCTCATTTGGAGGATACCTTAACACTCCTAGTTTTAAAAAGAAATTCTTCCGTAGGATAAAGAATCACTGGCAAGGCCAGCATTTATGGCCCAGCCCCAATTCCCTGAACTGTGTAGCTTGTTAGGCCATTTCAGAGGATATTTTGAAGCCCACTAAATTGTGGTTGAGATTAGCTGCTGTGAATGATTGAGCCTGAGGCCTTCATGTGCTGCGAAGCTCAACGATTTACTGAGCCAGCATAGTTACCAATAAACCCACTAAGGGAGCTATTTAATGCTTATTTAATGGTAGAATTGAAAAAGCAGAAGAGTTTTTAATGTTGTGAGTGTCAACAGAGACTGCCTTAAGTCAATGACATGTTGGCAAGCACCTTGCATTAATTATTGGTCTGGAGCATGCTTCAATTAATATTTTGTACACAAAACAAACCCCCATCACATTTCGTTCTCATAATTTTTCTGGGAAAGTGGCATCAGAAGACTTCATGCTGTAATTAATTAACCTCTTGTTAAAGGGATCTGCGTTGATACCTTCCAGAGAAGGAGCGACAAAAAGATACAAAAAGCTCTTATTGATAATTATTTGAACAGCTCTTCTGAATGTTGGACAGGGGGAACAGCATGAAGTCTAGTCTGTTGTCAATATTGGCCACACACTGTTCCAATAAGGCCAATGGAGAGTGAGACACTTACCTGATTTTATAAAAAATAAACCCATCACCTTTGGGCACTGAGGCCTCCACCCCTCGCCTTCATAGATTCATACAGGGTGGAAAAGGCTCTTCAGCCCATTGAGTCTGCACTGACATAACCACCACTAAAAGTGCGCTAATCCCAATTTCCTGCATTTGTCATATCCTTGGCTAAGATTGACACTGAACATGAGATTACCTTTGTGAATGGCTGGGCAGGTTGCCTATGACTGTACCCAATAGGCCATTCCTCCGCACCAGCAGTGGGAAGCATGGGGCAGATCTGTTTCTTTTTGTGCTTGGGCACTGTGAGTAGAGCGCAGAAAGAAAAAATTGAATGTGAAGGACCTCGTGACGAATGAATTTTCACTTGTCTTTCTTTTAAAATTGCTGGTACTGGGGAAAGCAAATGAAATGTTAGCCAGTATTTCAAAGGGAATGGAATATAAAAGTAGGGAGCTCTTGCTAAAACTGTGCAAAGCACAACTCAGAACACAATTCAGCATTCTAGCTGTAATTTTAAGGTTATACTGCATTGTTCTGGGCTCCTTCACATAGGGAATAACTTGCCTTTATCAATGATATTAAATGATCTTCTCAAAGTGAAGGAACACTGGGCGGTGGGCCAGAGGAAGGTTTGCTTGGAGTGCAAGGCATATCTTGTTTTAAATAGAAGTGGTGTAGAATTTCTCTCCATGGTATATGTTTAGAACTACCTTCCACAAATGGCAGGGGTTGCTGGATCAGTTGTTAATTTTAAATCTGAAGTCGATCATTTTTTTGTTCAGCAGAAGTTTTAAGAGATATGAGCCAAAGGCAGGTCGATGGAGCTAAGTCACAGATCAGCCATGATCTCATTGAATGATGGAACAGGTTTGAGGGGCTGAATGGCCTACTCCAGTTCCTATGTTTTGCACTCAGAAGACAATTGTGCCTTATTCTGGATTGTAGTCAGTGGATGGATACATTACATACTAAGCTGTCAATTTGGTATCAACCAAAGTTAAAATAACAGCCCCCATCTCTGTTCAATGTTAATAGAAACAGCACCAAAATAGAACAAACCAACACTAGGGATGAATTTTAATGAAAAGCCTTCTGGAAAGGCAGGGTGCAAATTTCCATAGGAGATTTTTCCCTATCTAACTTTGCCAGAGAAGCAGCAGAAACCTGGAATAACAAAGACTCACCCCTCAATGTTGAATGAATCCAGTGAGAAATCCGTGAAGAATTAAATAGGCCAGGAATTTACAGTTTTGATGGTCAGAGCTTAAGAGGTTTGCTACATAAGACTGGCAGCAACTTTGGCATCTGCACATGCTCAGTTAAGTGTGGAAATCCAGAAGGTGCTTTTTGTGACACATAGCTCCTCCACAGGGTACGTTGGTTCAGTCTTCACAAATCCAACCATCACAGAGACCTGGATTTTTCCTTTCAACTTCCTAGCCACAAAAACCTGACTTTTGAAGATGGCTGCGAATCAAATGGATGAGGAGTGTGGCTGGGTGGGGCAAGATGGATGACATTGGAAGAACTGTTCTGAGAATGGAGGTCAGTTGTCTGGTGGTCTGCTTCAGGGATCCAGCATTCTGATCAACATTTAAAAATAAATAATAAGCTGTGAAAGAACTTTCGGTACTCATGGCACCCATTCCCTTGCATCCATTGTCCCTTGACAAGTCATGACCCCGTCGTATCCCAAAATGCCTTGTAGCCCCGAAGCCAACTTAACGCCATCTAGAGAACCTTTCTCTCTGAGCAAAAATTCAAACCAGATGATTTGACGTGAACATCAACCTTTTGCACACTTGACTGGCCGTTGAATGAAGACATTAAGCATTACTTAGTCAGGAGGAGCTGATTTATAACAGCCATACTACATCATAATAACAGATGAATAACCTCTCTGGCCCTAAAAAACTGATCTTCTAAATGCAAAGTATCACTCAACATCAGAAGAACATTGGATAATTTAAAAGACGTAAATAATTTTTATTTTATTCTCTAAAGGTTGTTATTCATGTTCCAGTTTCTCCTTTAGTCCCACTTGTAAGTCCCAATCTTCATTTCATTTTCTGTTTAATAATAAAAATGCTAAAGCCCAAAACTTTAGGTTCCTGCTTGGTTATCTACGTGAATTCTGCAATCTAATTGTTTGATCAGCTTCCTACCCTGTTTGTGGAGATTGGTGACTTGATTAGCTTCAGGCAGAACTCAGTGGTCCTGGGTTGGCGTCAAGGAAATTTAAAGATGTAAATGGACAATTTCTCTGTTCTTAGAGTTATAGAGAAGTGCAGAATGGAAACAAACCCTTTGGTCCCTGACCAGATATCTGAAGATAGCAGCCACAAAGTTGAGATCTTTCTAATAAATCACTGTCCAATGTACAAAACAAAAAAACAGAGGAGGAAGTGTGAAACGTGCAGGTTTTCTGGAAGGAGAGTGACCCACTTGGGGTCTTGCTTCTTCATCTTTTCGTGTGCTTCTCATGGTCAGCAGAGAAACTGGTGCTTCAGCATGCAAATCACTGTCAGGCTTACTCATGACCCTTTCTCTCCAAATGCCCAGTTACCCCAAATTTAATTGTGGTTCAGTTGATTCTAAGAACATAGCTTACGTGATCAGACCATACCTGCGGCTATTCCTTTCACAGCCAGAGTGCCATTGTACAAGTGTTTAGTCCCATGATTTGTCTCCATGCAGTTGAATTTGCAGTTGAGTAATGGCCTGCCGGTTGTGGTAAAGGAGAAGGTCCTTCCTTATGGTAGATATTCCTGGTGAGGCCTTGCAGACAGTTTGCTTCCATTTCATTGGCTTTGGAATATAGAAGGTAGAGTGATGCAAACATTGAGCCACCTTTGAAAGTGACTTCAAATCCTTGGAAAATGCCTTCAGTCCTTTTTTCAAATCAGTAAATGTCTTTCAGCCAGTAAAGTAATTTTCTCATGGAGCGCGGCATCCTGATAATGAGTATCAGAGATGTCTACTTTTGAATCATGGAATTATAGTTTCCATGGGAGACCATTTGTCCCAACTTGTCCATGCTGGCCCTTTTCCCATTAGTCCCATTTGTCTGGCTGCAATAGCCCTGTAATTCTTCTTTTTTCAAATATTTATTCAACTCTTTTCTGAAAGTGTTTATTGAACCTGCATCCAGCACCCTTTCAGACAGAACATTCTAGATTGCAACAACTTACTGCTCCTGAGCACTCTGCTATCAATTATCCTGTCAGTCTGTCCTTAACACCTCCGCTCTCATATGTTTGATCATCTTATAAATCCCCCTTTACTCATCTCTGCTCTAAGAAGGATGACCCCAGCTTCTCCATTCACATTGCATGATCCTACTGCTGTCTGGTTTTTGTCACTTCAAACAGGTGGCCCTCTCTTTGGTCTGATATCCCTCCCTTTTCCTTTCTGTACAGGTTTGAAATGAGAACACGTGCTAATTGAATTGTTGCAGTCTCTTCCTTACAGTATCTGCTCTCCCCACCCCTTACAATAACATTGGGAGTGGGAGCATAGAGCAAAGATCCTAAGTTTATCTTTAGAAATCTGTACCCCCTTTCCTAATTGCATGCTGCTAAAACACTAAAGCGTGCTTTTGTTACCTCGAGACCAAACAATCTGAATGCTCTGAAGAAGAGTCAAAGAGTCATAGAGTCATAGAGATGGAAACAGACCCTTCAGCCCAACTCGTCCATGCCGACCAGATATCCTAAATTAATCTAGTCCCATTTGCCACCATTTGGCTCGTATCCCTCTAAACACTTCCTGTTCATATATCCATCCAGATGCCTTTTAAATGTTGTAATTGTACCAGCCTCCACCACTCCCTCTGGCAGCTCCATCCATACACGAACCACCCTCTGTATGAAAAAGTTGCCCCTTAGATCCTTTTAAATCTTTTCCCTCTTCTCTTAAACCTATGCCCTCTAGTTTTGGACTTCCCCACCCTGGGGAAAAGATTTTGACCATTCACCCTATTTATTCCCCTCATGATTTTATAAATGTCTGTAAGGTCATCCCTCAGCTTCCGATGCTCCAGGGAAAATAGCCCCAGTCTATTCAGCCTCTCCCAATAGATCAAATGCTTCAACCCTGGCTACATCCTTGTAAATATTTTTATAACCCTTTCAGGTTTCATTACATCCTTCCTATAGCAGGGAGACCAGAACTGAATGCAGTATTCCAGTAGTGGCCTAACCAATATCCTGCACAGCAGCAACATGACCATCCAACTCCTGTACTCAATGCACTGACCAATGAAGGCAAGCTTACCAAATGCCTTCTTCACTATCCTATCTACCTGCAGCTCTGCTTTCAAAGAACTATGAACCTGCACTCAAAGTCTCTTTGTTTGGCAACACTCCCCAGGACCTTACCATTAAGTGTATAAGTCCTGCCCTGATTTGTCTTTCCAAAATGCAGTATCTCACATTTATCTAAATTAAACTCCATCTGCCACTCCTCAGCCCATTGGCCCGTCTGATTAAGATCCCATTGAACTCTGAGGTAACCTTCTTCACTGTCCACTACACCTCCAATTTTGGTGTCATCTGCAAACTTACTAACCATACCTCCTATGTTCACATCCAAATCATTTACATAAATGACAAAAAACAGTGGACCCAGCACCGATCCTTGTGATACACTGCAGGCCTCCAGTCTGAAGAGCAACCCTCCACCATTACGCTCTGCCCCTTCCCTTCGAGCCAGTTCTGGATCCAAATAACTAGTGCTCCCTGTACTCCATGTGATATAACATTGCTAACCAGTCTACCTTGCAGAACTTTGTTGAACGCCTTACTGAAGTCCATATAGATCACATCCACCACTCTGCTTTCATCAATCCTCTTTGTTACTTCTTCAAAAAACTCAGTCAATTTAGTGAAACGTAACCTCCCACGCACAAAGCCATGTTGACCATCCCTAATCAGTCCTCGCCTTTCCAAATACATGTAAACCCTGTCCCTCAGAATTCCCTCCAACAATGTGCCCATCACTGATGTCAGGCTCACTGAACTATAGTTCACTGGCTTGTCCTTACCATCTTTCTTAAATAGTGGCACTACATTAGCCAACCTCCAGTCTTCTGGCACCTCGCCTGTGGCTATCGATGATTCAAATACCTCAGTGAGGGGTCCAGCAATCACTTCCCCAGCTTCCCGCAGAGTTCTAGGGTACACCTGATCAGGTCCCAGGGATTTATCCACCTTAATGCATTTTAAGATGTCCAGCACCTCCTCCTCTGTGATATGGACATTTTTTAAGATGTCACTATTTATTTCCCCAAGTTCTCTAGCTTCCATATCCTTCTCCTCAGTAAACACGAATGCAAAATATTCCTTTAGTATCTCCCCCATCTCTTGCAGTTCCACACAGCCTTGCTGATCTTTAAGGGCCCTTATTCTCTCCCTAGTTACTCTTTAGTCCTTGATATATTTGTAGAATGTGGTTTCTGATGAAGGGTTTAGGCCCGAAACGTCAAGTTTTCCTGCTCCTATGATGCTGCTTGACCTGCTGTGTTCATCCAGCCCCATGCTTGTTATCTCGGATTCTCCAGCATCTGCAGTACCTTTTATCTCTTTGTAGAATCCCTTTTGGATTCCTCTTAACCCTGTTTGCCAAAGCTATCTCATGTCCCCTTTTTGCGCTCCTACTGCCTTTATCCTTTTCTATCGATTCACCCGATCCCTGCTGTCTATACCTGACATTTGTCTCCTCCTTTTTCTTTACCAAAACCTCAATTTCTCTTGTCAACCAGCATTCCCTATACCTACCAGCCTGGACCGAAAATGTTAACTGATTTCTTTCCATGGATGCTCCCAGATGTGCTGAGATTTTCTAGCAATTTCTGTTTTTATCTCAATGCTCTCCTGACTGGACATACATCTTCTGTAAACTTGAACTCGTACAAAGGTTTGCTGCTTGTGGTTTAGGGTGTACCAAGTCTGTTTCGACCATCACCCCTTTGTCACTGACCTGCACTTATCTTTTTTGAGTTGTTCTTGGTGATTTGGTGCAAAAATGTCTTGTGGCTTGTTTGCTGGCATACATTTTAATGAGATTTTGCTGCGGTTAGTCTCTCAATGAGAGACGTGAGGGAGTGAAGAACTGTACTGTTGCGTGATGACGCAAAGACTCAGAAGGGAGTTAGTCACTTTGTGCATCTGAGTTTACCAGAGAGTGGAGACAGAACTGTTGAGCTCTTTACTAAGAAATTTGACAGGAATGCTGTAAGCACACCATGGGGAACTTGCGCTTGATCTGAAGTTAATACAGTAGTGAGTTTAGTTTGCAGTTTGTTTTAAGAGTCAAAAGGAGATATACCCCTTGAAGAAGAAAAAACATCTAATGCAGAAATTTGTCAGAAGGAAATTGGTTACAACTGTGCCAAGTTGATCAAGAAGCTTTGGTGTGAAGATAGTGGTAAATCTTCATATGGGTTTTGATTTGGAAGAATAATGATGGGATAAAAGGAATAATGACAGCTTGAATCTTTTTCTGTTTTTTGCAATGAAAACATTCCAGACTTTTTGCGTACGGTGATACAGTGCATGTTTTCCTCATCGAATAAGCACTTGATGCTTTGTGGTAAAAGCAGATTCTTGTCAATGTGTTCAGTAAATGATCTCCACAGTCAACCAAAGAAGAACATCAGGGTCTATCAAGTCAGATTTCAATCTTGGATCTGATTTATTAACAATTAATATCAGCTAGAATCATAACACTGTTTTATTGTAAAGTGCTTCTGAAAACCTACCTCTCTTTGACGACACTAGGTTATAGTCCAACAGGTTTATTTAAAATCACAAGCTTTCATAGCACTGCTGCTTCGCCACCTGATGAAGGAGCAGCACTCCGAAAGCTTGTGATTTTAATAAACCCGTTAGACTATAACCTGGTGTCGTGTGACTTCAATCTTTATCTACCTCAGTCCAACATCTGCACCTCCACATCGTCTCTCTGACTGAGCTTTTTGTTCCAAAATCTCTTAAGCGTCACAGTGCAAAATTTAGTGTGATAACACTTTTGCTGAGCACTTCCGGGATATTTGGCGAAGTTAAAGATTCTGCATTCGTGCAAACTGCTCTTGTTGAGTTTATTTCCTCCTGAGTTAACGAAGATGCAACAGGCAAGTCAAATTGGTGATGATCCTTTTCCTGCTTCTTCAAGCTGAATGGCATCACCTGTATGGACAGGTTAACATGGCTGACATCCCCATCATCCTCCTAATGGACATGAAAGATCTCATTGCCAAACAATCTAGATAATGGAAAAATACATCACAAAGGACTAAATGGGTGAAACAAAGAAAAGGATGAGCAGATCAAAACTTTTTTTTTCCTTTATTCATTCATGGGATGAGGGCGTCACTGGCTAGGCAGAATTTATTGCCCATCCCTAATTGCCCCGAGGGCAGTTAAGAGTCAATGACATTGCTGTGGGTCCAGAGTCACATGTAGGCCAGACCAGACAAGGATGGCAGTTTCCTTCCCTAAATTACATTAGTAAACCAGAGGGGTTTTTCCCCAACAATCAATTCACAATCATCATTAAACAATTAATTCCAGATATTTTATTGAATTCAATGTCCACCATCTGCCATGGCAGGATTCAAACACAGGTCCCCAGAACGTTGGCTGGGTCTCGGATTAACAGTCCAGTGATAATACCACTAGGCCATTGCCTCTCCTAACTGCTAAATGGCTCAGCATTTACAAACTGCTAAATGAGTCAGCAAGCAAATAAATAAAAAGCTTACATCTATCCATACTCATCAGGGAAGCCCATTGTTCAATTTCCCATCTGTGCTAAGAAAAATATTGGGGGTGGATCGTTAAATAGCTGCAGGGCCTGGGCCCCCCTGTGGGTGAGATTAAACAATCTCAGGATTTCACTGCTTCTGGGGCAGATTTGAATTTTCAAAGGGATTGCTGGGGGTGGAAATGGGAGATTTGATCACCTCCAATCGATGGCCTATCGAACTCATTGTGTATTTCTGATTGCACTCTCGAACCTTTAACACATCGAATCCAAACAATCCAATGTGTCCGAGCACACAGCTGTTGGGGTTTGCGAGCTGGCCATCAGGAATAATCTCTCTAATTGACTCAAAGCTGATCTATCCTGGAGCTTTTTGCATCATTTCCAGGCTTCTTTTATTGCTATAGACACTGTCAGTCCCTGAGAAAGCCTTCCTTTCTTTTCAGCAAGACACCAGCAGGGCACATCATGGCCAACATCTGCCTTTGCTACAGGTGCCAGGTATGACAGCTCCCGCCTCCCAACAACTGTCCTTCAGGCTATTGACTTTACAGATAGTGTCACTAGAATAACATGGGCTGGGTACAAGAATGGGAATGCATTGAGTATCAGATTCTCATCACTGCGTAGAAAATTGCATTCCTTTGGGTCCAGCTAAAACTAGTGCTCGAGGTTCACTTTCACCGGGCCAGGGGAGTTGAGAAATCAGAGAAATCTCATTCTTGAGAGCTAGTCAGGAAAATGCACTGGTGTGGATGCTGTGTAAAGGCAAGCATCAGGCATTGAGATTCACGTAGAAGGAATAATTACTTGACGAAGGTGGAGATGAACTGCTGACACTTGACAGAGTGTACTTCAGTTCGTTCAGCAATAGATCACTGCCCCAAACAAAGCAGACACACCACCCAGACTTCAGTGCTGTATGAAAGGTGAATGTTACATTGCAGGGTGACTGCAGCCATTTTGAAATTTTATAAGCACAGATGCAAAACTGTTTGACAAAAGGATTGTACTGTGCAAATTGTATTGTAAACAGAATCCCTGGCAGGAAATAGCTTTCAATTGTTGAACAAAACCTATCTCCAGGTGTATTGAATATCCTTTAATCTAAAGTGATGAGTGAGTGCGCAGTGGAAAAACCACACCTAATGCAGTAAAGCAGACTCTCTCCATTGTATATGACCACTCCCAGGTATCTCAGAATGGGAAAGGGAAAGTGACAGGTCCCAGGAGACTGCTCCCTCGACTAGGAATGCTCGACCGAGGAAATTATACGTGCAATTCAGCTAAAACCTCTTGGCAGATGCCTGCGTATCTCTGCCCAGTCTTACACAATAGAAGCTGCTTCAAGAGGAAAAAAATAATGGCACACTGAGGCAACTGGTGCTGAGGATTACTCCCAGCCCATGCAGTGAGTTACTGGGCAAGGGGTCGGGCGTGTTGATCCACACAAAATGAGGATGAGCATCACAAGTGAACTACAGACTGGGAAGCCAGTTTAGCCTATCTTGGAAGCATGACGTGGCAGTACCAGTGCTGGAGTGGGGTGGACCTTATCTTGGAAGCAGGCATTAATTGAAGATCTCGGAGATTTAGACGCGTTCTAAAGAACAGTGAACCCTCTTGGTGACCATTAGCTGACATTCCTGCCACAATTGAAACTGCCAAGGAGCAGGTTAACCAATTGTACCACTGTTTGTGTGTAAACTGGCCAGTGCTTGCATAGATTGACTTTCATCTCTGTGTTGTTCCCAATAGCTTTGGTAAATGCAGACCGCTATTTCCAATTCCCTTTCCCTTTCCCTGTCCACCTCAAACCAACATTCAACTGTCTCTTGAGTGACCCTAAGGCATTTGGCATAGAAGTCGGTGTTCATTCTGCCCAATTATCAGAAGAAAGGCAGGGTCAAAAAGGCCAATTATTTAATAATTATGGCTGAAAGAGGCCTGTGATTGTCATCAGATGTTTTGCTGGTGTCTGCCTGAAGCAGGTAGTGTTGTAGTCCTGATCCTGAGACAGATAGGTTCCTGAATTTGGGCCACTGCATATTCATGACACACCTTTCAATAAGAAGCTAGTAGCAGACCTACAACCACCCAGCTGCATCTGTGAAACGCTGCCTCTGCAACAATAACATTATATTTGCGCACTGCCATTAAACAATAATACAACATCCTGACATGTTTCATGGGAATTTTGAAGCAAAATTAGACTGTGAGCCTACACAAGGAGATATGAGACCAAATAGCCAAAAACACGGTCCAAGAGTTTGAAGGAATTTCACCTTCTCAGCAGCTGTAACATTGTATTCTTCGCTCTGTTCTATTTACTATTATGCATGTCATATGGTGTGATCTACCTGTACTACATACAAAACAAAACTTTTCACTGTACCTACGTACATGTGACAATGATAAATCAAATCAAAATTAAGCGAGATAGAGAGATGAGATTTAGAGATGGAATTCTAGAAACTAGGGCCTTGGCAGGATAAGATCAAGCTACCATGCCTGAGGAGATTAAAATCTGTAATCAAGGGGCCAATGTTAGAGGTCAGCAGATATCTCGGAGTGTTACAGGGATTGGATAGAGCCAGTTCGTAGAGGAATTTAAAAACAACGATGAGAATTTTTAAATTTGGAGACTTTGCTTGACAGGGAGCCAACTTAGGTCAGTGAGCACAGGAATGAGAGGTGAATGAAAGTTGGTGCAAATGCAAGAGAATCGATATTTGGATGGAGCTGCAAAGTGGAGTGTAGGGAGGCAACCAGAGGTTAATTGAAGTATCATCAGAAGAGACCAAAAGAGAAAGAAAAGGGACTACTCCAGGTCCTGAAACCATTGCCCACTCAAGAGCTTGATCACGCCTGAGGCCTTTAGCAGGTAAAAACAAAATTGAGGGAGGCCTCAATGGGGGAAAAATGGTTGAATTTTGTGGCTAAACATCCTGCCTGTATCTGTACGTATGTTATACACTCCATTTTGGTTAAGGACAGTTTTCAGATGAATTTAGCAGCTGTCTAAGACAAGTTTCTAGGCCTGTGAATATTCTGATGAGCTGTCTGGTGCTTCTTTAAGGACCTTTCTTGGAAACGGTGGCAGATGAGTATTTTGGATTCTCAATTTGGCCTGAACAGCACAAAATAAAACACGCTGTTATGTAACCGTGTTTGATATCCCACCTCTGGTAAACTGAGCTGCTGGACCAGCTCTGAGGAAAATCCCAACTGTGTTACAGTAGTGACCTTTCATTACCACAGATTATACCTCACAGGAGATCTGCATGGTAAGACTCTGAGAGGCTCTTTCTGGCCTTTTGGAAGTTGTGACTCCAATCCAAAGGAAAATCAGGTGCCCTGTAAATCAGACTTCCTAGTCACCATCACTCATTTTCAGGCATTGTACCAGCTGGGATTGAGTTGGTAGCACTTCTGTCTCTGGTTAGGATATTCTTGGGTCCTAGTCCTATGCCTGAGATTCCAGTCTAATGCTGAGGGAGTGCTGAAGTGCTGCTGAATCATTTCTCAAATGAAACGGGGAAATCCCATGAGAGTATTCAAAAAGGACGAAGGGCACTCTCCCTGGTGTGATGTCCAATATTTCCTACTTAACCGACATCTCTAAAATCAATTGTCTGGTAACCATCCTGCTGCTGTCTGTGGAAACTTGCTGTGCATAAATGAAAAACTGCACTACCCATTATAAATGAGACAGTGCGTCCAAGTGCTTCATTGGCTGTAAAATATTTTGGGATAACCTGACTTTATGAATGGCACTACATAAAAGCAACCCCATGCTTATTCTCACCCTGTTTTCCTTCCACTCTGTCATTCTCACTCTCAGAGTGACATTTTTCTGATGTCAGACGATGTCTCCACTCCACTCCGTATTTTTACAAAAACATGATTCAGTGCCAAATGTGATTCAGAGAGAGGATTTTATACCTCTTGCTGGCATTGATTTGTTTTGGAGTTCATACAGACTGCCCCACTCTGCCTTATGCTATCCGGCAATCTTCATATGTGAGTTTAAAAACGTAACGTTCTGTCCCTGACCTCCTGTGATGTCCATGTGTGTACTTTCTGCTGAAGTCACTGGATAGCAAGCTAGAGTGGGATCTCACCCCTCACCATGTTCTCCAGGTCAGTAAGAACAAAGCTAACGCATGACTGTGGATTGAACCTGAGACATCATTGTTTTTACAGTCAGTGCATCACCCTTTAATCATGAGGCCATTAGGAAGGCTGTCTGCCGTGTTAGCAGAGTGTTACATTAAGAGGTGGCTTTAACAGACTGTAATACTTTTGTGTGTACTATAAATCAAAGGGGAATAAATGAAAGAATATCATACACTATCATCACATTTATCATTTCTAACCTTGCTGTAATTCTGTGATTGCTGAAATGTTGTTAATTAATCACATGGCGATAACAGATAGTCGTTTGAAACACAGCTATTGGGCTGGCAGAAATATTTTTAACACTCAGTTGTACTGTACATTAGTTCCTGCCAGGGTGGGCCATTATTATTTTTGTGTCTTATGTCAGTGGGTGAGAAGAGGGAGCGAGTAGCCTGCACTGTTTATGTGTTCGGTAGATGGAGCACTCTGTTTATGTGGCTATCTCAGTGATTTGGGAACTGTTGAGTGTGGTGTTGGAGTTCTCTGTCATTCAGACACTTTGAACCAAAAAAAGGCTGTAAGTTAGGTTGGTTCAACTTGAACGTTGGCAAGAAAGAGATAGGCAGTTGAAACTTTCCAACTTGCACTCATCATGAAGAAACCAACTTTAGAAAGGGAACAGCAATTTATACAGCTTAGGGTGTTGATTGGTCAGACTATGTTTAGCTCTGAGGGCCAGCTATGGCTGTTAACTGTTATGTAACTGATTAAATTCTGACTGAACAGTTTCAAACTGCTTAGTTTGAACCTATTTGGGTAACTAAGATTGATAGTTAACGGCTCCTGCTCCATATTCTAACAAATCAGCTCTCTTTTCCCAAGCTGTGGAAATCGTCATTTCCATTATAAAATTGATTTCCACATGTTTCAGTCCTGATGAGTGCAAGATGAAAAGCTTCAACTTCATTTTTTTTTAAGCAAAGTTTAAGTTCTGCGATACCAAGCAAGAAGCCGCCAAAATTTCACAGGTGTCCTAACATGAACTACGAGAATAAAACGATTGTGCACAACCCGCACATTTCTCTCCTATATTAACTGGACTTACCCAGCACCATGTTAAAGCTTGGGGATGATGACGGGGTGCAGTACAGAATCAACCGTACCAGCTACTTCTGTCAACCATTTTAATGGAGGTGTGACGACGTTGTTACTTTAAGAGGTTATTTTGTCCTGGGTTGTTGTTTCTGAAGAAAGGTTGTAAGGCAGAAGTAATGAACTTGCTACTGAAGACCTCTTGAGTAAACAGCTTAGGAGGCCTTGGGTTTTTTAAATAGCTTGAATGGATAAAACCAGCTCTCACAGATCCAGATTTCAACAACATCAGAAAATATTGGTGTCTGAACAGATTTAGAAACTTCAGTAAATGCCTCTCAGCTGCTACTTTCTCTAAAACTTCTCTTGATGTTTTTTCCTCCTGGATTGGAGAACTGCATGTGAGAATCTGTGACTGAATTTTTCTTTTTGCCAAGGGGTATATTTATGGGGTGTTACTATCTTAAAACAGTTAATTAGTAATAGCCACTGTATATATTATTCTGTTAAGTTTCCAATCTGTTGTTATTTTAAGTTCCTCATTCTATGTTTGTATTTTAACCACAGTGTATATATAAATTATGTTTTGCTTAATGTTGAGTAGTTTGACCAGCTGCATTTCATCTGAGACACTTTACATTTTCCTTTAAAACAAGAAAAAATTATGGTCCAGTCTACCTCCTTGAAATATTTTTGAGGGGTTCTGATCTGGTCCATAACAGAGATATCAACCCAATGAAGGTGGAAGTTGACACGAGGGCATAAGTTGTTCATGGCATAACATTTGTTCAGGATTGAAAAGCCTCAAGAAGTAAGAAAATATCCTGAGGTGGTATCAAAGTTTTTTTTTGATTTTTGGAGTGACCTAAGGAGGTATTAGGGCAGGCAAAACGATTTTAAGGAGCATCATAGATGAGAGAGGTACAGAGATGCTGAGGTTTAGGGTGGGAATTGTGGACTCTAGGGCCAACTGCCAACATGGTGTGACAGAAATCAGGAATGTATAAGGGAACAAAATTGTAGTCATGTTGACGTCTTCGACGGTTATAGGGTTGGCGCGGTGGTGGGGGTGCTGTGGGGTGTGGTGGAGTTATTTGTTAAATAGATTCCTGACTAACAAGAAAGTCAAATGTTATCAGGGTGGACCGGAATAAGATGCTGAAGTCACAATTAGATCGATCAGGATCTTATTGCAGGCTTGAGGGGGTAAATGACCTAGGCCTGTTCCTATGCACAGGAGGGAGGGGAGGACATTGAAAACAAGGATGCAAATATAATTACCTCCCTATTCCATCAACGATGGTTTATCTTAATAGATAAATGTAGTGTGAGCATTCTTCCTGCTCAGTGGCAGTTGCAGAATAAAGTGGTGGGAATGAGGTAGAGGATTAAACAACAAGCAACTGGACAGTCAGTGACAACAGGTATCCAGTTTTCCCAGTGTAGAGGAGGCCACATTATCAGCAGTAATAGAGTTAACTAAATTGAAAGTAGAACAAGCAAATTGCTTTTTCAGTTGGAGGGACTCTGAAGTCCCTTTGTGTTTCAGATTTCCAAAGCTTTTCCCCTTTTAGAAAATAGTCTACACCTCTACTCTTCCTACCAAAGTGATAACCTGACGTTTTCCTGCATTGCATTCCATCCATCACTTCTTTACCCACTCTCCTAGCCTGTCTAAGCCCTCACATCACCTCATGCTTTTCAGGATTAAATTCCACTGAAATGCGCAGAGGTTTGGGAAGACGGCAGGAGACTGAGATGAAGTTGAAATGCTCAGCGTGCCAGTGCAGACACAATAGGCTGTAAAGCCTCTCCCTGTGCCGGAACACTTCCGTGGTTCTGTGTCGTCTGGCGAGAAAGAGAAAGAGGATCAGAGAAACCCTATTGTGGTTCTGGCAGGAAGGGTGAGAAGTGGGCACAGAAATGTGGGAGATGGAAAGGCAATGTTTATTGATGAGGTGTGTTGCAGTTTTCAGGCTTAACATTGTGGATTTTACATGGAAGTGTTGGCCGTGGTGATTGACTGGGAAGTTGATGATGGGGCTTGGGAGGAACACACCTGCCTCTGCTGTTTATGGAAACTACAGCTTGATTTTAGGTAGTTCCAGCAGTGAAATGCCTGCGGCACTGGCATTGTCCCTGCTGAAACAGGATGTGCAGAATCCGAGAGATGCTGACCAGTCAGGGGGCTGGCAGCCGTACTGTCCCAACAGCTCCACCGGGAGCAGTGGCCAGTGTTGGGATTGCTGCCGTCCTGGGCCAGGCATGGTGGAGGGGGTTCAGGGTGCAGTTAAGTAGGGTTGGAGCTCACTGGTGCCAAAAAGGCAAGCTCCTGTAAGTGGGGCATCGGGAGAGTTAGTGACACAGATTGGGTGGTCTCCCAATGGAGGTGTCTCTTTCTCTTGGTGTTGGCCTCTGTGGGCCATGGGGCACTCCATCATTGGGGGTGCTCCATCATCGGGGACACCTCCAATGAGTCCACAGGGAAACCGTGAGGTGGTGTCCATGGGCCACATGTAAAATACCAGGAAGGGACCCCATTAAGTGACTATTAAGTGTCCACAATGGAGCTGCAGTTGGCTTAAGGATGGGAAAATGTCCACCCCAGCTAACCATACCACTGATAAAATACCAATAGGGGTCAATTGGCTTTGGGTACAGCCACCATCCCCAGGGAAAAATGCATTTGAAATTGTGGTCAACACTGAATTCGACAACTTAAGGTCATCATTGCCTCTCCTATCGTAAGGGATATTATTTTTGGTGGCTTTATTTAGTCTTCAGCTCCTCTACCTTCATTTCTTTACTTGCCCCATCGTCATTGCTTCTCGCATATCGTCCTTTAGCTGCTACTGCCTCCAACCCTATCTCAGCTCTCCTATTTGTCCGTTCCTCCTCTCCATGCCTCCACACTTGCTCAGAGCCTGTCACTGTCCTAAACATTCCCAGTCGTGACGGAAGGTGATTGAAGCGAAATGTTAACTCTGTTTCTCTCCGTAGATGCTGACGGCCCGCCAGCGTGTTCCGCTGAAACCTCAAATCCACAATTATTTTCAGACGGTCTCGCTCGTCCTGTGCCCCTTGAACGAGCACAGCAAACAATATTCATCGTTTCTCTTTCTTATCCCTTTTGCAGGAAAAAAGCCAAAATGGCTGCCACTCCTAACGAGTATCAAAATACCAGCATGGAGAAAACTGAGAACATGTGACCCTAGGGAATGAACCCCAACCCCAGCCCCACCCTTGGCAATGGACAGCCCCTCCCCCGATTTGCAGTCAGCCCAGCAAACACTGTCTGGGAGATGGATCTCTCTCGCTTTTTAATTTCAGAAGCCTTCGGAAAAAAAAGGAGATTATGCATTTTTCAGAACGCGTCGGGTAATCTTTCAGACAGCTGTGGGCCCACTGTTGACAAATTAATTACGGCTGCATGCTGGTTAGAGGAATTGAAATGATCTTCTTTTTTTTAAGTATAATGCCTGCATATGCTGGGGTTGACCAAATCATTCAATAGGTTCAGCCTGTAACGATATCAAAAGCAGCCACAGGACCAATTGCTTGGTGCAAGGCTGGTCTGGTTGACACGATTGGAAGTATTGACCGCAATCTTCAGTCTGCTGTGAACCCTGAACTTTGTGTTCCTTCCTGCACTCTCTTTGGTTCAGCATCAATCCTCAGCATTGGCTTTACTTTGAGGAGCGCAGAGGAGGGGGAGACGAGGGCAGTCCAGTACTTTGCTGCTGCACAGAGAGATCCTGAAGTGAGCCATAGAACCCACATCAAAGTCGTGGCACAGAGAGAGCCCATCAGGCCTGCATGATTTGAATAAACCAGCCCTCCTCCCCCATTCTAAACCACTTCTCAGTGCCTGGTCCATGCCCTCCCAGGTAACAGTGCTTCAGGTACAGACCCATAGTCCCTTTAAATGGGATGAGAGTTTCAGTCACAAACACCAAACTGGTCAGTGAATTCCAGACCCCTACCACACTTTGGGTAAAAAAGATTTCCCTCATATCCTTTGAAAAATCCTCTTCAAACTTGTGCTGTCTGGGAATTGACCTCTCCATGAGAGGAAACAAACTTTCTTTATCTATGTCTCTCATTATTACGTACAATCAACTAAAATACCCCTCAGCCTCCTAAGGAAAGCAACTCTAGTCCATCCAGTCTTTGCTCATAGCTGCCATTTACAAGCTCTGGCAACAGTCTTGTAAATCTCCTCTGTCCTCCCTCTGTTTAGCAATTGTTTTTTAATTCACTCATGGGATGAGAGTGTCGCTGGCTCAGCTAGCATTTGTTGCCTATCCCTAATTTCCCAGGTAAGAGTCAACCACACGGCTGTGGTCTGGAGTCACATGTAGGCCTTGACCAGCTAAGGATGGCAGTTTCCCCTCCCCTGAAGGGCATGGCGAACCAGGTGGGTTCTTCCTCAAGAATCAGCATTAGGTTGTTAATTTCAGGTTATTTTATCATTGAATACAAATCAGGGTGGTGGGATTTTAACCTGGGTTTCCAGGACACTACCTGGGTCTCTGGATTAACAGTCCAGTGATAATACCACTAGGCCGTCGCCTCCCCTGAATTGTGCCCTTCCTGTAATGTGCTGACTGCAAAGTGAAGTCCATAACTCTTTCTAACCTCACTATAAATTTAATTTCTGCACTTGTCTTCTAATTTTGTTTGAGATTCAGGAAATAGTCCACTAGATCTCCATTGGCTTATTGTCTTTTTCAAGGGGAGCACATTATATGAATCATGTGACTTTTCTGCACTCCAAGTGCCACACGCTGGTGCTGCTTTTTGCAGCTTTTGCACAGTAAACACTCCAAAGGCTGACTGAGCAAAATCACGCTGTGGAATTTCCTCCGCACTGCCCTGTCTGTATAAACTGGAATTTGCGATGCATTCAGAATCCTGCTGTCAGGACCAAACGGGGGTCTTGAAGAGCCAACGGCAGGCACTGCACCACTGGTGTCAATCTTCCCAGAGGTGCCTGGCGAGTTGGCAACACTCGCCGTCCCATTGAGATTGGGCTTCTGGTGCTGCTAACCCTGGCAGCGGTGGAGCTTCTATCAGCCCCATTGGGAAGGATAGGGACCACAAGGGCACCTCGACCCAGAACTGCCTTCAGAGAGATACATTCTGCAGTGCAAGGCCATTTGGCCCACGAACCACACTCAGGGTGGTTCTTTCGGCTGCAGGTGTGGTGACCTCCTCTTTGGCATTTGGAGGCTTGGATACTGGTGGCAGCATAGCCTGCTATAGAGAGGGCACCTCCATGAAGTAGCTACTTTGCCAATGGCAGAAAATGCCAGCAAATGCCCTCACCCTCAAGTCCCCCCAGTTCAGACCTTAACAATCTGGAATATGCAACCTATTTTACTCCTTCCTTGCCCCTCAAAGTTTGCAGGGAATATGTTGGTAGGCCGTCCCCTCAGTTTTCTTGTCTTGCTGTTCCCTGTCTTTCAAAATGGAACTGGGAAAGTTCAGGCCCAGGCCTAGTGACAACCGCAGGAGAAATTCTCTTCCAAACAACTGTTGCTGTGGCTTTTTTTGGGTTGAGAGCATCAGGTTTGTGTGGACGCTTTTGTTCAGCCTGCGGACACACGTCTACAGCTGTTGAAGGATGATTCACTCCAAGGTAAAGGTCAATGCCCATGCCAGTAGCAAGCCTGGTGATAGTGGGGCAGTTAATTGAAGGAAAGCAATTGGTGTCCACTTAAGGCCTCATCCCCCAATGGTATGCCCCCAGTGGAGGGTGTGTTGGGGGGTGGGCTTGTGACTTGCTTGCAGCTTCTGGTGGGTGAGAGGGGCATGGAAAAGAGGTGGGGATAGGTTTTGGACATGGATTCAAAGGCATTCTGTGCCTGTAGAGGAAGGGAGTTTCAGGAATTGGGGTAGAAGGCCGACTGAGAGTCATCCTCCGTCCTAGCTCGCTGCTGGCCTGGCCCACAACACCTCTCTCACCATCACTCACCTGCCTTTGGGGCCCATCAATGATCATGGTCTTTGGGCGGGTGCAGTACTGGCAGCAGCCACCAGTTCCTGAGTGGCACTTCTGAGTTACTGGTCTCTGATTGGTTGACAACTTTCGGCTGGCAGGGCACCCAGGGTCTTTGGTCCCAGGGAAGACCCACTGCTGCCCAGTTAAATACCTAATTTGAACTTAATGTGACAGATAGAGGTAACAAGGGACTCTCGTCAGCTGATGGCTGACAGCCATATCACCTCTGATAAATACCACTTCAAACTTCTTCCAGCCAGCAGACTGTGTGATATTTTCACCTAATCAGTCTGGGCAACTTTCTGGTCCCAAGGAATGACAGGATAATGCTTTAAGCACACGGCGTCTATCACTTACACACATGTCATTGATTTTCTCAACTAAAAATGAGAGTTTTCTCAAAAAGATAACATCTAGCCAGCTATGTTCACTTTATAGCATTGTGTGATTATTGAATGTAGCAGCTTTTCAGAGTTCTTGCCTCAGTAACCTAAGCTGCCATTTTGTGCAATAAGGCTTTTAGTTCAATATGTAACATTATGCGGTCTTTTTATATGATTGAATATATCATTTGCTGCTGACTTAATTAAAAACAACACAAATATATTTTTTATCTGACATATGTATTTGCTTCCTTTGACTTTCTGTTTGCTAGCAATATGCAATTTATTCCACTTTAGTGTTTTCACTGTAGTAGCCCTCATGTTGAGTTCAGTCATCTTTGGGTTCTGTTGTGATAGCAATTCCGGTTAGTGAGGAGCCCAGGAGATTCTTTATAAAGAAGGTGTTGTCTCTCAGGGATACAATTTCACTAAGATCTAACTTAATAAGAGAATGATGAACATTACAATCAGCACCTCCCTTACAAAGCGAGCCAGGTTATCAATGAGGTTTTTAAATGGAGAAATGAATCAATAATTATTATTTTAACATTATATTTATTATACTATTGCTGTAAGTGCCTTAATTGTTTTGACTCAAAAGTGAGTGCAGTTGGGATCTGTACATTACTAAATCTAACAGATGAAAAATCCAAATGAATGCGCACACAACCGATTGGAGTCAGTGGCTAAATTGAAGCAGCTTTGGGTTACGTTAGCTCCTTCATCCAATCATTTTCTGAACCCATCCCCAGCTCACTCTGCTCCACCAGTCAATTGATTCAAAATCTGGGAGGTTGTAGAGACATAGTGTAATGATTGTAATGAGGTCAGCCAGGTGGACCTCATTGAATATCAGTTCCCTGATTGGGGCTGTCAACCTGGTCCAGTCAGGGAGCCCTGGCTGAAAATTATAAACAGAAGTGTCAGAGGTTCTACTCACTTTGAGAACTGGCTCTGACGGAGCTGGACCAGTGTCAAATACTACGCACATGTAAATAAAGGGCGACTTGGTGATGGGATACTGGCCTGTGTGGAGTCATACAGCACAGAAACAGCCCCTTTGGCCCAACTTGTCCATGCCGACCAGGTTTCTTAAACTGAACTAGTCCCACTTGCCTGTGTTTGACCCAAATCCCTCTAAACCTTTGCTGCTGATGAGTTATGACTTGTTTTGTACCAGTGCCCCGGATCAAATTCACCCTAGAAACACTCCCACATCATCCCCAACATGTACCTTCAATACAAACTAAACATGCCAACACTTGGGGATCTTTTGGAAAGAGAAGTGGGCAGAAAAATGTCTCTGTATGCAATGTATAACCCTTATATTAAATGAAAATTAATCATATCTGCTTTTGTTGTGCTTGGTAAACAGATAATATTCCACCCCACAAAGGTCTTTGGTGTTTCTGGGTGAGAGTGTCAAACTGATTGGCACATTGCATTTTGGGACATGCCCACTCAAACCCAGGTGGAGATTGTCGATGCTAATACAAGCCCTTAACTACTATTGAAGAGAAGAGAGTTTCAGCCCATTAACCTGGGCTACATTTTCAGCTAAAGGAAAAAGCATGTTGCATTCTTCCCTTTGTCCAAAGTGAATTATTTCTCTGTAACTGTTTTTTGAAAGGAATCATGAAAATTAAACATTTGTAGTCGAATCTCTCAAGAATGATCAGATGTGCTGATGGTCTGAGAAGTGGCAGATGGAGTTTAATTTAGATAAATGTGAGATGTTGCATTTTGGCAAGGCAAATTAGGGCAGGATTTGTACAGTTAACGGTAGGGTCTTTGGAAGTGTTGCCAAACAAAGAGACCTTGGGGTGCAGGTTTATAGTTCCTTGAAGAGCAGGGATGTCTTGGCCAATGCATATCCCTCAACAAACTTGACCAAAACCTGATGGTCCACTGAACTCGCCGCTGGCCATGATGGAAGCCTAGTGGTCTCCCTGGTGACACCTTCACCTTTGTCAGTGTATGGTGGTATCCCAGCATTCTTTATATGGGATTGTCAGATTGGGGGCACCAGTAATGGTGTCCAAGCAGCAAATCACATTTAAGCATTTCTGTGGACATCACCTCCAAAAACACTAAAATAAAGTCACTTTTAAAAATATCTTCACCCACCAAATGAAAAATGGGGGCACATATGTGGTAACAAGGTGTGGGGCTGGATGAACACAGCAGGCCAAGCAGCATTATAGGAGCAGGAAAGCTTGACATTTCGGGCCTAGACCCTTCATCAGAAAATGTTTCAAGGCTGAAGAGATTATGAGAGAATTGCAGTGGGACAGAGATCCCCTGAGGTTTGTCCGGAGGGAAGAGGGTAACTTCTTCAG
>JAHRHZ010000099.1:6615177-6705038 GCA_024137785.1 Ginglymostoma cirratum
GGGCCTAGACCCTTCATCAGAAAACATTTTCTGATGAAGGGTCTAGGCCCGAAACGTCAAGCTTTCCTGCTCCTATGATGCTGCTTGGCCTGCTGTGTTCATCCAGCCCCACACCTTGTTATCTTGGATTCTCCAGCATCTGCAGTACCTTTTATCTCTGGCATATATGTGGTCTCTGCTTTGGTTGCCAGTGGCTGGCACCTCAGGGGGTTTCTGCCACCTTGGCCCTGTATTTGGACAGGGTGAGGGTTGTTTAAGGTCATTCCTGAGGTAGGTTAATGATTTCGGAGTTTCCTTGCTAAACTCTGCATTCTGTACGCTAGGAGGTTATGAAGTTGCCAATGGTGTGCCATCAAGCGGCCTCTCCTTCACCCCACACACAGACCCCTCTGTGCCCACAGAATCTGGCCCATTAACTGGCTTTCAGGTCATTCCGTTTTGCAGGAGATTGCTGTGTGTAAGTTGACTTTTGTTCTTCCACATTGCAACACTGACTGCGCTTAATTATCAGCTGTAAGTGCTGTGGTATGTCCTAAGGTGATAGAAGCCTCCAATAGGAATGTCAGCGTTTCTTTCTTCACTGTGGCTATTGAGCAGCAACAGGCAATGCAATTATGAAAGCATTAAAGTCGGGGAATTGATCTAGTTGTTAAACAGCATGTATCCATGCTCTGTTTACAACAATGAGAAATGGCAATGATACTGACGTACCTCAGTCTATCCATTCCGGACACGCTACTGGCAATTGTAGTGCCTTCCACAGATAGCCCAGGTAAGATCAGCTAATTTGGCATAGACCCACTGTTTCACATATGGCAATGGTTTATTCAACTGTGGAACCTTTTTCTGATGAAGATTTGGCACAAAGGTCCAAAGTTTTATTGCATTCTTGCCATAGAATCTCTACTGATTCACAAGCAGAGCCCAACTGGAAGGATACAAAGAACAGCCATGCTATTGTTGGTATTTGCTTGCACAACACAACATTTAAAGAAAAATTACTGCCTCATTAGGAATTCCTGGAAGACCCAAGAATGTTTGATTCCGGCAACCCTGCCAGGCCTGCTGCGAAATGAGATACCATCATTGTCCTGGGAAATTTTCCAATGTATTGTTTGTGTTTTTAGTAAGGCCGACTGAAATGTTCCCCGAACAGAGATAAAGACTTCACTGTCACTAAGCCAACTGCATAATAGGAAAAATCCGGGTTTGACTCTGACTCTGCGTTGGTTTAGTTGAATGTAGCAATAAAATTGACAGAACAATTCCATGTTGAACTGCCTTGAAGGGACAGATCCTCTTGTTGGATTTTGGGGGTGAAATGATGGCCTGCACTCAGTAAAGTGGGTAGTGGATAGTTTGTTAATGGCTACATATTCATCACTTTACCAAGATTCACATGACCAGCGCATCACTGTTGCCCATTGCCCGGATTGAAGGAGTCTGCTATGGCCATCAAACAAGCTCGGAGCAGCCTAAAAACTGGGACAGGAAAGAAGCAAATAGACATCATGAATTTTCCACTGTTTCCCTACATGTTAGAGCTAGCATATTGGAGTGTATGTGCGACAGTGAAAGTGAGTGAGAGAGTAGGAGTGATTGCATTGTATGTGTGTGTGTGTGAGTTTATGTGTGAGTGTGAGTCAGTGTGTAGGAGTGAGTGTGTGTGAGGGTGTGTGTGTGCAAGTGAGCATGTGAGTGCGTGTAACTGAATGTGTAAAAGTGAATGTGTGAGAATTAGTGCGAAAGAGTGAATGAGAGTGAAAGTAGGAGTGAGTGTGTGTGAGTGAGGTTTTGAGTGTTTGGAAGAGAATGTGTAAAAGTAGGTGAGTATATGAATGTGTGTGAGAGTGAGTGTGACAGAAGTTGTGTGTCAGCAGTGTGAGTGTGAGGGAGAGTGAGTGAGTTAGTGAGTGTAAGAGTGAGCGAGAGTTAGTGCCACCTGCTACCCTTGCTGTTGCTCCATAAATTAGTCTTATCATTTGAATCGTGTTCATTAAAATGCTTATTTGTATTTTTGATTATTGTAAAATAATTTTCTAATGCCTCATTTCCCCAACATTAGCCTACTTGCCCCAGGAGCAAGAAAAAAATGGAAATGTCCTTCCCCATGCAAAAAGGTTAGACTTCCTGAGTTAGACTTTAAGGAAAGAAATGCTCACCAGAGGTCAGAAATTTAAAGGGTCTTGTGGATTCACAAGAATACTTCAATGAAGGCAGAGAACGGAAAATATTGACAATTTATGGCATAGAAGGAGGCCATTTGGCCCATTATATCTGTGCTGGCTATAAAAACTCTTGATCCAGAACTGCTCAGGCTAAAGTATTTCTACAATGTTATGTTTTAACACAGTGAAAGTGTCTGTCTCTCTCATCCTTTTAGACAGTGAGTTCCAGATCCCAGCTACCTACTGAGTGAACAAAATTCTTCCCAAATCATTTCAAATCCTTCTGTTGATTACTTTAAACCCATACCTCTTAGTTTTTTGACTTCTGCTGAACCAAAAAGGTCTTTTCCATCCACTTGATCTAGGCCCTTCATGGTTTTATACAGCTTCATTCAATCAAACCTTTGCTATTTTATTTCCCAAAGAAGAAGCTTTATCTTATGTTGTGACATTTGTCCAGATGACCACTTTGGTTCTTTGTGGTTTTTGCCACTCTGTCAGAATGTGGCACTCGGTAAATTCACTGCTACCAATCCTCCTCTGTCTTTGCTTTGTCTTGGGTCCATCTAGTAATTAGCAGGAGAAGATGTGCTACTAAAGAATATATACAGAAGAGGCACTGTACTTAGATGAGAAAGTTTATTACATTGTAGCAATAAGTACAACTACATTTAGTCAGACATGATTACCAGCACTTTAAGGAGCTGGTATAGTTTCTTTTTATTCATTGGCTGTCCTTAATTGCCCCTGAGAAGGTGCCATCTTGGACTGCTGCACTCCACAATGTTGTTAAGTAGGAAGTTGTTTTGATTTTGATCCAGCAATACTGAAGGAACAGTGAGATAATTGTAATGTGAAGGGAGCAGATCTGGTCAGACAGTGTGTGGCATTATTAGAATGTGTGGGGACAACGTAAAGTGAACATTAGCACCTCTGAGCCATTAGCCTGCACATCTTCCCCAAGCTTTATTTCCTCATTATTAACCAATCATATGGTCATGTATATTACTACATAACGTTTACACCTACCCCATCTCCATCAAGTCTCTGAGACACAAATGCAGGAGGTTCAGACATTGTATATTTCTCTCAGAATTCAATCTCTTCATAGGTGGAAGAATGGTAGGTCTCTTGCTTGAGGATTGTCTACTATTATGATCTCTTGTGCAATGGAGAATCCTTTATCTCTTGGATATCCATTACAAAGGATGCACACTTTCTAGATGAGATAAAAGGTACTGCACCCTCTTCGACTTGTCTGCCTCCTCTCCACCTATCCTCTCCTCTATCCATCCTCTATCCGCCTCCCCCTCTCTCCCTATTTATTTCAGAACCCTCTTCCCCTCCCCCATTTCTGATGAAGGGTTTAGGCCCGAAACGTCAAGTTTTCCTGCTCCTATGATGCTGCTTGACCTGCTGTGTTCATCCAGCCCCATGCTTGTTATCTCACACTTTCTAGATGTTGTTATTGATCCATGATCTTATCTGGAGGACCCTTAATTTCACAAATTTTCTTTTGGAGGACAATGACTCTGTTGAAATAAGTACTTTCTTGTAGTAACCTTAAATTATGGATCAGCAATCACTTTCTTATTGGAAGAGGTAGTGTCACTTTTGCAGTATCCTGGATACTTAGGGTAGGCTTTGTCTTCTTCTTGACAACGTCCTGGGGCTGTGGATATTGGTCTGGCCTTCATGAAGTCAATGGTCAGGTTGTACACCTTCAGACAGCAACCATGTTGCTTATCTGGTGGAGTAGACTTTTTCAGATGGTTTGTCACATTACTGAGAGATTGCTGCTCACTCAGGACTATCCCTATTACTGCCACTGACTGTTCTAATTTAGAACACAGACGTTCGAACATTTCCATCAGTAATGTAATGTCTGTGGCTTTCCTCAAGGTTGACAATATTACACAGTTCTTTCATGCCAATAAGTGATCTCATTGGATTGTTCATCCATTTGGATTCTGTCATTGGTCTTGGAGGTCCAATGAAGTCTTCTACTAATTGTCCCTTAAGTGATTGGTTATTAGGGATTTGTTTCTAGATCAACGTTTAGGCAACTGTTTGCTTCCAGACCAGCTGTTAACTTGTGGATTGTCAATTTCCTCTACCTCTTCTGGTGAAGTTGAAGTTGAGACATGCATGTATTCTCAAAAGTGAAGTTGGTTGATTGCGAACAATATTCACTTTTTCAACTCTCTTACTTCTGTTGTGCTGCACTGCATACCTGTTTTTCTGATATTTGTTCCATCGGTGCTAATGTAGTCTTATCTCTGTCTCCTACGACGTCTGCTTCTTCAGCCATGGTAACTGGTCTGATAGAACAGTAAGCTTGCTCCTGTAGCAAACACTAAATGAACAAGATGTCCATTAAAATAGACAAATTCTATCTCTACTGGATTAGTTAGATCCCCCCAGGACTGCTTCAGAAATCTTCTCCTTTAGAAGTATCTCAGTGCATGTTTTCCAAAGGCAGTTGATGCTCTGCTGTGTGGATTTCTTATCGTGTGTGACCAGTATTTCTACTGTTCTGAAACAGTGTCTTACTTCTGTACATCTCCTGACTGTAACATCGCTTTGAAAATGCAACATTTGTTACTGATGACTGGAAAATAACTATGCTTGTGAGCCCTTGTTGTCCTGCAGTGCTGACACTGGCCTTTCGCACCAAGTGTTTGGCTTGTTCTCTGCATGAGCTTGTCATATGCCTCTGGAGATTCTCCATTCCTAACAAAGTAACAGGCTCTGTTGTCTTCTTGCAGTAGTGTTGGTCGTCTTCTCTCAGGATCTGTCTAACAGTCTTTCTGGTTTCTGCTTCCTGCATGATTTGAACCCCTTTCTTCCAAATGAGGTCTTCAAAGTTTCAACAAGAATTTCAACAGCAATTCTGTCTATTTTGAATTCTAATACCAAAGCTCCACATTCTCTTCAGGGCGTCATTGAAATTGTCTATGGATTCTCCTATAAAAGAAACTCTTCTGTAAAACGTTAGCCATTCAAGAATCTTATTTGTTCTAATATTAAGTTGTTATTGAAAAGGTTTTAGGACAACTTCAAAAAGGTCAGTACACTTTTAAAGTTACATAATCAAACTCACTGAACTTAATGGTGTCTTAAGTTGCTCAGCCCCAATGTTAGTATTTAATTTTGGGAAAATGTATCTTAACAGCATTTTGCCTCCAGGATGTCCGACTATGTGTTCTGTACGGTCTATCTTGACCTTAAAGCTACCAGGAAGCACTATACCTTTTTCCATTCTTCTCAATCTTCTTACTACTTACTATTTTAAATCTGTATCATTGCAATATTGCCTCTAATCTGCCGTACTTTAAGCTTGTATTCTTGTATTCAGGAATGCTGATTTAAAGTTAATTACTGTGGAACATGCTGGACTCTGTACAGCATTCCCTATACTTAACTTTTTTTTAAACTCTGTATTGTACTAAAGACCTCTATAAAGCTTTAAATAGTATTTTGGCCTGTTACCTGGTAATTTATTGCTTTCAAGCTTTTTAAAGTTTACTTCTTTGTAACACTGCATCTATGCTCAGTTTCCCTGTCTTTTCAGGGTTTTCTGGAATTTTATCAACCAAGTGGTAGCTATCCGTTCCTTCTAGGGTTTTTCTGTTTCTGTTGGAAAATGGATACTTTCCTGCTTTTCATGATCTAAAACATCAAGCACCTCTCCACAAATTTTTAAATAGCATTCTCTGACTGTGGCCTTAATAAATCTTCCTGCTCAAATTGTGGCTTAAGTAACGCATTCTGGTTCTTTTAAACCTTGAACTTTTCCTAACTTCTCTTCTTTTGCTGCACCTTCTCATGAAATTTCTTTAAAAGTGCTCATTTTCAGCTTAAATGAATTTTGATTAGCAATTTCCCAATTCTGTAGCCTGAATCTGAATTTATTTTCTGGTTCTTTCACTGTACGTTCTAACAAAGTTTCACGGAGCCTAATGTCAATGGTAAGAACCATTATTGTGAGAGATGAGAACTTTCTTTTACACTACCTTGCCTTCCCTTTCCAATGTTTTCAGTATTTTTAGTGAAGATATTCCCTTTTCCCATAGAGAGCTCTAATGTTATCTCCTTAAGCCTTCTGTTTCTCATTATACAGACTTCTTTGCTAAGGCATTTTCTAAGTGTGGATGGCTTCTTCTCTTTTGAGAAACACTCTGTCCCAGAACTTCTTACCAGTTTCTGAATAACATTTTGCCAGTTGAGTGCTAAGCTTGCTTTTTATGTTAATTCCACAACTGCCATTTTCCATCTCTCTTGACAACCGTATTTTAGCTCTTGATTGATGTTTGTGTCTTTTTAAACGGGTAACACTCCTAACATGGTAAAATCACTTGCTTCATAGTTTTTTTTTCATTCTGGGTTTTTTGGAATTCTTCTCCTTGTGATGGAGGTCAGATGTGAACCACGGCAACCATGTTTGCTTTTTCTGCGATGACCACTCCAATTACCTTGTTTTATTTGTCTCTACCAGTATGTGATGCTGGCTAAAGGTTGTTTGAAGTCATCCTCTATCAGCAATGACTCTTTGCTTTCTCTTGGGCCCATCTAATTATTAGCAGTATGGCATACACCACTGGAGAATATCTACAGAAGAGGCACTGCTCTGAATTAAGAATAAGGTGCATTGTAAGATAGCAATAGCACGACTATATTTGGTCTGGAATGATTACTAGGACTAAGCAGCAGAGACAGAATCATTGAATCCCTACAGTATGGAAACAGGCCCTTCGGCCCAACAAGTCCACACCGACCCTTGGAGCATCCCACCCAGACCCAGCCCCCTATAACCCACCTCAACTACACATCCTTGAACACTACAGGCAATTTAGCATGGCTAATCCACCTAACTGGCACATCTTTAGACTGTGGGAGGAAACCAGAGCACCCGGGAGGAAACCCAGACAGACACAGGGAGAATGTGCAAACTCCACACAGACAGTCACCCGAGGGTGGAATTGAACCCAGGTTCCTGGCAGTGTGAGGCAGCAGTGCTAACCACTAAGCCACTGTGCCACACAAAACAGAGATTTCAACTTCCACCAAAAGCAGGTGTAAAATTCCTTATGTTCATCCATAGACTGTGTATTAATAGAATTGGTGGATCCAATGCAACATGATCAATAACCTCTTCTGAACCATTACCTTGGTACAACATATCCAATCTTCCCTCATGGCGAAATTCCCCATCCCTGGCAACATCCTTGTAAATTTCCATTGTAAGCTTTCCAATTTAGTCACATCCTTCCTGGAAAGTAATGATGCAGCACTCAAGCTGTAGTCCAACCAGGTTTTTAAACAGTTATAATATAGCCTCCCTTCTCATATACTCCGTGGGCTGCATTTTACACCCACTCACCAGGTATGCCTCTGTGGGGAGGGGCCTCTGTACAATGATGGTTGGCCAGCCTTCCAGCCCATTATCAACTGTGTCCCTATAAGACAGTAGGTGAGTGATTGCTAAAATTGGCCATTTTAAAATAATTAACTGAGCTTGTTAATAAACCAATTGACCCTGAATAATTAAATGCCCATTCCATTAACCAGTCGGTTTAAGTTGACTGGTGAGATTTAGAAGGTAGTTTGTTAAATAACTTGGTGGGAAAAGTGGGTGAATTTTTAAAACTTATTCAGGGGATATGGATGTCGCTGTCAGAGCCAGCATAGCTTTTTGCCAATCCCTAGCTGCCCTTGAGAAAGTGGTGGTGAGCTGCCTCCTTGAATCACTGCAATAATTTGGTGTAAGTATACCTGATTGCCCAAGACATCTCCATCTGAAAATAGTCGGGTTTAACTGTCTCCATAGCCCTCTCCTCACCAAAAGATTCAGTTGCACATTCTTGATATACATTTATTTGTACAAGCCATATTCTTTGTAGTCGAAAGAAATGTGTCCAAATATTGAGATAACAAGGTGTAGAGCTAGATGAACACAGCAGGCCAAGCAGCATCAGAGGAGCAGGAAGGCTGATGTTTCGGGTCTAGACCCTTCTTCAGAAATGGGGGAGGGGAAGGGGATTCTGAAATAAATAGGGAGAGAGGGGGAGGTGGATGGAAGATGGATAAAGGAGCAGATAGGTGGAAAGGAGACAGACAGGTCAAAGAGGCGGGGATGGAGCCAGTAAAGGTGAGTGTAGGTTGGGACTTAGGGTGGGGATAGGTCATTCCAGGGAGGATGGACAGGTCAAGGGGGTGGGATGAGGCTGGTAGGTAGGAGATGGAGGTGGGGCTTGAGGTGGGAGGTGTGGATAGGTGGGAGGAAGGACAGATAGTTTAGGGAGGCGGGGATGAGCTGAGCTGGTTTTGGGATGTGGTAGGGGGATGGGAGATTTTGAAGCTTGTGAAGTCCACATTGATACCATTGGGCTGCAGGGTTGTCCAGATATTGCATTTTTTTTCACTGACATTGACCAATCTCAGTTCATGGAAACTCCTAACTGATGATTAATTTCTTCCAGACAGTGTTGCTGGCCATGCCTTTAGCACAATGTTTTATTGAGTTGCACTGAACAAAATTTTTATCAAAAAGTTTTGCAGTGATTTTGTTGATTTCAGCTCAATTTTGTCCAATAAGATCAGCATAACCATATTATACCTCCAGGCCAACGTACATCAATGTTAGTGCTTTAATCCAGTTGTTAGGACTGAAAGAGAAACCCACATTCAGTCTGTACCTCTGTTGCCTCAGGTGCTGGTGAGTGTCAAACAGTCATCAATAGCTCATCGTCAGTTTTTTAGGCAACCAGTTCAGGGTAAGTACCAGCCCACTTATAAAGCTCTCACCAATACGTACAGGGCAGACTAAAAAAAATGCAATGATATAATTCAAACATGTTGAATTTTGTGGAAGTGACAACATAACCAATCTAGTTACCATCAACAATTGGAGTAACGTATCACAAGTTATGATGTTAGAAGCAGGTTCCGATCATTCTAATGAACAGCAGTCATTAGTGTAACAGTATTATTCTTTATCTGTTCATCTTTGCTTCAAACACTGGACAGAAAGTTCTGTTGGAACTGTGACATGGTTGAGAACTCAATCAGATTTGCTTGTATTGTGCTTCCCGGTCAGATAGCCTTCCACGACCGAATGAGGCTCCAACAATAATTCTTAATTCTTTCACGTTTTGTTTTCGAGTGATTCCCACTGTCTGTGGTCTCAGTGATTGCTTCCTGCCTTTACTGTGCTTTAGAATATAGTTCTCCTGCCTTTTCTGTGTTCTTAATAATGTTTCCTAGCTTTCCTCATCTGTTGTGCATTGTCTGTTAGGGCTTCGAGTATACCCCCTTATCATTTTAATTCTAATTTGTGACATCTCTGAATTTCAGTACTTCATAACTTTTCAAGACAAGTCCCACTATTTGAGGCCTCGATTAATTATTTCCATTTCCTAATGGCTTTATCAAAGGAATCCCTGTAATAAGACCTGCTGTAATCTGATGTTAGTTTTTACGGCTGATTCCCACAGTTTGCGACTCTAGTAATAATCCGTTTGTTTTTTACCATGGTTTTCCTGGAGGATTCCTGCTCTCTGTAGTTTCCATAAACTTTCCTTCTCTTTACCGGGCTTCAAATAGTGGACCTCCCGCTTTTCTGCGGCCTTAGTAAACTTTCCTGGACTTTTTCTTGTTTGTTCTTGTCTGATAAGGCTGTGAATATGCTCCTTTATCACTTTAATTCTGGCTTAGCAATTGTCTAAGACTTGTGACCTTGGATTTACTTGCTGGGGGAGCTGTACCTCAAGATCCTGCCTGTGATGGTGGAGACTCTCGATTTGAAGTTCTTCACATCTGGCTTTCGCAGCCTGTATCCTGTACCCTTTATTAAAACGTTATCCCTTGCCCACTGGAGATTTCAATTTTACTCACAGAGCCTCCAATGATCATTCACTGTCCAACTGAATCCTGATTGAATGTTCCATTCCTTATTCTGCTGATTGTCTGCATGAAGAGGATTTTTAAAGCTCTGTATGAAGATGTTGGAAGAAGCCAGCATATTGCACACCATCGTGTTGTCTGAGGCTGCCTGCACAATTGTTCACCTGATGATAGCTCTTTTAGTATAGGCGTCCATCAGCCCATTTGCTAGATCTAGTGTGGTAGAAGCAAACCTCTCCCTGGTCTAATGAGAAGAAGATCTTGTCTTAAATAAGATCTAGTTTACAACTTGGTAACAACGATGTACAAGTTACGTTGATATGATGGATATTGTTACACTGAGTTATGAGAAAGGTCTGTATGGTCAGTCTTACTCCTAATAGATCCTAAGCTGTTCTCCCATCAAATCTGTTTGACATTATTATAGTGCTTGGGGCTTAAGTGACATCCCCACCACCACCCCCCCCGCCGCCTTAACCATTCTCAGCATTTATATCCTGATTTAACCATTTACAGTTGTTGTGAATTCTAAAGAGATCATTTAGAATAAAATTGGGGTGGCACAGTGGCTCAGTGGCTCAGTGGTTAGCACTGCTGCCTCACAGCGCCAGGGCCCTGGGTTCAATTCCACTCTCAGGCAACTGTCTGTGTGGAGTTTGCACATTCTCCCCATGTCTGCGTGGGTTTCCTCCAGGTGCTCCCACAGTCCAAAGATGTGCAGGCTAGGTGGATTGGCCATGCTAAATTGCCCGTAGTGTCCAGGGATGCGTGGGTTATGAGGGATGGGTCTGGATGGGATGCTCTGAGGGTTAGTATGGGCTTGTTGGGCTGAAGGGCCTGTTTCCACACTGTAGGGATTCTATGATCTAGAAATGCAGCCATGTGAAACTCAAACAAAAGTTGTGTAATACCAGTAACATTGATGACATGGTGTTGCTGTATACAACATCTCATGAACTTCTGCTGGTCAATATATTCTTTGTACCTATTCCAATGGTGCTGCATCATCCTTAAGTTGAGAGTATTCAACAAAAAAAAAATTGCTTGCCAGAATCTCCAATTCTTTCAAAAGGTCTTGTGTGAGCCTTGTTAGTGATTGGGTTCGATGGCTTGATACACTGATCAGCAGCGACTGCCCATGTGTTCTTACTGCAGAGGTTTCTGAGTTGTTAGAGATTTGTTAATAATCCTTTCCTAGCCCAATGAATCCTGAAGTCAATTGTAGTTCCTGTTGGTTTTCTTTTAGCTATTGGATAAGTTGAGAAATCCCTGGCTTCTCAGGGTCATAGTTTTCACATAGGTGTGAAAATACACTTTTATTAAAAGCTCTTCTTGAGATTTTCTTCTTGAGTTTGAGGGGTTATCTTTTTGTTTTCAAGGGGCCCTTTTGCATTCTCTGTAGAACGATGGTGCAGTCAAATCGTAACAATATCTTAGATAACAAGGTGTAGAGCTGGATGAACACAGCTGGCCAAGCAGCGTCAGAGGAGCAGAAGAGCTTGACATTTCGGGCCTAGATCCTTCATCAGAACAATATCTTCTTTACTTGTGTTGAGAAATGGGCTATTTGGGCCTGTGTTGGAGCAGAATAAGAGAAGTTCACCAATATCCTCAGCAATGATCAAACCTCTATTAAACCCAAAGCTACAACACACAAACAAATCATTCATTCCTAAGATACCACACATCTAAATTTCTTGAAGGTAACAGATCTAAATGAGCAATGAATTTTCTTTTCAAATTAATTTGAAAGGGCTCTTACAAATAAAAACTGCATCATCCTAAACACACCTTCCATAGATTAGTCAGGTCAGAACCAAGTAGGATCCATACATACACATTTCACATCCCAGGCAGTTCCTGGAGGAGGGTTATCAACCCTCCAGGTTGGCCTGGAGTGCCCAGCACTGAGGGTAATTCCGCTGGTCCCTGTTCTTGAGGAAGCTCTGGAGAAAATTACAGGGTCATTTAAAAAGAAAAGTGCATTTTCTTACCACTACATCTGCTTATTAGTTGTAACATCTTGGAGATTGGGAAGAAGAAATGTTTGACTGATGGTCGATCGAAGCAGGTAATGAAAAATGTTATTGCTGTTTGTTGATTGCCTGAGAAGATGGGGCGTCAAGAGTGTTGGCCAACTGTTGTCAAGAAACTGGGGGTAGGGCATTTGGATGCTGACGTTCACGTGACAAAACCTTGGACAGTTAGGGAGGGGGAGAAGTACTCATTGGGTTTGTTCGAACTTATAGGAACCTCCTATAAGACGACAATGTTTGGATGGCAAATCAGTAGGACATGGAAATTGAAGATTTTACAGCCTGTGAAACGTGATGGACTCATTAAAGACACATGTTCCCCGTCTCATTTCTTTCTCTTCTCTTTAGGTACACCCCCCCAGCACACACTACGACTCATTCTACGCTGGAGACAGAGGGAGGGAGGGCTGCATTGCCAGTCTGAATCTATCAAATGCGGGGTCTGCTTTGATCTCTTGACCTATTTTCCTTGCAGTTGCCCAGGAGAGGTGCTTAATCCCTGTTCAGCGCATCCAAGGAGCAGTTCAGCAGCAGTTTGCACCTTAGTAGCAGCTTGATAGTTAGCCGAGTGGCTGAGCCTCCCCAATGACTTGCTGGGTAATACTCAAAGGAAGTAGAGGTGTCATTGAATGCCTCACTTGTGTTGAGTCAGAAGATCTCAGTTGGTTGAGGGGGGAATTGGTCAGAAGAGCCAGCGCTCCAACTGCTCTTGTCATTGCCTGGTGACTTGGGCTGGTGGTCAGTCGCTTATATTGGCAGCAATAATACCACTTGGAGTGGAATATCTTGCAGTTGCTCAAACAGGATCACTTGCTGAGGCTCACATTTGTTAAGTTGGAGGGACTTCTACTTGGCACCAGTTAGGAGACATCAACTGCAACTGAGGAACAGGTTGGAACAACTAAGCAGGAGAAAAGTATTTACATACGGTCACAGTTAAAGCATTTTACGCAATGTACCATATTGATTCTTTACCAGTGTTTTCAAACATTCAGTGATATCATTAAAACAAAAAGCTGAAGTTCAAAAATTTTGTGATTTGTGAAAGTTTCCTATTTCTACTTTGGAGATGCTCAGGACAAGGTGAGAACATATTACAGCCTCAGCATCACAAAGTGTATATCCATGAGGTTACCATGAAGGACTCTCCTTCTCAACCTCTCTGCTTGCCTGGGGCATGGTGACCCTCAGGTTAAACCACCAGTCATCTGTTTCTAATGAGCAAGCAGTCCTATGGTCTGGTAGGATGGTGGTGGGTTTACCTTTTTTACATACCAAAAACACCATGGGGAAACACCATTGCAATATGACTATGGGGGAAATGCCACTGAAATATTAAATGGGGAAAACACCATTGCAGTATCACCACGGAGAATCCATTGCAATATCAACATGGGGGAACACCATTGAAATATCAACATGGGGGAAACATTGCAGTATCACTATGGAGGACCGCCATTGCAATATCACCATGGGTAAGATGCAATAGAAATATCAATATGAGGAACACCATCATTGCAATATCGCCCTGGGGGAAGTGTCACTGAAATATCAACATGGGGGGAACACCATTGCGATGTCACCATGGTGCGACACCATTGAAATATCAACATGTGGAAACACCATGAAAATATCAACATGGGGAAACGAATGCAATGTCATCATGTGAGTAAAGCCATTGACATATTAACATGGGGAAAGACCAGTGCAATATCAGCATGGGGAAACACCATTGAAATATTAACGTGGGGGAACACCATTGCAATATCAGCATGGGGAAACACCATGAAAATATCACCATGGGGGAACACTATGGAAATATCACCATGGGGAAACACCATTGCAATATCAGCATGGGGGGAAAGCCATTGAAATATTAACATGGGGAAAGACCATTGTAATATCAGCAATGGGGAAACACCCATTGAAATATCAACATGGGGGAAACACCATTGAAATATCACCACGGGGGAACACCATGAAAATATCAACATGGGGAAACCAATGCAATGTCATCGGGGGGGGAAAGCCATTGAAATATTAACATGGGGGAAACACCATTGAACTTTCACCATGGGGGGAGAGCCATTGAAACACCACCATGGGGAAACACCATTGAAATATCAACATGGGGAGATGAATGCAATATTATCTTGGGGGAAAAGCCATTGAAATATCAACACGGGGGAACACCATTGAAGTGTCGCCATGGGGGAATCCCCATTCTGCATCATGGTTGATAACACAAATGGATAATACGTTGACACTTACAGCTTCTCACAGCTGCTGAGAAAGGAATCATAAAATAAAGCAGTATAAGGGGGTGAGAATTGTCCATTTAAGTTGGTTAGCCGCTAGCCACAGTCCATGTATTTGTGCAGTTTTCAACATTAACTATCCCACCGTGAGTTCTGATCGATTGTGTGTGGGCACAAAGAATGGGGAGTTATCTTGAACCTCAGCAAACACTGTGACAGATGAATAATCCAGAGATTATTTTTAAGTGTGAGAGTCTAGATATTGCCATTGTCGGTACATAGTAAGTACTGGGCCCTCTCCCTTTACAAATATTCAAATGAGCTTTACTTGTGTTTTATTTTCTACTTATAATTGTAGCATTTTCATCGGCTGTGTCTGCCTAATTCTCCTACCTGCTTTGTTTACAGGATGTGTTCCGGTGGTTTGTGTTTTGAGTATTACTGTCTAATCATGTCTTCCATGGGCTTGATACACTCTTAACCTGCAGGTGGTGTAACCTCCCCAGTATTGTTTACTTGTTTGCTATCAAACAATGGGTTTGAAGTGTTGAGTCAGCTGCTTACTGTTGTTTCACCAAGCCTTGGGCACACTATAGAATGTGGTGGCTGGGGTGGGGCCATAAATGGAGAGGGAAGGTCGAGTGGACTTCCTGATGCCATAGAGTTTTATTGGTTGCAGAGAAGGTGAGGATGTCCTTCAAATAAGAACCTAGCCATTCCCTGGGGTTGAGGCCGGGGACCCTCTGTGGCCTTTGGAGGACCCCCACACCCCTGCATCCCATCTCCAAGCCTGGGCCTGCCTCATTGCCTCCAGCAACTCCTCATCAAACTTTCCCTGTGTGGAGTCTGGCTTCCATTTCTGACAGGTGCAGTTCCTGTAGTGGCCACCACCTTTGGTGGTGCTGCTGAGTCTGAAGAGGTAGACAGCCATCCCAGGATGAGCTCCCCTCCTTTGAATGGGCTGGGAGGCAATGAGATTTTATGGCACTTTTTGCCTTATTCTATTTAGTTGATCACTTTGGGATGTGGTATGAGTTTGGACCCTAAATGCCTTCTGGAAGATGGGTCTCATGACATCAGGTTCCCAATCAGACTTCATTATGACCTATTATACACAGGAAGGACAGATATCCATTGTAAAATTTAGCCTGATGTTAAATGAGAAGAAATTCTGTCTGTGTGAGCCAGAGGTTGAAATAGCAGGACTGCCTAGATTGTGAGTCCTAGAGTTCAGACCCGTTGGGAGTTAGCCAACTTCATTCATACACCAGGAGCTGTGGCTAATCTCCTCCACACTTGTATTATAGAGATTAGAGATGGATTTTTGCTGTCAGGAGCCTTTGCTAAAGAGATGGCACATAACCCCTGTAAGAAATCCACATCCAGAGGCTGAACATTGTTACAATCAGAACTCTGCACTCAGAAGGCCGCTATTGAACAGACACCTCAAAATGAGATTTCAAGGCCTGTACCAAGCTGGTGACTCACTGCAATATGTATAGGCTCAGGTGTCTGGTTTTTGCGGTTCACTGCACTCTCCATAACCAAATAAGTCAGGGGTTGGAGGATCTGGCAGACAGAAGTCCACGTCCTCAGGTAATAAATGTGAAGAAAATCTTTCAGATTATGAAGGGGATTCAGACCAACCTGTTTCTGTACTTTATGTCAACACAATCAAGGCCAGACTCACTTATCTGATCAATGACAAACCCTGTCCAGAAGATGGCTGACTCAAACATCATGAGAAAGCTATGGGCTAGATATCATGACCTAACCATGAGATCTCTCACAACAATGACATACGAACACAAGAATTAGGAGCAGATATAGGCCATTCAGATCATCAAACTTCTTCATTCAATGTGATTATGGCTGGTCTGTTTGTGTTCTGAATTCCACATTCTCATCAAGCTTCTTGTGTGCTTCTGGAGCTGCCTCCATCCAAGCAAGAGGGCAGTATTCCGTCACACTCCTGATTTGTGCCTTGTAGGTGGTGGACAGACTTTGGGGAGTCAGGAGGTGAGTTACTCACTGTTGTATTCGTTGTATTTAACCTGGTCTTGTAGTAATTGTGTTAATGTGGTGAGTCTAGTTGAGTTTCTGGTCAATGTAACCCCCAGGGTGTCGATAGTGGGAGATTCATTGATGGTGACACCAATGAATGTCAAAGGGCAGTGGTTAGATTGTCTCTTATTGGTGATGGTCATAGCCTGGTATATTACTTGCCATTTGTCAGCCCAAGCCTAGATATTGTCCAGATCTTGTTGCATTTGAACATGGACTGCTTCAGTATCTGAGGAGTCACAAATCCGCGCTAATAGAGTTAAACATGGGAATCTAGAAATGGCTGTCAGTGATTCCCTGCTCCTATACAGATTATGCTTTTGAAATCTTGCAGATGAAAATCAATTGGAATTCACTAAACTGACATAAGTTTCACTTTCTACACTAACATTCTCACATTGTAACATGTAAATTGAGTTACTACTGCTTTCTAAGTCATAGTTACTTCTAAACAACCTCTCTGGCCCCAAAATGTCTAATTTTACACTTGTGGAATGCAAACTTTCTCAATTCCATACCAGAAATTCCAAAGATTTTTAAAGTGATAAATTGTTGTAAAGTTTGTGTATGATATTTCAACTTCTACCTTAATCCTTTGCACATTTCCCAATCGTTATTTTGCCTTCCTTGTATACTCCGGAAAACGTACTAATCTTTCTTGGTCGCCTTCCATGAGCTATATCAGCCAAGTTACAACAAGAAAATGAAAGCACCTACAGAAATTTCACTTAATCACTCAATGTCCAAGTGTGGTGGTAAGAAATTTGTTCTGATAGTGAATCTGGCCAAAGATAATGTCACCATCTTTGAGCCACACAGACGTAGGAGATCTCAAAGTAAATGTTTGCTGGTCACCTGATTACTAGTCAGCTAGTTCGCTAGATTAGTCACTAGTTTTTGTATTTATTTCATCCAGGGGTAGCAGCAGGGATGGCTCAATCATTACAATGATTCTGGGATTGGAAGAGAAGCTAACGGAGGGTTCTCACTATTGCTTCACACTGGTGAAAATGCATGTACGTGAATGTCAGGTGAATGTCTACAATGAAATGGCACACGCTTCCCTGTAGCTTACTCATATAATGGGCTTTGGATAGTGTGCTGCTGAGGATTGACTACTGTGTCTGGAATCTTACCTCAACTATAGTCATACACTTCAAGAGATGAAAGGTGATGAGGGAAGAAAGCAGAGAAAATAAGCTAAGAATTAAGCCACCTTAAGATTGGAAAGGCAGAAGGGTATATAAGTAGGATGTATAAGGAATTTTGATTGTACATCATGCATCACTGGATGTCTCACTAACGACATGTATATTAAAACCAATCTGCACACTGTAAATGCATTGCAATGTATTTATTTTTGTGTGAAGCAGCAGTCTGCTATTGCTTCATGACTGTCATATAATTAAACATTAATAACTTTATGATGATTTTCTTATTTGCAAAATATAAAGCAAAGCATTTACATATAACTATAATGGGTTAGTCCTGTATTATTTATAATGATGCCATTGCCTTGAGAGGTTTTAGATTAAATGCCTGCTCTAAATAAAGTAAGACATCAGCAGTAACAAACACTTGAATGTTCCTGCTCCTTCTGATTGATGATTCCTTCCCATGATAACCCTGATGCTGTTGACAACACAACATTGTATACAGGCTTTTAAAACATGAGCAGGCCATCACATTTATCTTTTTATCCTTACTACTGTTTCGCAAGATATGCCCTGGTGGTTTAACGTAGATTTCTCATTGTCTGGAAACAAAAAGCTGCCTCAAATATGTTTGTAACAATAATTAGAATAGGATAGAAATTTATTGACACATGTACTGTTACATGAAAAGTTTTATAAGTCGTCCCACCACGGTGCCTACATCAATGTCAGAAGTCATACATAATTTTTAAAAAAGTCATAGGGGCTTTATAATAGAACAGGGGCTATTGTATTTGTAATTTCTCCTCTGTGTCAGCAGTGTTGCTGCTCAAATATCTCTGCATGTAGCGTCATCTTGAGAGGAATATTTCCTTCTTTGTGTCATGTGTAATGTCATGAACTTCCTCATAAACTTCTGATATGGAACTCAGGGAAAATCTCCCCTTGAGGAGAGAATGCATGAATTATAAATAACGAACAAATTTTGTATAGAGAAGGGCAAACAAGGAAATTGCAATGGTTCGGACATGTTTCAAGAATGTGTAAAAACTGTGCTATTTTACTTCTCTTTATTTTTAATTGTGGCCTGAATAGACTGGTTTAAAAGCCAAGGATTTAGACCATAGACCATAAGAAAAAGGAACAGAGGAAGGCCATTCAGCCCATCAAGCCTGCTCTGCCATTCTATTGCTGCACTTTCTCAAAACAAGTTACCTGACATTTACTGTTAGTGTTGTTTAGATGGCTATTGGCTCAAGCAATGGGGGAAGCTTAGTTATAGATGAGCTGGCATCAGGGGGTTGTGTATGAATGGAGATTTGGCCAGCAACAGGTAGCTGATTGGTCTTTGAAGTGGCGACCAATTATCAATGACAAAGACCTTCTGCCTGCCATCAACAATGTGATTGGCTCCGAGGTAGCTGAGCTACTTGGGAGTGCGAACATTTTGGTTAGAAGCCACTGGACCTCTGGGAAGAGAAGGATCTGCTTTTGCTCTGAAGTAAAAAAGAAACACAAGCTTGAAGATAGCCAGCTAATTGTCCCTTATGAGTTACTGTAAGCTATGCCTCTTAATTAATAAGTCCGAGACTTTTCTAAGTGTGAACCAGCCAACATGTGATTCCAGAAAACAAGTAAAAATACTTGAAGAAGAAAGATCGAGAAGCAGTGTTCTGATCAGCAACAGGATATTCTCAGCAAACACTGTGAATGGATACCATTGAATTTTCTTCCCAATCTTCACCTCCACCCAAAATACCCAGTTTTTCTGTGTTTGTCAGTGTGTGTGTAGAGGGGAGTTTATAAGAGGATTAAAATTTTAACTAATGGGGAGATATGTTAATAGTTCATAATTGTTTAGCTGTGGTTTAATCTATTTATTTGTCATAAATAGTGACTGTTGTTAAATAGAAAGACCTGTTGTGCTTTTTGTCAAACTGTGTCTAAAAGACAGATGAGTTGGGGAATTTCTGTGTTCTTTTAATAATTTTTAACTTCTGTGATGACTGTGTGAATAGTGGGGCTTGATTTTCTGTGTACTATCACAGTGAGGTGTAACAATATGAACCAAATGGAATAATTTTCATGACCTTGTTTTGAACTAGCTGCCAAAGGAGATTGAGGAAAGACTGCAAGGACAATATCAAGAGTGATCTGTCACAGAAAGGGATTCAGATGACTGACGTGTCCAGGGTACTTCACCAATAACAATGAGTTGAAGTTATTCAGATCCATCACTGCTCCAGAACTGATAAACCAGAATTTAGGAGTTCTTGTAGTCGAAGTAGAATTCATAGCAACTGGGCAAGAACAGGAGCAGTGGGGAGACAAGAAATGTGTTTATATATCGCCTTTCACAACCACGGGATGCTTCAAAGTGTTTTATAGAAAAATAAGTAGTCTTGAAGTGTAGTATTGTACTGTAGCAGACAGCAGGGTGATTATGACCAGTTTTCATAAGGTTGATTGAGGCATTAAACATCAACCAGGGTAGTTGAAAGAAATCCCTCGCTTTTCTTTTAGCAGTACAAATTTTTACATTCTGATGTTCTGGCAGGTTTATCACTAACCTACAGTTATCCCTGAAGTCTTCCAGACATAAACTGCTCAGCAGATACAGCCTAGTGCTATTTCTTCAATCATTCTTGAATAGAATAAACAGGTTTCATCCTGAATTCAATAAAAGGGTTTTCTTTTCAGAAATGAAAGTGCTCAGCTGGGCTGCTTGTTCTTTGTTTTAATCTTGCACAGGATGTGGGCATAGCTGTCAAAGGCTGGCATTTGTTAGACGTCCCTAATTGCCCTTGAACTAGGTGGCTTTCTTGCTCATTTCAGAGGCCAATTAAGGGTCAACCACATTACTGTGGGTTTGAGGTCACATGTGGCCCAAAACCAGGCAAGGAGGCAGATTTCCTCCCCAAAAGGGGATGAGTGAACCAAATGGGTTTTTATGACAAGGTCACTATTGGCTAGCTTCTAAGTCCAGATTTTATTGAAATCAAACTTCATCATCTGGCCTGGTGTGATTCAAACCCATTCCCCCACACAATAAGGCTAGATATCAGCCTTATGTAGTCACGCAACATTGCCACTACACCACCAGCTCCCAAAGCAAGTTCAAAGTGAGGTTTACTCCAACCCAGCTTGTCCTTCAGAGACTTTCTTTGAATTAACCACTCTAAGGTGGGGCAAAGAGCATGCAAGCTCAAAGGGTCACTCTCCAATGACAGAGAGCAGCAGCCAGTCCCAGAGAAGACACTGCAGTATGTTGGCCGTCATTCCATGTGAGTGACAGCGGTTAGGATTAGGCCTTAGAAGGGCAATTATGACAAGGGAGCAGCCACATAGTTCCAGCGAGGGGTGCCTGCCCATGCAGTCTGGCAGAGGCAAAAGGCTGACTGATGACAGAGTGAGTGCGGTGAAGGAGCAGAAGCCGAGGTGATCGATGCTGTTGACAGCACGAGAGAGGATAGGCTGTGTTCCATCAGCAGCACACACTCAGCCTACTTCCTGACACAGCTAGCTAACGTCACAGCGTAAGTTGCCATTAATAATAATCCGTGTAGTGTCTTCATAACACTACCATAAAGGCCTAGTTCAGCACCAACTCCAAATTTAACAGATACAACACTTACATGTGAACTTTTTCTCAATGGAGTTTTCCATTTAGATCGGGTGGCGTATGAATTTTGAATGCATTTTGGGATAGCGACACTCTGAGTGATTTTAAAATATAACTCATCAATCTGGGATGGTTAAGGTTTCCAAATACATGATAAAGTAATAATTGGAAATTTGCCTATCTTTGAGGAGGCTCTTCCAGATCTGTTCCACTCTCCGGGCTGAGAACTGATTCCTCTCTCAGTTCTGCTCCTTTGCTGATTTAACAAGGCTAATTATTTCTCTAAACTACCCGTTCATCTTCAGTTGAAGATCCAAATCTTCCACCCTCTCTCAACCTCACTGCTTCAAAACTGAGATTCCTTGAGCCATCTCTTATTTTAACTCACATTATCCCAGGATCTCCAAATAGTTGTCCTCCAACATACCACAGGCTCTTAAAAAGCTCCCCTTCCACATTATCACAACTTCCTTTCTTAGCCTTTTCAGCCTGAGTGCTGCCCACAAGGTCAGCCCTGCCCCTTGAAATGTGGTGTCTCAATGAAGAAGAAGTAGCCTGGTGTAGTAGCTCTGTCAGCAATTAAAGGTGCAGTGGTCCTCACTGGAATGTACAGACCAGTGTATGTGGACTGATCGAAATCATTGAGTTAGTTCACCTCAGCTGAGATAACGTGAGGTCTACCACCACTAAGTCCGTTTAAAGTCTTTGGATCCAGGAATGAAAATCAATCTTGTTAATGAGTTACCCATCTTCTCTTTCCCTTTGGAAATCTGTTTTGGGTAATAACCAAGCTGTTTAGCCACTCACACAAACAAATATTGGCTATACATACGGCGTCACAGAGTCTGTATTTGCACATAATCAGAAAGTGTGGGTATGGTGCCAGCAATGTTTCAGCTGTCAATTGTGATGGATGGAAAATGACAGGCATTGGGCGATAGATTTTGTGATTGTGGTTGGTGGGTGATGTTTTCTGCTGTCAGTAAGTACTTGCCAGGTAAAACTTCCAGCTGCTCAGACTCACAAATGAGGATTTTCTAAAAAAATCATTCATAGGATGGGTGCAGTGATGGCTATGTCAGCATTTATTACCCATCTCTAATTGCTCAGAGGGCAGTTAAGAGTCAACCACATTGCTGTAGGTCTGGAGCCACATGTGGGCCAGACTGGATAAGGGAGGCAATTTCCTTCCCTGAAAGACATTAGGGAACCAGATGGGTTTTCCCAATAATTGACAATGGATTCATGGTCATCATTGGGCTCCTAATTCCAGATACTTTTTCCTCTTGAATTCAAGTTTTACTATCTGCTGTGGTGAGATTTGAACCCAGGCCCTCAGAACATTAGCTGGGTCTCTGGATTAATAGTCCAGTGAAAATACCACTAGGTCATCACCTTCCTTTACTTGGAGCAGGGAGTTGAAGACAACTGGAGTCTCCAGAACTGAACTTTACCATAATAAAGGAACTAGTCTCAGCTCCAAAAGACACTCACAAAGCTTGACACCATTCCCCGACAAAGCCAACCGCCTCACTGGCACTCCATCCAGCACCTTTAACATTGATTCCCTTCACGACCGATGCACAATAACAGCAATGCGTACCAACCATAAGATACACTAGACCAAGCCTCTTTCAATACCACTTTCCAAACCTGAAATCTATAAGATCTCCACCAAAGGCAGCAGATATTGGAAACAGCAGGTTTCTTTCTAAGTCACACATCAATTAAAAGCAAAATGCTGGAAATCTGTAATCAAAACGAAGTGCTGTAGAAGCTCCTCAGGTCTGAAAGCATCTGTGGATAGAGAAACAAAGTTAATATTTCTGTTATGAGTTAATGGGTTTGATATGACAGTCCTTCAGAACCTCCACAGATGCTACCAAACCTGCTGAGTTTGTCTAACACTTTGTGTTTAGGTCATACATAATCCTGACTTGGAACTGTATTGCTGTTCCTTCAAACTTCTGGACTGCCCTTCCTGATAGCACTGTGGATGTACACACACCTAATGACTGCAGCAATTCAAGAAGACAGCTACAACCATCCTGTCAAGGCCAATAAGGACTGATCTTCCCAGGTATGTTCTAATCACACATGTGAACAAAAATAATATTCTGGACAGAGTGGGGAAAGGAACGAAAAATAACTTTCTTCTTTCCTTAGATTAGTACACACAGTCATTGTCGTAGAGATGTACAGCACGGAAACAGACCCTTCAGTCCAACACGTCCATGCAGACCAGGTATCCTAAATAAATCTAGTCCCATTTGCCAGCATTTGACTCACAACCCTCTTAAACCCTTCCTATTCATATATCCATCAAGATGTCTTTTAAATGTTGCAATTGTACCAGCCTCCAACTCTTCCTCTGGCAGCTCATTCCATACACGCACCACCCTTGCGTGAAAAAGTTGTCCATTAGGTTCCGTTTAAATCTTTCCCCTCTCACCTTAAAACTATGCCTTCTAGTTTTGTACACCCCTACCCTGGGGAAAATCCCTTGACTATTCACCCTATCCATGCCCCTCATGATTTTATAAACCTCTATAAAGTCACCCCTCAGCCTCCAGCATGCCATAGAAAATAGCCTCGGCCTATTTAGCCTCTCCCTGTAGCTCAAACTCTCCAACCTGGCAATTTCCTTGTAAATCTTTTCTGAACCCTTTCAAGTTTAACAATATCCATGCAATAGCAAGGAGACCAGAATTGCCTGCAGTATTCCAAAAGTGACTTAACCAATGTCCTGTACAACCACACATGACCTCCCAACTCCTATAATCAATGCTCTGACCAATAAAGGAAAGTGTAACAAACGCCTCCTTCACTATCCTGTTTACCTGGGACTCCGCTTTCAAGGAACTAAGAACCTGCAACCCAAGGTCTCTTTGTTCAGCAACACTCCCCAGGACCTTACCACACAGAAGGAACACTAAGAAAGTAGCACCCATCCGGAGGATTGTTCCTTTGTAATCGTCTTTGGAAACAGGCTTTGCTACTGACTCAGAGTAACTGTCCATAGTACCTCTGTATAGAATGTATAGACATTTGTCATGGTTATGTTCCACAGTAACAATCACAATAGCCATTTTTAGTGTGACTCCATTTGTCAGTTTAGAGTAATATATCTCCCTATACAGCCCTGCACATAATTATTATATATAGGTGCATTGCATCAGCCCATAGTATATTCAGCATTGTACTAGATCATAACATCCAGTGGATTGGTCTACTCTATAGTTTGAGTCCATATTATACAGTATTTAATGCTGTTCTATAACACCAGCACATAATATACCAAGTGTTTCAGTAGTCTATTGCATTAATCATTTAGAGACATAACACGCTCTTGCTCCATAGTTTGGTGCACTCCACTCAAGACATGGAAATAGAGAAAATATTTGCACTAATTGCTTGCAGTTTTAGTTTAAAGGTATATAACTTGACCATTGATGTCTGTTCATGTTCTTATTCTCACCTAAGTTACAAATGGAATAATTTACAGAGTTTCTAAAACTTAAATATTTTTCATTCATCTCAGGTTGATGGAAACCGTTTTGGAAGTCTCCATGGAAAAACTGCCAACAAGTTATTAACTTCCATTCTTAAATTATTAGTTTGAACTAAGACCAAATATATAAAGCTTTTAAAGTACGTTACGTTGGAGAGTAGTGCATTTGATGTCATTCATATATTCAATGATGTGAATTGGATATTGTGCGAATAAGAAGATGCACTGTAAGCTTGAAAAATATAATTTTGATAAGCAGATCACTGAATCATTGCACTAATGAACAGAGAATGATAACCTGTCTCTAAGGAAATAAAATATAAAACAAATCATTTAAAGTATTGAAAATAAAAATTGGATCTGAAATTGTGAAACAATGTCGTATCCATCTCAAAATAGAGTGAGTCTGTGTTGAAATCGCAGGAAGAGGAACTTCGATAAAGGTTCTCCTGTTTGCCAAAGAAATCCCAGGAAAATCTCTGCAAATATTGCTTCTAACAATTTCCAAAGTTTTAACAGTTCTTCTGCCAAAGCTGTTGGAGAATAAATAGGAAAGGCTCTATGGAAATTGAGGCCTGTTAAGCTTTTGTACCGAGATATCTCTGTATTGAAATTTCAAAACTCATCAAAGAAAAATTCAAGAGTCAGATGAAGAGATGCTACGCTGTGAGTTCACACTGCTGTGAAGGAGAAGTCTGCGCTATTTAATATTAATAATGCAAATGCATGAATGAATTTTAAGAATATAAACACGGCATTACAGGCTGTGCCTGAACTGGTGTCTGGCATACGCAGATAGTCAAGACTATAGAGAATGACATGTTCAAAGTCTAAATCGGGGATGACATATGTGGTTCTCACTTGCTGACGCTGTTTATTTTCCTCATATACAACCCTGATGGTGCTAATGTGACTGTAAAAGATTGTGGAGACACATTCTCTGGTCCTGAATTTTCACCCCGTTTATTGTGTTATTCCCTGTCATAGACAATTCCGTGAAGTATACTGGGTGAATGAATTTGCACATTGAATAGCTTAGGTGCTGAACAAAATGGGCTCTAAAATAACAGCTTAGGTCCCAAGACACTTCAATGCAGAAGCAGCACAGCCCCTGAAGGCTCCAATCTTTATGAGGGCTGCAGGTTCTAGCCTTAACTCCTTTCTCTGTTATCCACTCAGGGTGTCTCTCATCCTCAACTGCAGTAACTCTTCCCAGAACCACCAGGGTCTGTGACACACAATGCCGCATTTTGCCAACAGACAGTGAATGTCTCACAGGAAGACCTCCTAAGAGAAAAGGCTAGAGTGACAAACATCTGGACAACACTATGCCAGAAGGGAGGTGGGTCTCTCACTCAGCGCCGATCTCTCAGAGTGTGGTGGAGGCAAGCCTAATCAAAACATTTACAAGTGAATTAGACTGCGATTTGTAAATGCGGAATGCGCGGGATTATGGGGAGAGGGCGAGAGAATGGAACGAAGTGAAATTTTCATTCAGAGAGAGCTGGCACAGAGACTAGGGGCCAACTGGCCTTCTTTGGGCTTAACAATTCTGTCTTTGGCCAAAATATCCTTTTTGTCAAGTCAACATTTTCTCTCTATCCATGAACATCGGTTAGGTATGTCATGTACTCTTCCAAGTCATTTGAGACTATACAAGGAGAATGGGGCAAGTGCTGAGGTGGGGTTGTCAAAATACATAATGATGGAATAAGGCTGTAGCATTGGAGATGAACTGAACTGAAAGAAAAAGAAGGGTGAAAAATCAAATGTATGTGAAGCTAGAATAAGTCACTCAAGTTTGGAAACTCTCAAAAATCTTGACCTCTACATGTCTACCTGACTCAGGAGACTAAAAGGGCAACAGCATTCAGTTTATGCCAGTCTAACCTTCCCAAAGTGTAGTTTGAAAGCAGGAAATTCCAAGGCAAGGTGCCACGTGTTCAGTTTAGGACACGAGAACGTAAGAACTATGAGCACGAGTAGGCAATCCAGCCCCTCATGCCTGCTACACCATTTAATACAATCGTGGCTTATCCCATCTTGCCCTCAACTTCACTTTCCTGCCCGCTCTCCATAACCCTTCAACCACATTACTAATTTAAAAATCTGTCTATCTCCTCCTTAAATTCACCCAATGCCCTAGCACTCTGGACGACAGAATTCCACAGATTCACAATCCCTTGAGAGAAGTAATTTCTCCTCATCTCTGTTTTAAATCTGCTATCTCTTATCCTAATACTATGATCTCTTGCTCTAGATTGCCCCAGAAGAGGAAACACCCTCTCTATTTCTACTCTGTCATCCCCTTTAGCATCTTATATGCCTCAATAGGTCTTGTCTTATTCTTCTAAACTCCAGACGGCATGGGCCTAAACTGCTCAGTCTCTCTTCATAGAACAAACTGTTCACTTCTGGAATCAATCTCGTGAGCCTCCTCTGAACTGCCTACAATATAACTACATCCCTCCCCAAGTAAGGAGACTAACATTGTATGCAATACTCTAGGCGTGGTCTCACTGATGACTTGTATAGTTGCAGCAACACTTCTCTAATTTTATATACCATTCCTTTTGCCATAAATTCCAAAATTCCATTTGTCTTCCTTATTACCTGCTATGTCTGCAATTCATGCACAAGGACACCCAGATCCCTCTACACCAAAGCAATCTGAAGTTTCTCTCCATTTCGATAGTAACCCCACCCTTATCCATGTTAAACTTCATCTGCCAAATTTTGGCCCATTCAAATATCTTATCTACATGTAAATTTCTTAACTTTCCATTGCAGCTTACTTTACCACCTATTTTAATGGCACCTGCAAATTTGGACATAGTACTTTCTATCGCTGCGTCCAAGTCATGAATATAGATTGCATAAAGTTGGAGCCAAAGACTGAACACTGTGGCACCCCACTAGTTGTGTCTTGCCAATCAGAGAAAGACCCATTTGTCCCTGACTCTCTGCTTTCTGTTGGTTAGCCAATCAAATGATTAGCCAAGCTAATAAATTAGCCCCAACCCCGCGTGATCTTACCTTTTGTTCTTACTGGATTCCGTTGGATTTGAGCAGATGGATTGTCAAAGCTGCCCATTCATGTTGAGTCCACTACTAAGGTGTAAAAAAGTTAACCCGATATATTTTTCAACTATTGTTAAGCCCAATGATACTATACACAGTGAAAACATTGAGTAAATTCTGGGCTCTGTTGTTTTTGTAAAACCTATGTATGCTTGGTTTAAAGCTTAGGTACATTCCGCCACACCATAAATACCAGCTAGGACTTGGGACTTAGGGTAACTTGCTCCAAGACTCCTCCAGTTTGCTCTGAATAAAACCATTAGGAGGTGTTCAAGTTACACGCCTGGTTCTGAGTTGCAATCTTCACCCAACAGCAGTGAGAGAGAGATCAGGAACCTGTGGTGAGTAAATCCAGCCTGTTTGACAACATGAGGTTAAATTTGATGTTGAGCTTACTAATGGGGCTAAAGCTCAGAAATTGTTACTTTATTAGCTGTTACTTCATAGATCCGTGCTCCTGATGCAGGTGCACACATATCGGGAGTGCATACTGAGGATTCACATGCAAATGTCAGTGCACAGCATGGAATATTTCTTTCATTGAAACTAAACTAGAACTTGTTTGTGGAGTATAACAATGGCCCAAGTGCCATCGTAAACCTCTTGCTTGCAAAATTATAATTAAAAGGGCATTAAGGCCCTATCTGTTTAGTAAAACCACCCCAGATCAGTGATCAGGAGAGACCAGGCCCATGGAGAGGTAACATCAAACTAAGTTGTGATGAGCTTTCATCATATTGAAACACATAAAAAACATATTGACGGAATGACCCTTGTAATTTTTTACGCTAAAACGCGGCAGCTGTGGCCTGTCCAGTTCAATGACATGTATTCCATTGCTTACAGATATCCCATTACTCTGTCCACCTTGATTTGAATGATCTAAAAGGACTGTACATTATGTCTGTCTTTATGTTGGGAGTGAGAATCCTGTGCATCTTGGAAATATAGGGAAGAGGGTTAGGTCAACGAACCCCTCAGGCCTGTTCTGCTGAAAGTGAAGCAATAAGATGTGTGCTGAGCAGATGTGAAACTGACTAGTTAGAGAGCTGGAAATCCATTCTCTTCATGACGCGATCTACTCTTATTTTGAACCTTTTGTCTACAAACTGAATCCTGCTGCAGCCCTGGCCGCACATGTCCTTCTTGCAGCCCTGCTCAGAAAGCTGGTTTGAGAAGCTTGCTGCAACACTAACTGAACCAAGCTCCTCCTCTACATTGGACATTGCCTTAAAACTACCAGCAAATCTCCAAATCTGTTCCGCATCTTATCTCTGCTCATTATCTAAACTGACTATGTGCATGCCCTCAATCTGATCTGGAAGCTTTCTGTCCTCACTTGCATTCCAATCCTGCATGACTATGATTCTTACCCAACTAGTACCCCATGCCTCTGTCAAAGCAATACAGCCTACAGTCATACCTGCTCTCTTCCTGACCCAGTTACAGCTGGAATTTTGCAATGGAACTGACCCTTGGCTGCTCTCTTTCAGGTCATGTCCTCTTCAACTGTTTCAGGGAAAGGCAGCACATGATATAGACAGGAAAAAATGGCAAATATGGACAGGGAGAAAAGTGTACAGGAGCAAAGGAAAGAGGAAATAACCAATTATACAAGCATAGAGAGAGAAACAGAAATACGAAGACATCAGAACCCACACAAAATTACTTGCTCTGACTCTCTGCCAGCAATGCCCCCACATTAATGAATGGAAGGGAGGGCAAAGCCAACCATTCATATAGTCTCAAAGTACAATAACATATTCATTCCTCTGGTTTGAAAAGTATAAATAAATAAATTGAGCAAATAGCAGTCCGCAAACCTCTAGATTTGAATTTGCAGAAACTAAGCTAATATAGATTGGAAGCACAACAGTGCGTGAATACTTGTGATGCGTAGCATTGTAAAATAAAGCTTAGACAATGTCACATTTGTGTGAATAGAAGGGAGGTGGTGTTGGATTTGCTGAAAGGTAAAGTAAAGATTTGTATTCATTGTTGAGAAATGACAAGACTCCTGTTAATGTGAATGCAACTGAACTTGTTGTAAGTGGATGAGAGACATAACATGATGCTGATGCAAAGGCTTGTGAATTAAAATTGTGGTTCTAGACATGTACCTAAAGAATGAGGAAAGATAATAATAATTGAATTAGGAATAATGGCAAAGTAATCAGCAGTGTTGATTTTCCCTGCTCCTCCACCAGCTTTCCTATGCTGGTAGGAGTATGTGATTTAGGATCAGGAATAGGTCATTTGGCCCTTTGAACCTGGACTACCATTCAGCACAATCATGGCTAATCTGACTACTCCACTTCCCATCTACCCCTGAGAGCATTTCACCTCCTCGCCGAGTAAGAATCTATCCAACTCTGCCTTAAAAATATTCAAAAACTGTCCTTCAACTGCCTTTTGAGCAAATGGGTTCCAAAGACTTATGACTCTCTGTCAGCAAAAGCTTCTTATCTCTGCCTGTAAATGGATAATCCATTACTTATAAACATAGATCCTGCCTTCTCGATTCTGAAACCAGTGCAAACAAACATCCACCTGTCAAATCTCCTCAAGATCTAATATATTTCAATTGCATCACCTCTTACTGTTTTAAATCCCAGCAGAAAGAAGGCCAGCCTGTCTAACAGTTCCTTCTGAAATATTTTCACCATTAATATTGATATATAAGGCTGTGGTACTAAACATACCTTGAAAATTTCGGGCTTGTTCAGTCATATGCATTTATTGTGTATATATATCATATAAATGTATTCTTCATACCATGTTGAGGCTTAATTTCTGTTGATCAACCTCTCTGGCCCTGAAAATTTTCTTCCAGAAAGTGTGGAGTCTCATGGATTTTAAATGCCAGTTCTTGTTTGAGATTTCAACTAAATTAGAATGAAAACTTCTACAATTTTTCTATCTCTGTTAGCAACATCACTCTCAATTTCATCTTTATGTTGTTTTGTACATAATTTATCATTGAATTAAATGTTCTAACATATACAGCTAATATGTAATATAGGTTTAGAGTCTGTTCTAAAAGTTCGATTCCCTCAGTTTCTGGGTGCTAGGGCCAGAAATCCTGACTGGTTGTGCCTGTTCAGATTAAACTGAGCAGCACACAGATTTGGTCTACCTATCTTAAATGACTGTATTATCTGACTGAGCAGGTCCCATACTGCTCACTTTTTCTCAATGTTGCCAATTGCCTCTGTACTTACAAGACAGTCTAGAACAATTGTTCACTATGATGTGGTATAGCTGGGCCCTGCCTTTCTTTAAGGTACACTGCACTGCAGAATATTGCTACAATTTAAGTGATGGAAATGTGAACATAGTGGTAAAGGGAAGGAATGAGGGAGATGAATATACCACGAGAGGCATCAGTGATGGAGGTGAGCAGAAGGAGAGATGCCATGGGTCCAAATGGGACTTCCCTTGAAAGGGCATGGGAGAAGGTAGCCAAGGATGTCAATTCCCGGAGCCAAGACCCAAGGATCCAGGGCCACATCAGGTTTGATGATCTCGTGTGCGTGGTCAAAGTCTCTCTAAATGATACCTGTGCTCCATCATATCACCAAACTCTCTCACAGTGCAATGGACCACATTCCCATCATTCAACCTTTACCTATTCTTGGCAATCAAGATTCACACCTCACATTCAGATATCCCCTTCACTCACCAGCTAGTTTCAAACACACCTCCTAGTGCCTCGACATGTGTAGCTAGTCAACCATGGGAGACATATCATCCAAACACAGTGTGACACAATTGCTGGTGTTCTGCCTTTCCCTCAGCAGACAGTTATAGAATCATGGAATCCTCTACAGTATGGAAGCAGGCCATTCAACCTATCGAGTTCACACAGACCCTCCGAACAGCATCCCACCTGGACCCACCCCCTTACCCTATCCCTGTAACCCTGCATTTTCCCATGGCTAACCCACCTAGCCTGTACATCCCTGGACACTATGAGCAATTTAGCATGGCCAATCCACTTAACCTGCACATCTTTGGACTGTGGGAAGAAACCAGAGCACCCAGAGGGAACCCACACAGACATGGGGAGAATGTGCAACGCCACTCAGTCACCCGAGGGTGGAATTGAACCTGGGTACCTGGCGCTGTGAGGCAGCAGTGCTAACCGTTGAGCCACCATACTGCCCCAATAGTTGGACCTATTATTGAGAGGAGCAGAGCAAAACTGATAAGGGTCATGGGCTACCTGCATCTCCTGACCCTTGCAGAGAAGATGGCTTCCTGTATCAGTCGGGCTGGCTGAAATTGAGACAGGATATAGACTGATGCCATATTCCTGTATAATGCCACTTCTCAGCTCAGAGCGCACCCTTATCCTGACATCTGGCATGATCAGAAGCTGCAGGTGGAATCAGCATGGGTTGTTTTCTTCCTGCTCCCCTTCCCTCACATCGACCTGCTTGCTGCTCATAAAGTCTGGGCTTCAGTTAATCTTTGAAAAAGGGAGACAAAAGTAAATGGAACCATTAGAGGGGAATTATCTGGCTGAGTAAACATGGAAGTATCTCAATCAGACACCACAAAGGAGAATGATGCAGAACTGACACTGAAGGAAGAAAAAGCTGGTTTTAGGCAGAAGGACGTAAATTACAGCAACTGCCAGTGATGAGGCAGATTTTGGAGAGATTTACAGGGTACAACATCTATTGTTACACCAACCTCTTATATTTTAAGTAAGCATTCAATACCGTACGGTGAGAAGGGATATGTCATGTCTTCAGGATGCGAGGTGTTCCTGAGAAAGTGTCAGACTGATAGCAAACCACTGTGACACTGCCTCATTAGAATGCACAGGAAGCCACCAGAATGGTTTAGATCAGCAGTTGTTGGGGTGAGACAAGGATACACACCACTGCCTAATTTATTTAACCTTGCACCAGGAAGACTTATGAATCTTACCCGAAATAGTGATGTTCGAGGAATCTCCCTAACTGGCAAGATTTTAAACAATCTCAAATTTGCTAATGGGATTATGCTTAGAGTAACATCGAAAACAGATTCACAGTGAAAAAGAAATAGAGGAGGCGAATGTGGATAGTAAATAGATTTCAGATTAAGGAGGCAAAAGTCATGACTTTTGGAAGGCATTAGGTAAATGAACAGATGGAAAAGTTTGTGTTTCTGGGTGGGTTAGTGCCAGAGAACGGGAGTTGCAAAGAAGTTAGAAGGATTTGACTTGCTTCTGCTACTTTTGGAAGATTAAGGAGGATGTGGAATCCTATAGATATATGGGGGAAACAGAGGTAAGATGAAGTGATAGTTATCTCCAGATTATTATCTGGACCTGGTGGCTGAAACTTGTGAAAAGTTAACAAGATTAACGTACTAGAAGTAGGAGATACATTTGCTGAGCGAAATGCTGGGGAAGTTCAAGATTCCAAGTTGAGAATTTCAGAATAATAACATAGCTCACACAGAAGGTCCAAGAAAGATGAATGATTGTTTTGGCAGGTTTCCAAGAATAGAAACAGTTGAATCATCTTTCTAGAGTTACATGGAACAAAAAGTAAGGGAGGCCATGGACATTCAATGTCAACACTGACTTGTCACACCATGGGAGTTCATCATGGAGTGAATTCATTCAGCTCATTGCCATTACTAAACTGATGGACTGAAATTTGGATCTAAGAGGCTGGGAACTGTGAAGGAAACTAAGCAACTTTTGACTGAAAGAATAGCAGATTTCCCCATGTGTTAGAATACCAAGCCATCTGAACGTTGTGAATCGTGGGATCCTCCTGACTTCTATATGTGGATTTGTGCTGGATCAAGGGGAGGGGGAGTTAGAGGCACTTATCTTCACAGTTTCAGATACAAGTCCTGACAGGCCTTGCCCCAGAGAGCTCACAGATAATGCACAGAACTTAACACCCTCCCCTGAGGTAAATTTGGATGTAGGGGGCATTTAATGGGCAATGTGAGGGTGAGGGTGGGGTTCCCTTCTTGCCACTGCGCCAATTAAGTCTGAGGTGGGACGTTTTGAGGACGGCTTGCCTGCTCCAACGTTAATGAAGCATTTTAAGTGGGTAATTAATGCCCATCAGTGGCTTTGAGCCAGCAGTAGGTGGTGCATTTGCCACACTGTATTCCTGACACAGCCACAGCCTGTTGTGTTGGCTTGTGAGCTCCAGGGAGGGGGAAGGTGGGTCCCTGGCTGTTAGGAACTCAGTGCTTGTTCAAGAGACCCCACCTCAGACAGGGGGAGGGAGCCAGTAACAATTAAACCCTCTGCCTTTTCCCCGACCGACAAAGTCGGTGACCCTCACGTAGCTGAGCCCCAGTCATTGGCTAATCCTGGGCCTTCGGTGATGCATGGCTGGCACTGATGGCAATGAGAAGGTGCCAGCCTCTGACTGCCCAGTGAAGTACCTGGTAGGGAGTGCTGCGCTGCTGCAGGTACAGTCCCTCAGAGGAGAGGTCAAACCCAGGTTCTGCCTATCCCCTCAGACGAACACATTTTCTCTGGTGCTTTGGGCAAAAAAAAACCTTCCACCCAACACTCGCCAATCACAGGCGATTTACGATTTATTTATTACATTGTCTGTTCGGAGAGCCTTGCTGAGTGCAATTTAGTGACTACAGTCCCTAACATAACACTTCAAAAATGTATTTCACACACATTGAGACATCCGAATGTGAAGCTACGGTGCTCACAGTAACTTTTTCATCGGGGAAGGCTGGCTGTGACAGTAATTGTTTGGAAGTTCGGTCCTTTCCCTGTGAATTGTTCTGCACGGGAGAAAATCCGATGAAAAGGGGAAATAATCGCTCGGGAGACCTCCTTGAGAGGGCAGCCTGCTGGCAGGTGCAGACAGCTTGTAGCTAAATAGTCCTTTTGGAGCAGGTTTAAAGCCAAGCTTCCTGTCACATGCTCGGAGTAATCCGATCTCTTTCTGTGTGTGTGTTTCTCCCTCCCACTCCTCAGGCTCTTTTTTAGGTGTTGCTCTAGTTAGAGATCAGAGAGGCGGCACTAACCAAGCAACCTGACTTACCCACTTTGGAGTTGCCGATTTGCCAACTCCCTTCCTCCTCTCTCCCACTGGCTTCTTCCTCATCTTTTCCCCAGCCCCAGACAGCCTGTCCTTACTGCACTGTCTCTCTGTATCCCTCTCTCTGTCTCTGCAGCCGGCTCCGCGATGGGTTCTGGGCTGGACGCGCGAGCCCTGTGCATGGCATTCGGCTTCTTGTTCACTCTCGGATGGGCAGAGTTGAACACCGGTGAGTCACTTTACTTCACTTTCCTGAGGGGTACAGCGTTTAAGCGGAGCAGGCTGGGGCCAGGGTTAACAGGCAACGGTGTGTGTGTATATGTGTGTGTGTGGTGGCGGTCAGTTTCTTATCTCTGACTCTCCCTCTGACAGCCCAGCTTCTGCTAGCACAGCTCCCATTCCTACCTCCTCCGTCTGGGAGAAACAGTGAGTGGGACAGACTGCATTGTTCATAGCCAGAGAGAGAGAGAGAGAGATAGAGAGAGAGAGAGAGAGAGATGGGTGCTTGGAGAAAGTGAGAGATAAAGAGAGGGAGAGACAGAGAGAGACAGCGCTAGGTGGTTGGAGAAAGAGAGAGAGATACAAATAGAGAGAGGATGAGATAGAGAAAGATTGATAGAGAAATAGAAATAAAGAGTGGGATATGTGGTTGCAGAAAGAGATAGTGAGAGAGGTTAAAGAGAGGGGGAGATAGAGAGAGAGCTAGGTGATTGGAGAAATCGAGAGATAGTGAGAGATAGAGAAAGAGAGAGGTAGGTGGAGGAGACAGAGAGAAAGGCAAGGCTCCGGATCGATCACTGTCAGCTTGGCTTCCAACTTTGTAAAGGCAGTGGGTGTGCTGTGATCTTCGGCATGTACTTACACAGACGGCGTTAGGCTGGGAGTCACATTCAGGGGTAGATGGGGAGCGAAATGAATGGCTGGCTTTGTCCTTGTATATGTCTAAAAATATATCGACAGAAACTCGACAGCTAAATGTGAAGATAGAGAAGTATCGATATGGATCAATAAATACATAGATAAATAGCTCAGTATATAGTTATGACTGACATGACTGATAAATCTATGAAGTAGATAGTTAAGCATGTGGTCGATTTGAGAAGTCATCTTTAATAGACCTCTGTATGTTTATGTATGCAATAAACGGAGAGGCACATAGACGGGCACACATTAATGGACAGTGCTAGGTTACTGAGTGCATTGCTGTGTACTGTGAGGAGGGGACTATCCAGAGTGACAAACCTGTCAGTGTCCGGCGGTAACTTTCACAACCATCCCTTTCGGATGCTGCAGTGATGTGTCTGATTAAAGCTGGTCAGATTCAGGATCAGGGGGCTCTTGACAGAGATTCCCCTGAACTCCATATCCCACCCGGATCCCCCAGTCAGTCCCGGGTCAGCTGGGCCGGGGGGAGGAGGCACACTGTGGACTCTAAATCTCATGTCGGTTTTCAAAGGGGGATCAGAGCTCCTGCACATGCGACTGAAGCTCAGCAAAGCCATGGGTTTTATTCTGACCCCTCATTAACGGTGCAATCTGCAGCCCCAGGCTTCCGACTCGTTCATGGAAAGCTGCTTTCTGTCTGTCTCTCTCTCGAACCGTTCTCAGTATGTCACACACCATCTGGGGTGGTGAGCTGAGCCGGGCTAAATTTGCAGCTCCCTGACGCGCTGCTTTCGGAGCACAGTCTGTTTGCATTGTTTGTCCATTCTAGAAAGACTAGCAGCACACAGGAAATCTACACTCCATTCTGCATCAAAACATTTACAGTAATCCTTCCCCCCCCGCCCCCCACCCCCAACAAATACCACCACCTCTTACAACAAAGTTCCTTCTGTCCATCATCTATTTTCATGTACAAAGCAGATCTGTTTGAAAAGGAAGCATTCATTGGAGGACAGTGAGTAGAAGGAACGGCGATGGACCGATCGGTCTCCCGTGTTGTAAAATTCATTGATGCGGAATCGTTTCGTAAATAAAAACGGAAAGGTCCCTTCCTTTCTCCTTGTGTTTCACTTCACTGCCTGGTTAAGGTTGCAGAGAACTGGCCTGAGCTTGAAGCTCCGAGTTTCCACCCCACCCCCCGCCCCCCGGAATCCGGACTGCGTTACTCTGGCCTTTCCGCCAGATGTGGGGGTCCTCATGGGGTAGGGACTTTGGGAAAGCAGGCTGTAGTTCTCCGACGGGGGTCTGGAGATCCCGGCCGGGGATGCGCGTGCTAGACCCAAAGGATCCAGCACAGCGGTGGTGCCTTATGCAGTCAAATAGCCGAACGACAGGCCATTCTCCTGACGCTCATTGGAACGACTCAGCTGAAGCATCCGGCCGCCGTTGACATCAGTGAGACGTCCCAGCAAGAGCCCAGGCCTTGGGAATAGGAAGGGAAGGTTGCTGCATCATTAGAGAGAAAACAGAATAACTGCTTCAAGGCAGCGCTGTTAATCAGGCATGTTTCTCAAATGTAAGGAAGCATCAAAAAGTCTACAGAGTCATTGAGGACAGGCCACTGTGGCTGTGGAAGTCATGCTATCTCCCCACTCAGCAAACAAGTCACACCCTTCTCTCTCCAGGCCTGGAGTCCTGCAAGTTTATTTCCTTCAAATGTCCATCCAATTTATTTCCGAAATTATTGACTGCCTTCATTTCCACCACCCCTTGGGCACTGAGAGCAAAGTCACACATCACCTCACACTTCCCCTGCATCTCTTCCCGGAAATCCATGCCTCTTACTCCTTGTTGTTACAGCTAATGGGTAGGTTTGTCTTTACTATAGCGTCCAAATCTGTCTACCTCGATCAAATCTCTCAGTCTCCTTTGCTCCAAGGCTTTTCGGATCTAACCTTGTGACACACAAACCCCCAATCCTGAAACCATTCTGATAAACCTCCTTTGCACACTCTTCAGGACCCACACATTTAACAGGAACAATTAGTTTAAAGTATTATACAGAAAGAACATAAATGCCAATTTTACTTTGGAACCTTCTATTTGTAATACTTTAAATAATTATATTTTACTCCAAACCACACTGTGGCTTTACACGTAAGTGCTAATCATTTCTTGAAGTGACAGTGTCATGATAATTAATCTGGTGATAGTAATGTAGTGATTAAGTAACTTGGCCAGTAATCCAAGAGCCATACTAGTAATCCAAGAAACATCAATTTAAAATTCACCGTGGAAATTTGAGAATCTCGATTTTGATTTTTGTTGATGTTAGTAAGGAGCTGTCATTTTGAAGTAAGCCACCTCCAGGATCACTAATGGCCCCTAATGTTACTTTCAACAAAAAATGAACCTGCTGGAGAAACTCAGCAGCTCTGACAATATCTGTGCAGAGAAAACAAGAGTTAACTTTTCGAGTCCAGTGACCCTTCAGTTTTGACTGGCCTTGAAATGTTAACTCTGCTTCCTTGCCACAGACCCTGCTGAGTTTGTCCAGCAGTTTCTGGTTTTGTTTCAAATCTTCTGCATCTGCAGTTCCCTGTTTAATTTTAGGGACATTACCTAGTCTGATTTATATGTGACTGCATTCCCATACACGTGACTGGCACTAACTTACCATTAGTGAGCCACTCTTAAATTAATACTCGTGAATTACAGAGATCCAGCAATTCATTCTCAAAGCAACAAGAGACAGACAGTAAAGCAGACTTTCTAGCAATACCCCCTCCCTGGAATGCTCTTTGATATCAACACCAATTTTGCTTCTGTGCAGCTGCAGTTGGCTTCTGTTCTGACAAGCACTGCTGGCATCACAATCAGAATCAATGTTGAGTAAAAGCACCTCATCAAACACTGAGAGGGAACGAAACAAACAGACACCTGGAGAGATTTCAAGGCAGTAATCTAATCTCGCAACTTCAGATCATGATTATAAACAGCTCAAGCTTTGCTCGTGAAATCTGTCATGTCGGTATACCCTTCAATTAGACTAGTGCATTGTAATCCTTTCCAGATAGCCATTATTTCTACAAACTGAATGCGTAAATAAAAAGGAATGAGTTATGTTCATTTAACTCTCATTCCTTACCATTGATCCTATAGAAATGATGGTTCAATGCCAGAATAATCTTGTCAAATGTCTTTAGTTCCCACCTCGCAAGATTTGCACTGTTTCAGGAGACTGGTAAGAATTGTTAACCGTATGAAATATGAGTGAAGTATGAGACTCAATTACGAAAAGAGAGTGATCTCTCTCCAGTAATGTTTGTGTTTAGATGATGACAGTGTCTTGCCATTACCAATGTTCAAATACCATGTATTCGAGTACCAATGTTACACAGGCAGATAGACCAGCTATTCTTTGGTTGCGTATTCCCCAAGAAATGGATGAGTTTAATCCACAATGTTATTAAGGGAAAGATTTTAGCCAGGACAACAGGGGGAGCCTCTTGGGATCTTTAATGTTCATTTGATTAAGCAAACTGTGCACAGTCCAACATCTCATTTAAAGAATGTTATTTTTTACAAGGCAAAAACTCCAGTTGTATTGCATTAAATATCACCCTTGCTTATGTCTTATGTTTCCTATGAACTGAAACCATGGATTTCAACCTCAAACTTTCAGCCATCCGAATGAAAACTGAGTGGTGGTAATGGAAATAAGTCCATCATTGTAAGGTTTAGAAGCATGTTTAAGCTTGTAACGTACCCTTCCCATTCAAATACCATTTAGAAAGCCTTATAAAACACTTGCAGCCATCTGTTACTCCCTATGTAATGCATACTTACTTACTGTGTAACATACCAACTTGAAAGGCATGATGTTTGCCTATATCACCTTGTGTAACATTGTTTTGCCTATGAGTCTGCAGCTTAGTAAAATTTGCTCTTTCCTAGCTGGTTCCTGGGTTTGAATCCACACCAGGCAAGGAGAATAAAAGTTTTCTTTTCAGCTGTATGTGAAATTAGTGGGTTTATTGGTAAAGTGGGCATAGGCTCACTGAAGAATGGCTCCCCTCTGTTAGCCTCAATGATCATCCCTGTAACCTGATTTATGATGGGGTATTGAGATCATTTACTGAAAGCTTGAGATGACCTGAAAGAAAATCCTTATTAGTCTATCCCAAAATCCACCGGCTAAGGATTAGAGGAGACGCAATTTAATTTGAAAGATAGAATTAGCGATCTGATTCATGTATTGGATGCATAACATGCTGTGATGCTTCTTGCTTAATGCAGAGGCAGGTTTGTGAAGTGAGTTACACTAAATTATTTCCAAGCAGTTTGCAGTTTCATTTTAAGTCAAGTTCTAAGCAACAATACTGAATGATGACAGTCAATTTTCGCACTGTGAGGAAATGGGTGAGTGGACTCTGTTTGAAAAGCCCCCATATCCTCTACCTCCTGTTAATACACCCAATGTGAAAAAGTTCTTGCCCCTTCTCCACCCATTATAAACCCCACATGGAACTGCTGCTCAGTCCTCAGTCAGCCACTATACTTTATTTATGAAATTTGGACTTGATCCTCCAACCTGTTTTTGAGCAGTGATTTGGAGCATAATCCAGATGACCAAAACATCTCAAAACAATGTAGGGAACCCTCTATTTCTAAATCTTTGTTTACAATAACTTAAAATATCTCAGAGCTTAAAGAATTTCAAAACACCTGTTTTTTTTTGCTGGATCCCAGATCCTTTCTGAAACATTTCCCCTGTGGTGTTGACACTTGTCTCAATAGTTCCAGACAGGTTTAAGTGATCAAGCAAGTATTACAAGGATCAATTGTCTCATCAACACAGATGAAACAAACTATTAAACACATTGCATTATTTCAGTTCACCTAAACTGCAGCTCAGACTTCAGCTTAACATTGTACTTTTAAGATAGCATCGAGAACAATTATCTTAGTCTAGTTTGAAATGTCAAAACTGTGCATTCTAAACTTGACTTGAATATATGATCTTTTGAGGTTTAAACTGCTGGTTGAACAAATCTGCAACTTGTGCATCACAATTGATTGCAACTTCTCATTACTACAAACAAAAACAGATAGAATCATAGAATGAATACAGCACATGAGAGGTTCATTTGGCCTAGTGTGTACATGTTAGCTTTTTGCAAGAACAGCTCAGCTAACCCTGTCTCTCAGTGTTTTCCCCATAGATCTGCATTTATCTCCCATTAGATGAATATATAATTCTCATTAGAATTTTCCTCCACCACTCAGCATGTGCATTTTAGATCCTGACCACACATATGTCATAGAATCCCTACAGTGCAGATAGAAGCTATCCAGACTATCGAGTCCACACCGACCCTCCAAACAGCATCTTGCCCACGTCAACGCCACACTCTATCCCTGTAATCACACATTTACTGTGGCTAATCCATTTAGCCTGCACATCTTTGGATTGTGGGAGGAAACCAGGGCACCTGGAGGAAACCCACGCAGACACAGGGAGAACGTACAAACTCCATACAGACAGTCCCTGGCATTGTGAGGCAGCAGTGCTAACTACTGTGCCGCCATGCTACTGTAAAGAGATTTTTGTTGTTATTGCTGTTGATTCTTTTTCCAATCACCTTAAATCAGTTTTTCCTCTGATTCTCAATCTTCTACCAACCAAACAGCTGATGTTGTCTCCCTGTTTAGTCAGTCCATACTCTTCAGAAACGGTCCTCTTAAACTTTCGTTTTCCAAAGAGATCAACCCAACTTCTTCATTCCAGCCACAAAGCTGAAGTTCCTCACTCAGAAACCTGTCCCATGATTTTCTTTCTCACCGTTTCTAATGCCTTCATATCCTTTCTCAACTATGGCACTCAGAACTGGACACTATTTCCAGTTGAAGCCAAACCAATACAGGTTAATCGTGACCACTTTTCTATTTTATTCTACGGCCTTGTTTATAAAACCCAGGAATGTGTATGTATTATTAATCCCTTTCAATATATGCCTTGCCATCACCAAGGTTTTGTGCATTTATACCTCCAGGTCACTCTGCTCCTGTATCCTGTTTAGAATTGTAACCTTTCAGTCACATTGCTTCTCCCTATCTTGCTCATGCTACCAAAATGATTCACTTTGCACAACTCTGCATGAAGTGCCGTCAGCCGCTTGTCTGCAGATTGCACTAGCCTGTGTACTTTTGAAATTTAACACTATTGTCTTCACCAATTACAGTGAACACCTGTGTTCATAATTCTTCCAATTTTTGTGACATCCACAAATTTTGAAATTTGTCCCATACATGCTAGTCTGTGTCATTAATATATATCAAAAAAATAGCAGATGCTAACACTGAACTTTGCAGAATTCTCAACATAAACCTTCTGTCAGTTGAAAAATCCACACCCTGTGTCCTTCACTCGACCAATTTCATGTACCCTCTCTCTTTAATTCCATAAGCTCTAACCTTTGTTTGCAAGCCTGATCTATGGAACTTTATCAAATACCTTTTGACAGTCTATTAACCATGTTACCAACATAATTCACCCTGTTACCTTAACAAAAAGCTCAAACCAGTTAGTTAAACATGATTTGCCTGAAACAAATCCATGCCGGTTTTTCCTAATTAACCATATTTGACCAAGTAACTATTAGTTTTGCCCTGAATGATCATTTCTGAAAGCTTCCCCCACCTCTGAAGTTAGGCCGACTAGCCTGTCATTGCTCTGTTTATTGTTATGATGCTTCTTAAAAATAAGATTGTAACCTTTGCAATTCTGAAGCCTTTTGGCACCATCATGCTATCTGATTAGGATTGGAAAATTTTAGCCAGTACTTCCATAATTTCCACCCATATTTCCTTCTGTATCCTCGGATGCATTCCATTAATCCTGATGCCTAATCAACTTTAAGTACAGCCAGTCCTGCTACTATTTCCCTGTTCTCAATTTTAAGCCCATCAAATGTCTTAAGTCTGAAGAAGGGTCTAGGCCCGAAATGTCAGCTTTCCTGCTCCTCTGATGCTGCTTGGCCTGCTGTGTTCCTCCAGCTCCACACTTTATAATATTGCATTTCCCCACAGTTTTATCACCTCATTGAAAGTAATGAAAAACAAATGAGAACAAATTTGGCTCATTGTTACAGAACGATTTTTATGGACCTATTGATTTGGGCAAGGTATTTTAGGAAAATTGATCCCACAGGATTTGTGTGAATATAGTAATGTGTTTTAGTCAAGGCAAGATCATCAGCTCACTTCCTGTGCATTATTTTTTTCCCACCCCGTGAATATCTTGGCATTACAAAAATTTTAAACCACAAATCCCGCCAGATATCAGAGACTTTTTTGAAATCCTTAATGTTTCCTGTTTGGTTACCAATTCTGGAAATTTGTTCCATATGTTAATCGTTCTTCTGCTAATTGTTTGTTTACTTTAGGTTTCTTTATCATGAATCTGTCACTAATTTTGGAAATCTAAGAAGAATCATACTTCCGTCCAACATATTGAACTCCTTCATAATTCTAAAATAACCAATTGTGCCTTCTCTTCGACTCCTCAAATTACCTGAGTCCCAGCCTACAGACTGTGGAATTAACAATGGAAAATTAAACTTAATCTCAACGTCTGGCACACTTATGCATCCAGTTGTTAATTGCACAAACGTAGACCACTGTAATAAAGAAGGTAGGGAATGACAAAGAGGAATTCTGCAGGTACTGGAACAAGGCATGCTGTTAGGATAGTATGTGACAACTCAATATCAGACTAGCGCCATAACTGACTTTGGATGGCTTCTTGATATCACTGAGTGAAATGCATCAGTTTCCCAGACTGTTATCTCCCAAGTAATGGTCACTGAAATTCGCTGATTTCATAAAATTAGATGCAGTTATTCCAAGTGACCCCCCAAGGTTCAGTGTTTAGATGAAATTTATATACAGTACAATATTTGATCTTATTGTTAATGATGGCATTTAATAGATTACGGCCTTGGAATTGTTCCCAACTATCCATTGCATTCCATGAACTGAAATATTTTGTAAGTGTGTAAGCAAATATTGCATTAGAGAGGGTGCATTGAGCCAAACAGTTTAAAGGGGGAACCATAAAGCATGCTGATTACAATTGACCATCATGCTAATGACTGATAAGTACTTTCCACAACTACAATAGATTTTTACGTTAACTACAAGCAGTTGATGCTATAGATTTTTCTATGGATAATCTGCCTTATATTCCACAACTTTACTTGAGTTGCTCTTGGCCTAGGTATCAGCCTTGCTCAACCTGATGATATTTTTCCAATATTTGCCCGTTTCATGATAAGGGATTTTGCAAATTATTGCTTCCATCCTTGTTCTGAATGAGCAGTGCGACATGCGGACATTTCTTTTCCCAAATCAGAGCTAATCATTCCTAATCATTAATACAGGATACTGGCTTGACACGACAATTGTAAAGGTATGTCAAATGTGTCTACTGTTACATCCTGATCTTTCTTTGCATCAGTCTCTGTGGTGCAATCTGTCAGTGTGTTTAGCTGAAAGGCTTGTGGTTTGAGACTATGCAGGGCTGAAACCTTCAGTGCTTGAGGGCTTTTGTCGCTCAATGGTAATGCTCTTGCCTCTGAGCTCGGAGGTCTAGGTACAACTCCCAGCTGCATCCACAGCTGTGCTATAACATATCTGAGCAGGTTGATTACAGATATTTACATCCTGAATTTTTTTCCTCCAGTAGTGCATGAACGAGGTTAAGAACGCTTTGTTCATTTGATACATGTTGAAGTTGGTTGGATTAAAGATGAATGTAATTGTGTGCATATGGATTTCATTGGATAATTTCAGGAACGGAATTCATCTCCTGGGGTGGACATTGAGGAGCAATGCGTAGCAGAATTTGGAATCTGTCCTAAATAGCTGTGAACATTGAGATAATTTGAGCATTTGAGACCAGATTCAGGACTTTTGTTTTCTAAGCATAAAAAGAGACATGGATCAAAGACAGGAAATGCAGCAGAATGCAGATCAATCATGATGCTTTTGAATGGGGGAGCAGGCTTTAGGAGCTGAGCGGCCTATTTCTGTTCTTTTTGAAGCAGGCTCCTAGAACAAGAATATTTCTTGGCTATGACTTAGATTCCAGTCTAGAACAATTTGACGCGGTGATGTAATTAATAAAGATTTGCTGCATTTAAAAAATTAAGTAATGTTGTCACAGTTCAACACAGAAGGTGCTAAGGTAGCAGTCTCATTCATAAAAATAGCAAACGGAAAAGTTCACATTGCTGCAGTGAGGTAGAGACAGGACACACCAATGTTGAGAACGTATAAACAGTCTTTTTTAAAATATCAATAAAAATGTGAAATCAAGCATATCATGTTTGACCTAAGATATTAACCCAAAAGTTCTTTCTTAGGGGCATTAACATGATCACTCTGCAGGAAGTTAATGACATATCAATGCAGATTGAGTAGCTCACAGTTCTGAACTGGTGAAGCCTCTGAAAGGAGCTTTGTAGTTCATATGCCTTTATATTGTGTTTCTGTATTGTATTTCCATATGGATGATTGTCAAAATTTTAAAGGAAAAATAACTGTGTTTTTGACCTCCTTTTAAGAGCTACAAGGGTGAATCAAAGTGAATGTGACTTTATATACAAATTTAGAAGGGCGAGGTAAATAAGCAAATAACAGTTTTAGTGGCACAGGGCTTAGATTTTTACAGTTCTAATGTATTAGAGATTTTTAAACTTTTCCATACCATAAAATTTCAATGTCCCCTCATTTATTTTCTATATGAAAAATAATTATACAATTAAACCTACATACTGATTATTATTTTCTTTTACTGATTGTGAAGTTTTTACTTGTTGCTGGTGGTGAGCAATAATTCTGTGAAAAAAGGCAAATTTTACATATTTTTGGCTAAGGCTGAGTTCCGTTGAGTTTTTTTTGGAGATTGAATGAGTTCTCTCGCTTTATCCTAACAAACTCACCTCCTTGCTTGTCCACCGCATCCCAGTTGTGCGTCCAATGCCTGATTTCCATCCCATCCCACCACAAGCTAGTCCTAGAACCTCTTCCTGCTCAGAAGATATCACGGAATTGATCAGCTTCCTTTGCACCGGCAAAATCTTTAAAAGACAGTTGTACACCAGGACATGCGCTGGCAGTCTGGAGCTGTCCTGCACGTTTCATGACATTTGCCCCAGACGTGGCAGACTGGAGGAAAACCAGAATCAGGCAAACTCCTGGAGGTCCTGCTGCATGGGGTGGTGCTGAAGCAAAACTTCTTCTTTCCCCAATACTGGCAGTGGATGCCACAATGCCAGTCCATGCCAGCCTAGTCTGAGGTTGCCACCCGTGTTATTGCTATCTCAGCTGCCTGGAAGGTTGGCCAGCGCTATAGGAAGAAGGTCAATTACCTTCTCCACGCTGCCTGCATAAGTGCCACAATCTGCTCTCTGATACCTTTTCTCACTCAGTGGGTGGTGGGAATCTGGAATGCACTGCCTGAGAAGATAGTGGAGGCTGCAAACCTTACGTCCTTTAATAAATATTTGGATGAGCAGTTGAAATATCATAGCGTTCAAGGACATGGGAACCAGTGCAGGAAATTAGCATTAGTGTGATTTTATTGGTAGTTATTTTGCAGACCCGATGGGCAGAAGGGCCTTTTCTGTACTGTATGACTCTATGACCTCACACTCTCTCTATCTCTGCTACGGTACTCACCTCACACTAAGGCCAATGCTCTACCACATTCACTTTTGCCTGCAACATCTTCACTACCTACTGTCATCCATTTCAATCCCTGACACCACTCACCCTGCCTGCCCTCTGTGCTGCCTACTCACTCGCTTGGGAGATGGACACCACCCCTCCTTCGCCAACAGTAATAGCTGTGCCACCCACTCTCATCACCCATAATACTTGCTTCTTTCTCATTCCCTGAGGAAAGCACCCCCCCCCCCCACCCCCCATAGGGCATTCAGAAAGACACTCACTGGATGGTTGGCTACCCAGTGCTCAGCTGCACAGCCCTAATGAGCAAAGTATCCTGACTTTGACTGCCCTGAGCAGGGTCTGGGCTGGTATCGGAGGCCGCACTTGACTTAATGAGCCCAGAACATCAGAGTGAAAATTATCCTCTGGACTTTCCTGCTGACCACTATGACAAGCCTCCCTGCTTTGTGCCTGTGCTCAACAGCATGGAAAGACAGCAGTAATCTGAGCCTAGTATTGCTGGCTAATGGGGAGTGTGCAATGAGGTATTGGGGATGCTGTGAGCATTTGGGCAGGGTCAGAGTGGATAAGTGTCATGAGAGCAAGCAAGGAGCCTGGCAAAGCAGCCTGGTCCAGCCCATGAGCTGGGTGTGTGCCCTGAGCACACAGTAACCTTGTGGCAATATTACAGTGAGAATTGCTGGTGCAGCATTGAAGTGCAGATGTGTGCTATAAGTGGATTGGAGTTGCACCATGAGGGAATTTAGAGGCTGGAACGTGTTGGATGCCAATGTCCATGAACATGGGGTGCACGTGGCCAGTCCCCATGAACCATGCCCTGCGATGTTGTTACCTGGTTTCCACCATGGAGGTCATTTGAACAAGTACAGAGTGGAGTCTGTTGTGGCTTCCTCCTTGCGATTTCCCAAGGTCAAGCTTGGTTTGTGAGATTGGTAAAATGGGAGTCTGAACATTGACAAGGCGAGTTGGTCTGTTAACAATGTGTTTAACGTGCATTCATTCCTGTCGATTGGCAACACGCCTCTGCTTTCTGAGAATCCCAGCAGACAGTTTGTGAAAAGCATAAAAGATGGTTTGGAATGCTCTCGACTTTGAGGTGGGCCTCGCTGCAATTGTCCCCCCCCCCATTCTGCCACACACCTCGCCCTCGTCAGTCACACCCCTATAAGATTCCACTCAAAGAGTTCTTTGACAAGAGTGCACGCACATTATGGTCAATAGTCACCGCGACTCGGTTTTAGTTTTCACTGATCCCATTGTGGAAAATCCAGTTTCTTCTTAACAATTGCTTATAATTGGTACCAACACTTTCAGCACTGCTTGTGTTCGCGGGCACATTCACACCAAACTGTCTCCAGCAGCTTTTCCTTGTACTCGCTTCTTTGGGAACTCTCTGATTAAATGTCAATCAGCTCCCTTCTATAGTAGTTCGAAGGAGTACTGCAGGCTATTCCAACATGCCAGCCAACAAAGCCAGCCAGGAATCAAAGGATAGATTTAAAATTATCCCAGCCTTTATTCGAGTAGTGAGTCAGGTGTGACCACAATGTGAAACTGATAAACAAATGATCAGATACCCCAAATGAGTGGAGGGAGGAGTCCTTCAGATGAAATATTGCTTGCTCTATCAGTAGATGTTAACAGGTTTGCCGTTTACCAGGGTGTGCACTGTTGTAGTAATACTTTTCAACCTCTCTATAAAGGGAAAATTTCAGTCTCGTGGTAAACATGACCACATTAACTGTCCTTTCTAAGGAGGTGACCAATCTCTTCTCTCATGGGTTATTGGTTACAGCTGCCTGATTGTAGCGAACCCAGCACATACTCACATCTGCTCAGGGACTGGCAAACACGTGGTCTATGGTTTTGAAAGGGGGCAGAAAGTAGAATGGGCCTGGTGGCAACTCATCTGGTTAACTGTTAACATCATCCTGTCCTCAGAGGAGAACTGCAGTTTGTCTAGAAATCACAGCGTTACTGTCCCAAGTTGAGTTTCTCAGACTAAACCTTTGTGCTTCTGTTAACTCTGCTTTACCAAAACTTCCTTTCCAAATATTGTTGACAGCTTCCAGTCAGAATCAGCTTTCCACTAAGTGGAATATATGCTATTATGCATATGCTTGGTGAAGCTCTTCAAATTTGAGAATAAGCAGCAGTGTGCTTTATTAAAGTGAACAAAAATACTTTGTGTACACGTTGATGGACTTTGAGGTTGAGAATCCCTGCTATAAATTGTAGAAAGAAAGGAAAATTGCAGGAACTCCTGAGACTAGTTAACCCACCTGTAAATCTTACCTGCAGGCAGAATCTCAATCCTGGTATCCAATTACTAATATGTAAAATATATATTTTGCTGAAGTGCCTTTTGTTGTACAATGCACCTCAGGCTTGTGCTTTGGAAAACTGATGCCTCACCCTTTTTCTTTCTCTCTCCATTTGCAGAAAATCTATCTTTGCAGCCAGACCTTGAGTTGCCTCTGTCATGGGCCCTCTCTTTTATTCTCTTTTCTCTCTCTAAAGCATCCTCATTAAAAGTTGCAAACTGTTGAATTACTCAGTGTCTTGCAAGATACTGCAGGCCCAAACGGTCATACCATGAAAGTGTGTGTTCTTAATGTTTCCCATTCAGCATTATGTTTCAAAGTCAGCAAGAATTAATGAGGCAAAATATTTACTTATCTACCTCAAATTTCCCCATCTGCTCTTCCAAAGTCATTGACGTCTGACAAAAATAACATGCATTTATCTAGCGCATGTATTCTAATTTAAAAGGAGAGAATTGGGCACAATTTGAAACTGAAACACAAAATGTGAAAGGCTGGTGACCAAAAGCTTAAAAAGGTTTTAAGGGTTGACATAAAAGAAGTGAATACAGTGGAGAGGTTTACTGGGGAATTTCCAAAGGTTAGGGCCATGGTAGCTGAAGACATAGTGATTCAATGTCAATGTGATAGAAATCCGAATTAGAGAAGAGCAGAGATCTCAGAACATTGTACAGCAAGAGGTGGTTCCATTCACAGCAAGTGGTGAGGTGTCAAATTGATTTGTCAACAAGGAAGAGAATCTTAAAATATAGACATTGCTAAATGATGGGGTCAGTGTAGGCTCGTGATCACAAGGGTGACAGGGAAAAGGGAACTGGCATAAGATGAGCTTTGGATATATTCAGGTTTACAGAGGCTGCAAGGTTGGATGCCAACAGTCGCGTCCCAAGGCAAAAGAAAGAACAGTTGAGATCCTCAGAAGCAAGTGAACTGCGGGACAGATTTGACTGGGTCACTGTTCCACAGGATGGGACTTACCCTTTTCCCCCTTATTCTCAGTGTGTTCCTTTCACCAGTAGATGGGTCAGTGAGAGCCAGGAGATGGCGGACAATGGTGAGCATCGTCATTGAGCCCATTCACCTCCTTTCCTATTGACCACACATGTATTTTCCCAGTGGGCATTGCTAGATTGCAACTGCAGGCTGGAATCTTGGCTTACAGCCTCTCTCTTCGATCACCTCTTGCTGTGATTATAGCATCTGAACTGCTCCCTCAGCAAAGAGTGGGCTTGGAATTTGGATCTTACTGAGTACTTTGATGACTTTGTATCATATTTATAAGTCTAACAGTGAGCCAGGTTCTCAGGCTGATTGAGTCCAGCATTAACATTAATCCAGTTACGGCTATGATATTTGGATGGCACATATGTCAAGTAAATTGCTCCAAGAGAACAATTGATTTGTCCAGCACTTTGCATCATACTTAATGTAGCAGCTTGCAAAATAAATACAAGTACTATCAGTTCCCTGACATTTAAAAAAAATTGAAGGAAATATTGCATTTGTCAGTAATAATCTGGGCTGTGGAAGAAGAATTGTAGCTAGCTGTTTTTCTTAGTTACTCATTTGCAATGATTCTGATTTGATTCCATAATCACGGGACTTTAGGAGGCCAATCAGCCTGGTTCTCTGAAAATGTCATCTAGTTAAACATCTTTCTCTATGATAATTAAATTATTTTTGCAAATATCATTCAACATTTCTTTTAAAATGGAACTTTACAGGTGAAATTTTTAGCAGTTATGAGCAAAGTTGACCAACTCCTAATGACACGGAGTCTGTAAAGATAAAGGAACTGTCTTGCCTGAAAAGCCTGGATCCAGCTTTTGGAAATAGGAAACTACATCTCCATGTTGATCATAGCCAAGACTTGCGTGCTACAATTTTCAGATTTTAGTTTCCTTGCTGGTTCAACAATCTCTTTTCTGTAATGTGGACTCTACAGCTGCTTATCCAAAAGGCAACAAGTTTCTGAAAAAAAGCAAGCTCTTTCTCATGTTTGTGAATATGGGACACAATAGTTAGATCTGCTCATTGCCATGTGTTATATTTCCATTGGTTTGCTGTATATCTTATTTGTCTGATTTTATCTAGAACCAGTACAGAGATGACTCTTGTTCTTGATCCAGTTTATTTACAGAACTTTAAACATCTTAAGAGCTTGACAAAAGAATCACCAATATCTGTCTTTGCTAGCTCTCAGCATTTCCAGAACAGTATGTGTGTCTGTGTCCAAGGGGTTGATCACTTGGCTCTCTAGCTCCGCCGACAGGCTGATGCAATTGAGCACTGTGCAAGGATCTGTGATCAGACAATCAGAACTAAACATCAATGAAAACAAACCATTAAACACTACGAAAATACCACAAAACATTTGGTTAGTGTCTATATAGTGTCTGTAGGTGCACAAAATTACATTGCAATGTGTCTCTTATACCTTGATATTGAGATTTTGTTTTGCTCCTAATGAGAAATAAGCATCTTTAAAGCGATTCAACCTGCTCTTATCCATTACCCCTTGTGTTACCATTCAAAGTTCAGAGTTATAAAATGGTTGAATCTTTGCTTAGGAGAATGTATAAAACAACTTGCAATTTTATTACATCTTACACATTTTGGCCAAGCGACACTGAAGGAACAGTTATATAGTTCCAAGTTAGGATGGTGAGTGCCTTGGAGGGGAACTTGCAGGTGATGGTCTTCCAATGTATTGACTGACCTTGTCCTTCTAGATAGCAGTGGTCATGTGTTTGGAAGGTGCTGTTAAGGACAACTTGGTGAATTTCTGCAGTGCATCTTGTAGATAGTGTATTCTGCTGCTGCTGAGTGTCAATAGTGGGTGTTTATGGATGTAATGCCAACCAAGAAGCTGCTTGGTCCTGGATGGTATTAAGTTTCTGTGGGGAGGTGATGGCCTCGTGGTGTTATTGGTGAACTGTTAATCTAGAAACCCAGATAACATTCTGGGGACCTGGGTTCGAATCCCCCCAAGCCAGATGTTGGAATTTGAATTCATTAAGTATCTGGACTTAAGGGTCTAATGATGCTGTGAACACATTGCTGATTGTTGGAAAAACCCATCCGATTCACTAATGCCCTTTAGGGAAGGAACGTGCCATCCTTACCTGGTCTGGCCTACATGTTGAGTCCAGACTCCCAGCCATGTGGTTGACCTTTAACTGCCCCCTGGGCAATTAGGGATGGGCAATAAATGCTGCCTAGCCAGTGACGCCCTCATCCCGTGACTTAATAAAAAAAAAATCTTGAGTGTTGTTGGAGCTGCACTCATCCAGGCAAATTGGGAGTATTCCATCATACTCCTGACTTGTGCCTTGTAGATGGTGGACAGGCTTTTGGGGATCAGGAGGTGAGTTACACAGTGTGATCCCTAGCCTCTGACCTGCTTTTGAAGTCACTGCACTTGAATGGTTATCCAGTTCAGTCTCTAATCAATGGTAGCCCCCAGAATGTGGATAGTGGGGGATTCAGTGATGGTAATGCTAAAGGGATGGTGATTAGGTGTTAATTATTGATGGGCATTTGTTACTTGCCACTTATCGGCCCAAATCTGGATATTGTCCAGGCCTTGGTAGATTTGGACATGGACTGCTTCAGCATGAATGGATTTCCTTTCATTACTCCTGATCATGGTGAGATCTCCTGCTCTGAAATTATTAGTATAATTACACAGAGTTCATTGACCTCTATCAAAGAAACTGCTGGGAGGGAGCTATCAAGGGGCATGGATCAAATCTGAGGCTGCAATTTCAGAACGTGTGGAAAATGCTGAGGCGATATTTGTTTGTCCTCTGCAATGGTAGGTGAATCTATCACAAACAATGTAAATCAGAACCTCGATAATATTTTATGGGCACCAGGAGAGATTTTTATTTGCGGTGTGAGGAAAAGCCTAAGTCATGAATTATCTGCGTTGGTCGACCTAATGCAACCTAGTCCAATTCTGGATTTAACAGCAAACCTATGACTTGACCTATTAGTTATCCAAATTATGAATCATAATTGGGTATATGCTTATGCCCCAGATCTCCAGGACTTTAAAGTGAGGTCCATTACCCCTGCGCCCCCCCCCCCGGTATTGTTTATCAATTTGTGACATCTGCAGAGCTCACTGATGTTGTTGCAGCTTTGAAAAACCCTGCCATCTATTGGTTATTCCACATGTTGTAACCCAATAGTGATGAGCATGAAAAAAATAAAAATCAGAGTTAACATTAATCAAGATTGTGATGGTTATGAGACAGTTCAAGGTTGTCATTGCATCACAGGCTTCCAGTGTCATTTATGAACTACTGAAGTGGTGGAAAGCCTTGATCAAAATCCAGTCAGTCACATCAACCATCCATTATTCTGGGTACCTTTGACAAAATAAACCACAAGTGAGGGACTTAACTGCTGTAATTCAATCAAAGGCTCAGGATGATGACTATAAGCCCCTCTGGCTGTGACCTTAGAGTGACATCTTTTAGACCCTTGACTGTGTTACATCCTTAGATTTCCCTTGAAGCTACACTGTCTGATATCTTGTATATTATAAATAAGACAGAGGGAGTATTTTAGGTTTGTCTTGACCCTTTTCATGTGACTCTTTGATCCAATGGACTAATTATTTTGCAGTGTCTTTGCCCAAATATTTCTTGCTACAAAAATGATGCTTTGATCTATAAAGAGGAAAACAGGTGAAGGCACTCAGCAGTATTTTGATACCAGAGATTAAAACAGCTACCGTTTAAGGGAGCAAATTGTGCTTTCATGGTTTTCGGTTTTGCTCAGTTGGTACAGACTCTTACGACCGAGTTTGAGGTTGTGGTTTTGAAGCGCTCGCAGGATTCAAGCATAAGCTCCAGGCGGGCACTGCAGTATAGAACTGAAGGAACACCACATTCCCAGAGAGGAAGCCCTTCAGTTGAGACATTAAACCAAACACCTTGACTATCTTCTACCTTGTCCCAATCCGTATGACATTGCCAAATAAGGTGGAACTTAAAGTTACCTCCAAACATTAAGCCTTTCAGAACCATTGCCTTATACATAAATCTGTGTGAAGTTCTTTGGAATGTTTCAGAGGGGTGTAGCAAGTTGTTAAGTTCTTCTTGTAAATCTATGGTACAGTAGAGATTATTGATTCTCTCTGAATACATTATTTCAGTTTTATCAAATATTGACAGCACATGTTTCAAGACAGTTGATGTTTGTTTTCCCATCAATTTTTCTTCTTGAATCTTGTCGATATTTCCTGTTGATCCTGAATGGTACTTAGCCAACGTGGATAAGGGGTGAACGCTTTACACCTTGAATAGTTGGGAAATCCTTTAGTGTAAAGCATTTAAAAGTGGATATTATATTTTGTGATGCCAGTGCATGCCATCAAAGGTTGCGGGTCACTGTTGAACATTATCATCTTCATTGCTTATGGAAAAAGGGAGAAGGTGCATTAAACTGAGTCTTCCATTCCTGCACAACATTTTGACGGCTTCTGATGAAAAGGAAATGAAGAAACATTTGCTCTTATCACATTTCTCGAAAATGTGCCAAAACACTTCATTCAAAATTAATTACTTTGAAGTGTTGTTACGTAGGCAAATGTTCTGTCAGAACGTGCCAATTGCAGATTTAAGGTGTCCCTGCAAAGCAAGTGGAAAAGAAATCAGATGGGTCATCACAGTGGTTTAGGAGCAAACCCCTCCCAGCTGGGAAACATGTGGGATCTAGAACTGTGTCTGAAGACGTTTTTTGTTAACATGAAAAGATAAAACGTAGGTTCAATTTCTACTGGAGTGTGGCGTCCAGTTGTGCCTTCTATGTTTTGTGCCCAAGAGATATGCAGTGATGATCCTCACCAAGGTCCAAATGTAGGTAGGAGCTTTCTTACACTACTTTCAAAATGTCCCAGTCTAACACTTATTGCTTGCTTCCTCTACCCATTCTCTCAGACGTGACTCAATCAACAATCAATTAACAGATGCTGTACAATCAAACGCCAAACAATTTGAACACAACGTTGGGTACCACATTTGAAGAAGTTGTGTATTTTAGAGAGGGTGCAGAAAAAGATTTATGGGAATCATTCACGGGATGAGGGGCTTCAGTTATGTGATTAGATTTGAGAAAGAAAGATATGCATTTAAATGGTGTGTTTTTCTTATCCAATTTCCTTCTGCCTCCACTTTCAATGAGATGGACATTGTAAATAACAACCGAAAGAACTGCGGATGCTATAAATCAGAAATAAAAACAGAAATTGCTGGAAAAGCTCAGCAGATCTGGCAGCATCAATGGAGAGAAATCAGAGTTAACATCTTGGTTCGAGTGACCCTTCCTCAGAACTGGAATCCATCATAATGTAAAGTGGTTTTGCTCATGTCACCTTTGTTTCTTTTGCTAATCATATAAATACTGCATCCTCTGGTTCTTGACTCCGACCTCAAAGCGCTTTATAATCAATGTAATATTGGTTTTCTTGTACTGCAGCCATTGTTGTAGTGATAACTGACACGGTCGATGTGCATATTGCAAACTCTTGCAAACAGCAACATGACAAAGCCCAGATGATATGATTTTATGATATTGATTGAGGGAGAAATATTGACCTGGGCACCAGGGAACCAGCCCTGCACTTTTTCTAATCAGTGCCATGGGATCTTTTATATTCCTCTGAGGCAGAAGGTGCCTCAGTGTAAGCATCCATCCATTGCCATCTCTGACAGTGCAGTGCTTCCTCAGTAATGCTGTGGAATGTCAGCCCTGCCTTTTGCACTGAAGCCCTAGATTGGGACTAATACCTTGAGCTGAGAGGTGAGAATGTTGTCCACTGAGCCAATGCTGACACATGCTGAAGTTCTCCTGAGAGAAGATCGAGAGAAGATTTGCTGGAGGTGTTCAAAATCTTGAGGGCTCTGGACAGAGAAGAACAGCTCCCCTTCTTGGAAGGGCTGAGAATCAGAGGTTTTCAACATTTGGCAAAATAAAACAAAGGCGACACATGGAAAAGCAATTTCATAGAGCTGGTTACCAGCTGGATTGCCCAATTTGAAAGTGTGGTGAAGAGGATCCATCTAATCATAGCTTTCAAAAGGGAATTGGATAAGGGACTAAAGGGGGGTGGGGGATGGTGTGAGCAGCAAAGAATTGCAGGGCTGAGGGGAAAGACTGAAGTTGCTCTTACAGACAACCCCAGAACTGTGTGCCAGATTTGACATAACTTTTCTGAAGAAAACTCTTCCGACTGAATGGATGGACAAAACTCAAAGCCTTTGACACTCTCTCACTGGCACACCAAGTGAGCAGAATGCAATAAAGGGAAGCCATCTCTACATACAAGATGGTGGCAGTGTAGCAGTGCGATATGCAAGCTCCTCAGGCTTGTCTACTCCATTCCCTATACTTTATTTTATTTCTATATGCTTTTTTTCCTTCTTTTAATGTTTCCCTTTTGTTGTGGTACCTTATCTTCTTTAAATGACTTCAGTGGAAGGCACCTTCTCCCAGCCCAGGCCCAGTGATGAGGGGACTTCCAACGGCCCAGAATAGGCCAGGTGCCTGGCAGGGCAGGCTCATCCAGGAGGGGCATTCTAATCTTGGCATGGAGGTCTTCTTTGGCAGCTTCCGGGTATCCCAGCAGCCCGGCATGAATGTCTAGTCCTGGCGTGGAAGTTTTGTCTTGGCATGGATGTCTTGTCCTTGCTTTGGAGGCAGCTTACGGGTCTTCCAACAGCTAGCGTGGAGGTCTAGTGCCAGTGTGGAGGTTTTGCCTTGGTGTGGTAGGGAGGCCTCAGCCCACCCCTGCATGGCAGTTTTGGCCTGGTTTCCCAGTGTACTCCGAAACCAAGAGCAGTCAATTGAACTGTGACGAACTTTAGCTTTCTTTTTCTTATTATTTATGACTTCTATCATTAATTTATGTGCTGTGGTAAGGCGACTTCTAAAACTTTTCAATTTCTTTTTGAAAAAATACACATAACAATAAATTGCTATTCTATTGTATACACGCGCGCGCACAGATGCACTCACGTGCACACATGCACTCTTACTTGCGTGTGCGCGCACTCTCTCTCTCGCGCGCGCACACACTTTTATTATGTTAAGCCTCTACCAGATAGCTCTAAAACTGACATGTGAGACAAGGAGAGGTATTTAATAGCAGCTGCTCTGAGATAAATGGATGAGCCTTTGCTTTAATGTTCTTTTGAGATCTGGTGGTGCTTTGGAACACAGTGGAGGTGTTTCTAGGTTTTCAAACAGGAGCCTAGGCCTGTTGAATGCCCGATGCTGGTGTCCTGATCATTATCTCTGTGATTACATATTGGTAGACATAACAACAAGGGATGGCAGAAGAAGCTGACTGAGTACCACAGAAGCACTATTCATGCTGAGAGTAAAACATTGCAGAAAGTTGACCCTATCTTGCTATTTGTTGTTTCAGAGCTATCACCCTTCTCAAAGTGAATGTTCCATCCAATCTAAATAGATTTTATCAGGTGGATTAGAGTGATATTTGCTTGTAACGTGTTGATTCTAGTGGAGATCAAACATTACGCTATTCACCACATGTTACCAAAAAAATCAAACCTGGGATCTGCGGGTGAAGCTGTGTGAAAGGTTTATCAATCTGTATCAGAAGCAAATCTACTGGCCTTGATTTTATACTAGAAGGATTATAATTTCACTTTCAAACAGGAATAATTTTATTTTCTCTCAATACTTTTGTATGTCAAGATATTACAGGACATTCAGCATCAGTAAGAGATCCCAACGGGAGAGGTCAGAATGGATCCGTCTCACACTTTTTTTTTCTCTCTCTCTGTCTGTCTGTCTCTCTCTCTGTGTCTGTCTCTCTGTCTCTCTTGCTGTCTCTGTCTGTCTCTCTCTCTCTCTCTCCCTCTGTGTCTCTGTCTCTCTCTCTCTGTGTCTCTGTCTTTGTCTCTGTCTGTCTGTGTCTCTCTGTTTCTCTCTCTGTCTCTGTGTCACTCTTCCCCCATAAACAGGTGATCCAGTTTAGGTGGAAATAAGGTCTCTCTTACTCTCTTTTGTATTATATGTATGAGTTACTCTGTTTTAATGTTGAGAAATAAATTTGCCAACCCCGTAGGGCTGTCCTAGACTTATCTGAAATTAAGCCTTAATCTCCTGCCATGAGCAGCCCAGGAGAAAACAACTGGGTTGTTTCATTTTCTTTTAAATGCTTATTAGTTGGAAAAATATTGGAGATGAGGGGGAAAAAAAGACTGTTTGACAGATCAGCATGATTGGAGTCAGGAAATTGGGTGATGAAGCCTCCAGAAATATATCCCAACATAAATGGCAAGTCTATTGAGAAACCTTTGAGGTTAAAAATATTAAGGAGAGAATGAGGTAAATCATTAAGTTACAACAGATGATACAAATTCAAATTTCAAAAGCTTAGATTGTACAATGTAGGAAATGGCAGGGCAGTAACAACATTCCAGGGAGTTTGAAATCCTACAAAAAGTCAGACAGAGAAGGAGAATGTATGATTTAGCGTAACTGTTGCTAAGAAGGAGCAAGTGAGGAAAACTTAGAGGAGGAATTTTTCTGAAGAAATGGAGCAATGAATTCTATACACGGTATGCCTAATTCTAAGGATCGTTGATGTGGGAAATGAACCTGGGTACCTTCGTTTTTGAGCATATTCCAGTGATTCCTGAACGTAGGGATACTGGGTGAGATTAGAATCAAGTTGAGTAGACCATTAAGTCTCACTGACAAAGACAAAAGGTACTGCAGATGCTGGAGAATCCGAGATAACAAGCATGGGGCTGGATGAACACAGCAGGTCAAGCAGCATCATAGGAGCAGGAAAACTTGACATTTCGGATTTTCTGATGAAGGGTTTAGGCCCAAAACGTCAAGTTTTCCTGCTCGTATGATGCTGCTTGGCCTGCTGTGTTCATCCAGCCCCATGCTCATTAAGTCTCACTGTTGTGGTGACATTATATGTAGTGGAAAGCTTTTGGGGGAAAGCTACCAGTACCTTGAGAGCCATAGTCCATGATACGTCAGAGTCTTCATGAGAAATGAGATGAAAATCAAGAGGGAGGGAGGGTAAAATCTCCCACTCTACCCTACAAATGGAGGAGGAAATATTTCACGCTGTTTTGACTATCCGGTGACTTAATCTCTGAGGGCTCCCAGTTGCCATAGGGAACTCTTGGAGGTAGCACACGGGTCAAGATATTAATGACGGTGTATCATTGCAAACTCCTGTCTTTGCAGTGTTTTACTATTTGAACAAATGTTTTGATGAGGGCAAAACAAAACACACAATACTAAAGAAAGTACTTTCTTTTAAACAAAAACAAATCATGGGCTTCCTTTCAAGCAGCTAGATTGTCATCAATTGTGCAGGACACCTAGTTGTTGAATTGACAGCCAGGTGCGAGTTTGGAGAGATTGGAGAGGTTGGGACTGTTGTTCTTGGAAAGAGGAAGGTTATGAGATCTTAGTACATCTTCTACCCCTTGCTAAACTGAAGGAAAGTCGATTTACACCCATGGGGCACTATAGGGAAGGATTCTGAATTTAGTTCAGACAGAAAAGAGCAAATTTAGGGAAATTCGGGAAAACATTCCAGCCGAAGAAGTAAAGTCAAGTGAAACTTTAGATTAAACAAACTGGATAAATCTGTAATTACATTAGGATTCATAAAGACCACAGCCTGTGAATTGCATTATGAAAAATGTAGAAGAAAGTGCATTTTTTTTTGCATTACAAAAAGCTTAAAAATGCTTGTTATTTTTCCCAGGGAGAAGTGGGGGAAATTCTACTTTGGCTACAGAACGTCAGAAAACTCTGACAAGGGTCCATCTTGGTTGCTTAAAAAAAGGTGTGAGAACCCCAGTAAAGCAACATAAGAGATGCAGCTTTGCAAAGAGATGGAACTAAAACACTTGAAAGCAGTGAATCAATATAGAACTGCATTTCAGAGAATTCAGATCTATTATGAAGAATTAAATGCAGCATTACTGCAATGCGGAGTTTAACAAGACTGACAAACAAATTAAGTACTGCAAAACACACAATACTAAAGCAAAGGACTTTCTTTTAAACAAAAACAAATCATGGGCTTCCTTTCAAACAGCTAGATTGTCATCAATTGAGCAGGGCATCTAGTTGTTGAATTGACAGCAAGGTGCGAGTTTGGAGAGATTGGAGAGGTTGGGACTGTTGTTCTTGGAAGGAGGAAGGTTATGACAAGATCTTAGTATATCTTCTACCCCTTGCTAAACTGAAGGAAAGTCAATTTATACCGCATCTAGCAACATTTCAATAACTGAATTTAAAACAGCAGTTACTAATGCAAGAATACAAGTTCAAAGAGAAGCAGACTGCAAGCAGTATCGAAAAGCCACACATTTAAAATAGTTTTTGAATTATAGGAATTAATCAGCATCATTGAGAAGAAATGGAAGGAGAAATAATGCTTCAACAAAGATTCAAAGGTAGAGATGGACTATCCAGAGCATGAGATTGGATATATTGAATGCAATAATTACCTCACAATTAAATACTAAATCTGAAGCTGAACAAGTGAACACACTGATGTATTTACTCAGTCCAAATGTACATGATGATTAATTACCAGATTATTAAACAGAGCATAGATTAATTTGACGATATCCTGAAAGATTTTGGTAATTATTGCAATTTTAGAAGAAACAAAATTCTTAAATAAAGAAGAGAACAGAATAATTCAGTTTCAAGGATAATCCATAGATAACTTCATCAATGCCCTCTGCATATTGGCGGAAAACTGTGATATGGAGCTTTAGAACCAGAATTCGTAAGAGACGGAATTACTGTTGGAATTTTGGATGAAACTTCGTCAGATTTTTTGCCGTTTAGGGAATATTTAACTTTGGGGGAAACGATTCCTGTTGCGCTGGAAGTAGAAATCCGAAAGGCTGATTTGATGCCTCTTCATCTCTTACAGTTTGTAAATGTAATACCTTGATAATAATGTTCAGTCAATCCATAAGCATCTTGCTGTTATGAGTGAAACAAAATGCGGCATCTACCTTGCAACACCTCACGTGGTTTGTTTCATTTAGGATTTAATTTTAACTCTGGGGGCAGAATGTAGTCAAGTGATCAACTGGCCTGCTCATGAGGCTGGTTCATCGAGTTTAATGGCTAGGGCTTGGGGCTCCTTCACAGGCTGCAGTTATGGACTGTTAAATCAGACAGACAGGGGCCATCAGCTGGAGATAGGATCATGGTACTCACTAAGTACTCTGGGAGGTGAATACCTGATGAGAGAAAACTCAGGGCGGAGAAGGTCTAAAGTTGTCTGATTTGGAGGAGTGTTCTCCCTGTCAAACTAAGATATAATTTGGTGGTATGATATATTTGGTACATTATAATGAAGATAATTTGTTTTAAATGATCAGCATTGGCTGCTGCTTACAGTGAGTTTTACCTGGTGAGAATGCTAGTAGTTCTTCCTATGCCTAAGGTTAAGATGGCAGATGGAGCCGGGAAAACTGCAAGCTGTATAAAAACCAGCAACTTAACCTAAGATTTTTGATCGAAATATGCCGTGACTCCCATACAATGTCATCTCAGGCCTTTAACATTGAGACTCCATTGTCTGCACAACTCATGACAGTCAATGGTATCAGCACATTCTCAAAAGGAGCTCATTCATCACAAAACAGGAGGTGAAGTCTGGAATTTCCTGGTCTTCAGATGATGTCATATAGCATAGTCCGGAGATTCTTGTTCCTACTAAATAACTAGCCTTCTGCTTAATATTCCAGAGACTAGGGGGTTCTTGAGGCTTGGTGATAGTATCTGCTTTAGTAAGCCAGAAGACCGGTGTTTAGAGGTATATCATGACATGTGTGAACAAGTTGATGAAAAATGCTTCTTTTTTTTCAGAGGTTGAGACAGATTTATTCATCATTAATCTGGTATGTGATGGGGATGGTTTCAACAACAGTGAACTACATCAGAATCTCATTGGGAGTTCAGCTACATCAAATTAATGAGACAGTCTCACGTTGTTTTTGCCCCAGCGTGTTGAAACACATGTCCGTCCATATTAATGTTGAAAACATATATGAAATGACATGAAGGATGTTTCGACTGTTGAAGTGGTAGAGTTAAATCAGGTGAAGGTTGCTGAATTTCCATTCATTTATTAAAGTGTCTGCAATAGCTGAGTGTGATTACTGATTGGGGTTAACAGAATCATTCAATGTCAGGACCTCTTAGTATCTATGAGTCTCTCAGTTCTGCATCAAATAATGTAGCTTCTGCCACAGCTTTTAAGATTAAAAATACTGCAGGCCAAGTTTTCTGACTGAAATCTCCAGCATGGAACCTTGCCCAGTGGGAGTCTACCAGGAAATCTTGAGTGGAGCCCATTGTTTTCCAAGAAACGTAATAGATGGAAGATCAAGAGCTTTGGGTGTAGTGGCTGAGGTTCTACAGCAGGAGGAGACACCTGAGGGAGTGCTGCACTGTTACAGGAGCTGTCTCTCGGCTGAAACATTAAAGCTATGACCTCTCAGGTGGATGCAAAATGTCCGATGACACTAACTGAACGATATTTATTGGCCAACACCTCTGAACGAAAGAGAAGATTGTCAGTCATTTATCTCATTGGACTTTTTTTGTGACCTTGCTTTTTGCAAATTAGTTGATGCATCTTCCAGTATTATAACTGTAGCTACACAGTCAAAATGACTATATCGGCTGATGAAGGGTCTAGGCCCGAATCGTCAGGTTTTCCTGCTCCTATGATGCTGCTTGGCCTGCTGTGTTCATCCAGCCCCACGCCTTGTTATCTCGGTTGTAAAATGCTTGGGATTATCCTGAGGACGTGAAAGGCACCATGCACTTTTTAGTCTTGTCTTAAAGAGAAATCAAACTCTTGAGTTTGACAAATTACAAGGGAAAGAAGCTTACGTGTACATACCTGCACACTGGAAAGGCACAGGTCAGGGGTGGATTAAAGGAGATGTTTGATACTTATTTCAGGTTCAGGTATCATTTATGTACAACCAGACCTCTGATGGGAAAAAAAACTATTGGATGTAGCTAAGTAATTGGAACATGGAATTGATGGTTCTTAAGAACGGAGAAAGGAAGGCATGAGCATTTTACACAGGGCATCAATTCAGTAGACTGCTACATGTTGTTGGCCACTTGACCAAAGACAGATGATAGTGTTTGTGTACAAAGAACAAAGAAAATTACAGCACAGGAACAGGCCCTTCGGCCCTCCAAGCTTGCGCCGATCCAGATCCTCTATCTAAACCTGTCACCTATTTTCCAAGGATCTGTATCCCTCTGCTCCCTGCCCATTCATGTATCTGTCTAGATACATCTTAAATGACACTATCGTGCCCGCCTCTACCACCTCTGCTGGCAACGCGTTCCAGGCACCCACCACCCTCTGCGTAAAGAACTTTCCGCGCATATCTCCCTTAAACTTTTCCCTTCTCACCTTGAAATCGTGACCCCTAGTAACTGAGTCCCCCACTCTGGGGAAAAGCTACTTGCTATCCACCCTGTCTATTCCTCTCATGATTTTGCAGATCTCAATCAGGTTCCCCCCTCAACCTCCGTCTTTCCAATGTTAATAATCCTAATCTACTCAACCTCTCTTCATAGCTAGCGCCATCCATACCAAGCAACATCCTGCACCCTCTCCAAAGCATCCACATCCTTTTGGCAATGTGGCGACCAGAACTGTACGCAGTATTCCAATTGTGGTCGAGCCAAAGTCCTATACAACTGTAACATGACCTGCCAACTCTTGTACTCAGTACCCCGTCCGATGAATGAAAGCATGCCGTATGCCTTCTTGACCACTCTATCGACCTGCATTGCTACCTTCAGGGTACAATGGACCTGAACACCCATATCTCTCTGTGTACCAATTTTCCCCAGGGCTTTTCCATTTACCGTATAGTTCACTCTTGAATTGGATCTTACAAAATGCATCACCTCGCATTTGCCTGGACTGAACTTCATCTGCCAGTTCTCCGCCGAACTCTCCAATCTATCTATATTCTGCTGCATTCCCCAACAGTCCCCTTCACTATCTGCTGCTCCACCAATTTTAGTGTCATCTGCAAACTTAACTTAAATGCCATCTGCTTTGGGCAGATGATGCCCCTGGAGACAGTCAAATCCTTGATAGAGAATCTTTTGTCAAAGGGCAGTTGAAGTAGTCTCTGATTTTACTGATGGCATCCAAGCTACAAAAGTGTTGTAAAGCATGGGTTGAATAAAGAGGGATGGGGTCTATGACCAAATACAGACAACCAGAGTTCAAATCCCTGACTTAATGTAGATCTGAAGGACAGTCCCAGGACATCCAATGACAGATGATAAATGATAAAGTCACAAACTGTGAATAATCTCCTGAATGCTACAATGTCGCCTAGTTCAAAAGACAAATACTTAAGTACGCTTTTTAAATTCCTTCAAGACAATACATTGAGAAAATCCTGTAGCCTTCAGCAGGACAGTTTATGAAGTCTCTGTGGCACAATCGCACTGTGGGAAGAACTGCCAACTGTTGGCAAAATATGAAGTTTGTATCCTGTGAGAACCACCCCATTCAAATCAGAAACAGAGTGACCATCGCATTCCTCTTGGTGAAAGCGGAAGGACTTACCGTAAGTGATCACCACGAGAAACATCACAGCATTAGGAGCAGTCACTGGTGGTGGTGGTTACACTGCAGTTCATGGACGTTCAAGTGTGACCAAGGGCGAAGTGAAATTCAATCAATGGTTACATTTCGGGAAGCTTTGTGTATTTGTCGATTGCTATTTTGCTGCCACTGTCCCGTGGAAACAATGCCCGTTTTTGTCTGACCGTGTGTGAGTTTCTCCCCGCTTCTGCTAAATGAACTTTCAGTTCCCCATTCTGTCATCTTCCTCTTCTAGCTGAGAGCTTCTGCACATGAGGTCCTGAGCCTCTCTGTTGCCTTTGTCACAAGATTGACTCGGTGCTGCTGACTGGCAAGGAGTGACGTGCACCCATGCAGCAAGATGTGCAGGATGCCACCTTTTCAAATCAACAAAAAAGACTTGGAGCTCATTACGCAGCTTAGAAAGCAGGCCAGAGCACTGGCCTCTCCTCAAATGTGGGCAATGAAGCCTTTATTGCTCCACCGTTCAGCTTCTTTTGGCACCCATTGCCTTAAAGAGACAGCCAAACAATACCAGAGACTAGGCTAAGAGATGTGGGAAGACTCAGTTCTTGAAAGCCAGCTATGGGGGTCTTTATTACTTAGCACTTCGATAGGTTTGCTGTATGATACCCCCAATTACGAAATTTTCAAGTAACTTTAATTTCATTCATCAATAATATAAAAACTAAGAAATGTCTTTGGACTCCGAATAGTGTCGGGTTGGGGGGAGGGAATATGGTGAAGCTGGCCCTTTAAATACATCATTCTTATTTTCATCATGAATCTCCTCAGGAATACTGTGCACCCGAGGGATGTGGGAACAAGATTTCCAACTTCAACAATCACTCACAGGTTACTTCTGCTCTTATTCGACAGAGACCTCTTATTGCTAACGTGACATCTCTGGCAGCAGGCAGCCCTAGAATCTCAGAGTGAAACTGCCATTCTGATTTACATCAATTAACGTTACATTACGAGTAGGTTTGAAGTTCAGACTTACACTGAGTGGAAACGGGGTGGAGATTACTTGGACTCATTTTAAGTGTTTTAACAGCCGGACAAAAAAGTGGAGACTTAACCCTCACCTGTCTTGGTTAGAATTACGTCAATCCCATCGATACTGTTTTGAAAAGTAATGTATTGTAAAGGGCGGTAGTAACTTGAAAAATGCAATTTTTAACATTTGTTTCTATAAATGGATTTTATACCTTTCCCTTCTGCAGTAGAACAGTTGGCTCTTTCTTTATGTGATGGCTGCAGTGGATGCTGGGAAAGAGGCAGACAGATTTTTAATTAGTAATGGGTTCAAGGGTAATGGAGAGCGGGCAGCCAAGTGGAGTTGAGGCCGAGATGAGATCAGCCATGATTGTATTAAATGGCAGAGAGACCCGAGGAGGCGAATTGCTGTCTTTGGCTCCTAGTTCATAGTTTGTCTGTTCATTCTTTGGTGAGATGAGGACGTCGATGCCTGCTTCAGGATAACATGCTAACCATGATCCTCACCAATGGATGCACCACAGATCCAATACAATTGCAAACTGGGGTCAGGCAGGGTTGTGTCATCACCCCAACTCTCTCCTCCACCTTCCTTGCCATAGCACTCCATCTTGTCTCTGTGAAGCTCCCTGCCAGAGTGGAGCTAACCTTCACCCCTAGGCCAGAGCCAAGACCACCGTAACTCCTGTTATCGAGTACAAGGAGGATGCCTTGCATGTGCACACACTCAGAGGCTGAGCTACAAACCATTGTCAACAAATTCATTGAACCCCTACAGTGGGGAAGTAGGCCATTTGGCCCATTGAGTCCACACTGATGCTCCAAAGAGCATCCCACCCAGACCCACCACTGCTGCCCTATCTTTGTAACCCTGCATTTCCCGTCGCTAATCCACCTCGCCTGCACATCTCTGAAACCTATGGGGCAATTTAGCATGACCAATCCACCTAACCTGCCCATCTTTGGACTATGGGAGGAATCCAGAGCACCCAGAGGAAACCCATGCAGATATGGGGAGAATGTGCAAACTCCACACAGACAGTGGCCCGAGGCTGCTATTGAACCCGGGTCCCTGGTGCTGTGAGGCAGCAGACCTAACCACTGAGCCACTGTGCCACCTGGATTTATCGAGACGCAGGAGAGAATGGGCCTCAGACTGAACATCCGCAAAGCGAAGGTTCTCTACCAGCCTACTGCTGCCAACCACCACTGGCACCTGACCATCACAATCCACAGCCAGCCCTACAACAGTGGGGATCTTTTCCCATATATTGGGAACCTGCACTTAGTGCTAGCAGACATTGGCGATGAAAACCAACTTTGGCTCCAACGTGCCAATGCAGTCTTTGGATGTCTGAGGAACAAACATGTTCAAAGTCCGAGACCTCAAACACAGTATCATGTTCACGGTCTACAAAGCAGTCATGGTCCCCATCCTCCTGTATGCATTAGAAATGTACAGCAGACACCTCGAATCCCTTGAGAGCTATCACCAGTGCAGCTTTCACAAAATCCTCCACATCCACTGGTATGCATATCCTGCCAATGTGAGTGTCCTCTTCCAGGCCAATATCCCCTGTATTGAGGCACTGGTCATGTATAGTCAGCTGCATTGGTCACATTGCCTGGATGCCTGACACTGAACCCCCTAAACAAATGCCTACTCTAATCTCCGCAGTGGTAAGTGATCACTAAGAGAGCAGAGTAAATTTTACAAGGACACACTGAAAACCTCTTCCAACAAATGCAACATCCCCACTGATACTTGGGAATCATTTTTGCCCTGGAACTCTCAAACTGGAGAAGAAGCATCCATGAAGGTGCCAACTATTTTGAGCGTCACTGAATGGAGTACTTGGAGGTCAAGTACAAGCAGCAGAAAGAGTGTGCAGAATCCGGAGTGTCCCACCCTCCGACCTCACACACCACCAACCTCTGCCTGTAGCAGAGTCTGCAGCTCCAGGATTGGACTCTTCAGCCACCACATGTAAGCAAGTTACCTTCGAACATGAGGGACTGTCAAAGAGAAAGAAGAGTCCGGTGGCTACCATAAACCATCACCACCACCAGTAAGGTTTCAAAACTAAGATGAGAAGATTTTTATTAGTCTAGGGTTAAAGAGGATGTGGAACTAGTGTAGAAATTGGACTGGGGTACAGAACAGCCAGCACCTAATTGAACGGCAGAGCTAGTTTGAGGAGCTGAATGGTTCACTGCTCCTGTATTTTAGCAACCCTTTGTGATATTGTTTGAACAACTGATTTAGAAGCCTGCTGAATGGTGCAACTTGGTGCATTCACTGAATATAGCAAACTGAAGGGTGATATAACTGAGGCATTTAGAGTGATAAAAAGAATTGTACAATAGATTCAGAGAAACTAGTTCCTCTGCTGAGGGAACACAGAACAAAAGAATCAGACTATTCAGCACTGAAATCAGAAAGGACATTTTCACACAAGGGCTGACATGGTGTTCTCTCCCCCTAAACAAGCTGGGACTGCAGTGTCAACTGAAATGTTCAAGACTCAGATTGACCTATAAGCAGTTGAGGGCAATAGAATGAGAAGGGCCTTAGTTTACTTTAAACATTAGAATATTTTTGTGGGAGCTCTGCACCTAATGGGGTCCACGTTGGCTTTGCACAATGGATGCCAATTCAGACAATTTTTATTTCCAGCATATATCAGGAGAAATGCAAAGAAATGAAAGTAGGGAGAGATGTAAAATGGGCTGTAGAAAGGTAAAATGACTCGCAAAGTGCATCCACGATTGGCACCTCAGTGGGGAATGATGTTGGTAGATGCATCTCCTGGAAAAAGGTGCAGCCTTGATATTCCAGTGCTGTCTCCCCAAACACTGCTCATTGCTGTAAACACTGGACAGTGCAATTAACAGTAAGTCCATCAATAAACCACAAGATATTGATGAACACTTCAGCATCATTGGCTCCTGTATGTTTTCTTTATTCAGAACAGAAGAGCCGTAGACTTCTGAATGGACATCTCAAATTTTAAATCTAACGTTGATCTTTCTTTCTGTGCACTTTCTTTGTAGCTGTAACTTCGTATTCCTCGCTCTGTTCTGTCACCCTATGATCTTTGTATTTTACCATCTGTCTGTAGTGCATGCAAAACAAAACTTTTCACTGTACCTATGTACATGTAACAATAATAAATCAAATCAAATCAAATTATAGAGTCATGCAGCATGGAAACAGACCCTTTGGTCTAACCAGTCCACGCCAGCCATAATACCAGACTAAACTGCCACCTGCCTGTGCTTGGCCCATATCCTTCCAAACATTTCTTATTCATGTATTTATCCAAATGTCTTTTAAATATTGTAATTGTACCCACATCCACCACTTCCACTGGAAGTTCATTCCACACATAAACCACTCTCTGTGTAAAAAAAAATGCCCCGCATGTCTTTTTTAAATCTTGCTCCTGTCACCTTAAAAATATGCCCCCTAGTCTTGAAATCCCCCACCCTAGGTAAAAGACACCTGCCATTCACCTTTTCCATACCCCTTATGATTTTATAAACCTCTATAAGGTCACCCCTCAACCTCATACACTCCAGCGAAAAAGTCCCAGCCTATCCAGCCTCTCCTTATAATTCAAGCCTTCCATTCCCGGCAACATCCTGGTAAATCTTTTCTGAACTTTCTCCAGATTAATAATATCCTTCCTATAACACAGTGACCAGAACTGGACACAGTACTCCAGAAGAGGCCTCACCAATATCCTGTACAACCTCGACATGATGAGAGAGATTTTTGTGTGGAATTACACTCTGATTTAATTTCCACTGCACACTATTGTTAGTTCACTGGTTAACCTGTTTGCATCAAAATGCTGTCTGTTTATTTAATGCACATGTTATCTCCAAACTGCTTAATTTTTATGTAAAAAATAGCAAGTCAGAATCAACATACTGTTTTAATCACTGGTTAACAGTAATGTTTAACTGTTTGAGAAAGTGCAGTTGTGAATTTAACAGAAAAGCTGATATGGTAACTGATGTGATAAAAATAGCACATGGAGCAAATTGCATCCCCTTGCACCATTATTAGTAGATGGAGAAGCAATAGTTCCTGGAATTTCTGTTTAATCTGACTGACTTAGTTGCAGTTGAAAGCTTACAGCTATAAAGATAAAATTTCCGTCACAGCTGTCGTTATTTCTTGCACACCTTTTTGTAAAGGTCCTACCTTTTCTCCCTTAATGGTGATAATTCCTTGCTGAAATATTAATTCAGAAGTGAAGGGTGTCCTCCAGGAGTTGTCAAAGTGACCATTATTCTCCATGTGGATGTCTTGCTCGTGGGCATGAGAAGCTTAAGGCATCTCAGCCATGTCCAGTCTTATCCTCGGCCAGTGCCAGATAGAATTCCAGCAGGAACTGCTGGATAATGATATAAAGTGAGAAAATTATGTCCATTCCCTTCTCCCTGGGATCCTGAAAGCTGGCAACACCAGAGTGCCAGCCACTACAGTCCCAAGTTACATCGGTTGCTGCTACTGGTAGTGTAGAGCTCAGGCTCAAATCCAGTGGGCTGACAGTGAGATATTGGAGCCAGGCAGCATCTTCACTCATTCTGCTAGAAAATGTGCTGGTTTAGGTGCCACATTTCTGAGAGAAAGTACAGATAGTGAAGCCCAACATTGTGCCAACGTATGGTGCCTGCATTGGCACACAAATAAAGAAAGAAAGTGCTCTTGAACTATCTACTGAGTATTTATTTGTCATTGGTTATAACAGAGCTCAACACTAGTTGTGGTATTGGAAGAAATGAGAGGTGATTTGTCTATAATTACTTGCAGAGATATGGTCTGCCCCTTTAAGAAATGGGGTGACCGTGGCATTCATTGGAAAGCATTATGGATTACAAAGAATTCCAGATGATCTTACTAATTCCACATGGGTATATTCACCCCATTGGTCCTTACTGACTTTGTTTTCCAGCTTGTCAAAAGGGAGTTGACAATATACTTGAGCAGGAAATATCCACAAGTCGATTGGGAAAGACTGGAGAGATGGACTAATTGGTTAGCACAAACTGATGAATTGAACGGCCATTTCCCGTGATTTATAATTCTAAAAAGGTGAATACCAAAGCCTCTTCGAGTACAGTGAAAACAGCAGCTCTCAGTTATTCTGGGAAGCCCAGGAGGGTGTTGAGGCTGTACTGTAACCCTGCCTCCAGTTGTTGCAATGTGCAAAGTGTTATTTCAAGATATGAGGGTTCCATTGGGCACAACTTCTAGTTGTTGTGTGGGAATCCTTACCTGCATTTTGTTTTGTCATTGTGTTGTGTACTGTCGGATACAATCATACTGTTGCATTGTGTAACACTGGTCTTCAAATTTTCCTTCCACACTTCATTCCCATTCAATTGAAGGTAGCACAATTAATAGCCAATAAGCTGAAGGCAGTGCGAATGCTCCTGGGGAGACTGGGATTGAGCTGTGTGAACCTGTACGAATGCATATATTGCTGGCAACCATATTCCATGTACACACTGAGATCACAAAACAGTTCTTGTGGGGCTACACAGACTACTGAACTAAGCATCAGTAACCAAGTGCGGTGTGAATTATGTGTATAATCAGTAGTTCTCAGGTGCTTGTTGGTCAGTGGTTAACATTTTGAAGACACTGTTCCCGCTGAATAATGTGGCGTTTTTGATACAGATTTGGTCGAATGAGTATCTCACGCTGCATCTGCTGGTACAAGTAGAATTTAACACACAATGCTAAGAGCTTTGTAGTTTGTAATGGCTATTTGGCAACCCTCCTTTCTTAACTGCAATGCTTGTGGAGCTGTACGTGAATGTGAGAACCCGGACACTGGAAACAAAATATATGGGAGTTCACTTTTAAAATGAAGACTCCAGTTATTTTCATTTCAGTGTTTTCAGTGATGTGTACGTGAGTGTTGTGAAGCAATGCATGGGCACAGAAACAGGCTCATGTGGTACATAAGCAACAGCAAAGACCAGCTGGGCTGAATAGCCTGTTCCTACGGTCTAAATTTTACATTATATGTAACAAGTGATGTCTGCATATTAAAAACGGCAGTCTGCTAAACTAATTGGCACATTTCACCAATTGAATTAATTAACGTTCCGAGTAAAACAATCCTTCATTCACCCATCTTGTTTTGGTTGGGAAATGGACAGTAAACCAGTGGCGTCACAGATTCCAAGCATTGTTGGCTAGTTATGTTTCCCAACCCCCTGCCAGGATTTCTAGAATAATTATCTGCTGACGCTCCACTCTGCCTAACTGGCACTTTGGAAGAGACATCCAATTAGTCCCACTCCCCTACTCCTCCCATAATCTTTCAATCCTCCTTTTATTTTTGATTCATGTGCGTTCAGTTCCCACTTGACAATCAGAATAGCAAAGCCCGAGTGGAATAAGAGAGTGAAAGTACCCAATGAGAGACTAACAGCCTTGTGAGCAAAGCAGACTAATTTGAGATGCCTGTTAATAAGGCCATAGCTAACTCACCTTGTAAAAAGACAAAACTCATCTGGAAGAGTAATTTGCCAACAGCAGTAATTAGGCTGTCACCACATGTGTGTGGCATGTGCATTCTGACTCTCCATGTCTATCAGTGTGTCTATGGGTGAGATAATGAACAAAGTGAAAGGAAATCTTCTTTTGGAACAGTTACCTTTCAAAAGAAAGAACTGAATTTGAATCAGAAATTCCATCATGGTAGCCAAAGGATTGTTGGGCATTCTTCATGCTCTCCCCCAAATAGAATGGACTTCCGAAGTAAAAAATGATACCTCTGTTACGATGTTGCCATGTTAGGGAGGCAATAGCCTGGCGGTATTATCGCTAGAATATTATTCTAGAACATCAACTTAATGTCTGGGGACCCAGGTTCAGATCCCACCACAGCAGATGTGGGAGTTGAACTCAACACAAAAAGTCTGGAACTGAGAATCTGCTGATAACCATGAAACCATTGTTGATTGCCAGAAAATTCCATCTGGCTCACTCGTGTCCTTCAGCGAAGGAAACCTGCCATCCTCATCTGGTCTGGCCTACCTGTGACTCCAGACCCACAGCAATGTGGGTGACTCTCAACGGCCCTCTGAAATACCCACTCAGTTGTATCAATTGCTACAAAGTCTCAACAAAGCGACCCACACCACGTGGACTGCAACAATTCAAAAAGGCAGCTTTTCGCCTTCTCAAGGGGCAGCTAGGGACAGGCAATAAATGCTGGCCCAGACAGCGACTGTCACGCCCCATGAATGAATTACAAGAAAGGCCTAAACCTTTAGAAATACTAAATCGGACTTCTTCAAGATTGAATTGGCATAATCTCACACATCAGAACTGATGAGGTTGCTCTCAAAAGTTTACCAACCTTCTATCTGTGTCACTTGCAGAGTGCTACACTGCTAATGGTGCTGACTACAGAGGCTGCCAGAATCGAACCTCGCACCAGGGAGGAAAGCCCTGCTTGTATTGGAACGAAACCTTCCAGCACCCTTACAACACCCTCAAATACCCCAATGGAGAAGGAGGCCTTGGGAATCACAACTATTGCAGGTAACAAATGGACTATGTTAACCCATTGAGCCCCTTTCCCCTTTCATATGTGGAGGTTACTGAATCAGACTGGTTTCCTACAGCAGTGGGAGCTTAGGGTTAGGAGGGGTCCACTTTGCTTCTCACACCCATACTAATTAGATTGCAGCTAATATGTACCTTAATTCCCATTTATCCACCTTTAGTTCCTACCCTTTAGTAGTGACTGCGAAAGTTGTAGCGGGTAAATCATTCCCTGTCTCCTTAAACCCTGTAGCTGAGCAGCCCAGCATCCATCACTGAACACATTCTTTTCCATCAATGCTGACATACAGTGGCAGCAGCTTAAACCACACATATGCAAGAGACACTGCTGCACTTTGCCAAGGCTTCCTTTCCAGCACCTTTCAAATCTGCGACCTCTACCACCCAGAAAGAGGAGGGCAGCAGAGTAACTCACCTCCAGACTGCCCAAGGTCTGTGCACTATCTACAAGGCACAAGTCAGGAGAGTGGTGGAATACTCCCCACTTGCCTGGATGAGTGCAACTCCCAGATGTTTGATATCATCGGGGTCAATGCAGCCCGCTTGATTGGCACTGCATCCACAAGCATTCACTCCCTCCACAATCAACACTCAGTAGCAGCAGTGTGTACCATTTATAAGATGCACCACAGAAATTCACCAAAGATCCCTAGCATTTTCTAAAGCAATGACCACTACCGTCTAGAAGGACAAGGGCTATGGCTACATAGGAAAAGCACCACCTTTAAGTTCCCATCTAAGCCACTCACTATCCTGACTTGGAAATATATCACCGTTCCTTTCACTGTCGCTGGGTCAAAATCCTGGAATTCCCACCTTAGCAACACTGTGGGTCTGTTTACAGCACATGGACAGCAGCAGTTCAAGAATGCAGCTCATCGCAGCCTTCTCAAGGGCAACTAGGACCAGGAAATAAATGCTGGTCCATCCAGTGATGCCTACATCCCGTGACTGAATAAAACAATACATGGGAGCAGCATCATCTACAAATTCCCTTCCAGGCCAAAATTATCCTAATTTGGAACTATATTGCTGTCTCTTCGTTGTCGCTGGGTCAAAATACTTACTATCAGCACTGTGAGTGTCCCTACACTGCCTGGATTGCAGTACTTCAAAAGGTCAGCTCACCAACACCATCTCAAGGGCAATTAGGGATGGCCTAACCAACGTCACCAATATTCTGTGAAAGAATAAAGATTAATATCCTCAGCAAAACTCTGTCAACCTCAGTTTTAAAATGTTCATTTGATCCAGGTTTCAACAGCTTTTTAAAAGTACAGGATTCCAGATTCCCACTCCCTGTGTGTGTGATGAAATACTTCCTGACGTTGCTGGTAAAAATGATGTTTTGTTAGCTCCAGATGAGTAAGTGGGTTTTAAAAAAAAAGCACTAAGTACTGACAGATGCCGGAAGCTTAACGTAAGGAAGGAAAATGCTGAAACATACAAACATATGAATTAGAAGCACGAATAGGGTAGGCCATTTGGCCCCTTGAGCCTGCTCTGCATTCAATAAAATCATGGCTGACTTGGCTGTGGCTTCAACGTTCAACTCTAATTTCCAGCCTATCCCCTGTAGCCTTTGAATCTCTTGTCTCTCAGGAATGTATGTATCTCTGGTTTAAACATTTTAATGACTCTGACCACCACCCCTCCTCCCCACCCAAGTTTTCTGCAGAACAGAATTCCAGACTAATGCCTGGTACAACTGCAGCAAAAAGATTTAATTGCCTTTGCAATAACATGCCATTTGCCTTTCAAATTACTTGCTGTACCTGCATTCTAACTTCATGTGATTGCTGTACAATTACCCAATCCCTCTGCAATCTCAGAGCTCTGCAGTCTGTCTCCATTGAAATAGTATACTGCGTTACTTCACTTCCTGCCAAAGTGAACAAATTCACATTTTGCCACATGCACTACATTTGCCATCTTTTTCCTAATCCCTCAACATATCTGCATTCCTTTGCAATCTTCCTATATCGTCATCAAAACTTACAGTTGTATCTATCTTTGCATCACCAGAAGATATGGCAACTGTATACTCAGCTGCTTCACCCGAGTCATTGATGTAAATTATAAATAGTTATGGCCTTAACACTGATCCCTGTCACACTCTACTAATTACAATCTGCCAATTGAAAGTTACCCATTTTCCCTGCTTCCTGTTAGCTAACTAATCTACCCATGCTAATATGTTAACTCCTATATTAGGAGCTTCTTTTGTAGTGAACAGTTGATGTGGATTCCTTGCCAAATGCCTCTTGGATATCCATGTACAGCACATCTACAAGCTCTTCTTTATCAATATTACTTGTCACTTGCTCAAAGAAAGTCTAATAAACTAGTTAAACCTGGTTTCCCCTTCACAAATCCTTGTCGACATTGCCAGATTGTATTGACATTTTCAAGGATGATAGATATTTGGCTCACTGGCTTACACTGTGCTGCTTTCTGTCTCCCTCTTTGCTTGAATAGAGGGGTGCTATTCACTATTTTCCAAACCTTTCCAGAATCTAGTGAATTACAGCCAATATATCTACTGTCTCAGCAGTCACTTCTTTGAAGAGCCCACCATAAAGTCGGTTATAACTTGGGGGCTTGTCAACCTTTTGATGTAAGTAGTTTTCAAAGCACTCATTCCGTGGTGATTGTATTTGCATTAAGTTCCTCTCTCATTTTCACCACTTGATTCTCAAGTATTTCTGGGAGGCAAACAAATGTGCCATTTCTTTCATCTACATATTTCCCATTGTTAATTTCTCAGATTCACTTTTCAGAGAACCCTCACTCACTATAGGTACTTTTTTCCCTTTTAAATACTTTCAGAAATTCCTACTGTTTTTATATTTACAGTTGGTTTTCACTGATACTCTTAATTTCTCCCTCTGTATTTGGTTTTAGTAATTCTTTGCTGACTTTAGAATTTCTGTCCAAACGTCTGGACACCACTCATTTTTTACAGAGTTGCATACTTTTTCAGTCAATTTGATAATATCTTAAATTTCCTTGGAAAGCCATGGACTGCGTATCCTTCTCCTGAAATCGTTCTTTCTCATTAGAATGTGTTCTTGTGGAGTGTTAGGAAATATCTTCCTTACATGGATGCCAATCCATGTCTGCTACATACCCTTTAGCCTAATTTCCCAATTCTGCTTTCATATCCTTTTAATTGCCTCTAAGTGAAAAGCTCTAGTCTTAGACCCACAATTCACATCCTCAAACTAAATGTAACGTTCTATCATGTTATGATTGCTATTATCTGAAGGATCCTTTACGATGAATTGATTAATTAATTCTGTCTCATTACACATGATCAGGCCTAAAACAACCTGTTCTTAGATTAAGTCTAGTATATAATGTTCTAAAAAATTGTTCTAAAGTATAGATCTATCTTCCAAACTACTTTTGCCAAGCTGATACATCCAATTTATATGTAGGTGAAAATCACACATGATTATTGTCAAACTTAAGATTCTGATTAACTACAAGATAGAGTAATGTTGTAGGTGTAGCTTATAGGACCCCTAAATAACCTTTTAGTTTTGCTACTCTTACCTGCACTCATTCCGCATTTTAATCTTTATAAGCTAACGTCATCCCTTAAACATCATGGAATTGATATGGTGCAGAAAGAAGCTATTTGAACATAATGTCTACAAAGACTCTTTTAAATGACCATTACACAATTATAAGATTAAGGACCAGTGGTAGACTAGTCAGCCTCTTGAACCTGCTTTGCCGTTCAATAAGGTCCTGGCTAATCTGATTGTCACCCCAGCCTAACTCTGATAACCTTTCACTCCCTTGCTTATCAAGAATCCAGTTACCTTTTGTCTAAAAATATCGAAGGACTCTGTTTCCACCACCTTTCCACAAAGAAAGTTTGAAAGAATTACAAGGCTCTGAGAGAGGGAATTTCACCTCATCTCTGACCTAAATGGACAACTCCTGGTTTTTAACTCCTGGTCCTAGGTTGTCCCATGTCAGGAAACATCCTGACCACATCTATCCTGTAAAAATCCCTCAGGATCTTCAATATTTCAATCAAGTCAATACTTTATTCTTCTAAACTCCATTGGGTTCAAGCCTTGTATGTCGAACCATTCCTCATAAGACATTCCACCTATTCCAGGCATAAATCTAGTAAACCTTCTCTGAACTGTTTCCAAAGCATCTATGTCTTTTCTTCAATAAGGTGATCAATACGCTGCAACATTCTCCAGATGTGGATCTGCCAAAGTCCTGTACAACTCCAGCATAACCTTTCTACTTTGGAATTCAATCTCCCTAATGATAAACGATAGCGTTCTATTAGCTTTGCTAATTACCTATGTACTCACCTTCGGTGAGCAATGCAGAAGGACACCCTGATTCCCCTGCATGTCAGAGTTCTGCAATCTCTCACCATTTTGCTGATATTCCTTTTCATTCTGCCTGCCAAAATGGAGAATTTCACACTTTGCCACATTATGCTTCATTTGCCTGATTTTTGCCCACCTATTTGACCTATTTATATTACTCTACAGTATCCTGATGTCTTTGCACAACTTACTCTTCCTGTCTTTGTGTCATCAGCAAGTTTGGCAACCATACGTCTGTCCCATCATCCAAGTAATTTATATAAATCGTTAACATTGAGCACTGATCTCCATTGCACACTCATTATTAGGCTTGCCAACTTGAAAATAACCCAGTAATGCCTACTCTACTTTCTATTAGCTAGGCGATTTTCTAACCATGCCAAAATGCTACCCCATTCCAGCATGAGCCTTTACTTCCTCCAATAACATTTGATGTGGCACATATCACTTCTGGAATTCCAAATACAATACATACAATAGAGAGAACAAGGTGTGGAGCTGGATGAACACAGCAGGCCAGGCAGCATCAAAGGAGCAGGAAGGCTGATGTTTCGGGTCTGGACCCTTCTGATTCCCTTTTATCTACAGCACGTGTTATCTTTTCAAGTAACTCCATAAATTTATTAAATGTGATTTCCCTTTTACAAACTCACGTTGACTCTGCTTTATGACCTTGAAGTTATCAAAGTGCCCTGCTGTAAGTTCTTTGATAACAACTTCTAACATTTTCAGTTTTGGAAGAATGCTAGCCTTCATTAACTAGGCAAACTCCATCACCTTCTCTGAGCTTCTCATCCTTTCCAAATGTCAAGAACCCTTGGATATTCAGGTCTTGGTAACCTTGCATCTACAATTCTGTATTGATTATCATACCTATTTATTACTGTTTCAGCCGAAAGTTCACCTATTGTGCCATGAATACTGCGTAAGAGCCTTTAGTTCTGTCTTTTTACTACTCTTGAAAACTCTGGCCATATCTGCCAGGCATGCAGAACCTACTCCTGCCGCAGATGATCAGGGTTGATTTCACAGAGGATCTCCAGGAGGTGAAGAGCCAGCAAGCCTCGCTCTTTGCATCAGAGGCCTCCAGGATAATCTTCCAGTCCAGGGTTTACACCGTGGAGCAGGATGAGACGCGCTCGCGTTTCTTCTTCTAGAAGGTACGCAAGGAGAGCTTTGCGCTCAGCGGCCTGAAGGAAGTAAATGGCTTGGTAACGTAATCTCAGCCTGACATCCTGAGGATCAGCCAACCCTTTTATGCCAGTCTGTATGACCTGAAGCCCACAGACAAAGCGGGCTCCCAGTCATTCCTGTCCTCTCTCATGGAGGTCTTAGACAACAGCACAAAGGAGAAGCTGGACCAGCTGTTATCTCTGGATGCATTGACCGAGGCCCTTGTGTCCTTAGAAAAGAATAAACCCGCCAGAAGCAACAGCTTACTGACTGAGTTGTATTCAGCTCTGTGGGTCCTGATTGGTCAGGACCTGCTGGAGTTGTATGACAGTATTGCTTCTGGCAGGTTGCGTGTGAATCCATGAGAAAAGATATTATCACCCTCATCTACAGGCGGAAGGGGGAGAGGGAGGCAATTAGAAATTGGTGACCAATTTCGCTGCTGAATGCAGATTATAAAATCCTGTCTAAGGTCATTGCTAACCGGATCAGGTCTGCTCTGGGTTTGGTGATTGTCCCGAACCAAACCTGTTCTATACCGGGCAGGCTGATCGTTGAGATCCCTTGTGCTCCTCAGGGATATGATTGGCTCTGTGCAGGACAAGGGGCTGGATGCCTGCCTCGCTGGTCTGGACCAAGAGAAGGTCTTTGACAGGATTTCACATCCTACATGTGGGACATGCTCTCCAAAATGGGCCTTGGGAAGGGAATCTGCAACTGAATCTGTCTGCTCTATGCTAACATCATTAATGCAGCCTTAATCAAAGGGTGAGAATCAGAAGGCTTCCCAATCAGATCTGGAGTCAGGCTGGGCTATCCACTCCCTCCTACCTTGCTTGTATGTTGTATAGAGCCCTTTGCTGAGCCCATTAGGAAGGGTGCGAGCATGAGAGGGGTGACTATTCCAAGCAGTGGAGCCCGGCATGTCAAAGCTTCCCTGTACATGGGTGACGTTGCTGTTTTCCGCTCACATCCGCTGTCTGTGTGCAGGCTCATGAGCAACCAGTTTGAACTGGCCTTGTGAGCCAGGGTAAATCGAGGCAAGAGTGAGACCATGTCCTTTAGGAACTGGGCCAACTGATTCTTTATCCCCTTCACCGTTAGGACAGACTACCAGCTGGCAATTTGGTTCCACAGGGCTGGGGCAGGCGCAAAAACATGGGAGGAGCATATCGCCAAAATGAAGCAGAAACTGGTATTTTGAGAGCACTGCTTCCTCTCCTTGGTGTGTAAAAGCCTGGTCATCAAGTATGAGTTACTTTCTGTTGTTGTGCATGGCACAGGTCTGGTGCATTCGTAGAACCTGTGTTATTACAGTCACCCAAGCCATCTCCCACTTCATCTGGAGGTCTGCGATGGACCGTGTCTGCAGGGAAACCATGTAAAAACTCGAGATAAATGGGGGGGAAGAACATACCCAACACTGACCTCACCCTGATGGCCACCTTTGTTTGTGGATGCATCCAGGTGTGTGTAGACCCTCAGTACACACACACCAAGTGACACCACATACTGAGGTACTACCTGTTCCCGGCGTTGTGAATGATGGAACTGACCTCGTTGCTGGGGAATGCTCCAAGTAGTTGGAACCATGCTGCATCACCTGTCCTTCATAAAGAAATTTGCAAAGACAAACATCTTTGATGACAAAACCATCAGGAAGTGGTCAGCATGTAGGATCCTTGAGACCCTGCAGGAAAAGGAGAGGGTGGATCCTGTAGCATGGTTCCCTGTGCAGACTGTCAAAGTCATTTGGCAGAATGCCTCATCGCAAGAACTTTCCAACAAGCACCAAGACATTGCTTGGCTGGTGGTGAGAGTGGCACTGCCTGTGAGATTCTTCATGTATGCCAGGACACTCTGCACCACTGCACTGTGGCCTCAAGAGGCTGCGGGGAGGGGTTGGGGATAAGGGGGATGGGGTGTCGAGGGACTGTTACCCATCTCCTTCCAGAATGTGCCTTTGCAAAGGAAGTCTAGAGAAATATGCAGTGGATTTTGTCGAGTTTCGTCCCAGGCAGCTCCGTGATGTGGGACTCTGTGCCCTATGGTCTGTTTCCCAGGATGCACATCGAGACAAACATCAAGGACCATCAACTTGGTGAAAGATGCAGTTTGGTCTGCCTGAAACTTGTTGGCCTTTCTGAGCAAGGAGTTGACCTGGACTAAATGGCCCAGGACTATGTCCTGAGTGATGCACTAAAGCTTGGGCCAGCTGCCGCGAAGGTGCAGTGGGGAAAGTCCACCGTCTGAGGTCTTTCTGCCAAAGTTAAATTCGGGTCCATTCAGTTATTGGACCCTCCCAGCACCTTCAACAGAATGTTCTTTATCTAACCTGGGAGCATTCGATGCTGACAATGAGTTTTTGAACAATAAAAGAGATTCCTCCATGTCACAGCGACACACCCCTGCAATTAGACCAACATAAAATGTGTTTAAAAATTGGACTTTAAAGATGCCTAAATTCTACCTTCAGTCTCAGTGACTAATGCCAATAGATTGCCTTTCTTTTTTCCCTGTGATTGTAATAGCTTGTGAATATTGATGAGACAGTAAATTATGCACAAAGACTGGTGCTTTTGAAATCAATGCAGTGTTGGACTTGCTCGAAGGGGGTACATCAAAACCAAGGAAACAGTAAGCATTTCTAACGCAATAATCTTTAGGGGAACTGCTCATTAAATAGAGATCAATTAACCAATAATGCTGACTATCAGAAAGTGCATTCAATAAAGATTATTAAGCAAGAAACTTATTCCACACTGTTCTCTGGACTAAACTGTGTATATAGTATTGACTTTGCTGTAGAAATTGAACTGAGTTCTCAAGTCTTTGCTTGTGGCAATTAATAACAATATTAAAATGAGACTGAGCAAAAAATAACTCCATATCTTTCACCCCTTCAAAATGACATAAAGATCTTCCTAGCTAAATGGATTACATTTTAAGTTGTGTTGTCAGTAAAAACAGTGTGTACAATCATGGTCTCACAAGTGCAAAGTAGAATAAGTGGGAATTGACCTTGTTTTTAATGGTTTTACTTGACGGATGATCACTGACGGAGCTCTCTTGTTCTTTGATAAAGGGCTGAGAGACATATTTTACCCACTTGTCCAGGCAGAGTGAGTCTCTACTTAAGGCTTAATTGAAATGATGGCAGCTGCAGTAACACACTGTAGTGCGGTGAAAGCAGAAATTGCTGGGAATACTCAGTGGCCTGGAAACATTTGCAGAGAGAGAATAGAAATCATAGTCATGTTTTTTGGATGCCACCACTGAAAAGTTTAGTTGCTGACCAATGTCCTGTGGCCAGTTAATGGTCTGTGGAGTGTTAACTGGCCAGAGGTGGGCCTTCTGACTTCTCCTGTCTCAGAGAGATATGTCAGTCAGTCTGATTGATTGACAGCTGTGGAATCTCTGGGACCAGTCACCATTACTGGGACAGCACCAAGTCCCAGTGGACAATGCTGTCACAGTCCAAGATACAGATAAGTTCAGGGGATTCTTGGTGGGGCCGGGGATGAGGCAGTGATAGGGTAGAGGAGGGATTGTGGTTGTGCAGAGCTGGGTGAGGGCTGGGGAGGTTGGGACATACTGTGTGGCACAGGCGTTGGTTGAGAATGTAATTGGCTCCTGTAGGGCTTCGGTCAGGCCAGGTTCACCCTAGGCCTCACCTTTCTCCTCCTCCTGTAACATCAGAGCTAGGTTGGGGCGGAGGTGAAGAACATCTGTAGAATCCATTCCCCCCGACCCCCATCCACTGCCTGCAAACATGCCAGAGGGGCACAGCAAAATACTGGGCAACCTTTCAGGTCTGTGACATTCCAGCAAAACTGAGTAAATATGAGAACCATAATCATTTTTCGTAGGTGAAAGAGCATTGGTTAAAGGAAAATCCGTGATACAGTGAATGGAAGGAGAAATTAAGTGATGAAGGGATTCACGGTGCAAGACCAAAGGGAGTGGGGATGTGAACATGAGAACATATGAAATAGCAGCAGGAGTAGGCCATTCGGCCCCTCAAGCCTGCCTTACCTGTTCTATAAGATCAGGGCTGATCTTTCCCAGGCCTCAACTTCTCTTTTTTGTCAGCTCCTCATTGCTCCCAATTCTCTGGTATTTAAAGAATCTATCTACCTCCTCTTTAAATACTTTCAGTGATTTAGCCCACACCATTTCCTGGGATAAAGAATTCCAAACATTCATCACCCTCTGTGTAAAGAAATACTTTCACATCTCAGTTTTAAATGAATGTCTCCTTATTCTTGAGCTGGGTCCCCGACTTTGAGACACCCTACTAGTGGAAACATCAGCGCAACATCTCCCTTGACAAGTCCCACCAGAACCTTGTATGTTCTAATAAGAGCACCCTTCATTCTTCTCAACTTGAATGAACAAAGGCCTAACCTGTTTTGGCATTCTTGATAAGTCAAAAACTTCATCCCAAGAATCAGCTCAGTGAATCTCTTTTGGATGACCTCCCGTACCAGTATATCCTTTTCTAACTAAGGTGATGTTGAGAAGACGTTTTCGCTAGTGGGTGAGTCCCAAACTAGTTACAGAACCAGGGGACACCTATTTGAAATTGAGGATTGAAGGAATTTCTCCATTCAAAGGGTAGTAAATATCTGGAATCCTGTACCCCAGAGAGTTGTGGAGGCTAGATCACAGAATACGTCAATAGAGGAGGTAGAGAGATTTCTGAACTATCAGGGAGTTGAGGTGTATGATGAACTGGAACAAAAGAGGAGTTGAGCTTTAGGGCAAATCAGCCTAATCATTTTGAATGAAGGGGCAGGCTGGAGGGGCAGAATGGCTTACTCCCACTCTGAATTCTTATGTTATGTTCTATCACCAGTGGATTTAAGCAAGCAACAACCTACAGTTTGCAACACTCAAAATTGTAAGGATGGTTGCAAAAGCCAGCTCCATGAGGAATAGCTGAGCTGAAGGTAGTGGCTTAATGTAGACATCACCTCCCCAAGATTTGCCAGGGGAAGACGGTGTTAAATTAATTCAGTATGTTGAACAGTACAGGACTACAGAGTTGGCTAGGCTCAGCAATATAATTAGAGTACGAAGACACCTATAATTTGTGCCATGCACCATTACTTTGGTTTTAGTATCAACAGAGCATACACATCACCTGGATGGTCTCATTAGGCATGAATACACAACACTTAAGTGTTTGTGTTGTTGGCAAACAATTGTCAATCTTTCATCTGCCAATTAACAGATGGTCTGGTTATTGTTACATTGCTGTTTGTGAGAGCTTGATGTGCACACATTGGTTGTCACATTTCCTATATTCAACAGTGACTACACTTCAACAGCATTTCATCGGCTTTGAAATGCCCAGTGGTCACGATAAATGCTACAGAAATGAAAGTTTCTCTTTATCTTACTCAAAACCAAAAGGATAGTTGATACGAAAAATATACTTTAATGCAAGACTGATATTTTTAACCGGCTTCACGGGTCAGTGAGATGTTGAAGATGCATGTCAGTTCTACATAGTACTCTCCCCCTCTCTGTTCTTTTCTCTATTCTTCCTTCACTGACCACCAACCCTACTGTCTACCTAGATATTGCAGTGGGACAGGCTGAAGGAATCATCATGTAAAAAGCATTACAGCTTGCACAATGCTGTGACTCTGTATGCATGTTGGTCATGGATGTATGTGATGTTCAGATATTCAACTTCCCTGCATAATATTACATTGAACAATCAAAATGCACTTTCCAGCAGCACCCAATGCGATTTCATCTTTAAACATATGCATTCTACTTAAAATCTTGTGTCGTCTTTTTTTTCTAATAAAATTGGATACTATTCAGCATGTCTCCAGGTATTTTATAGATGGAAAGATTTCAACCCAGATGCATCATGACTTGGTATGGCAGCTGCTATGCCCAGGACAGTAAGAAACTACAGAGAATTGTGAACACAGACCAGTCCATTACGCAAGCCACCCTTCTATCCATTGACCATCAATACTTCTCAATGCCTCAGGAAGGCAGCCAACATAATCAAGGACTCCTCCTACCCTGGTTATAATCTCTTTCAACCTCTTCCATTGAACAGAAGCTTAAATACATGTACCAATAGATTCAAGAACACTTGCGCTTATTAGACTTTTGAATGGACCTCTCAAATTTTAAATTTAATGTTGATCTCACTCTTTGCACACCTTCTCTGCAGCCGTAACATTGTATTCCTCGATCTGTTCTATTGCCTTAATGCACTTTGTTTGGTGTGATCTGCCCATACTGCATGCAAAACGAAACTTTTCACTGTACCTTGGTACATGAGACAATAATAAATCAAATCAAATCTAAAAGCGGGGCTATTGGCAAAGTTTGATGTGCTTGGTGTAAAACAAATGACTGCATAGGTGCCAAGGAACAACAGTGTTCGTCTTAATACTCATACATTTTTGTATTCATTAATGCACTTAGTTTATTAGAGGTACTGTTGGCTCACCATCTGAATAACAACAATAACAACTCGACCAATGTTAGCATATCAGAACATGAAGGCAACACAGTACTAGTCATGTATTGAAGCATCTTTGAAATGGTTTTAAAGTCATTGTATTTGATTCACTTAAATTGTTTTCCAGTTTAGATGCTCGACATTTTTCTGATATTTTTGAAGTAGTGAGCTTGTACTTGGGTACTTAGGATTGCTATGGCATCACTGCTCCCTACATGATGAATTTCCTGGGTATAATCTTAACATAATTGACAAAAGAACCAGACTTGAGATGAGGGAAAATAAATTTACAGATAACTTTTTATGCCATGGAATGCAATGTCTAAAAGGGCAATGGAAGGAAATTGAATAATAATTTTTCAAATTGGATAAATACTTTTTGGGCAACAGTTTTGGCATATTGGAATAAGCAGGAAAAGAAAGGATTCATCAATTGAAAATGTGCCTAGAGAATGTGTGCAGGAGGGAGGGCATTTGATCTTTGGGGAATTGGGAGTGCTTGGGAGCAGGCTGGTTGTTTACAAACTGTGTGGGTTACACCTTATCAGGACTGGAACTGGTATACTCACAAGGAGACTTGCTAGTGCCGGTGAAGTGAGTTTAAACTACCTTGTCAATGAGTACCTGAGGGCTAGCCCAAATTAGAAGGAAGTAATGTCGGTGACAGGAAGTTGAAAAGGTGTTCGGGAGAGATTAAAGGTACTGCAGATGCTGGAGAATCCGAGATAACAAGCATGGGACTGGATGAACACAGCAGGTCTGGCAGCATCATAGGAGCAGGAAAACTTGACGTTTCAGGCCTGGACCCTTCATCAGAAATGGGGGAGGGGAAGAGGGTTCTGAAAGATTGGAATTGAGAGAAATGAAGTTAAGCATCAGGTATTCAAAAGTGGAATGACATCCAGGAGTTAAAGGGACTCTAGCTGAATGCATACAACATCCGCAACAAAGTGGATGATCTAAAGGCACAAAGAGAGAAATGGTTATGATCTAATTGCCGTTCCAGAAACATGACTGCATGGTGACCAGGTCTGGAAACTGAATATTCAAGGATATGATGTTTAGGAAGGACAGATAAGAGGAAAATGAAGTGGAGTTCCACTGATAATAAGAGTTGATCAGTACATTGGTAAAGGAGGATCTCAGATTGAAGGAACAATGTGTGGAATGTGTTTGGTTGGAGATAAGAAACAGCAAGGGACAGCCGACCTTAGTTGGAGTTATGTATAACTACCAAATAGTAGTGATAGTGTGGGGCATGATAATCAGGAAATGAGAGAAGCATGGAATGTGGGGAAACACAGTTATCATGGGTGACTTCACTCTCAATATAAACTAAGTAAGACAATTGAGCACTATAGCTGTGGTGAGTAAGTTTCAGGAGGGTGTTAGGGATTGTTTTCTAGAGTAATATGTTGAGGAGCCAACTACAGGACATGCTATTTTAGATCTATTGTTATGTAATAAAAAAGGGCTTATTACCACTGGTGTTGCAAAAGAACCTTTAGGGATGAGTGACTACAATATATGACACAATTTTACGTTATATTTATAAGTGAGGTAGTTCATTCTGAAGCAAGGTTGTTAAATTTGTATAAGGGAAATTACGAAAATACAAATTTGCTGAGATGGACTGGGAAAATGCATTAAAAGGCATGACTGTACATAGGCAATGAAGTATTGCATAATTTACAGAAACTGTATACTTCTTAAAGTTGCAAGAAAGACTTAAAGACTTAATAAAGATCAGTGAACTAAGGTCAGCTAATGAGTTCAGGGTTGCATAAGATTAAAAGAAAAGACCTGTAAACTTATTCACTTGTGGGAAGTGGGCAGAAGTGGCAATAATTCTGACGGTTGGGAGGGTTATAGAATACACCTCATATTTATCTAAATTAAACTCCGTCTGCCACTCCTCGGCTCATTGGCCCGTCTGGTCAAAGTCCCATTGTCCTCTGAGATAATCTTCTTCACTGTCCACAACACCACCAATTTTGCTTTCATTTGCAAACGTATTAACCATGCCTCCTATATTCACAGTCAAATCATTTATATAAAAGACAAAAACCCATGGGCCCAGCACCCATTCCTGTTGCACACCGCTGATCCTCAAATACACCTTCCACCGCTACCCTCTGTCTCCTACCTTTAAGTAAATTTTGTATTCAGTTGGCTAGCTCCTGCTGGATCCCATGTGATTTAACCATACTAACCAGCATATATTTTGGTAAAGCAAACTAGGGCAGGATTTGTACAGTTAATAGTAGGGCCTTGGGGAATGTCGCTGAACGAAGAGACCTAGGGGTGCAGGTGCATAGTTCCTTGAAAGTGGAGTCACAGGTAGGCAGGGTGCTGAAGAAGGCATTTGGGAAGCTTTCCTTCATTGGTCAGAACAGTTGGGATGTCATGTTGCAGCTGGTTAGAAAAATTAAGGACCATGGGATAGGAAATAACATACTAACACAGATTAATGACGGGCCAACAGACAGAAAACAGAGAATAGGAAAACATTGGCAGTATTGCAAGGATCAATACTTGGGTCCTAGCTATTCACAATATATATCAAGGATTTGGAGATAGGCATCATGTAGCAATTCTGAATTTATTTATGATACAAAACTAAGTGGAAATGTGTATGGTGAGGAAGATGTAAAGTGGCTTCAGAAGGATTTGCGTAGGTTTAGTGAATGGGCAAGAACACAGCAGATGGATTATAATGTGTAATTATCTCCTTCGGTAGGAGAAACCGACGTGCAGATTATTTCTTAAGTGGCAAGTGGTTGGAAAGTATAGATTTACCACGGGTTTTGGGTGTCCTTGCAATGAAGGTGGACCAAACTTGTTCTTGGGATGTTGGGATCGTTCTTCGAGAAAGGTTGTACAAATTTAGCCAAAATCTCTAGAGTTTCAAACAATGAGAGTCGATATCATTGAAACTGACAAAATACTTTAAGGGATAGATTGGGTAATTACAGATAAATCATTTATCTACTTGGAGAATTTAGAACTGGGGGCTTAATTTAAAAACAAGAGAGAAGCCATTAAGGACAGTGATGAAGATAAATTTTACACTCAGAGATCTATGAACATGTGAAATTCTCTACCGCAGAGGGCTGTAGAAGCTCAGTTTTTGAGGTTAGAGGTTGATAGATTTCTGATTCCCAGTGGTGAACAGAGTTACAGGGATACAATGGGAAAAAGACATTGAATATTTCAGTCAGCCATGATTGTAATGAATGCGGGGCAGGCTTAATGGGATGAATGTTGCTATGTGCCTAATCCTCATTCTCAGATGGGTCAGTAAAGTTCAGCCAAGGTGTATGCCTGAAGCTCACAGACCAGAAGCTTCAGTGAACCAAAATGGTCCAGGGAATCATATCCCAGTGACTCTGACAACCTGCAGTAAAGAGGCAGTCGGAAATGAACAATATTGGGAGGGTAAATCTGGTGTTCCTTGATTAAATCACCGAAACAAAGTACAAGGCATTATTTCCATTTCAGTATTAGCAAGCATGATTGAGGTTTGAAAAGTTTCAATCTCTGTAGCTAAGAGAGAGAATAGATAAGTGGGAGATAGTAGGAACTGCAGATGCTGGAGAGTCTGAGATAACAAGGTGTAGAGATGGATGAACACAGCAGGCCAAGCAACATCAGAGGAGCAGGAAAAGAAGGGTCTAGGCCCAAAACATCAGCCTTCCTGCTCCTCTGATGCTGCTTGGCCTGCTGTGTTCATCCAGCTCTACACCTTGTCATCACAGATAAGTGGGAGACTGATTAGATCATAAAAATGGAAACACATTGAGCCTGCACAGCCAATCAATAAGATCATGCCTGATCTGATTATGGTTTATCTTCTCAATCCTGTCTGTTCCCTATAGCCTTTAACTCCCTTGTTGATCCTAATTCTGTCTATTAGAAAGATTTTTTTAAAAATTGCTGAGTTTTAAAACAGATTATGTTTTAACCTGTCTGTTTAATTCAAGCCACAACGTATTGATCATAATTCTGTCTGTTGGAATGATGTTTAGAAATAATTGCCAGATTTTATAAGCAGGTTATGTTTTAACCTGTCTGGTTAATTCAAGCCACAGAAGGATAATGGAGAGGGACATGTGATATCCCACTAGTTTTACCCAATAATAAGATGTATGACACTGTTGCCATAGGCTGTTAGGAACCAGGCCAAGACCCTATTGAAAACCAAGTGCGAGTTTTCACACCTGGGCATGAGTAGCTTGCTCTGTCATGACTCAGAGACTTTGGACAGACAGAGGGTGAATGTCCCGGAGAGAGAGAGAGATTGGGAAGCAGGAGCTGTTGTGAATAATAGGGGAGAAGGCTGTTCTCTTTTAGCCTCCTCCGGCAGAGTGCTGGTTGGAGCTTATTCCCTGGTTGATGAGACAGAGCCAGTACAAATTTAAGAACACTGGAAGATCTGTCTAGCTATGGCTGGGATATCTAGTCACCAGAGTGGACATGATGTTCGAAATCATTCCAGGGTTCTCAGAAGTTTGACAGAAATAACTCCTGAAAGATATTGGATGTTGCAACTCAGCAGCCCCTAGGGAGGCTAGGAGTAATTTAGTCTTGTTTCCTACGAAGTCCACAGTCTGTGGAGACTGGTGAAGAGTATAAACATGGTATGGGCTTTCAGTCAGGAAGTAGAGGGGGTGATTTTTTTGTAGCACAGTGTGGCAATTGTCAACTAGGTGACATTTTATTCAAGAGATAACAAGGCGTGGGGCTGGCT
>JAHRHZ010000099.1:6705438-6774275 GCA_024137785.1 Ginglymostoma cirratum
GCTGGATGAACACAGCAGGCCAAGCAGCATCATAGGAGCAGGAAAGCATGACGTTTCCGGCCTAGACGCTCTGATGAAGGGTCTAGGCCCGAAACATCAAGCTTTCCTGCTCCTATGATGCTGCTTGGCCTGCTGTGTTCATCCAGTCCCACACCTTGTTATCTCAGATTCTCCAGCATCTGCAGTACCTTTTATCTCTGATAACATTTTATTCAAGTTGACTTTAATTTGTTGAAGTAAAAGACTTACAACATGAAATTTTGTCCTTTGAGCCTTTGAATTGATTGCTGGAAGTTCAAATATCTTTGCAAAAGTCATTGGTGTCTGCAGGATCGTAATGATATCTAATATTAAATAGCAATATTCAAGGTTACAGCTTGAATATTGGTTGGAAAAGCGTTTGTACCTGTAAGTTCAGGCACAAGTAATTTTAGATCAGTTGTCAGATTGTGTTATGCCAAAAGCCACTTATATACACAATAATCTCCCAGCTTTGGAATAGAAAAACTAAATTTCAGATGTTCACTCACAATTAGAAGGCAGAGTTGGGGAGTTAAAACACTGCATACAATGAATTTGTTGAGCCGACTGGCCTGTTGTTTTCTCTAGACCTTTAGTAAGCATTGTATGGAAGGTAGCGATGCTTTAAAGCAGCTTTAAAAATGTTCTTCACTTAATAGATTCAGCACCAAAGAAGCAGAAGGGAGGAGTTGTGTATGTTACCTTGTTCAAATTATTGTTCAAAATAATTGCATGAAATGTTGGACCACATTCTCTTATCGCTGTGACACTGTGGGCTGAACTCAGTATGCTAGACAGCAGCAGAATTTTTGTACTGTATCAATGATACCAATATGTGTGAACAATTTCTGAGGTGCCATCTTTAAAATGCACCTTCCACTTTTACAATCATCCCTCGCTTCCAGCTGCAGAATGGTGAGCAGTACACATGTTGTAATGCTCATGACGTTTATAAAGCAATGAAACTGCCAACTCTCAGCAGACCAACAAATTTATTGTAACTTAAGCTGCTTTAGTGGCTGAGCTGAATAATACTCACCTCAAGGTGTGCCTTCGCGAGACAGTTCTGCTGCATGGTGTTTGCAATTATCATAGTTTCTTTACACCATCATCCCTGACAAAGGTGTAGTGCAAATTGTTGATGCTCGAATTGTCAAAGGTTCTGAATTTCAGAGGGCTCTGTTTCCCTGACAAGTGGACCTTAGAGATTCCATGGCTTTATTTCAAAGAAGAGGATGAGAATTAGAGCCATAGAGATGTATAGCACGGAAACAGACCCTTTGGTCTGACTTGTCCATGCTGACCAGATATCCTAAACTGATCTAGTCCCATGTGCTGGCATTTGGCCCATATCCCTCTAAACCCTTCCTATTCATGGACTTATCCAGGTGCCTTTTAAACATTGTAATTGTACCCACCTCCTGACTCATCAGATGAAGGGTGCAAATCCAAAATGTTGACTTTCCTGCTTCTCTGATGCTGCCTGACTTGCTGTGTTCCTCCAGCTCCATGCTGTATTGAGCTGCAACATGACATCCCAACTCCCATACTCAATGCATTGGCTAATGAAGGCAAGAATGTCAAGTGCCTTCTTCACTACCCTGTCCACACTGCTGACTTTATCTCACTGTACCTATATCTGGATGTAGAATTAAAGCAGAAAAATTTCCCAGGCCAATTTTTGATAACTTTTCAACACCTTCATCAGGAAGGCCCCTCAGCCTACTTTCTCCAAGAGAGGAGAACCAGCCCTTTCTTAGCCCATATACACAGGTTTTGCTGACACCATCCTTGCACATCTCTGTAGCCTCTCTAGTGCCCCAATTTTCTGAGTACAACTTTCAGGTCTCCCTGTAATAAGTATGGTTTAACCAAGTACATGGTTCTTATAATCAATACTTATCTGCGTACCAACATGGCAAAAACAGATTATTTTATTACCTCCTCTACTTGTGGAAGCTTGCTTTATAGAGCTTGGCTTTTGCATTTCCTATTAACACATTGGCTGCATATCAGAATTATTTCATTGCCTATAAGTACATTGAGATGTCCTGAGATTTTGAAAGGTGTAACATAAATGCAAGTCTTTTTCACATTTTAGTCATTTTATCTTTTTATTGCACTCACCATCTCTTTGCTCAGACAACTGAATCCTTTTCATTTAAGCAATGATGTCCAAAAAGAAATTTCTAAATTAAATGTTTTTTTTAACTGGAGAGATCCAGTGAAACTGTGGCCATTGGTCAATAGGTCACTATAGTGCAAACATTTAAAGAACAACAGCAGAGAACAATGGGACGAACTGAGACGAGAAGAAACAGAGATGTGTGTTTGCAGCAATTGGCAGAGACATCAAGGACCAGGTGCTATTTTCTATATATTCATGGAATGTGGTTGTCACTGGCTAGGCCAGCATTTATTGTCCAGCTCTAGTTGCCCTTGAGAAAGTGAGGGGGAGCTGCCATCTTGAACTGCTGCAGTCCATGTGCTTTAGGTAGACATGGGGGGGAGTTCCAAGATTTTGACCCAACAACAGTGAAGGAATGGCAATATATTTCCTGGTCAGATTGGTGAGAGGCTTGGAGAGAAACTTGCAGGTGCTCGTGTTCCCATGTATCTGCCTCTTGTCCTTCTTGATAGAAGCAGTCGCAGGTTGTAGAAGTGAAAGTCAGACATCTTCGTGATGAAGTGGTCATGGGCTTTGAAGTTCAACTCAGTGTTCAATAGGAAGCCAAGGCAATGAATGATTTTGTTCAGCCAGAGACAAAGATCAGGATAGGGAATGGCTAGAGAACAAAGTTTATGGCAGGGTTCAAAGTTAACAAGTTATTTCCCATTGTCAAAGCCATTCAGAATATCATTTGAGATTTTGGTTAAGGTTGTTCACTGATGTGACAGTGCCAGAAACTGGGATACAGAGGTTCAAACATGGAGTTCTGGACAAAATAGATGACAGATTACGAAGACATATTCCTGATCAGTTTCCATTCACTGGGTTAGCAGCCTCAGTTGATTAGGTGAAGATTGTTGCACTTCTGTCCGCATTGCTGTACATAAACTCATCTTTAAACCAATATGATCATCCAGCCAGACACAAGACACAAAGACTGGGCATGTCCTAATCAACTGTAAGACAGTGAATCATCCTGGGTCATCTTTGTATGCCTTGGAGCACTTGGAGAACTGAGAATTAGTTAGGGCAGGTAAACATCTAAATATCTAGCTTTACACCATGTAGGAAGTACCCTGTTCAATCCTTTTCATGTCCAAAATAAATGACATCACATTTGCCTGTGCTGAAATTTTTGTTTTGTCTATTTTCTTAGTCTATCAATACCTCTTTATAGTTTTATCTTTCCATCTTCAGTGCTTATAATGCTGCCTGTCTCGCTGTGAGTGGTACATCTGGACATAAGGCATTCTCTCTCATCATCAAATTCATGGATAAATACAATAGGTAGTTGAATCCCCAACACAGAGCTTTACAGGATACCGGTAGTTTTATCCAGCCACTTAACATTCCTGTCTATTATCCCTGTTCCCTATCTGCCTCTGTTCAGCCAATTTCCTAACCAAGTTATTAGTTTGTCTTCAATTTCATGTGTGCCAACTTTAGAAAACAATCTCTCATGAGGGGCCTTTTCATAAATCTTCTGTAAATTCTTATGAATAGCACTCATAGATAATCCTGTATCCACTATTTTGTCACCTCAAAAAATATCTGACCCTTCAGGAGGATCGACCATTTACAAATCCATGCTAGCTTTCTCTGATCAGCTGAAAGTTACTAATACATTCAGACACCCGGAGTGAAATTGAATGTTGGCATTGGGGTCTCGTCCATCCACTGGAGCAAGTTAAACTTAGCCCAATTGCATAAGATTGACAACTCTAGTCAGTTCTGAAAAGTCTACTAGGTGCTTACATTCTTCTGAGTGCAGCTAACATCAGTTTGGCTTAATTGATAGCACTCACAAGTCCAAGATCAGTGGTTGTGTGTTGAGGCTTACTTGAGCTGACAATTAAATTTAACACATATGTTGGTGGAACTGCTGCACTAGCAATGTGATGTTGTTATTTTCATGTCTAGCTAGTGTTGGTCTAATGAATGGAAAAGTTCCCATGTAATTTTCTGATAGGAAAGTAGGGAATGGTCTGAGCCTCTTGATCGACATCCTTCATCCAACTGAAGCCAAGTTGCCACACAGCTCATTGCAAGTTAACTTTGGGTGGATCTGATAAGCATCCATACAAATGTGAGCTCGTTCTTACTTTGATATGTTTAGTCTCTCACTATCGTAAGGACTCAATGGAGTTAATTGACACAGCCTGGATTTGACATGGCCTCAAAATGGAGTTGGTAGCTTCCTCTTCCTGTTCCTCCCCAACTTGTTTTCTAATAGGATCTCAGATCTTAGAGTGGAGTTCTGTTGGTGCTCTGAACAGTCATCGTTGTTTGTGAGATCACATCACAAAACATTCAAAGCACAAGGCTGTTAAGGCACCATTTGTGAGACAGAACTATCAAGCACACAGAAAATGTCTCATTTTATTGTGGAGATGAGATATTGCAAACCAGCCAGCTGGAACAGAAAGAGTTTGAAACTTTGCTCCAGCTTGTTTACATACGTTCAGGTTCGTCAACATCTAGAACATAGTTAACACAGTGTGGAGCTGGAGGAACACAGCAGGCCAGGCAGCTTCAGGAGTGCAGGAAAGCTGATGTTTCGGGTCAGGACCCTTCTTCAGAAAAGTCTGATGCTACCTGGCTTGCTGTGTTCCTCCAGCTCCATACTGTGTCATCTCAGACTCCAGCATCGGCAGTTCTTACTACATCTGGAACATAATGTTCAGTTCCAGCTTCTGAACCTCTGGAAGGACACATGGACAGGAAGAAGCACAAATTCACAAGAATACTATGAAGTCTGAAAGGATTAAATGATCACTATCTTAGATATGAAGTTGCATAAACTAGGCTTGTATTGTTTTGAGTATTGTTGACTTGGGGTTATCTCAATCAAGTTCATACAAAGATTAAAGAAATTGCAAGGGTAGATAGAGAGAAATGATTTCCTTTGGTGTGGGAGTTCAGAACAAAGGTGGTCAAGGGTGGTGTAACCTTAAAATTCAAGCTTGGTCATTCGTGATTGAGGTCAGGAAGCACTCCTTCACAGAGATTGTAGAGGAATTCTGGACAGTCTCCAGCAAAAAGCTGTCAATCAAAAATTTCAATCTAAGACTGATAGGCTTTCAGGAAAATGTTTTGAGCTATATGGAACCTAGATGGATAAAAGGAGTTGGGATGCGGATTTTACTTTAATAGTAGAATGGGTTCATGGTGCTGAAAGATCTACATCTGTTCCCATTTTCCAACCATTCCAACTGGAGGAACGCCAGTTTTTTTTAAATGTTGTTTTGCTTCCTTCATAGTCTAATCCGTTTAGCCCTTCTAAAGAAAATTGTAGTGCCAGTGGTACTGGTTCAGAGCACTTAACTATCTCCTGATAGCTGCTCGAGAAAAGTGAACCTCTCTGCTCCTCCACCGCTGACTCCATTGCAATGTTTGAGAACACTCGGGCTTTCTCTTGCTGAGCCATCTCCATCCCTTCCTCCAGGTCTTGCCCAAATCAGAAGCTGCTGCAGCCAGAATACCCTTCACCCTCTAAGAAATGCAGTCTGGCTTCAAATTGTGCAAGCTTTAAATGCTGCTAGCTTCACGTAAACCCAAGCCCTAGGCTGAGGTGTGCAGTCTTAGTGCAGAGTGTTCAGCATAGGGCTGCGTGCTCCTGTCATTATAATAAGTTGGGAGGACAACAGTTGTGAGATGCCTGTGCCACTTTGAACAGGTAAATGATAATCCCACATCTCCACCCCACTGGACCTGAATTTTGGGACTTTCCAAGTTTGTCCCATGTAGCATAAGCATAAATAAATCATTTTCTACATCAGGCTGAAATATTTGAGCTTGGTTTCTTTCCGCACACAAATGTTTAAGTATCTTGGACTGCTTGGAGACAAAATTCAAAGAACGGACAAAAAAGACATCAGTCTTTAAATTCCACATCATATTATGTTGGTGGAATCAAAGGTGAACTTTCAATATTAATTCCAGCTAATTAATCTGCCACTGTCACAAGTCCACAGAGCGGCCATATCTGTGCCAAAGTCCCTGCATGTTCTGGTTTTTGTATTCAACATGTGCGTTCATGATGATCACACTGGTTACTAAAAAGTGAAAGTGTGTTCCAATTAGTGTTGCCAATTCAAGCCTCAAGTGTTCCTCTGGTTTATGACCTTGCACCGTCAACCACCTCCTTTCTTACAATTACTAGCAGTTATAAATAAAAGTGGTCAAATAAAGTTCTCATATTCTTCCAAACTCCAGAGTTTGGATAGACTTTAGTCTATTTAATTTTTAAACATAGGACATCCTATCATCCAAGGAATTAATTTGTTTGACCTTCATTGCACGGTATGGCCTTGGAAAAGGGATCAAAACTCTACACACGTAGTCTCACTGAGGCTCTATATAATTGTAGTAAGAGATATTTACTCCTATATTCAAATCCTCTTGAAATAAAGACTAACATGCTATTTGTCTTTTTAATTGTTTGCTGAACCCGCATGTTCACTTCTAGTGACTCAAATTCATTTGAAGTTTAGCACTTTCCATTGAAGAGATATTCTGTATTTCTGCTTTTCTTATCAAAGTAAATAACCTCACATTTCTGCACATCATAATCATCTGCCAAAATTTTGCCCACTCACTTAGTCTCTGCAGACCCTTGAAGAGTCTTTGCACTCTCCTCACATCTCACTCCCACCTAGTTTTATGTCATCTCCAATCTTACATTTAATCCCCACATCTAATTCATTGATATAGACTGTGAACAACTGGGGCCCAAGCAGTGATCCTTGCCTGCCCTACTAATCTCAGTGTGCCAACCTAAAAATGATCATTCACACCTGCATTCTGTTTTCTATCGGTTAATCAGTTCTCAATCCATGCCAGCATACTTTTCCTAATCTTATTTGCTTTACTTTTGTTACCAGCTCTTGTATGGTACTTAATCAAAAGCCTTCTAAAAGTATAAATATGCCACATCCAGTGGTTCCCCCTTAGCTATTCTGCTACTTACATCCTCAAAACATCCTCATTGCCTTTCATAAATCCATATTGATTCTGCCCAATCTTACCATTATTTGCTCAGTGTTATTGCTTCCTTTTGTTTGGATGCCAGCATTTTCTCTATGATTGTTATGACCAAAAGTTATCGATTCTCTCTCTCTCACTCACTTCCCTTTCTTTAATAGTTGGATTACATTTTCCAACTCCAATCTGCTGAAATCTTTCCAGAGTTAAATAGTTTTGAAAAATAACCACTAATGTATCTACTGTCTCAACAGTTATCTCTTCCAACAATTTAGGTGTAGTTCATCAGGTCCATGCAATGTATTCACTTTAAATCCCATTAATTTCTCTAGTATTGTTTTTTTTCTACAAATACGATCTTGCAGTTCTTTGTTTAAAATAGTCCATTAATTCTCCAATATTTCTGGGTGTTTCTTTTAGTATTTTCCTCTGTGAAGACTTACATAAGGTTCTTTTTAAATTTCCCTGCCATTTCCTTATTCCTCGTTATAGTTTTTACCAATTCCGCTTGTAATGGATCCATAATTTTCTTGCTTTCCATTTACGGACCTTCGGAAACTTTGAGATACTAGGAACTGCTGATGCTGGAGTCTGAGATAACAAGGTGTAGAGCTGGATGAACACAGCAGGCCAAGCAGCATCAGAGGAGCAGGAAGGCTGACATTTTGGGTCTGGACTCTTCTTCAGAAACTTTTATGTTTCTTGCGAAATTTACTCTTGTATTCTAGATTCCCTTTTAAAAATCTTCTTCTTAGCCCTTCTTTGCAGAATTCTAAAATACTCCCAAACCCCAGGCTTATCATTTCTTTGGCAACATTTTAGGCCTTTTCCTTTGACCTAATACAATCCTTGACTTCCTTTTGTTCATCACAGTTGAAACACTTTCTTTGTTAGACAGTTTTTATTCATTCACGGGATGAGGGTATTGCCACCTAGGACCCAGCATTTATTGCTCATCCCTGAATGCCCAGAAGAATCAACCACATTGCTGTGGGTCTGGAGTCACATGTAGGCCAGACCAGGTAAGGATGACAGTTTCCTTCCCGAATGAACATTAGTGAACCAGATGGGTTTTTCCCCCAACAATGGATTCATGGTTATGATTAGGCTCTTAATTTCAGATTTTTAATGGATTCAAATTCCACCATCTGCCGTGGCAGGATTCAAACCCAGGTTCCCAGAACATTACTTAGATTTTCTCTGGATTAACAGTCCAGTGATAATACCATGAGCCCATCACCTCCCCATTTTGTGCATTGCCTATCTTTGTGTTTAATCTATTATTTCTTTAAGTGTTAGCCATTGCCTGGCTACTATCATGTAGTTTAATGTAGTTTTGCAATGCAGCAGAGCTAAATTTCCCCTTATACTTTCATATTTTCTATTGTTCAGACTTAAAAGCTTAGCTTTTGATTGAAGTACTTTGCTTTCAAGCTTAATAAAAAATGCCATTACATTGTGGTCACTTTCCAAAGGACTTCTTTACAACAAGATTATTAATTAGCCCTTTTTCATTGCATAATACTCAATCAAAAACAGCACTTCCGTCAGTTACTTCCTCAATGTACTTCTCTAGAAAACCATCTTGCACACATTTGAAGAATTTGTTCCCTATGGTATTAGTACTAATTAGGTTTATCCAGTCTATATTTGTAGACTGAAATCCCTTATGATTACTGTGTACTCTTATTACACACAATTCTAATTTCTTGATTTATAGTGCAATTTGCGTTATCCATCCTATGTGGTGGCCTCGTCATAACTTCCCACTTTAGACAGGCTCATGAACAGACAGGGATACAGACTGGGTACAGGCAGATCGTCTCTGCTCACCCTAGTAGGGGAGGGATTGGAAAAGGTGCCCAAAAAATTGGCTGGAGTACTGTGGCTAGAGGGATACCCACATACGATCATAAACGAAGAACAATAAACTTTGGAGCCTGGAATATAAGAACTCTGATGGACCCAGCTAGCAGTGACCATCCTGAGAGAAGAACCACATCATTGCCAGAGAATTGAAGAGATGTTAGATTGACCTACCTGCTGTTTCTGAAACCTGCCTTGCAGGTGCAAGGCAACTGAAGGAGGTGAAAGGTGGTTACAACTTCTTCTGGAAAGGGAAGGCTACCTGATGAGTCCAGAATTCATGCTCCCGATTAAGAACCCGCTCATCAGTTGCTTCTTTGGCCTTTCTGTGTGGATCAACGACTCATTGACCCAATGAGTCATTGACCCAATGTTCACTAACAACCAGATGGCTACAGTTGTGAGCGCTTATGCTCAACTCCTTGACTCAGAGATCGAAGTAAAGGAGACTTTCTATGCTAACCCTGACACACTGTTGTCAAGCACCCTCAAGGAGGACAAAATAATTGATCTCGGAGACTTCAATGCCAGGGTTGGTAGAGATCACAACTTTGGAATGGCACTATAGGAAGGGAAGGTATTGGCAACATCAACTCGAGTGGAGTCCTTCTCACAAAATTGTACTGAGTACAGCCTCACCATGACAAACACACTCTTCATCAGAAAAACAAACTCAAAGCATCTTGGAGGCACCCACGCTTGAAACAATGGCATCTGATTGATTATGTCATTGTTCGCTCCAGGGGTCATCAATGACATGAATGTCACCAGGGCTATGATCAGCTCAGATGACTGACCACCACCTTATCTGTTCCGCAGACTACACATAAAGAGGAGGGGTCAGAGGAAGCAGACCTAGCCAAGATTCAACAACGAGGGCTTGAGTGGTGACACGGTCACTACGCAACATTTACAAGACCTCACTTGCTAAGACCTCACTTGCTAAAACCCTACTTCGGGAACAACCAGAGAACACAGGAGAACACTGGAGCCTGCTTAAATCAATCATTCTCGGTACCTACAATAACACCCTCAGGTTACAAGTCCAGAAACCATCAAGACTGGTTCAATGAGAATAACATGGAAATTGAACAACTCATCTCCAAGAAAAGGGCCGCCTTCTATGATTGGCAGAATGACATCAACAGCAAGGCCAAAAGAAGGGAACAAAGGCTGATGTCCAGAAGAGGGTAAGGGAGCTATGTAAACATTAAGTGTTTTATCCACAATATTTGATATCCATACCTGGATCTAAAGTGCTTACTATTCTCAAATTATGTATCTTGCTAGTGATGTTTTTCACATACCGACCCACTGTCTTGACAGGTTCTTTCAGCGAAGAGGTGAAACAGGCTGTAAGTAGCTGCTGGGCTAATAAGAAATACCTGTTTGAAAGGGTGGATCAATGGTGCTTCTTTCGGGCTCATTGATGGTTGCTATGATTTTCAGGCACTAAAACCATTACCTGCATCTTTAGCATTCCTGTGCTGATTAGCTATGGTTTGCCTGGGGTTGCATATGGAGCCTGCATGGAACCATTGCCACTCACTTTGTGGACTACGCCATCTGTGAGAGTGGTCAGTACATCTCAGGGATCGAGGAAGAGGTTGGTGGATACAATGCTGAAGGCCCTGGTGGACATGTCCAGAGGACAAGGGATATCTCCTACCTGTAGTGAGGAGGGAATCTATCTTACCCACCTAACACCACTGGCACAACCCTTACCCACCCTCTCCTGCGGTAACTGGTTCCACTTTGCTAGGCCTCCAATTCCTTCTCAGGTCAAGAGTGACCCCTAGCAAGATGCTAATGACACTTCATGCCAGAGAATTCAGTGAGACATCCAATTAGTTTGAGTAGCACATCATTAACTCCTTTGAGGTAAAGTCCTCAGCAAATTTCAAGAATACAGGTTGCTTAAATGTTGGTGAACTCTTCACAAAAAAGGCCCAGAAAGCTTCCTGTTGCCTTTCAAAACTTCTCCAGCAGCAAGTGACCAGTAAAAGGAACAAGAACAGAAGTTGCTGGAAAAGCTCAGCAGGTCTGGCAGCATCCGTGAAGGAAAAAACAGAGTGATCCTTCCTCAGAACATTTGACCAGGAAAAGATGGTGTTTTATGCTCCTCTACTCTAATGGATTTACTCCCATCGGCTGTTTGGGGAGGTAATTATTTCAAGGGTTAACCATCAAAATGCAGTGCAGCCTCCTTATGGATCATGAGCAGACATTTGGAGTAGAAATCAGCTGCTTACTGATATTCTAGAGGTTGTTCCTAGTGCAGGCTTCAGTTCCATTCTCAATATGAATATAGCGTCCTGCACTAAGCATGGGCCACACCGGCATTTCGGCTGAAGACCCCATCTTGGCCGCATAAACTCTGAGGCACCTCAGTACTTAATGTATCCAAGAAAAGTTGCCTTTTTTGTTTGTCAATGCATAATTTTGTCTCTCCTGATGCTCCTTATGCTGTGAGATTTGAATTAGTCAAAAGTTTTGTCAGGTAAAGAATTTTTGCAATTCGACAGAAAGAATTGAGAACAATCCATTGATAAGAGATAAGAGTTAACGTCAACATATAGCAGTCATGTGAAACGGCCAGATAGTTCACGAGGTTCCTGTTTAAACCTTCAGTTTTGTGTTTAGGCAGAGATGCTTATTCCTGCTGCCCACATGAAAGGTTAATTTACTGGAAGAATGTAAACAATATTAGTCATCTTGTAGTCTTCCAAATGCCTTTCTAGGGAGTTCTGTAATCACCTTCATCTAAAATGATTTCAGCAAAGGCCTGGTGTTGTGGGTTTGTGGAGAAGGATTAGTTGCACAACAGTGCGGGCTATCAACTTTCACCACACTGCAGGAGTTTCTACTGTGCACTGGGCTGTGGCCAACTTGACAACAGTCCGGATCCACTCTGTTCCATATTATAACTGTATCAACACTGACACAAGTGGCTTGCTGGTTTATTATTGTCCAAAGCAGATCACAGAGGTACCCATCCATTCAGGGACGTTTCACAACAAATATAAGGAGCATTTAACTAAGATAGCAATCTCCACACAGTGTTCGGGGTATAATGTGGGTCAGCCTATCTTACAAAACAAAACAGCACAGTAGCCCTTTTGTTCGATTTGCACAAAGCCAACAGAACCCTGAGGGGACAGCAGTGGTATCTATGTACCATGTCAAAAAATAATATAAGATTAAACCGTGCTTACTTAAAGATGAAATGAGCAGGGGAAAGTGAATCAGTAGCTAAAGGTATTTGAAGCAGACATCGGCAATTATGTGGATGGCCAAAGGGGTTGTACATTCCAGGTTACTGCTGCCCATTGATCCTGCACCTGTAGCTTTAAGTAAAGTGGAGAAATTGACATTTTTTCCGAGGTGGGTGAATGAAATTAGCAGGAGAATGACAGCAGTCTTGTTGTGCTGCTGTCCGCATCTACAGATGGTGTATCTCCAATCTCATATTTCTTAGAATTTATTCTTTCATGGGATTTGGGCATTGCCCATTTCCATTTGCCCTTGAGAAAGTGACGTTGAGCTATCTTTTTGAATCACAGTAGATAATAATGTGTAATTACACCCAGAGTGCCATTAGGACAAGAGTTACAGGATTTTGACCCTGTAATGGTGAATGAAAGGGAATATAGTTCCAAATCAAGACAGTATGTGGCTTTGACAGGAACTTGCCATTTCCCATTCACCTTCTAGGTGCTAGAAGTTGCAGGCTTGGAAGGTGCTGTCACATTGTCATATATCAGAGATATATTGTCTGCTGTTTATAACCTGAGAGCAGGATTGAAGTCCAACAGGTTTATTTGAAATCACAAATTTTGAAATCACAAAGCTTTCAGAGCACAGACCCTTCAGCAGGCTGCACTCCCACAGTTTGTGATTTTTGACTTTGTCCACCCCAGTCCAACACCGGCACCTCCACATCATTCAATCTTGATGTGAGGAATGTTATTCTCTGAAAATGGACAACTGTAAAGAGGCTATTTCTATGGAGCAATCACACAGGCAGAGTAGAAAAATGAATCATTCAGATTCATTACAGCCATTCAAAATGATATTTGGTGGCACTGTAAAAAGAGAAATGAAGAACGACAACACTTTTACACCCAAAGACAATTCTACAGGGTACTAAAAAGATGGAAACTCATTGAAGCCCAATTGTACCCAATATAATTGCTAGTCAGTGCCTGAGTTTAACTTTATGGTTCAGATTTTGGTGTGTCAAGACATGAGGGAGAAGTGAACTGGTTTAATTTTACTGTCTTCCTCTCCTGTTCATAACAAATTTTTAAAAAAGATGTGGTTTTTATTTTCCATTCCTTACTAAATCTTAAAGGTGATGTGTTTCCCTAAATTCTGTTAATGGAGCCTGATTTAAAAATTACCCTTGACAGATTCTTTATAGTGCTGAAACAAAGTAGGGTACTTATTATCTAAAATTTGGGTGGAATTGCAATGTACGTTCACACCCTCACACATCTAAGAAGGAAACAAGTTACAGATTATAAATGACTTAACATCAGAGACATCAGAGTTAACTCATATGAATTAGAGAGTTCGGGAAGTCAATGTCCATGGGAGACTCCTTCAGTTGGCTGAGTTCAGAAACTCAGGCACAACTGAATTGCTGATGAACAGGTGATAATTGTAAACTGGGAATTGGTTGACTTCACAGGTCAAGTGAAACACAGATTTCTTTCTGAGGCTCAGACTTTTGAGAGATGTTGGGATCAGAGGCCAGCTTTTAGATAATTGCAGGTCGGTTAGCCCCTCTGAAGACTGATGAGCAAAAGTCAAAACTGTGTAATTAAAAGTGGATCAAACAAATCATCAGTTTCAAGAAATGAGGTGGTTTGATGTTCCCTTGTAAGAAACATAACTGTGGAGATGTCTGCATCAGGTCAAAAACTGATGGATTTTGATAGTCTCCTTTGTTCGGAGCTGGCTGAGGTAGATGCCTTATCTTCTAGTCCTTTGCGTTGATTTGGTTGGACTGTTCATATAATTTAAGGAGTGTCACATTTCAGAAGGTGATTACGTAACTTTTGTCCTGGTATCCTCTGGAAATATCTGGCAACAGTCAATTTGTTTATTCTGTGTTTGATAGCAGGCATCTTAAAATCTGGCAAGAGTCTATTTAAAAAGATTTCTCTTTTCCTGCTCTCTGGACGTGACAGACATATACTAAATATTTTGCATTTTTAAGCAGACATTGATTAATGTTTAAAATGATCTTATTCTGCCATTTCTGTGTTTTGTTACTTTGACAGAGATTTGACAGACCGCAAATTGTAGTAAATTTCAGGTATATGCTCAGATAAAAGCCATGATGCATCTATCTTCTTTCTTTCTCACCTGAAGGTAGTGAGCCTTGCTGAATGCTAGTTTCTCCATGTGCTGGCACAGAAAGTGATGAATAGAGGCAGGTGGGAGAATGTTTCTCCCATTCTCAGCTCTGTGTGCACCAAGTGTAACCAGGGTGAGAACACTGAGTGCACAGTGACTAGCCTGGTCACCACACTGGCTATTCAACTTGTCTCATTTGTAGCCAGTAGCTGACTCATCTTTCAGATTTTTAAGTTATGATCTCTGAAGTCATTCATTACGGAGTTTACTTCATTTATTTCTTTTGATTTATTGTTACACTAAAGATGAAAGACAGTATTCCTGTATTGGTGAATTGAACCCAAATTACACTTAACCTAGGGACAGATATACACTTGTACCTACTTTCTCCATCTTTATGGTATTTCTGAATGAGATTACCGGTGTTGTATCAATTTACCCGGTCAATTTGACACTCGCAAAGTTAAAATATTCAAAACATATTAAGGTAGAAATAGATATGCTTTATGTCTGTTTTACAATGTAAGCTGGGTATAGAGCACACAGATGGAGCAATGAAAAGGCCTAAAACTAATTCATGACAGTGTTGGTTTCACTGCAACAGCCATAATTTCTGAAGTGAACCGAGGCTTAGAACGAACAATTTAATGAGGAGCCGAATACTTGCATAAGGAGCCCATTGTAAATTTAGTTATCTCCCTCAGGACTTTTCCCCTTCTCCCACAGTGGATTCTTTATGCTTAAGAAGCTTGTTTTGTGATGCAGCCAGCAAGAATAGGTGCGGTTCCTATGAGCACCACTTCTTGGTCAGCGTCCCTGCTCTTCCGCAGTCCGATCCAACCTGCCAGCAATCTCTATCTCATCGCAGCTTAGTTGAGTGTCCTGACCAGTAACCCCTAATTCCTTTTCTCTCACGGGTTATGGAGGTGTGCCAAGTGCTGACCACTTTCCCAGAATAAGTAGGTTAGACCCATGGCCAAATGATTTCTTTTATTTGATTTCATGATCTCAATATAATTTCACGACCCCTTGTTTTCAATCAATTATGCTGTTGTTACTAATTTGAGGAGACTTTTATACATTTTGAAAAAAATGCCTCATCCTCAGTGATGGGAGAGTTCAGTGCATTAGAGCAGGAGACAAGGCTAAAGCATATGTGGTCATTTTCAACCAAATATACCAAGTGGATCATCCATCTTAGCCTCCTCCATAGCTCCTCAGCAATGCAGATTCAAACCAGTTTGAACAACTCCGTGTGATATGAGGAAATAGCTCAAAGCATGAAATACAATTGACTATAGACTTGACAGCATCCAGCAATAGTCCTGAAGACTTTTTGTTCCTCGGAGCTGCCCCACCCCTAACCATGGCTGTTCCAGTATAGCTAGAACATTGGCAGCAATGCAACAACATGGAAAATTGCCCATGTACATTCTATTAAAAAAGAGCAGGCTATTTAATCTGCCCAATCATTGTTCCATCTGCCTACTATTGATCTTCAGAAAATTGATGGAAGGGGGTCATCAACAGTGCCAGAAAGCTGCAGTTACACAGCAACAGCCTATTCACCAGAGCTAAGTTTACTCAGTGCCACTCAGCCCCTAACCTCAGTACAGACTTGGTCCAAACATGTTCCAAAGAGCTGAAGGGTCGAGTGATTGACTTTGACATCAAGGTAACATTTGACCAAGTGTGCCCTCAGTGGAAATCAGGAGGATAACTCAGTACTGGTTGAAATCATACCAAATGCAAAGAAGGGTGGTTGTGTTTTGAGGCCCATTCCCAGGATATAATTGCAGGAGGACCTCAGGTCAATGTAGCCAATAACCTTCAGTTGCCTCATAATTGACCTTGCCAACACCATAAGGTCAGCGGTGATAACAAGGTGTGGAGCTGGATAAACACAGCAGCCCAGGCAGCATCAGAGGAGCAGAAAAGCTGACATTTCGGTTCTGGACCCTTCTTCAGAAAATTCAGAAAATTCTCCTCTGATACTGCCTGGCCTGCTGTGTTTATCCAGCTCCACGCCTTGTTATTTCAAACTCCAGCATTGGCAGTTTCTACACTTTCCAGGTCAGAGGTGATGATGTTTAGTGCACAATGCTCAGTACTATTCACAACTCCTCAGACACTGAAACAGTCCATGTTCATCTACAGCAAAGCTGTGACAGTATTCAGGCTTGAGCTGAGAAGTGGCAAGTGACATTCATTGCACACAAGTGTCAGACAATTACCCCTTCAACAAGAGAGAATCTAACGATGGCTGCTTGACATTCAATGGCATTACCACCAATGAATCCACAACCATCAACATTCTGAGATTACCATTGGCAAAAAAGTGAATGGACCAACTATGTAGAATATTGATATAAGAGCAGGTTAGAGGCTAGGAATCATCTGACTCCCTATCCATCATCTACAAGGCACTAGTCAGGAGTGTAATGGAATACTCATCACGTGCCTTAACGAGTCCAGCTCCAACAAAACTCAAGAAGTTTGACACCACCCAGGTCAAAGCAGCCCACTTGATTGGCACCGCATCCTCAAACATAAGCAACATATATTGGCCATGCTAGTGACACACACATCCATGAAAGAAATAAAAGCGTTCACTCTGCTGTCATTTTAACAGTCATGTGGACTGCTTATTATGACTAAATCTTTATAGAGAAGATGCTGAACAGCAGTATCAAGTCATGAAACAGTTGTTAGTTTCTGTTATGAAGTTGGTTTGAAATTGAACCCTGCACAAAATATCTTCCAGGAACTAGACTGTGACATGTCATCATTTCTACTAAACAGAAAACACATTGCAAATTTTAAGTGAAGGACCTTTACTTGAACATCTGAATGGCAGTTAAGGAAACCATCAACTTAGTAACCAAGCTGTCATGAACTTTGCAATGACTTGACATTACAATAACATTACAAGAGGTGACTTATAATGAGCCAAAGGTGTAACCAGGTTGTATACATCTTTAGTCGAGACAAAGTAGACAGAACGGACTGGGTGGTTTGGTTGTAAAGTGTTGAACAAGGTCATGGCTAATCTACAGATTAATACAGACACCATCAAACTGACCCACACTTTCTTCTGTTCCACCTACTCAGCTCATGATAAATATCCCTGTGTGGTTTATGTTAAAGTAAGGATCACAAGCTGATTAAAGCACTCGTCTGATCTTTTGTTTAGCCAACCTATGATTAGATCCTTTAAATTTAAATACATCCTTTCCAGCTGCCTAATGTTAGTTTTACAGCAGATATTTCCCCTAATATGAAACTGTCCTATTGAGAGTCACTTGATTCAGCAAAATAACTTGCTTTGATTTTCTCCAGGCTGCTTGTATCTTCAATCCAACTGAGTTCAGTTATGTTTTGCAGCCATTTCACAACTCAGGAGAGTTGACTGAGTTTTGCTGTTTTGATTTGATTTAATTGACCTTGGCAATGTTTCGTCCTTAATAGAAACGCCTATCAATCATAATGGTGTTATCAGGAATTCTGAAAGCAGTGGGTAAATCTCAGCCAAGTTGTTGATAAGTTGTGGAGCACTCAAGAGATACTTCACAGTGGAAAAGGAAAAAGAAATTACATATCCAGAATTATTTCTTCTTAAAGCAAAACTAACACTTTATTAAAAATGAGATAACAAGGTGTAGAGCTGGATGAACACAGCAGGCCAAGCAGCATCAGAGGAGCAGGAAAGCTGACGTTTCGGGCCTAGACCCTTCTTCAGAAATGATTTGCTGCTTGGCCTGCTGTGTTCATTCAGCTCTACACCTTGTTATCTCAGATTCTCCAGCATCTGCAGTTCCTACTATCTCTGAAACAACATTATTAAAAACGTCAATTTGTCTCTGTGACCTGTTTAACCAGGCAATGGGAAGTAAAAGGAAGGTGTAATAATGTCAAATAAATATATTTCAGCTGTTACTTCACCTTTTTCTTGCTTTGCCATGCTGCCAGCTGTTCTAATTCTGTGATCCTTCCCTGTGCCTCACAGAAGTCGAGTCCCACTTTCTCACATGTTACTAGGGAGGTCCAATGGAGAGTCGCCAGGCAGGCAAGACTTTGCTTCAGTTACAGAACTGTACCCCCTGATCACTACTAACAGCCACGTCCTCTTGTCTCCAAGTTGACACTAGGAGGTAAACATTTGGCAGACAATTAGTACAAGCAGAGATTCTTATTTCCAAAGAAAACTAGAGCAGTGCAGAAACATTAAAATGTGTTACTGTTTAGCTAATGGCAATGTTCCTTGTGGACAGCCAAATCATACTTTCAGTGGCACGAGGCGGAAGATTGACAGCATCTAATTGCCCTGTGCAGGAAGGTTCATAACAACAACTTGAGATGGCCTGGTGGCTCAGTGGTTAGAACTGCTACCTTGTAATGTCAGTGACCCAGGTTCGATTCCACCCTTGGGTGACTGTCTGTGTGGAACAAAAACAGAAGTGGCTGAGAAAGCTCAGCAGGCTGGGCAGCATCTGTTAATGTTTTGGGTCCGGTGACCCTTCCTCAGGACTGTCTGTGTGGAGTTTGCGTGTTCTCCCTCTATTTGCTTGGGTTTCCTCCAAGTGCTCCGGTTTCCTCTCACAGTCCAAAGGTGGGCAGGTTAGGTGTATTGGCCATGCTAAATTGCCCTTAGCATCCTGGGATGTGCAGGCTAGGTGGATTAGCCATGGGAAATGTGTGATGATACAGTATGGGGGATAGGTTTGGAAGTTTGGTGTGGACTGAATGGGCTGAATGACATGCTTCAGCACTGTAGAGATTCTATGATTGTTTAAGGGTGCCAAGACACTGCCAAGGAATAGTACAAGCAAACTTTGACACCAAGTAACAGCTAAGGACAGATTGTGAAAAGGACATTAAGTTTTCGGAAACATCTCTCAGAAGGGTTGAGAAATAGAGAGAGAGAGGCTTAAGAGAGAAAATTCCAGAGATTAGGGACTCAGAACTAAAAGCATGGCATCCACGGATGGAGCAATTAAAACACTGAATGCTCACACGGCCCACAATTTGATGAATGTGGTTATCTGGGAGGATTGTAAGGCTGGAGGAACTTATAGAGCTTGGAACTGAATTTTGCCAAGCCCTCAGAAGCCAGTTTGTGAGGCACCAGGAATGGAAAAGTGGTGGTGAAAGACATCAAAGAGGGTAGCCTGACCACTTCCCATCACAATGACATATTCCCAGAAGTGAGAATAACAATGACGTGAGTGTCTGCAATGAGTGGTTACTAAATTCAACTGACTGTTAACTGGCCACCCTCAGGAAAAGCTGAGCCTTCCCCTCCCCTGACAACATGTTGTTCACTGTGCATGCTTCAGACCAAGCAGTAGACCTACCTAACTCTGTGAAATCCAGTTCGGTTTTTGAGGAGGCCATGGATGGATGAGAATTTTTAACTCAAAGTATTGCTTCCTCGGATGCCAGTGTAGGTCAGTGAGCAGAGGGCTTATGGGTGAACAGGACTTGGTGCAAGTCAGACCATGGACAATTTCATTTTGGATGAGCTTACAGTGAGTGGTTTGGATGTTGGACAAGAGTGAGTTGCAAAGGTCAAGTCTAGAAGTAACAAAAGCATGAATGAGAATTCCAACTGCTGAGATGGAGTGGAGTCAGGCAATATAATGGAGCTGGAAGTTGGTCAGTCTTTTTTGTGGCACAGACATGTGATCCCAAGCTCTGCGTCGGGTCAGGCATTAATTGCAGGCTGCAAACACCCTGGTTCAGTATCAGACAGTTGCCAAAGGGAGAGGGGTGGAGTTAGCTATGGCGGTTGGGGTAGAGGTTTTGGCAGGGACTAAAACCAATGGCTTCGGTCTTCACAGTTGGAGGAAGATCCTGGCTAACAACATAGAGAATGGATAGAGGTCGAGAGAAGTGGTGGTGAAGTTGAACTTCGTATTGTCCTACATACATATGGAAACTGAGTCTCTTTTTCTCAGATGATGTTATTGAAGGGCAGGGTGTAGATGAGAAACAGGGTGAAGCTAAGGACATATCCTCAAGACATCAGATACAACAGGATGGAATAGGAAATGCAAACATTGCAACTGTATCTCTACCTATGATTAGGTGACTAAGAATGGAACTAGGGAAGAGCAAACCCACCAGATGGTGTATTTGTGAAAAATGGTGTAGACAACTGTAACAAAGACCAGTTGAGAAGGGGATGGATAGTTTATCTTTGTTACATGCACAGAGAATGTCATTTGTAACTTTGAAAAGAGCTGTATCTGTAAATTAATGATTACATTCTATTTTGAATGGCATACAAAAGTGATGTCTGCTGATGTTGAGACACATTTGGAATAAGGAACAATTTAGTATGGTTCCAGGAATGCTTCCTCCCTACCTACTTATGTATTTGGTGTCAATATTTGATGAAGACAGACATGCCTCTTTTGAGAACCCCAGTATGACCTCAAAGCTGTTTCATTACAGTGACTGGTAGAAGCATGGTTAAAGGAATCCAAACGTGGAGTGCTGGGAGAGGCTGGCATTTGGAAGTGACAAAGCAAGGACTGAGGAGAGGAGAGGAACGTTGGAACTGCGGCAGTGCAGAGAATCAAAGTGGTATTTTGCTGGGGAGATGGGTGATAGTGGCAGATTTGTTAAGGACAGGTACAGTTCCCAATGAGAGAGAACTGTCAACATTATTGGCTAACACAGCAACCAGGGGTCGAGATTGGATGTTGAGCAACAGGTGTGTCTCATGGACAAGATGAGATTGGAAGGAACATGAGTGGAGACAAGGGTGAGACCGAGGCGACAGCAGCTCGCAAACTTTGAGAATGTTTGGTCCACTGAGCCTGGAGAGGGAGGGAAGCGACAAAGATAGCTGATAGGACGCTTGGATTTTGGTGACAAAGAGGTTAATGAGCTTCTTGCACTTTGTTGGTAGAGACGAGGGTGGGGGAGACAGTGAAGACGGATTTAAGGAATCAGCTTGCAGTAGAACAAAGAAACAAAGTGCTGTCTTTGCATTTCAGGATTATCCTAGAATAATGAGCAGTGATACCAGACAAGAATATGACCTGATAGTGCTTTATGCAGTCCAGACAGATCTGACAATGAATGGCTAAATTGGTTGTGTGTCAAATCCATCCATGTCTACAAGCTCTGAAATTAATGCAGTGGAGATGAGGCTGTCCTGGGAGCAATGGACCATGTGAGAGATAGTAATAGTCTTAATGACGACTAGGGAATTAAGGCAGAAGTGAGAGTGGGCGGGGAGTTGGGTGTGGTTTGGGGGTGTAATTGTCCTGTTGAATGCGGTCATGGGCCAAAGACTAGATGTTAGGATTTTGGAACTGCCAAATTTTAAACAATGAGAACCACATCAAAGCCACCATTGTTTTCATGTGTCCAGGTCAGTAAGAGAGCTGGGCTCAAAGCTGTTCCTCTTGTACTCAGACACCTGCAGCTGCGAAGTGGCATGAAACAAGCTTAGCTAATGACAGCAATGGCTAGTTCACAGCTTCTGTTTCCATGGCAGTTTGGTGCAGCACTGACCACTGTGCATGGAGTCATGGAGTAGCAAAGAGAGAGAACCCTGTCATCATCATTCCCTATAGCACCATGTACACATAAGCAGCCATCAGGCAGGCCTGGCTCCTGGGCTGCTGTCTCACTTGTCTGCTTTTCAGTTTGGGCAACAGTGCCAATGGGTTGTGATCTCTTTGGTGCTTCATGCAAGTCTTTCAGAATTGCTGCCATCCCATTGTTTTGCCCACCTTTACTTAGTTTGCGAGTCATAGAGATCTACAACACAGAAAAAGGTCCTTCAGTCCATCGTGCCCATGCCAGTCGAAAGCAACTTTTCTGGTCTGAGATTATAGCATTTGGCCCATAGCCTTGTATGCCTTGTGCACATTTAAATGTTTTTTGAATATTATGAGGATTTCTGTGTCTACCACCCTTACAGACAGTGAGTTCCTGATTCCCCCCACTGTCTGGGTGAAACAGCTTTTCCTCACATGGTCCTCTGAATCTTCTGCCCCTCGCCTTAACTCTGTGTCCTCTGGTTATTGATCCCTCCATCAAAGGGAAGAGTTTATTTGTGCCTAACCTGTCTATGTCCCTCATAATTTTATGTATCTCAATCATAATTAAAAAGTGATCAGCTCAATCCATTTAAATTATATATGCAATAAGTCCCCGTTCATCTGATAATCTGCATGCAGAGACTTCAGAAAATTGGTTACAAACAGCACATATCCCTTGAGTCTTTCCAAACTTTTTTTTAATCAGGAAGCTTCTCAACTTGGCGCTTCCCAACCAGCACTGGCCACACCCAACCCCCACCACTGACCTGAGGTCAGGAAGTTCCATCTTCAACTCACCAGCACTGGCTGTAAGCTATCCACTTAGTGGGAGCGGTCATTCTAAACGAAGAATACCAACAAGAGCAGGATGTTATCAAAGAAAGTTGAAATTTTCAGAAAAGACATTTCGAATATGTCAATAAGTGTGAGTTTTTGGGAAAAGGGAAGGCTTTTGAACCTCTCTTCTGACCTACAGTTATCTCTTCTCAGGTGGTGAGTGGGAAGCTTTGTGCGCCTCTGATTGCAGTATCTTTGTTTCTCTCATGTACGTTTGTGCTCACTGATGTGGTTCCTTGAGTGCATGGGTGGGAGTCTGACAGTTCTTGGTACACAGCACCAGATTTGCTCCAGTTCAGAATTTTGTTTGCTATCATTTTGCTACGTTGGAGACAACTGTCCAGTTGTTGAAGATGGAAGATGGTCAAACATCAGGTGGCCGATCTGTCTTCCATTCATTGTGGCCTCTTGGATCCATTCCTGATTACCTTTTCAAGTCATAAAATAGCTTCTTGAAACTCTTTCCTCTCCCGGTGAGCTATTTCTCTTCTTCTACTAAAATATTTTTATCATTCTTAACAATGCAATTAGATCTTCTCTCAATTTTCTATACTCAAGGGAATACACACCAAATTTATACAATGTGTCCCTATATATGGTCCTCTGTGTCACATTGCTGAATCTGCACTGTGTGCCTCCTCCAATACCAGAACTGTAGGTGGAATCTGACCAAGTCCCTCGATAATTGAAGCATAACTTTCCCCTTTTTTATTCTAACTCGGTTGATGAAAAGGCTAATCTTCCATTCGCCTTTTTGATTGTTTTCTGCGTCTGTCTATTAGTTTTCAGTGAGTTATGTAAATGCACACCCAATTCTCTTCAATCTTCTGATGGTTCCAGCTTCTTATTGGACTTAGAACATACTCTGATTTGATTTCCTTGAATCCTAAGAGGTTGATCTCATTGTTCTCCAAACTGATCTTTTTGTCCCTTTGAGCCTCTCTGGTCCCAGCTACACTACTTTACCTCCCAATTGAGTATCATCTTCAGGCTCGAAGATGCAACTCACTTTTCTTCTATCCACAGCTTTGATAAATGTGATGAAGAGCTGGGGCCACAGTGCAAATCCTTAGAATACTACTTCTCTCATTTGCCAATCGAGAATTTTCTTCAATTGTTTCATGAAATGGGGAAGTTACTGATATGGTCAGCATTTGTTGCCCATCTCTCATTGCCTTGAACTTGCTGGACCATTACTTAAGGCATTTAAGAGTCAAACACGTTGCTTTGGATCGGGAATCAAATGTAGGCCAAATTGGGTAAGGGTGGCAGATTTCCTTCCCTAGAAGCCATTAGGAAGCAGATGGGGTTTTAGGGCAATAGTTACATGGTTACCAAATAGTTTTTATTTAAAACTTCACACTTTATTGATTTCTAATTTCACCATGTGCTTTGATGGGATCTGGATTCATCTCTTCAGAGCATTAGCATGGACCTCTAGATTACCAGGCTGGTAACAGAGGTCAGGAGCATGAAGGAATACTCCCCACTTGCCCGGATGAATGCAGTTCCAAAAACACTCTAATTTGACAGCACCCAAGAAACAGAAGCCTGCTTGGTTGGCACCACATCCACAAACAATCACTCCTGACACCATTCAGTGGCAGCAGTGTGTACCATCTATATGATGCGCTGCAGAAATTCACCAAAGCACACTGGACAGCATCTTCCAAAACCATGACCACTTCCATCTAAAAGGACAAGGGCAGCAGACACAAGGGAACACCACCACCTGCAAGTTCCCCTCCAAGCCTCTCACCATCCTGATTTGGAAATATACCACAGCTCCTTCGCTGTTGCTGGGTCAAAATTCCAGGATTTTGGAACCTGCATTCCCAAATAGCAGTGTGGGTCTACATGTGTCAAATTAACTGCAGCGTACATACAGGCAACACACCTGTGCCTTTTCAAGGGTTATTAGAGATGTGCAATATATATACAATGAAATGGTGCAGCCAGCAAAGACCGCATCCTTTGAATGAACATATAAAAAGAAAAAGACGGAAATAAACTGTTTGTTGATGTGAGACTAAGCCTTACTAAAGCTCATCATTGTGTAGCATCCACCTTGTTGATTTCCTGCCTTTTTCCTGGTTCATAATTTAAACTACAGAGCAGATAGGAAGAATTTATTACGGCTAAAGGCAACAGTTATTAATTGAAAATATTAGGCAAAAGGACAGTGTTGTTAATTAGGCCACAAAAGGTGGGAAATCATTCATTTCCCTGCAGAAAGGGTGGTAACCTTTCTTTTGACTGCAGAAATGTAGGGAAACACAAGTAAGCAGTACAGAGATGCAGGTCAATAGAATGTGTTTGATTTGGTGTGACAGAAGTAAACTTCTTGCTAGTCTATTGAGAAGAGGAACTTGTCTAAAACAAAATATAGTTTATCGCATCATAGCAACTAGGCACAAATTACCCTGGTATGATAGACACTGTCAATGAGTTTATGTGGGAGACTTTGATATTAGGCCTTACTCTTTCAATTTCTAAAGCTGTTCTCCTGCCTGAGCCCATACAACATCGTCATACAAGGTGGTGATTAATGCATTCCTTTTTATATTGTGAAACTTGGCCACATTCTATCTCAGCGCAATTTCCTCACATTGCTACTGTCTCACTGTGACACTCAACATTGCACCAAATTTAATGCAACCATTTACAAAGTGACGTGATGCATTTAATTATGCCCTTCAACTGGAGTCATAGATTGTGATTGGGAAAGTATCCGACAACAAAAATATCCCTCTCTAAGACAAGTGGTGAGCATCATTGCTTAACACCACAAGGGTAATGATAGTGAGAATTCTTGTGGACCCAGGAACTGGGACTTTCAGTGAACCCAGGAGCAGCACTGGACATTTTGTGCTCTAATGACTTTACAACTTGAAGAGCTTCCCATATAGAGTCAGCAGCAACTGAACACTCAAACAGCCTGCAGTGAAGTTCTTGGAAAGACTAACAAGGCAGACACAGCTCAAAACTATAAAACCTTTTTTACTTCAGACCAAGTAGTCTCACCTGATGATTAAAAATTCCATTGGGAAGCAGGTCTGCGAAGGAGCGACCCAGTTTCATGATTCAGCCTCAGAGGCTGATTGATGGGTCAAAACTTTCCGCTAGATGAAGGGAAAACTTTAAGTCAACAGTGCTGAATGGGGCAAGAAGGTTGGAATTTTAAGAGGAATATTAATAATTCACAACAAGCATTGCCTCCATATTGAATGGATACCACGAAACACAGAAGGAAAATCGAGAGTGGTAGAAGTGATTTATACTGATATTGAGGCAATTTTAACATCGCAGAGCCAGAATTAAGTTGACATAAGGGATCAGGTAGAGCCCTTAAATAGACAGAGTCTAACAGAAGAAGATAGCAAGACTATTGAGGCTGCGGTAGGAGTGCAAGTTCCATAATTTAAACAGTGGATCAGACAAAAAGAATTTATTAAGGCTGCAGGCAGCAGTTATTAATTGAAAATGTTGGGCAAAGGGACAGGCATTGCTAATTAGGCCACAAAAGGTGGAACGTCATCCATTTTCCTGCAGAAAACCCAGTTACCTTTCTTTTAACTGCAGAAATATAGGGAAACCTCAATAAGCAGTTCAGAAGTGCAACATTGCTGTATTGCAGAGTTTAAAAGCTTTTAACAAAAGGAAAATAAAACTACGTTGCCAAATCATAGAAATAAGGATCTACTGGCAAAGGAGAATAAAGCAATGTTGAGATACAACTGATTTAAAATGCTTCAAGCTAAAAAGATTAATTAAGTACATCAGGAAGAAATGGAAGTACAAATAATATTTCCTGGCAGATAACATTTCAAAGATGGGGGCACATAGAATGTAGGATTGGCCATCTTGAAGAAAACAGTTTTCAAGTGACAAAACTGGTTCTAATGGGTCCAAGATAGGCAAGTAACTTTACCATTGCATTCAGTAGGACCTTCAGCTGATGATGCTTTAGCTTAGTAAAATATGAAAGAAGGTACAGATATTTTGGACGAAGTTGTTCATACTTTTAATCTGTGAGCAACCAAAAAAGCCCAGGAGAAACCATCAATAATTTCATGAATGATCTCAACAGATCTGTGGACGGCAACTATGGAGCTTTGAAATCAGAATTGTATTTAGAATTACTGATGAGTCATTGTCAGGTTTATTATGATCCAAAGAAGATTTGATTTTGCAAAAGAGGTATTCAGATTGTGGTGGAAGCAGAGAGAAGGAAGAATCATAGACAAAACTGAGAGGAGAAGGACAACACTACCACCGGAGAGCAACACAAACCATTCAGTTTCTAAGGTATAAAAACCCTAATGATGCCCTTGACAAGCTAACACAAAGAGTCGGCCAATCAGCAGGTACATGAGGCACGGTAGTGATCAGGAATAATGAAGGCTCATGCGCAGAAGCAGTCTCCCACTATTAATGAAAGAATGCCGATCTGTAAAACTACAAGTCAATTCCAGAAAGTGTGTAGATGTAGAATCATTACAGAGCAGCAAAAAGCCAACTGACTACTTCTGTAAAGTTGTTAATATAGTAGAGCCACCGGCTTTAGAGATGACACCTAATGCATTCCCAAGGGAAATTGGTAATCCAGTTAACTTGCGTTTGGCAGATCCTGTTTATTAATTTCAAGCTTGATACAATGGTGAGTGTATCTCAGTCTTATCAGAATTACCATGGCTGAAGGAATAGAAGTTACAGCCTACAGAGATGAAACGATATGGACAAGGTGGATCAGCTCCTAAGATTAAAAGTGTGCTACAAGCAACAGTGCAATACAAAGGATGTAAAGTAGTGGGGAACTTATGCATAGCTTGTAATCAAGAAACCTCACTTGTGAGCATGCACACATGTCTTGACACCAAAATTCTTGAAGTAGGAGAAGGACTTCAAATATTTATAATGGACAGCAAACTGGCCAAGAGAGATTAAGTTATGCTTAGTTGCCTAAAGCTGAGCCAGTCAGAATGCAACTGGTCCAGGAAATAAACGGTTCTTGCATAGCAAATCAAGGACCATGAGTGAATATTTCAGTTGTCTTCCTTGACTCATTGCGGAGTTCAGAAGGAAGACAGATTCCATTGAGATCACAGACACTGACATTGTTTTATCCTATCAACAGAGTGAAAATCTGTGACTAATTAGGGCTGGCAGAAATGTTTTCCATTCCTGTCATCACTGAGAGAAATTCAGATGACAGAAACTAGCAAAGTTTATGAGAAGAACGAGAATAAGCAGTACAACCCAACTGAGCTCATTGATTAATCTTGTTTGGACACCAACATAGCACGATGAACAAGGTGCAGATTTAAATTTGTTGTCAGATGATGAAATAACGAAAGTTCAAGAGGAATATTTGAATATTTTTTATCTCCCAAATGGCAATTATCAGTGCCAGTGACAGAGATAAGTCAGCAACAATCCTCAAATAGGATAACTGAAGATGGTAGATTCAGCAATTAGGGAATCACAGACTGCAAATTAAGAACTTCAACCTCACCTACAAAGTTGGAGTAAAATGTTTGCAGATGTATCAACAGATTGAGAATAAGGATTTGCTTATACAAGTGAAGATGGGCTTCATTTGAGGTTCTAGTGAACTACCTGATCCAACAGGGAGCAATCTCTCTGTGCAAGAAATTCAGAAAATAAATGGTCCTCCCACCAGGTAATCAACTGACTATCTGATTCAGCAGGAACAACATGCACAGGGAAGAGTATCCAAAAGACGAAAGGTCTCCCATTTTAGAAACACTTTACAGATCATGCAGGGTCAAGAACAGAAACCATGTCAACAATCCTCAAGCCAGCTCTACCAAACCTGTGAATCTGAAGCGAATGCATTCTGGAAGAATTGTGACACTACTATTGCACCTTCATTTGTGAAGTCAGAGACTTGTGGAGAGATGGGTTGGTGGAAATGTAATTATATAGATGAATATAAAAATGTTAACTATGGGAAAAAGGCTTGGGGGAAATGTATAAGAGAATGGTTCTGAAATGGTTAACGTTAGAGATTGCTTTAAGCATTTTCCAACCTGATGATGTCACAAGGGCTTAGATGGGGAAAGGCAGAACATGGACCTTGTGGGGAAAAGACATATACACAGGTCTGCCTTAGGAACAATATTTAACTGATTAATGTAACTTGTACCTGATTGTTGTCATGCAATTGCCTACATCTGAGGAATTGAAAGTTCGAGTTATAAGGAGAGGCTGGATAGGCTAGGACTTTTTTCACTAGAGCATAGGAGGTTTTGAGGTGTCCATTTGGAGGTTCATAAAATAACAACGGGTATAGGTAAGGTGAATGGCAGGTGGATGCAGGTACAGTTACTACACTTAAAAGACATTTGGATAATAGATGAATAAGAAATGTTTGGAGGGATATAGGCCAAGCGCAGATAGGTGTGACTAGATTAGTTTGGGAGTATCATCGGCATGGACTGGTGGATTGAGAGGTCTGTTTCTGTGCTGTAGGACTCTATGACTCTATCTTGCTTAAGACAAGAGTGACTTCCATTAATACTGTTTAGTGGTTTTCTTCTGCACTGTAAACCAAGTAGCTCCAGTCAAGGAAAGAGGAGGCTGGCAGAAAACTGATCCAATTACAAGCTGGTATGGGTTGGCATTGCAGCAAAATCTAACAGGATCCAGATAGAGTCCTCAGTAACTATAACAGCCAGAGAGAGGATCTAGAGTCTGTCAGTGGCACCTAAAAGAGAACGATCATGCCAATCATTAAAAATAGTTTGTGCTCGGGCAGGTTGATCCCCCTTCAAATGTGTTACTTAGGTTCCCATTGACATGTATAACATCTGTGTGTCAAATGTGTAAATGTGGGAGCATATTGTGAACTCTGTTTCTGTATGTGCCATTCAGCTCAAAGGATCACTACGGGTTCATGTGAAGAATGAACTTCCAGAGGAAATGAGGGGATAGTTACAGCATTTGAAAGGCATTTATATAAGTAGATGAATAAGAAATGTTAGGAGGGATATGGGCCAAAGTGCAGGCAGGTGGGACTAGTTTAGTTTGGGATTATGGTCGGTGTGAACTGGTTGGACCAAAGGGTCTGTTCCCATGCTGTATGACTCTGTGACTGTAAGTTCTCCAATCGTCGAGGAAACGTCTTCCTGCACCATCTGTACTGCTCCTGAAGATTTGGAGACATTGCCAGACTGTACTAACTTGCTCTGACTGCGCCACTATTCCCCACATGAACCAGAAACTTGTTCCACCAAGTGGAACAGTCCAGAAGTGTTTTATTTAAAATAAAGACATCATGTCTACTGCCAAAGAAAATATTATTCTAATTTTAAAAATGTGGAGGGTTTAAAATATGTTTTATTTCAGGGACCATTAGACAGTCATTTAATCTAATTACTCCAGAAGATATTTTGGACCCAATTCACAGGAGCTGTCAGTAGCTGTGTTAATTAGTGCTTTATTCCTGGCACCATCATCTTTCCTGTTAACTCTGTTCACTCTCTCTCTCTGTGGTTCTTCAGCAGTCACCAAGCAGAATTGTGACAGTTTTATGACAAATGCTGTTTTTCTGAGAACTTTCTTTACTGCAACATTTTTTTCATCTTCTGACTCCTTTTATCTCTGTGCCCTTTTCTGACACTCCCTTTTCTATTCGTTTAAAGCAACAGTTTTGTTTTGCTTAATTGAGCTGGGAATATTGTACACCTCCCATTCCCACATTGTTGTCTGTGAATATAATCAGCACAATACTAGATTTGAGATTGCTTTGTAATGCACTCCCCACACTGACAGGCCCTTTCTCAACAGCAATATCTTATCATGGTTAAAAAAAGAATCTCGTTCAGGTGAGGGATGAAATAACTAAGCACCCACACCCTGGCACTGATCACCGCCTTCAGGAAAGGAGGTGAATAAAATGGGGCACACTATTAGCATGCTATTTCAAAATCAACAATGGCCAAAGGTAACAGTTTGGCACTAAGACAGAAAATGGTTAATGAAGCAGCAACTTCCAGGATTTGTCCCTGTTTAATTACAGAACATTTAGCACAAATGCAAACGAAACTGTTCATCAAAGGGATCCTCTGTAAATGTAACTTTCAAGAAGTAATCTCAAAGGGCTTTGCTGCACCAACTTATCTATGCTCTTTGAGAACAATTTGTGCTTATCTTTCCCTTGCACTGGCTTAACGTTGACAGGCAATATTTGCAGCCTGTGATGCAGAAGGCTTCATCAACTGTACACTGTCGGTGACGTCTCCATATTCATTGCTGGCTTTCCTCTGTTGTCTCAGCCTTTTAGCTGCAGGGACATTCAGTAGGCATTCCTCTGCCTCTTACTCCTCCAGAACACATGTATATGCCCCAATAAAGGGTTGGTATGGATTCGATCAGCTGAATGGCCAGCTTCCACACTGTAGGGATTCTGTGATTCTAATAGCAGAATGACAAATTATTAAAACTGACAGGCTGTCCTCAAAACTGCTCTGCATAAGGAATCCACAATCTCGATAATGACAGTAAAATAGAAGTGATTGACCATGAATTACCCTAATGGATAGTCTCTTGCCTCTCCAGGAATCCAGACAATGATGTGAGACCATGGTGTTACGTTGCTGAGTATGAAGATGGAGTGTATTGGAAATACTGCGACATACCAACATGTCACAGTGAGTAGGAGACACATTTAATGGGCAATCATTGGGTCACCTCTCCACCCTTGTTGTGTGTAGAAATATGTAGCTACCTCATGTGCAAGGCCACTTTAGGGGTAATTCTATGATTTTACTATTGAGCAGAGGGGCCACCCTTACAGAGAACATGGGCATAGAATTGGGGCTACAATGTGGTAGCCTTATCTCTCACCCTTGCAGCTATAAGTGAAACATCTTGTGTTGCATTAATAAGTAGATTTTGGCTGCATTTTGAAATGTTATAATTTCTTTAGAGGAATTGGGTGCTGCTGGCAAGGCCAGCATTGTTAATTGCCCTTCAGAAGTTGATGGGAAGCCACCTTCTTGGACTGGAAAAGTCCATGTGTAGAACATGCTCCCACAAAGTTGGCTAACAAGTCCCAGGGCTTGGACTCAGCAACAGTGAAGGAATAGCAACATACTGTCAAGTCAGGATCATGTGTGACTTGGAAGAGAACTTGGAGATGCTGGTGTCCTGATGTACCTACTGTCCTTATTCTTTGAAATGGTAGTTTGGCATGTGCAGTCGAAGATGTCTTGCCGCATAAGTGCAGAAATTTCACTTTGCAATTCCTCTGATGGCTCACATGGTCTGACAATTGGCCACAGTGGATATGATGATGGAAACCATCTCAGTATCAGGTTTAATTCCAATTTATGTTGTGATTCCAATCCTCAGCTGAGGGAACAATTGGGAAAGTGACTACTGGCTGAGGTCCCAATAGTTCAGGTAGGAGATCTTTGCTGGTAAGCAAATGTGAAGAACCTCAGGAGAGGATAGATCAGGCCTTGGCTTTGGCACCTCTACAGCTAAACCATCTACTGACACTCAATTATCAAAAATGACCATCTGGGTAAGGCACTTATACACTTCAAGATAAATTTCAAGATCCTATTTCCCCAGTATGGCCACAACCGTACTGCGTGATAGTCAGTGAATTAGGACGACAGTGATACAGCCTCACATCTGGATAGTCAAATACACCAGTTTGAATGAATGCTTTTTGTACAGAAGGGAGGAAAACAGAAGTTAACAGCTTATTCCATACGATTGACCGCTAGCTCCAAAATTTAATCTTATTGTGTCAATGTAGGATTATGACACATTTGCAGCCAATCAGGTTTGCCTAAACAAACCTAGACATTCCATCGCCAATGATGAGCTGGAGTTCATTTTCACTTCTCATTACAAATCTTTACATGAATTTAGAGTGCAGCATCTTCGATTTGGTTTTTTCCAACTTGGACATATTCCATCTTCTTCTAAGAAAGTTTTCCTTGAGCCATGAAGCAATCCAATGTTCAGACCAACAGAACCATCAGAGGATCCAAATCCCTGCTGACATGATTACAACTCCAAGATGAAGAAAGAAAAATTCAAGGGTAGCCGGTGAAGTTCAGATTGCAATGTGGTGGGCTGCCCCCAAGTGAGTTGATACCCAGTTTCCCAAAGGGGGGGGGTCTCACTGGGTATTATTCACAGTGATCAAAGGCAGAGTCTCTCCCCAGAAGGCAGGGAGGAAAATTGAGAGTAGAACAACAAACTAGGGTTCACACACAAACCTCCTAGCAGCCGCATAATAAAAAAAACTAGCCTGTGAAGATCAAAAAAACTAATCAGTGGCATCATGAACAAAGTGAAATGTTACCATAACATTGTAACACAGAATCAATAGAAAGGGTTTTGTTTACGTTTTTGTAGGTACTGGGACTTGACCTGTTCAGCAGCATTGTATATATGAAAATTGAATATGTGAATATTGAAAATATTTATATTACTACTGACTGGCTCTTTAAAAAATAGCAAAAATATTCCAGAGCCACACCACACACTGGCCAGGGAGACATCTACCATTGCGTTTGTGTGCTCTGTGCAGATAATATATGATGATATTTGGACTGACAGGTTCATAACTCAGACACAGTCACTATGACTGCGTAACTGCTTAGGGTGATACAACCTGGTGTGCCTGTGGAGTCTGATCATTTCAGCTTTTCGAGAGAGCAAATCTCAGGGAATCTCTGGTGTGCAGTCCCATAGCATCTAGCAGTAAAATCAATGGGTGGAAACATAAATTATGGGCCACTGTGAATGGCCCTTCCTGCTGGAGCTCAGCCAGGATCCACTGAAATAGGTTAAGAATCAATTTGCCTTTGAAGGATAAGCTTGGATTATTCAGATAACATTATATAAGATAAAGTGACCTTTAATTCATGAATACAGCGTCGTTCCAGTTCAAATGTATTGTTTTGTTATTCAACTGTGCTCAGTGTCTCATTTACTTCTCAGTGATTTCTTCTGGCATAGGTTCATGGGCAACTTACAATGATGCACCCTTTTCAGCTACCATTTTTAATATGTATATATTTATGTTCATTTTTTAAAAATTCTATTCCCAAAATTCAATGATAAAGAAATGGTCATGAATGACTATCTTTTTCATTCAACAGAAGATATTAAGTTGTATTGCTAATTTTCCACCTGGTTTCTTAGGATATAATTAGACTGCTAGGTGGTAGATTGGAGGGTCGGTGTGTTGAACTAATAACAAACTGAATCACACTGATCTCATGCACAGGATTCCAATGCCTAACAACCTCCTGATTGCAACTGGCACTCCCCCAACCCCCATTTATATTGTGTTTTTCTTTCCAGGTGTCGGTACTTCAAGTTTTTTTTCTGCCCATTTGTCCATGGGATGTGGGCATCGCTGGCTAGGTCAACATTCATTGCCCTTCCCTAATAGTCTTGAGAAAGAAATGTTGAACCGCCCTCTTGAACCACTGCTGTTCATGAGTTTTGCAATGTGTGAGACAGCAATTGAGAAGCCTACTCCTGGCCTTTGCCCCTTTGTAACTGTGTTAGTGGTTATATCTGTACCTTTGAGTCAGAAGGTGTGGAGTTTGAACTCCGCATTGGGAATTGGAGAATGGAATGGGAATACTGCCTTGATATCTGGTGGGCACCTAGCGTCCAGTGGGTTAGAGTAATCACATCATCACACCACATCTCCCAGCTACCCCACCTCCCCCAAACTCCCATATGAGGTGTGGAAACCATAAAGCCTCCTGAACAGACCGGTCATAAAGATGATTACAGTCTGTCGGTTTGTTAAATAGTCCGCAAATCCTTCCACTCCTCGATTCAGTGAACAATGTAAAGACACAAAATAACAGCTAAAGGAGGCTACATTGTTACTTGCTCTCCATTCTCTGTGGCCTGCTCCTCCCAACTGACATGAAGTTGCTTCTTATTAATTCCTGGCAGTGACTGCTTACCGCTTTGCCTATTTCTTCTTTGAAAGAAAGATGTCCTGCATATGTGCGAATTGTGATTGCTATGCATTAGATTCCACTGGTTGTGGTTTAGTCTTTGATCATGCTTCTTAACGTCATAGCTCGAGGGGTTTGAGTTCAGAATACAGGCTGACACGCAACACCCCAAAAAAAAACAAGTTGTTAATCCCATTGCTTTTGAGGAGCTGTTGCATTCTACAGAGTTAGTCCCACATTCGACTTTATAGCCACAGTCACTCAATCATGAAAGTAATTAATTGTATGTATAGCACCTTGAGGATCCTCGGATAGAACGATGATGCTCACTCTAACTCTTTCTGTGTCTTCCTTGTACTTCCAGTTCATGTTTTCCAGTTTCTGTTTTGTTTTAGAAGTTGTGATGGCTTTAACTTGACTTAAAACAGTCATGAGCTGTAACTGACAATGGTACTATAGAGGCATCAGATTTTGTCCAATATTTTTTGACTAATTTGGTATGTTTTAGAATACCAATTAATGCAAACTCTGCATTGGCTAATAGAGGAAATGGTGGGAATGGGCAGATTCCTCCTGCAACATATTGACTGCTCTCCTTTACATTCGAATACATACCTTCTGAGAAATCCTTAACTTTTTGCTCCCTTGAAGCCAATTCTGAGATGCAATCGTTGATGTAACGTCATGTATTAAAACCTGTGACCATATTGGTGGTAAATGGTGCTCAATGTTATTGGTCAATAGAGTAAGAACAAACGGGTCTTGTTCCAAGTGGCAGCCAGTGACTAATGGATTACCGCAAGGATCAGTGCTTGCACTGATACATTCACAACATGTATTAATGATTTAGATGAGGAAACTGAATGTAATATCTCCAGGTATGTAGATGTCTTGAAGCTGAGTGGGAGGGTGAGCTGTGAAGAGGATGCAGAGATGTTTCGGTGTAATTTGGACAAGTTGAGTGAGTAGGCAAATGCATGGGAAGTGAGGTATAATATGGATAAATGAGAGGTTATGCACTTTGGTAGCAAAAACAGGAAGGCAGGTAATTATCTGAAAAGCAATACCGATTCAGCAGGCGTTGAAGAAGACAATGGTATGTTGGTCTTCATAATTAGAGGTTTTGAGTACAGGAGCAGGGATATCTGGCTGTAATTGCACAGGGCCTTGGTGAGGTTACAAGTGGAGTTTTGTGTGTAGTTTTGGTCTCCTCATCTTAGGATGGATATTCTGGCGACGGAGGGAGTGCAGTGACTGCTTCCAGAGATGGCAGGAGTCACATATGAACAGAGGCTGGATCAGTCAGGGTGATTTCAAGAAAGGCTTAGATAGAGTTCTTGGGGCTAAAGGGATCAAAGAGTATGGGGAGAAATTAGGATCAGGGTATTGAGTTGGTTGATCGTCCATGCCCATATTGAATGAGGGAGCAGGCTCAAAGGGCTGAATGGCCGACTCCTGCTCCTGTTTTCTATGTTCTGTGCCAAATTCTGGCTCATAGCTAAGTGTCAGTAGATCTTTTGTATATAATTTCTCCATTGCCTTTCCCTGTATTCTAATTTAGGAGGAACTCATGCTCCCATTGCACTTTTAGCAAATGGCCGATTTTCAAAGCTGCTTCTCAGCAATTGAACCATTGAATTTTTTTCATTAATCTCTAGGTTGACATGCATAGGAACAAGGGTACACCAATTAGTTCCTCAAATCTGCTCTCCACTCAGTTAAACCATAGCTCAGCTCTATATTCCTTGATACCATTGCTCAACAATTAAAAAATCTGTGGCTGGATTTTTGCAATTATGGAACCTTCATAGAGACTGCAAATGATGGATGGACCCTGGAGCTGTAAAAACTGACCCCTATTTCTGAGATATCCCATTTTCATCAGGAGGGCAAAGAAAGTAGACCATAAAGGCACTCCGAGCTCAGCAGGGCCAATTGAATTCAGTGCTGCATTCAAACAGGCTCTATTTTCACTGGAGCAGTGAGAGAGCTGTGACTTGTTAAAATAATTAGGAATGCTCTTGAGGGGTGTAGAATGTCCATAGAATTATAAAGCTGGGAAATTATTTTAATCTCCAACCATTTCAGAGTTTTTAAAAAGCCTGTCTGTGTTGGTGAGAGGCAAGAAAGGAAACTCAATCTGTGTAGTTGTTTAAATTTTCATCCCTTGCAAAAAAAATGAAATAGCCAGCCTGTGTCAGTGGTCGTTGAATAAAGTCTGTGGCAACAGTCACAGCAGCTATTGGTTGACATTAATCCAAGAATTATTATAATGTCATTATTAGTCCATAGCTGCTTTCCACAACCTTTTTATTTATCTCAGTGGAGACTCTGAAGTTCATTGTTAGATTGATAGCTGATGTAAGTTATTACACGATTACCTCTCTTTGATAACAAGCATGGGGCTGGATGAACACAACAGGTCAAGCAGCATCATAGGAGCAGCTCTGATACCTCTCTTTGATGTTGGGTTATGAATACAAATGATAAGTTTCTATTCAGGTTGAAATACTTGATGGAATTTAAATGTTGCAAGTTACTTTTCTGAGTAATACCTTTATTTTATATAGCGAAGGATGTAATAGATATTTAGAATTTTGTTCCGTCTTGGTGTGGCTCCTGAGGTTTGGCAATAGTGGTTGCTGGGTGAGTTGAACAGACGGTGTAAGTGAAAAGAGTGGTGTATTAATTGACATTAAGGTGGCAAAAGGATTATCTGGTGCTTTGGGGTTTGAGAAGGAATTAAGTTGGTATAGAGCTACAAAGGGGCCATGGGGGTGGAGGTATACCATGGATTGCTGTGATATGGTATGGCAATGTGGATGGGGTAGGTGTGAGAAAGTATGACTGGAAAGGGCTAAAGACCTTAACATTTCACAAAATAGCTGGAACGAAGTATCAGCGAAGTGAGGTGGGCTTCTTACAGAGCCTGCTTCTGCTCACAGTGCGATCGTTTCTGATCTGCGTTCGAGGGTCCCATACCCACTGTGCCCCCACCCCCTGGGAAAGGAGATGCGCCATTCGCCGTTCGGGTGTGATTCTTCTGAAGCAGGGGGCGGTAAGCTGCAAGATTTTCTGACTCACTCTGCCTGACTCAGGAGAGAGAATCCGGGCCTATCTCAATTTTAGCTTCCAGTCTTTCCTACCACTGCAGCCTTCTGGGAGGGAGAAAGTTCCAGATTTCCCTCCTGATTGGCCTAACTCTCAGATTATGTCCCCTTGTTTCTGATTTCTCAAGAGGTAAGAGTTTTTTAGTATCTACCCAGCTGAATCCTTTTCAAAATTTAGATGGTCTAAACAGATCACACCTTAACCTTCTACTACTCAAGGGAATAAAAGCAAGGCTTACACTAGTGGTCCTCATAAATTTCCCCCTTGAGCCCCAATATCATTCTGTTATATTTTCGATTGACTTTAACTACACTTTTCAGATCATGTATTATACAATGACACCACTCAGAAGGAGGCCTTAAAAGCAATAGTCCATTGTGACTATCTCTCCCCTTTGGCAGAGTTGACCTAGTAATCTGCTCCTATTCTTTCTGTATAACTCTGTAAAAAAAAATTCTTTCGAGTTTTAATCATTCCTCTTTACAATTCAACTATTTTCTCAGGCGGTGCATTTCCAGTTGCAACTTGTAGCGCATAAGCTTAAAACTTTTCTCATATCGCTTTTGTTTTCTCATTGTGTCCTTGGGTTACAACCTCTGTGCCACTAAAAAAAAAGAATCTCTCTTCTTTAAGTCTCAAAACACAAATGATTAGATGATGCCTAAGTCAAATCCCTCCTTGCCTTGCTGTGCCCTAAGGAAAACAACTCCAGCTTTTCCAGTCTGCCCAAAGAACTGATACCCCTCATAAACACCCTCCTCAAGGCCTTTAGTGCAAAAAAAAATGACACTGGATAACAGAATTCATGTTTAAGGGAGCTGCTCCAATGATGCTTACTATCGGTGACATTAGGCGTTGATGACAAGGACATCAGTCAATATTGCAGTGTTAAATCCAACAGCTGCTTTGCACGCTGAATCTACTTGCTGTGTTAATCATTCTAGTCTCGATCTTGTCATGGAGCTGCCCGTCAGGTAATATATGTACTTATTGATTACTGTGTAGTGTGGGTGTATTTAACAGTATCTAATCAGTCAGTCTGAGGCAGAAAGCAATCCAGGGATATTAAGAATTTAATCAAAGTAAAATGTGTTAAGGTTCCAGAGTGTTGTGAATTTTTTAATGCCTGCGACAAATTAGACCTACCAGTTTCCCACTCAGTGGTGAACGTGAACGATGTGAACTAATTTAAATACAAATAGATACTTCAAAATATTTGACATTTCTTGTGTGAATAGCAGGTACAGTGGGGTAGGCCATGACTCAATGTAAAAGTGTAAGACCGTCGTAGTGACTTGACTTCTATAATTATGCTTGTATGAAGACTTCAATGTGATCTAACAAGGGCCCAGATTTTTGATTGGGACTCGGAAATGCAAAGCCAGGGGTAGGTTCTAGTCCCACATGCCTGACTCCTGAACAACTGCCCCAGATGGCCCCAGGATGGGGGAGGGTGCCAGCAGGAGTCAGACCACCTCCTCCTGATAACAGTATGGAGGCCGACACGGGTGTGGCTGGGTGTGGAGGTGGGATATCTGAAAGCCTGATTTCGGTGCTCCGGGAGTCGTACAGAAAAGAATACAACGAGAGATAACCCTTCTAACCCTATCCTGCACACCCATCACATATCCTCATGCCCCATGATTCATCCATGCCAGCACATGCTCCCCCACCCTACCACACAGCCTTTTATATCCCCTATCCTTCTCCCAGTGGCTCTTGACAGCTCTTATGCCACAACACACTGCAGCAATCCAGAACTACGCCAAAATGAAGAAGAATACGTCCATCAAGTATTTAGAGACAACGGATACCCAAACAGCCCTGACAAACTTGTCATGTTATCGTACATCAAGAACGTATCTGAACTGACCACAAGACTCCTACAGCCACTGGGTATCAGAGTAGCACACAAACCTATATCAACACTATGCCAACTGCTAACTCGAACCAAAGACCCCTTACCCACCATGGACAGAACCAGCACATACAAGATTCCATGCAAGGACTGCGACAAACATTACATTGGACAGACAGGAAGGAAACTAGCTACGAGAATACATGAACACCAACTAGCAACAAAAAGACATGACCAGTACTCACTCGTCTCCATTCACGCGGATAAGGAGAACCACCAGTTCGATTGGGACTACATTAGGATCCTATGCCAAGCCAAGCAGAGACAAGCACAGGAATTTCTAGAGGCCTGGTTCTCCACCAAGAAGGCCATCAATAAACAGATAGAATTAGACCCTATGTACACACCTCTGCAAAGAAAAGCTGGAAATGAGGTGATCAACTCCACAGAATCCAGAGTTTAAATACCAGGCAGGAAAACACAACAGCGCTTCATCGGAGGCTGCTCTGATGATGTTACCCAACAAGATAATGAAACGTTTGTGAACTAATGAACCAGCCCAGCGAGTGAACCAACCACAACTCCTATGCCAACTAAGTAGCATCATGCCAACCCATGCCCCCACAAACTACCCTTTGTCCTATGCAAATCCATCCAACATCTGCCATGCATTAGGAGTCATGCAGAGGTGCAATAAAGTAAAATTCTACATATTCTGAAAACAGCATTCATTCTTGAAAACTTATAATATGCGTTTAAATTCATTCAACTAGATAATCCATTATATAAGTAAGGAGTTGTATTCATAACCTCACATCAAAGATATTAGAATCACTTGGAGCTGCCAATCAAACAGTAAACTGGTAGGCACCCTGCAATGATAATGATAGGCTGTGGAATCAGCGTTAGTAAAATATTCTTGGTGAATTCCTGCGATGCACACAGAAGTTTACAGCACAGAAATAGCCTATCTGCTCCAACATGTCTATTGCTGCTGTTAATTCTCCACACAAAATACCTCCCACCTTACTTTACCGCAACTTATCATTCCACTCTTCTACCCTTTCTCCCTCAAGTATTTAGCTCGCTTCCTCTTAAGTGCATCGATGCTTTGTGCCTAATCATTCCGTGTGGTAGTGAGTTCCAGTTTCTCAGCGCTCTGTGATACTGTATTCTATAATGTATCAACCCTCTCTATAGACGAGATAAATTGAACAAAGAGAGAAACAATCTGAAGCAAGGAAACCTGTCCAATTCCTTACAGAACAAAAAAAAAACTAAACAATAAAAGCATTTCACTGCAAATTTGCTCAAGAATTCCAAAGAATGGCCACCAATAATGCAACAGCAATAGTGGTGGATCTACACCCCTACCACATGTTAATTCAGGGTTTCCATTCACCTGAAACTGAGTTGGGCAAGTTCCAAATATATTCTTAGCATTTAATTTTGCTACATTGTTCACCCTAAAATCTTACTGTCCCTTTTTTTTTGTAGTGTTGATGCTCAGTTTGAAGGTGGGAGTAAATTAGTCAAACTTTGATCTCAATGCTGAGAATTGCCTTGAAGATTGCATTAAGCTGGTCAAAATGTTTGTCATGTTGCACCATTCATTCAACCAGCCTGACCACTGACACTATCGTGTAATACCACATAACAGGGATGCATGAATGGCCATAATAGCTGGCACAGTGGTCAGCACTGCTGCCTCAAAGTACCAGGGTCCCAGGTTTGATCTCCGCCTTGGATGACTGTCTGTGTGGAGTTTGCACATTCTCCTTGTGTCTGTTGGGTTTCCCCAAGGTGCTCCACTTCCTCCCACAGTTCAAAGATATGCAGGCTAGGTGGATTTGTATGGCCAATGTGGGGTTACGGGAATATGTTGCGGTCTGGGTGGGAAGTTCTTCGGAGGGTCATGGCATACTCCGTGGTCCAAAAGGCCTCTTTCCATAGTGTAGGGATTCTACAATCAAGTCAGAAAGTTGTACTTTAGCCAAGGAGGTCAATAGACAAACCCATGGCTTTCAAAGGATTATAAAATGCAATCAGATTTTTGGAAAGGAAAGTTTTTGGTGCAAGAATTGAACTCATGTATCTCTGAATCAGAGCTAAGCATGTTAGCCACTGAGACACTCATAAGAAGCTCATGGCTTTCTCCAAGGTTAAAGTCAAGAATGTATTATTAAGTCTCCCAAATCTCTTTAATAGGATGCTTATCAGTTCAAGGGTACAATGATTTTGTTTTTGGGGTAGGACTTACTTCAGACCAAAACAAAGAGAAACCATTGAACATGGTTGTTGTGTCACTTGGCAGTTAATTGTACCCATGAGACTGAATTATTCCCTCCTTTCAGATCTTTATCAAACAGCAATAAAATAATCAAAAAATTATTTGAAAAGATTTTCAGCCTTTGGACAGAAAGGAAACATCTTTTAATTATGTGGTAACACAAATAGCATAATACTCTGAAGAAGGGTTATTGTTTTGCTCTCCTAAGATGCTGCCAGGCCTGCTGCATTTCTTCAACAATTTCTTGTTTTCATTTCACATTTCCAGCAACTTCCAGCTCTTTTCTTTATTTTTAGAACAGAAGCAGCCCAATACAACAGGTTCAGGTACAAACTAAGCCTCAGATTAAAGGTAGACCCAATGATAGAGACCTTTACCTCACGGCCAACCCATACCAAACCAGACATTTTTCAATGGTGACCCATCGTAGCTATTTGAATTCGTAAGAGCATAAGAATTTTTACATACAATCAAAAAGACTAATCGACTCAAAAATGGCTATTTGAATGATCAACCATAACCACACAAGTTTCTCAAAACTTCCTGCAATTCCTTCTCCCGCTCAACATTATTTAATTGTGATTTGTGGCCAACTTCACTATTTTTCTTTTAATAGGTAGCATTCCTCATGAGAAAAGTACCTTCTGAATGACTGACATGACTGAGCAACATTCTTCTGAGCTGTATTTTGATACAAGCCATTAACCCTTTGAATTTGCGCATTGTCATTGAGGAGAAATAATTCCTATTCGCAAACCTGCCAACCGTAGAGTGAAAAAAAAAATTGATTTTCGGCTTCTAAATTCTTAACATTTAATTTCTGTCTACCCTGACATTTGGAGACTGTCTGAACCATGAGACACTGGCTTTCTGAAGGGTATACTCGTTTGTCTTGTTTCCTTGCTTCAGCTTATTGTTTCTTTTCAAATCTCTGTGCGCTTCTTGAAAATAAAGGAAAAATTCTGCTTTTGGCATTGCTTCTGGTAGGATGACCTCAGGGAATATTAATTGCCTCCACACAATACAGAGGGAATAGTGCAAGTTTAGAGGACAATTCCGAGGGCCAGATTTGTGCTATGTTCCAACTCCTCACCATGTCAACCGAATCGGTGTCAAGAACGATGCCCAATTCGGTGAACTGGGGATGTAATTTAATGCCAAATTCTGATTATATCACTGGATTCAATCTTCTGCTTTTCACTCTGGGACCAACCAAGGACCCCACATTTTAAGCCTGGCAGTGAAACAATGTGAATAGCGACCAGGAAGTCCAGGTAAATTTAATATTTTTAAAGGTTCCTTGAGGACCAGGAGTAGCAGGTTGCCTTTGATTGTGGACTTTTCTGGTCCTCCCAATCCCTTACTTACTTTGGAGTGGTTCCTTGACAGCAGCCTGACCCTGCAAGGATTTGAACTCTATTCTGTCGGCTGCAGTGATGATGCTGGGCAGAGGTCAGTTTGAGGAAATGTTTGAGTGACAGAATTTCATGGCCTCAGGCTTCAGGAGGCTGTTCAGTTTTTCCACTCGGTAAGCCTCAATTTCTAGCCAAATTTTAAAATTAGGATCTTCAATGTCCTCATGTTGCAAATGATGAGAAGTTAAACTCAAACCTGTAAAAGAATCCAATGTTGATTTCCAGTTAGGGTCTTACAATGTCCTGGCGAGCATCTATCCTGTATCCAACATCACTGAATTAGTTTAATTAGTATGTTCTCTGGTTGCTCTTTGTGGGATCTTGCTGTGCTGAAATTAGCTACAGTATTTATCCAGAAATAAAATGCCTATGCAGCTCAAGAATCTAAATCACAGGGCTGTACTTTAGGATAACCTGAGGTCGTGAAAGTTGCTATATATATAAAAGCTTATCTTTCTAACAGGTTCACATTTTAGAAATCTCCTAACTTTACGCTGTAATCTTTTGGTGATTATTTGACATTATCATTGTCCACTGATTACATTGACTAATAGAAATCCTCTTTTTCCATTTACCTAATCTAAACTGCTAATAAACTTTGAATATCTATATCAGACTTGTTTTTGGGATAGGACATCAATTTTTGAAGTAAAAATGTAAGAAAGACTAGTTATGATTATAGAAAATAAATAGAAATTGCTCAGCAGGTCTGGCAGCATCTATGGAGAGAAATCAGGGTTAATGTTTTGGGTTGAGTGACTGTGCCTCACAACTGATGGTAGCTATTCTCTTAGCAACCATCAGTTCTAGAATTATAGAATCCCTATATGGCCATTCAGCCCATCGAGATCACACTGACCCTCCAAAGAATATCCCATCGTCACCCACCCTATCCCTGTAACCCTGCATTTCCCACGGCCAATCCACCTAGACTCCACATCCTTGGATGCTATGGGCAATTAAGCGTGGCCAGTCTACCTATCCTGCACACCTTTGGACCATGGGAGGAAATCAGAACTTCTGGAGGAAACACACACGCACACACCATGCAAATGCCACACAGACAGTCGCTCAAGGGTGGAATTGAACCTGGGTCCCTAACAGTGTGAGGCAGCAGTGCTAACCTCTGTGCCATCGTACTGAGGGACTGTCACTTGACCTGAAACGTTAACTTTGATTTCTCTCCACAGCTGCTGCCAGATCTGCTGAGCTTTTCCAGTAATATCTATTTTTGTTTCTGATTTACAGCATCTGCAGTTCTTTCATCTTTTATGATTATAGAAGCCTCTGACAGTTAATGTATCCATGACATTGAAGTAATTTGTTCCAATGAATGGAATTTCATGTTATGAACAAATATTCAAATCAGTGATTGATAGGTTTTGGAGATTAAAGGAATTGAGGGGTAGCACTGAAAGGTTTAATGAAGTAAAGATCAGTCATGATTTTATTAAATGGTCGAACAGACCAGCAAGTTTAATCTTGCTCCTATTTCTTATGTTCTTAGCACTAGCAACAGAGTGGCCATTTAGTCACTTTACTATTTAATTATATCATAGGGTTTCTCTGCACCTTAATTCGATTGACTTGCTGTGACTCCATATCCTTTATTGTTATTTAATACTGAATTATCTACTTCAGTCTTGGAAGATGCAATTGTCCAGGAATCCTTTTGGAGATGAGAGTTCCAAATTTCAATGACCGTTATGTGAAAAATTGCTTCCTGGTTTCACTCCTAAATAGCCTCATTACAATTTTGAAATTGCATCCTCTTGTTCTTGCTTGATTACCTGAGGAAATAGATTCTCTGTATCCAGCCATTCAAATCCATTTAACATCTTAAACGCTTTGCTAATTCACACTGAACGGAATGCAAGCTGCATTTCCTTAGTTAGTCTTCAGAATTAATATTTTTATCTCCAGTTTCACATTTGTGCATTTTTCCACATCCTTTCCATTCATTTCAACACCTCGATTTAAACTCTAGGGTCACTGGAACTTTACCAGCCTCAGATATGTATCTGGAACAACACTGTGATGCTGGTTAAGCGTTATTCACACAAATTTGCTGCAAAAATGTTGCGCTGTTGCTAATTGAGGATTAAAGTGACTGATTTTTGGAATTTTAATTAAATTGTACCTGCTGTCTATCTTACTGAATACGGATCAGGCCAAATTGTCTGCCGTCTATAGCCTGAGCAGTTCAAGCAAAGATCACTCTGGAGATCACTATCCGTGGGAATAAGCGACCATAAAGAGCAGAGTTTTGTCAACGTTTTGATCTGTTTTGTTCACAATCAAAGCTTAATGGATCTGGGCTTCAGTAATGTCTCAATGAGTCGGTTTAGGCCTTGCCCACACAGAGCAGTTGGCCCAGCTCCACTGGGGAACCTTCCATTGTTTGGGACCCTGGCCTTAGTTCAGTTCTGGGTCCTGATCCCGCACAGCATTGTTTCAGAGGTATGCACTGGGATTCTTAAAGAGCCAGGCCAAGTGATATCAGAAAGTGGGCTCGTTGACCAAGTAAGGACAGTGGGTGAACTCCTGGAGTTGGAGGACTAACGGACGGCCTTCCCACTCTGACACATTGGCAGCACTTTCAGCCAAGTTGGGAGCTGCAAATTCATGACGGAGAGTAAAAGGATGCCTGAACAAGTATGTGCCCTTTGAAGAAGTGATTAGTCAGTTTTTTTTAATTTAAAAAGACCCCAAGGTACTGGGACTTACTTAAAGTCATACAGGAATAGGTCATTGAGCCCCTTGTAACTTGGCAGCTCACCATCATGTTCTGCTCACCACCATGTTGTCAAGGGGCAACTAGGAATTGGCAGTAAATGTTGGTACAGTCTGTGATGTCCACATTCCATGAATGAATTTTAAAAACCTGGTTGCCATTCAGCTACCAAGATAGTGATTCAATCTTCTCCACCTTTTTTTTTATTAATTATCCCCTGATTCTGTTATCTTGCACAAAACCATCCAACTCATTCTCGAACCAAGGGAAACTAATTGTCAATGAATTTGAATAGCCGGCTTGTGTTGCTGTATCTCGAAGCTACTGTACATAGGTGCTAATTTACTGCTTTTTGATTTTCCTCAGTGCCAGGCTACCTGGGCTGTTTTAAAGACAATGGTGACCCTCCACCTTTATCAGGCAGCAGTGAAACCTCCAACAAGCTGACCATCCAGACCTGCATTAAGTTTTGCAGGAGCAAACGATTCAAGGTACACACCAGATTGCTGTTTTAAATTAATTGTAATGGATTATGGAGATGAAATTCTGAGAAGAAAAGGACTTTAGGCCGGAGTGAGAAGGATTTGCTAAATATGTGACACTGCGGCAGAGTTACACTCAGTTATGAGATTCACAATAATTGTACTGAGCTCACTGGGAGTGATTCTATTTTAACAGAGTCACACGGCCTGAGAACTGTGGGTTATGGGACATTGGGCAAGGGAGATGTGAGGACAAGGTATCAAATTTCTTATCCCACCTTGTATGTTTTTGCAATAATGTTAAGCTTGTCTAATAACGCATGCTGTGAACAAACGGAACATTTTACCCTGTGGATTTGGAGATAGATTAGAACCTTATATTTCACTCAGCCTCACTTGGGGGAGTTGATCATCTGAAACCACGGGCTCTTCATTTATTGGGGCTGTAACCTTTCATGACAGGGGATTCTCTCTTATCCACAAAGTTTGTCTCAGGCTCTGCTCCTACCTGATGCTGCCACTCGCTCAGGGAATGAGAATTGGAATGTGAGAGACAGCTAGCCAGAAATATCAGAACAGATCGTAAAAGTTTCTAGAAATATTTAAAGCAGAAAAGAGTTAACCAAGTGAGATTTGGTCCTGTAGCCAGTCAGGCTGATGAATTACTGATGGAAAATCAGGACATGGCAGATGGATTGAACAGGTAGTTTGCGTCAGTCTCCACTATGAAGGATACAAGCAACATCCCGGAAGCAGTTGGAGCTGAGGTTCCTGGTCCACAAACATAATTCAGTCAGGTCAAGGATTCCACCCCCCAGTACGTGACAAAGAAACTCTTCTCACAGCAAAATGATGGCAGCGAGGACTAAGTTGAGGAGCAAGGATTTCCTCAGCTTAATGATGAGACTGAGAAGTGCGTCATTGGTGGGAAGGCAGTCACGAAACTGTGTTTAGTTCATCATTAGTGGATATTGTTGGATATTGTACAATGAGGTTAAGTCTGCCTTAAAGTTTTAAAGTAAAGATGTGCAAACAGGGCACATGGACCATCTCATTTCCCACCACTCTCTAGCTATAGGCATGATGTCGGAGGTCTGCCAACACCATACCTTTGCTAAAATGTGGGGAAGCTATAGACTGAATAAAAACTGGCCAATCAGCCTGACATTGGCAGTCGAAAAATTATTGGAAGCGTTTCTGATGGGCCGAAGAAAATTTTAAAAAGGCCTGGACTACTCAAGGACAGTCAGCATGAATTTGTTAAGGAAAGATTATGTCTGAATATTTAATTGAACTATTTGGGGAGATAATAGAGGCTGATGAGAAGAGTACATTTGATACAATTGATGTGAGTTTTAGCCATTGTTAAGATCCCACATTACAGAGTGGTCAGGTGAGTAAATATTTGTAAGATGTGGTGTAAATTGGCAAGTTGAAACCAATCTTGGCTCAACATATCAAAGGGTAAAAATCAAATATTTTTCTGATTGGAACTCCATTTCCAATGGGACTTCTAGGCCTCACTACTCGGTCCTTTGCTTTTTGTGTTATAGAGCAATGATATAGAATCAAACATAGGAGATAGTTAGCAGACGATAGAAACAATGTTGTCTGGTTGATAGTGAGGGAGAAAGGCTATAGATTCTGGGAAGTACCAATGAACTATTCAAGTAGAGAGAAAAGTGCAAATTGATATTTTGCCTGGAGGAGTATGAGGTAATTAACTTAAGGAGACTAAACAAAGCAAGAGAATGCACAATAGATGGTAGGATGCAGGATGGTAAGAGGAATGGAGGCACCTTGGAGTCCCTGTGGAAGACAGTAGTGTCGCGGTAATGTCACTTGGTTAGTAATCCAGACGTACTCGATTAATTCTCTAGAGACATGGGTTCAAATTCAATTTTAGCAGCTGGTGGAGTTTAACTTTGTTCACCAGAATCTAATGTGAAAACACATCTGGTTCACTAATGTCTTTAGGGAAGGAAATGCTGCCATCCTTACCTGATCTAGCTTCCATGTGTTTGCAGATCCACATTGATACGATTGACCCTTAAATGCCCTTTGAAATGAACTTGCATGCCACTTAGTTCAGGGGCAATTAGGGATGGACGACAAATGCTCTACTTGTCAGTAACACCCCCATTTCATGAGACAATAAGGAGGAAAACAAAAATCTCATTAGATCTCTAAAAGTAAAAAGGTAGACAGATCCTGATCCATAAAGACTTTCCTTTATCACATGATCCAAGAGTGGGCAGAATATGGTCAAACAGTAAAAAAAAACTCGTTAAACACAGCAAAAGTATTGCATACAATCTGGTCACATCACAGGGACCATGTTTCATACAAGACAGTGCAAAAATTAGCATGTATATTAACAGGGATAGAGAAGTGTTGCCCTGAGGAAAGATTGAATAGGCTGAAGGGGCAAAGGGGAGACTTAATTCAGGTGGTAAAGTGATGAGAAGTCTGGATAAAGTGTTTGGGAAGAATATATTTCCCTTTGCAGATATAACAATAACTGAGGCCGTAGATTTAAAGTAATTGAATGAAAGGAATAAGGGTTTTTTCTTCACCCGCTGGAACTGTCTTGAAAGATAGCAGAGACATGAAACTCTCCACTGCACATAAAAACTACTTGAATGTGCATTCAAAATGTTTTACCCTAACCCTAACACTAACCTTAACTCTATCGCTGTGGGCCAAGAGTTGGACAGTGAGAAGGGACGACAAGGTTAATTTTTGGACACTATGCGTCAAATATCCTCTTTCTATGCAGCCGGAACATTGGAGTAGGAACAGGCCATTCGGCCTCTCAAGCCTATTCTACCCCTGTAGATCAGAGTTGATCATCTCCCCCTATATCCCACACCACCCACATACCCATTAATAGCTTTAATATCTAGAAATTTATAAATATCTCTCTTGAACTCACTCAATGACTAAGTTCCCACAGCTCTCTTGGATACAGACTTTCAAACTTCACCATCATCTGAGCCACATCCCACAACATTCCACCACATATTCATTTTCAGTTATAAATGGATTACCCCTCATTCTGAGACAATATCTCCTTGTTTTAGATCCTGCCCTTACCCATGGAAAAGATCCTTTCTTCATCTACTCTCTCTTGTCCTTTTAAAATTTTATAATTTAGGACTGAGTGTGAGCAGCTGTTGGGCAAGAAAATCTGAGTTTTTATTTTGTACAAATCTAATTTAATTTATAACTGTTATTGGCACTAAACTGAAATCTATAGTTTAAAGTATGTAATTGTTAACCTTAAGCAGGGATTTTACAGGGATTCCAATGAAGGATCAGCATTATTTAGAACCAGAAAAACTGTATTCTTATTAAATGAGCCAGAAGCATATAAAACTAGCCAACTTAGCGTGCTTTGGAATTTGAATGCAATGTATAATGGATAGTTGGAGTTAAATGAATTAGGTACTCTGGGAGGGAGGTAGGGGAGGCGGGAGGGAAAGACGTGTCTCGTGGCTTTAGCTTTTTGCGTAAACTTTTTCAGCCTCCAGGAATTGATTCTTATTCTGCTTCAGGAGAAGAAACTGAAAATTGGTGAGTATCTGGTAAGCATTTAAAGTTTATTCTATTCAGGTGTGGTAGAAGTAGTTTCTGGGTTTTGCGGCACTGGTATCAGTACTGGGGAAAATAGGATAATCATCACCTGAACTGTGCTGGGGCTGGTATTCTTGCCAACTGCATAACTAGTGAGGTAAAGGAGATTTTAACCTGATTAGTTCAGGCAAGAGATTAAATTTGGGAAAATGTGGTAAAACGAAGAGCAAAGGCAAAGCTAAAGAGAAAGGTATTAATATTGGAAATGATAGACAAAGCATGACAAGGAGAGAGAGAGAGTATGAATCTAAGAGCCAGCCAACAGTTAGGAGTAGAACTTATAGGGAAATAGCTGCAGGATGACACAGATTGGGACCTGATTCTGGACATTTGAGAAAGACAGGAAAGGAGGAAAAGGTGAATGAACGGCTCTGTTTGTTAATGATGGAATCAGCACGATAAAGAGGAATGGCTTAAGTTCAGGAAACTAAGGTGTAGAAAATATCTGTGTAAAAATAAGAAATGAAAGAGGGAAGAAGTGACTTGTGGGAGAGGTGTACAGGCCCCATAACAGTAACCACGCAGTAGGGTGGGGGCAAAAAAATAATGAAAGTTTGTCAGAAAGGCCTGGTGATAGTGCTGGGAGATTTTAATCTATGCATTGACTCAAAATGTCAGATGGGAAAAAATAGCTTAGATGTGAAGTTCAAAGAATATGTTGAGGCTATGTTTTATAGCCAACCCAAGCAGGCTGTACAAATTCTGGTATTGTGTACTGAGATAAGAGTAATTAATAATTGCATAATGAAAGTGCCCCGAAGGAGCGGTGACTGTAATACGATTGAATTTTGCAATTGGTTTGAGGGTGAGATAAGCGAGTCTGCATCTATTATTAATATTTCATTAAGGATGAATATGGCAACAAAGCAGACCTGGCTGAAGTGAATTAACAAATTAGTCTAAAAGATAGGTCACTGAAAATGTGGTGGCACACGGAATTCACAGAATTGATACGTTCCAATGAGTAAGAAAAATTCCAAGTGTTGGAGCCATCATTCATGATTATCTAGGAATGTTAAGGGTAGTGCCATACTTAAAGAAAAACACATACTTGTGCATAGATGGGTAGCAGGTCAGAATATTGGACAGAATGTAAAAAATAGTGAGCAATTACCAAAAAAAAAGATTGAAGAGGAAAAACATACAAGCACAAAAGAAAGCCAGAAATATTAAAACACGTTATAAAAGCTTCTATAAATATTTAAAATGGGAAATACTTAAGAATGTGAGATTGGGTCCTGTTAGAAAGTCAGATTGCAGAATTACTAATGGAAGCTGAGGAAATGCAAATAAATTGAACAGGTATTTTGCATCAGCCTTCATTATAGAGGATACGAGCAACATCCCAGGAGCAGTGTTAAATCAGGAGATGGAAGGGTCAGAGGAACTCAGGAAAATCATAATCATCAGAGAAGTGGTATTGAGTAAACTGCTGGAGCTGTGGCTAACAAGTGGTTGAGTCCTGATGGACTTCATCAGAGGACCTTAAAAGAAATAGCCAGTGAGGTACTTGATGTGTTAGTTTTAATTTTCCTAAATGCTCTTTATAAGGGTATTGTCCCTTCCAGTTAAGTTCAAAAAGGTAGGGACATAGAAAGAAGGAAACTACCAGCCAAATAACTTAAAATCTCTCATAAGGAAAATGTTAGAATCAATTATTAGGAAAGATATAGCGTGGCTCCTGGATAGCTTCAAGATAGTTCGGCAGAAACAGCATAGTTTTGTGAAAGAGAGATCATGTTTGACTAATCTATTGGAGTTATTTGAGGAGGTAACACATGCTGTAGATAAAGGGGAACTGATGGATGTACTGTACTTAGGTTGGCATTTGATAAGGTGCCTCATCAAAGGTTATTGTAGAATATAAAAGCACGTAGTTTCATGGATAGCATTTTGGCATGGATAGAAGATTGGCTAGCTAACAGAAAAACAGTCTAAGTAGGCCTTTTCAGGTTTGCAAGATGCAATAGGTGCAGGGGCAGCTAGTAATTGGACAAGTTAATAGCATCTTATCATTTATCACGAGGGGAATTGAATACAAAAGGAGGGAGGCTATGTTTATGTTACACTGGTCATTAGTGAGACCACATCAGGAGTACTGTGCTCAGTACTTGTCACATTAATTAAGGAAGAATATAAATGTGTTAGAAGTAGTTGAGAGAAGGCTTACTCAACTAATACCTGGAGAGTATGGATTGTCTAATAAGAAAAGGTTGTACAGACTAGGCTTGTATCTGCTGGAGTTCAAAAGTAACAGGTGACTTGATTGAAACATACATGATCCCAAGGCACCTTGGCAGGATAGATGTGGAGAGGATGTTACCTCTTATGGGAGAATGTAGAACTAGGTTGTCAGTATTTAAAAATCAGGCTTGCCCATTTAGAACAGAGAAGAAGTAAAAGTCTTTCTGTCAGAGGAAGACTTCTTGAAAAGGTGGTGGAAGCAGGGTCATAGAGTCATACAACATGGGAACAGACCCTTTGGTCCAACCAGTTCATGTCGACCATAATCCCAAACTAAACTAGTCCCGCCTGCCTGCACTTGGCCCGTATCCCTCCAAATATTTCTTATTCATTTACTTATCCAAATGTCTTTTTAATGTTGTAACGGTACCAGCATCCACCACTTCCTCAGGAAGTTCATTCCACATGCGAACCGTCCTCTGTGTAAAAAAAATTGCCTCTCATGTCGTTTTTAAATCACTCTCCTCTCACATTCAAAATATGCCCTATGGTCTTGAAATTCTCCATCCTAGAGTAAAGACACTTACCATTAATCCTATCTGTACCCCTCGTGATTTTTTAAACCTGTTGAAGGTCACCTCTCAACCTCTGAGTCATTAAGTATTTTTAAGGCAGGTGTGAATAGATTTCTGTTAAACAAAAGGGGATTTGGTGGGAATGTGCTTTTCAACTTCTAGACTGATCAGCCATGATCGTGTTGATCTGTGGAGAGTGTCTTGAAGGAACTGAATGGCCTACCGCTGCTCCTGATTCATGTTCTTCCAAACTCCACTGAACACAGGCTCAGTCTTACGTAAATTTGCTGAGGGGGGAGTTTAGTGCCCTCCTAGGAGCAGGTTCGGAGGCAGTGGGGCAGGTTATTAGGGCATTGCCAATTGAAAACCCCAGTATTGGAGCAACTTTCAACATCTGGATTAACATCAGCACTTTCAGAAACAAAATTCTCCTTAATTCTAGGAAGCATACTTTTACTAGTTTATGTCACGAGGTAATATAATACTCTATGCTGGACAGGTTTCACTGTCACTCCCATTTTGTAGAGAATGGGGAAGAGGATGGAATTGGGAGAGATGATGAAAATGAGACAAAAAAAGAGTTGAACAGTAAGCAATTTTTAAATTAAAAAAGGCCATGCAGTGAAAGATGAGTTACATAACATTTGGTTGTCTGAATGCTTTGCGTGAAACAACCTCGCTTTTTTTCTTTTATAAGATAACTCCAGCTGTTCTGTTTTATATCTGTATTGTTAACATTATTCATTTATTGTTGCAGCTTGCTGGCATGGAGTCTGGTTATGCATGCTTCTGTGGGAATGATGCTGATTATTGGAAACACGGAGAGGCAAACAGCACAGAATGCAACCACGTGTGCTTCGGAGATCACACCCAGCCCTGCGGAGGAGATGGCAGGATAAATATCTTTGATGGTGAGCTTTGTGAGAGTAGGGCTTGTTCTTTGTCACAGAAAATGATTCTCACGTGAGCCTGGACCAGAGTATCAAAGCTGTGACAAATAAAGTGTGATGCTGGAAAATGTGAACTTGTCCTTTTTGGTACGAAGAGTTTTTTAAAAAAGTGTATTATCTCAATGGTGAGAGATTGTGGAGTTCTGAAATGCAGAAGGATCTGTGTGTCCACGTGCATTTATCACAAAGGGTTGGTATGCAGATACAGCAAGTATTTGGGAAAACTAATAGAATGTTATCCTTATCATTAGAGGAATTTAAACCAAAGTATAGAGGTTATACAGGGCATTGGATTATCTGTAGTACTGTGCACAATATTGGTCACTTTATTTAAGAAAGAACATAAATGCAGTAGAAGCAAATTGGTCACTTGTACATCCAATATTTCCATGTCCCATACTGCTGGCTGTGCCTTCATCTGCCTAGGTTCTACATTTTAGACTTCCCTCCATACACCTCTCCATCCTACCATCATTCTGTCCAATGTTAAGACACTCCTTAGAATGTACCACATTAAGCAAGGTTTGGTCATCTGCCCTAATGACTACTCGTGTGGCTCGTTGTACTCTCATGTGAAGTGCTTTGGGAGGTTTGACTAGTTTATGAGTTTTATACTGATGCAAGTTGTTGTTGACATCATTGATGGTCATATTAGCCTCCATTTTCCATTCGTGCTGCCTGCTAGCATGGTCCCTACTGGGAGAATGTAGTGCCCGCTAGGAGAACGTGATCCTCACTGGAAGAACATTGTCCCTGTCAGAGAACATGACCCCTGTTGAGGGAACATGGCTCCCATTGAGAGAACATGGCCCCCGCTGGGAGAATGTGATCCCTGCTGGGAAAACACGGGGTTCCCTGCCAGTAAGACAGACAGTACCAAAATCCACCATGATCCTGAAATTGAAAAGAAATCTATAATTTGGAATAAAGATTTGAGTTTTGTTTAAAAGTAGGTCTCACTTTGCCTACTCAACTCCGATGTTCATTTTCTCAAGAAAGGTACAAGGAAGCAATTCGTTTACTTTCCTGAAATAATATGAAATACAAAATTTCCTAAGAAATGTGAATTAACTGTTTGTAATAACACATTGGATTTCTGAAACCATCGTGATTTCTTTCGATTGCTTTTCTGTTTGAAGTGGAGCAACCTATAATTAAACAGCCATTATTTTTTCTGCTTTGTGTCTGGGAGATTATTACCCTCAGTCTTCATGCTCCAAAGTTGCTGACTTGTCAGAGCAGCATCCCATGATTGCTAATCATCCTCCGGTATTTGTTTAAATTTAGGAGTGTGATCTTCTGGAGCAATGAAGTGTTGCAAAACTTTTAGCTTTCAAGTATTTGCAGAAATAGACAAAGTTAAAAAGTGGTGATGGGAAAGAGAACTATGTGTGGGCTGAACATGGGAATGGGTATCCCCTCCAGAGAGAGCACGATGAGCACCGGGCACTAAAATGCAACAGTGCAAAAAGTGCCAACATTGGAAATCTAAAAGAAGAGCACAGAGTTTTGAAACTGCACAATGGCTCAGCCAGAATCTGAAAAATCAATGAAGAAGCCCCATAGATAGGTCAAACTATGAACCACATTGTCTCTTGTGAATTTTGATACATTTCTGAGTTGCTTTTACAGACACTTGTTGACTTATCCTTGGCTTGCTGTTCCACACAAAACAATAAACAAGATGTTCCAGCCTTGTGCTGCTTTCAATTATCTCCAATTGCCACACCAAAGCAGAGAAGCTGAGTGCTCCAAGAATAAAGTCTCAGCATATGAAAGAGCTCCAACACCAAGTTAAATGCAAAGAGAATACCTGGGAGCAATTACCAACCGACAGACCAATAACTAGTTTCAGATGATGTCATATACCACACAAAAAAAAACAAAGATTGTTGCTTGCAAAGCCCTCTAGGGTATCTATTATTTTTTTAATAGCGTATCCTGGAAACTTTATGAAGTGGTTTTATTCAGCTTTGAGTCTGTTTTCTATTGCCAGTTTCATCAATTACTCATGCTAATGCCAGCCATCAGCACACTTTGTACTCCTGATGCACACTAATAATGCCGTAAGTGATGGCTTATAGGGTTAAGCCATTTAAATGCATGTCTATTGGAACACAGGTATAAAATCATAGAATTCTGATCGTGTGGAAGCACACCATTCAGCCCGTCAAGTCTGCAAGGATCCTTTGAAGAGCATCCCACCCAGACCCATCATCCTACAGCTATTTGACCCAGCCTGCACACTTTGGCATGGCCAATCCACCGAACCCACACATCTTTGGGCTGTGGGAAGAAACCAGAGCAACCCCACGCAGACACAGGGAGAAGATGCAATTCTGCACAGTCACCCAAGGGTGGAATTGAACCTGGGTCCCTGGCACTGTGAGGCAGCAATGCTAACCACTGAGCCACTGTTAGAGAAGAAGGCCATTCAGCCTGTTGCATTTCCTTTGTCATTCAATACAATCATGGCTGATCATCTACCTCGATATGCTTTTTTCCTGCATTATCCCCATATCCCTTTATGTCATTGATGTTTTGAAATCTTCAATCTCTACCTTCAATGTACTCAAACACTATCTTCCATAGTCCTCTGTGGTATAGAATTGAAAAGCTTGACACTCTGAGTCAAAGAAAATCTTCAGCTGAGTGCTCAGCAGCTTTGTCCTTACTTTGAAATGATTTCTCATTTCGGTTCTAGCCTCCACACCCAACATCTTATCTGCATCCACTCTTTAAGTATCTTGTAGGTTTCACCTCTCATTCTTCAAAACTCCAGAGAATGCAGACCCAGTTTGCCCAACCACTGTTCACAGTACATTCTGCCGTCCCAGGAGCAAGTCTGGGGAAACTTTCATTGCACTCCCTCTGTCCCAATAATATTTTTTGCGAAATAAGGAGACCAAAACTGCACAGAGTACTCCATGTGCTGTCTAATCAAACTCCTATATAATGAAAGCAAGACATCACAACTCCTGGACTCAAATTCCCTTGCAATAAAGGCTAACATTCCATTAGGCTCCCTAATAGCTTGCAGCACATGCATATGATCCTTCAGTGACTTATTAACAGGGCCATCTGCATCCCTCTGCATCTATGCTTTGTACCTACTTTCGAAATACCCACACGCCTATTCTTCCAACCAAAGTAGATATCCTCACATTTTTCCACACTATATTGCATCTTTTGCGCTCTTGCCCCACTCACTAAGTCTGGCCAAATCCTCTTGAAGCCACTTTGATTCTCCTTCACTGTACATATTGTCATCTATCTTTGTGTCTTCTGCAATCGTGGAAATATTCCATCTGGTCCCCACATCCCAATCTTTGGTATATATTGTGAACAGCAGGAGCCCAAGTATTGATCCTTGTGACACCTCACTGGCCATTGCCTGTCAATGCAAGGACCACCTGCTTATTCCTACTCTCTGTTTTCAGTCTACTAACCGATCCTTAATCCATGCCAGTATACTTGGCATGCAAATTAATTTTGCTAACCAAACTCCCGTAGGGTCCTTTATCAAAGTGAAAATCAGAGTATACAACATCCATTGACTCCCATTGATCAATTATGAACATATGAATGAGGAACAAGATTAGGCCACTCGGCCTGTCAAGCTTGTAACACCATTTAATAAGATCCATGGCTGCTCAGATTTTAAGTCAACCCTGCATTCCTGCACACCCCCAACAATCTTTCATCACCATGGTCATCAAGATCCTACCTACCTCTGTCTTAGAAATATTTAAAGATTCTGCCTTTGAGCAAAGGAATTCCAAAGACTCACAAATCTCTGAGAGAAAAAAAAAGTTTCTTCATCTCTGTCTTAAATGGGCGTCCTCTTTTTTTGTTTCAACTTATGACTTCCGGTTCTAGATTCAACCAAAAGAGAAAACAACCATTTGACATTCGCCCGGTTAATTCCCCTCAGAATCTTTTGTTTCATTTAAGTCACTTATGCCTCTTCTGAACTCCAGAGGATACAGGCCTAGCTTGCCTAGCCTTTCCTAATAAGGCAGTCCACTCATTCCAGATATTATTCAAGTAAACCATCTCTGAGTTGCTTCAAATGTATTTACATCCTTCTGTAAGTATGGTGACCAGTACTACAGATGTAGTCTCATCAATGTCCTGTGTAACTGTGTAACACAATCTCCCCACTCTTGCATTCAATTCACCTCACAATAAGACATACCATTCTATTAGCTTTCCTGGTTACTTGCTGGACTTGCACACTATTATTCTGCTAGTTATGCTTTAAGACACCCAAATCTCTCTGCATGTCAGAGCTCTGCAACTTCTCACCATTTAGATAATGTACTTCTTTTTCATTCGTTCCACCAAAATGGACAATTTCACATTTTTCCACATTGTAGTCCATTTGCCAGATCTTTGCCCACTCACTTAACCTATCGATATCCCTTTGTAGACTTTATATGTCCTCTTCATTACTCACTTTCTCAGATACTTTAGTGTCTGTTTTAAATTCTGAGTGACATCCTCAGAAAACTCCAACCATCTTGTCAAACAAGACTTCCCATTCACAATTACATGCTGAGTGTGTCCAATCAGATCATTATTATCCAAGTGTCCAATTATCCCATCCCTTATAATAGTTCTAGCATTTTCGCTTCTATTTATATAAGGCTAACAGGTATGTGGTTCTCCATTTTGTTTCTTTATCCCTTCTTAAACAGAGACATTTGCTACCTTCCAGTCTGTAAAGACCATTCTAGGATCTATAACATTTTAGAAGGCGATCACCAATGCAACCACTATTTCCAAAGCTACCTCTTTCAACACTCTGGGATGTATGTTATCAGGTCCTACGGACTTAACAATCTTCGGTCTCACTAATTTCCACAATGAAACCTCCTTACTAATAATGGTCCCCTTCATTTCTTGTAGTGCTGATGGTGTTTCTATGTGCCATACTGGGTTGTGCTTCCAGCTGGTAGACTGAGAACATTATGGTTTATAGAATATGTTTATTTAGTTCTGGAACAGAAATAAAGTTGCTGGAAAAGCTCAGCAGATCTGGCAGCATCTGTGAAGGAAAATTCAGAGTTCGGACCTGAAATGTTAACTCTGATCTTTCCTTCACAGATGCTGCCAGACCTGCTGCGCTTTTCCAGCAACATTGGTTTTGTTCCTGATTTACAGCATCCGCAGTTCTTTCGGTTTTTATTTAGTTCTGGATTGGCGTGTGTCAGCACTGTCACTGAGTCGGAAGGTATTGAAGCCAGGTCTCACTGCATGGCCTTGAGCACAATATGTAGGCTGACCTCAGTACAGTACTGAAGGAATTCTGCAGTGTCATAAATGCATTCTTACAAATGAGATATTGAACTGAGACAGTCTACCCTCTCCGGGGCGGTTAAAAGATCCCTTGGCATTTTCTTTGAAAAAGAACAAAGAAGTTCCTTTCAGTACTGTGGCCAATATTTAACCCTCAGTCAGCACTTAAAAAAAAACAGATGATCTGGCCATTATCACATTGTTGTTTGGGATAGCTTGTAGTGCACAAACTGGCTGAAGCATTTCATCTATGACATTAATGACTATACTTCAAAAATTTACATTGGCTGGGAGGTACTTTTGGATATCCTAAGATAGTTAAAAGCACCACATAAGTGAGCATCCTGCTTTGTTTTACTCATTATGCCATCAAGTAAGTGGAGTGAGTTTTTTTTATTGTATTATCCTTTTTCTGAAGCTATTCTTTCGAGGAAAATCACTCTTGCAAGCTGCACTGTGAATTGTTAAGTGCGTGTCCTCGTTCGGATACTGGAGGACTCGAGGTCCTGATTTCTCCAAATTTCCTGTGAGTTACCCAGTTCCCCTCCCTGCCACCCTTCGTATCATGCCAGCACTGGTGACTTGCCAGCTGGGGAACAGAGCCAGTGATTAAACAGGGTCACGTTCATTCTGAGGCACCATTGTGCCACCTTACAATGCGATTTCCGTTTAATGGCTGCAGAAGTTGTACGGAAAAAGTACCTAAACTAAACCTCACATCCAGTTTGGTCAGTTCCATTTCTTTCTGAAAGAAATGGCTCAATTCCAAGTGTAGATTCTTGCTGTAGCTTGAAAAGAAGATGCTAAGTTTTCTTGTCGTGGCGGTATCATCCACTATATATACCCTGTCAATTCTTCCTTCCATTAGGTTTTTTTCCTGATTTAACCTCTTTTCCTAATCATATATATTACATATCTCTAGAGCAGGTAGGGCTTGAACCCAAGCCTCCCAGTCTAGGGGTAGGAACACTACCACTGCACCAGAAGAGGGCTATACATTGCTTAGGTTTTTCGCTTCAATTGCTCCCCAGTAATTTAACCTTTACTTTGGCAATGAGAAGGCAGCCTGTTCCTGATTTTAATTGAAACTGGTGAGCGATAAACAAATGAGCTGTTGGTTGAAGTCCTGAGTTGGCCTCATACTTGTTCCCCTCTCTCTTGCAGCAAAGATCGGGGCTTGTGGCGGGAATTACTCGATGGACGCCGGCATCATTTATTCTCCGGATTTCCCTGACAACTACGCCAGCAGCCGGGTGTGTTACTGGACTATTCAGGTGCCCGGGGCGTCTCTCATCCGGTTCGACTTCGCCCTGTTTGACATCCGCGACTCGAGTGACATGGTGGAGTTTCTGGATGGCCGCAGCAATGACGTTCTCGCCAGGTTTGATGGCAGGAACCGGCCCTACGACTCCCTGAACGTGTCGGCCAGCTTTGTCATCTTGTACTTTTACTCGGACCGGGTTAACCAAGCTGAGGGATTCGCTGTCTTGTACAGAGGCAAGTAGGACTCCTGAGGTGCATTTACAGTGAGGGGGCATTGGGGGAGGGGAGTGGGGGTGCTGAGAGAAACCAGTTGGCTCGGTCCACGGAGGAGTTGATGACGTAGCGAGTTTGTGGAGTTGGTGTCTGAATCAAAATGTAGAAATGAAAAGGGTGTAATCTCTGAGGGTCAAACCATAGAGTCATACAGCGCAGACAAGGCCCTTCAGCCGACTGGCTCTGCACTGACAATAACTACTGCTAAAGGTGCACTAACCCCAATTTCCTGCACTTCTCCCATATTCTTGGGTGTCATGGTGAATGTTACGAATATAGATTAGCAAATTTAACGCATGGCTCATAGAGTGGTATGGGAAGGAAAGGTTTTAATTTACTGAACCCTGGGCTAATGGAAGGGACAAAGGGGGCTTTTTCATTGGGATGGGCCCCCCTTTACTACCCTTCCTTTAGTGGTGACACAGTGGTTAGCACTGCTGCCTTGCAGCTCCAGGGACCCAGGTTCGATTTTGCCCTTAGGCGACTGCCTGTGTGGCGTTTGCACATTCTCCCTGTGGGTTCCCACCGGGTGCTCTGATTTCCCCACACAAACCAAAGATGCGCAGGTTAGGTGGATCAGCCACGGGAAATGTAGCGTTACAGGGATAGAACAGGGTGGGGAGGTGGATCTGGATGGGATGCTCTTTGGAGGGCCAGTGTGGACTCGATGGGCCAAACGGTCTGCTTCCACACTAGGGATTCTATGATTTACCCAGGCTGAGATCAGTCTCCTAGAGAATTATATAACCAGCGCTGTGAATAGGGCATTAAACCAAGAAACAAGTTAGGGAAGGAGTGAAGGGGTCAGGTGAAGGACGGTTTAGATATCTAATGAGAAAAGTTGATGCAATGTTGCAGTGCAGTTATTTGGGTAAAAACAAGCGAAGTAACAGAAAGGGTCAGAGAGCTGAGCATTAATAATGCATCAGCAAATCAGGTCAATGTTAAGAATAGTGCTTTAAAAAAAATTAAAGGCACTTTATCTGAATGCATGTTCATAAGAAAGATCAATAGAGATAAGGGAAACAAACGCAGAAAATGATGGAGAAACGCAGCAGGTCTGACAGCGTCTATGGAGAGAGAAACAGAGCTAACATTTCTCGTCCAGTATGACACTTCTTCAGAACAAGAGAAGAGCGGTTGTATTGCAACCATCATTACAGAAACATGGAGCAGGCCTTTCAGTGGGTTTCTACGTGGATGTGCCTGTAAAATTACCCAGACGGCCTCCCACCACCACCGCCCCCCTTTCCCCGCCCCACCCCAAAACCTCTCCTTGGTGGTTGAGATCGATATTGCCCCAGTTGAGATTATTAAGTAAGCAATTATTGCCCATTTAATACCACATATGGGCCAATGTTTGTCTGGCAGGGGGAGGATATTGCTATGTTGTGTGTGTTGGGGGGGAGCTGGTATATTATTCTGTTCAGGCATTGGACATGAAAGGCGGGGCTGCTGAGAGTACCTCTCCTCATTGGCACAGCTTCACAATCCTCATACCCCCTTTAAAGTCTGCCCCACCCCCACAGTGCAGTCCCCCCGCCACGGACCCCTCCCCAGTGCTTCCTCACATTCTAGGTTCTTCAATGATACCCTCACCCCGCCTCTAACATCCCCTTTGGATATTTCCCTCCCATCCCTGCCAAAACCCCCAATCCCAGTATGTAACTGTATCCTTGCACTGGAATGGATGTGGCCAGCACTCCCTAACTGCCAGTAAGTCAGCTGTCTGAGACAGATGTCTTCAGGGCTGGACACCTCCCCTTCAGCCTATTAACACTCCTCCAAATGTTAAGTAGCAGGACATCAGTTGGCTTTGACAGAGAAGTGTCTTTGCTGGGGAGGGAAACACTGCCAACCATTAAATTGTGTCCATGGTTACAAGGTGACCAAGGTTAGGAAATAAATATTCCAACACTTGTAAACAATGAATAAACTGGAAAAGGGGATAGAGTATCCCTGATGATACTCAGGGCTTACCACTCTCTGGGGGAAGAAATCCCTCCTCACTCTCAGTCCTAAATGGCCTACCTCATATCCTTAAACTGTGAGCTCTGGTGTAGAACTCCCCAAATTAGAACATCCTTCCCATATTTAGCTTGTCTAGTCCTGTTTGATTTTATATGTTTCTATGAAATCTCCCATTGTTTTTCTAAACTCCTGTTAACTTAGTCCTAATTGATCCAGGCTCTCTTATTAGATATATCCTGCCACCCTAGCACTCAGCCTGGTAAACATTAAATGCACCCCTTTAATAGCCAGAACATAATTTCTCAGATAAGGAGATCAGTACTGCATACAATACTCCAGGTGTGATCCCACAAAGACCCTTTACAATTCTGCAAAACATCCCTGCTCCTATACTCAAATCCACTGACTGTGAAGGTCATTATACCATTTGCCTTCTTCACTGCCTGCTGCATCTGCAATGCTTACTTTTAAAAACTTGAGTACAAGGACACCCAGATCTCGTTGCACCTCTCCCTTTCCCAATCTCTTACCATTCAGATAATAGCTTATCTTCCCGCTTTTGCTGCCAAAGTGGATAACCTCACATTTATCCACATTACATATAAAGAGCCACGTAGTCACCACTCCCTCAGCCTGTCCAAATCACACTGAAGCATCTCTGCATCCTCCAGACAGCTCACCATCCCATCCACGGCACAGATGAGAAGGATTTTTCCTCTGAGGGTAGTGTGACTTTGGAATTCTCTGCCTCAGATAGCAATGGAGCCATTGAATACTTTTAAGGTAGAGATGGATAGATTCTTGTTAGACAGAAAATAAAGGATTATTGGAGGTTGATGGAAATGTGAAACGTGAAACACAAAGAGCTCAGCCCCATGATTGCATTGAATGGTGCAGCAAGCTTAAGGGTCAACTTCTTTTCCTGTTTTGTATTTTCAAATGAGAATATAGAAGATAGAGGCACCATCTCAGTGCTAGGAGGCAATTGTTTCAGACTAAAACGAGGAGAAATTTTTCCATTCAAAAGGTTGTGAACCTTTGAAATTCTCTATTCTAGAGGTTCATGTATTTTCCATTACTGAATATATTTAGGTTTGGGATAGACCAAGTTTTGACCGATTAGGGAATGAAGACACACAGGGAGTGGGTAAAAGTAGATTGCATTAGAATCCCTCCAGTGTAAAATCAGGCTATTTGGCCCATTGAGTCCACACTGGTCCTCCAAAAAATCATCCCACCCAGATCCATCCCCCCTACCCTATCCCTGTAACCCTGCATTTTGCATGGCTAATCCTCCTAACCTGCACACTTTAGCATGTCCAATCTGCACTTCTTTTTACTATGGGAAGAAACCAGAGCACCTGGAGGAAACCCATGCAGACACAGGGAGAATGTGCAAACTCCACACAGATAGCCAGTCACCCAAGGGTGGAATCAAACCCAGGTTCTTGGCGCTGTGAGGCAGCAGTGCTAACCACTGAGCCACTGTGCCACCCATGAATGGTAGAGCAGGTTTGAAGGATTTATTCCTGTTCCTATTTCTTACATTCTTATTTAGTAAACTACCACAAAGCAGTAAATTAATGTCCTGCCAAGCAAGCACCAGGTCTGCCCTTCAGCAACTTATTGTGAACACACAAGAAATTACCGATGTAAGCAAAAGAAATTGACAGCTTCAGGGTATTCATTCTGGCAGCTGTGTGTCTCCTGACCCCCTCCCCCATCTAATGATACTATCTCTATAAAGTACAAAGAGCAAAGACTATTCTCTTGATCTAGAGGTTTACATGTGAGAATAATTAAAGTTTAAGGAGCTACATCTGAAATATTTGATAAACCTATTCTTGCAGTTTCCCTGCATGCGCACAATTAAAAAGACTGGTTTCTAATCCATGCAGCATACAATGTCATAAATATTGCATTCTTGTATAATCTCACTTTGGTGAAAATGTGGTGCAAAATTATAATGGATGAATAATGTAAATACTTCAAGGGTAGTATCTGAAGTAGTGAAGTCTTGCCAGGCTAGATGCTGTTATTGGAATCGATATTAAATTAATTATTTTAAACTACTTCAAAGATAGTTACTCCTGTTGCCAACAGCAAGAGAAAAACAACAGGCTGGAAGAACACAGCAGGTCAGGCAGCATCTGGAGGAAAGCAACAGTCAATGTTTCAGGTATTACCCTTCTTCAAAACGTTGACTGCTCCTTTCCTCCAGACGCTGCGTGGCTTGCTGTGTTCTTCCAGCCTCCTGTTTGTCTACCTTGGATTCCAACATCTGCAGTTTTTTTGTCTCTAAGCAAGATAAAAATACTTCCTGCCTTCTCTCCTTTTCAAGCCTTGCCTATCTTTATTGTTTCAAGGCAATGAAATACTTCAGTTTGATTCACATGAGTTCCCTTGAATTATGCCTTTAAATTATTAAAGTACCTGAATGGTCAATGTCTACCTGAGTCTCTACAGGATGTACTGGAGAACTCAATCTCAGTGCCTTCATGAAAGGTCAACCATCCATATCAATTGCCATTTCAAAAACTGAGGTTCGTTCATTAAGCATGAATTAAGAATTTGTCCACATAGTCATAGAGTCATAGAGATGTACAGCACGGAAAGAGACCCTTCAGTCTAACTAGTCCATTTCGACCAGATATCCGAAATTAATCTTGCCAGGATTTTGCCCATATCCCTCTAAACCCTTCCTGTTCATATACCCATCCAGATGCCTTTTAAATGTTGTAATTGTGCCAGCCTCCCCCATTTCCTCTGGCAGCACATTCCATACACGTTCCACCTTCTGCGTGAGAAAGTTACCCTTGGGTCCCTTTTAAATCTTTCCCCTCTCACCTTAAACCCACGACCTCTAGTTTTGTACTCCCCTACTCTGGGGAAAATACCTTGACTATTCACTCTATCCATGTCCCTCATGGTTTCATAAACCTCTACACGATTACCCCTCAGTCTCCGACATGCCAGGGAATATAGCCCCGGCTTGTTCAGCCTCTTCCTGGAGCACAAACCCTCCAATCCTAGTGATATCCTCGTAAATCTTTTCTGCACCCTTTCAAGTTTAACATGTAGAGAAAACAAAAAAACCCTGCAAGATCAGGTCACTACGTGCTTGTTACCAAATATAAGTATTGCTGAAAAAGAGACAATCCGCTACCCACTTTGAAATTTGTCATTCTTGGGTCTGTCCCGATCAGTGCAAGATGAAGAGCTTTGACATCAGGGGTAGAATTTAGTTCTTAGAAGGACAGAAGGGGTCAAGTAAGTTACACTTCAGTAACCATTTGTGCCTTTGGCATTTCATGTCCACGATGTAGACTTGATACCTTTATTTTAACTGATACTTAAAATCATTGAGAAGTTACTAAAATTCAATACATCTTGTATTAGAAGTGGTTGAAAGGATCATTCGTGAAGGAGTTTAGAATCTAAAGTGTTCTTGTGTGGGCGAGGAAGACCTCAAACAGAAGATAAGGCTTTCAAGTGGTTTATTGTAGTTAATCATTCGGAGTAGGAGATGTTTCAAGAATGTTTATTGTGGATTTAAATAGATTGCAATTCTCCCTCTTTTGATTGCTGTCACCTCCACAGCTATTAAAGACAATCCTCACTCCCAGCCTCCAGAGAACAGGAATGATATTAATACATCAGAAATGATAACCGAGCGGGTGGGTGCCGGTACCAATGCAGCCCGATCATCAAAGATTCTCTACTTCATTACAGCAAGCCCCAGCCAATCGAACCAGAACATGCCAGGTTGGTGCCAGTCTGCCACTGAATACTGCCCTCTGTTGTTCATTGCTGGTCTCTACTAACCATCCCTGTGCTTATTTACAGTGTGGACTATCTATGCCTTGGCAGCCTTGCTAACACTGACGGCGATAGCGATGGTTTCGAAGATTCTTCTTCACCTAACAGTAAAGTAAGTTTAGGAGGTTTTACCTCATCTTAAGCTAGACAGCTTTCATTTTAAAGTCAGTGTAATTATGGCTTTTCTGTCCGGTGACACAGTTGGTGAATGCAAGATGTGGTTTCTAGCCCTGTAGCCCAGGAAGGTGTCACCCTAGTACTCACTACGCCCTGTATCAGTCTCAAAGCCCTGCCACTGGGTTAACTGGTACAGAGTATAAATCCAGCTTATTCTAAATTGACTCAAGTTTGAACGTTGCCAATGACAATCCAATATTACACTTAGTTCTGAGTCTTCTGAGTATCCTTCTGCTGTTTTTGTTCTATTTATTTAACTCGTACATCATGCATTAAATTCCACCTGCTTGCTGGGCTTATAATTTCCATAAATGATCCGGATTCCTTTCTAACTGTTGAACTCCACCTGTTGTTGTTAATAGGCTTCCTTTCTTAGTAACATCTGAAAATGTAACATTCTCCAGAATCCAGGTAATCTAAGGAAATGGAGAATTGAACCAGTGCATGTTTTGGAAGTGTCACCATGGAGCTACTGTCTAATCACACTGTCACCAATAGACGTAAAATAACATTTAAACCATAATCACCACTGTTTCAATTTGCCTTTGTTATTTTTGAATGAGTGCCATCAGATTGACCATAACACCTGTGTTGGAGAATTTACAGGATGACAGTAAGAAAAGTCTGACACAGTAAAAAGCCAACCATCTAACAGCCAAGCTCTTCTGATACAACACCCAGCTTGATTTAGTACATATTCAATACAACAGAACGTGGGCATGCTACAGGAAAATACTGAATATGAAGCACAAAACGCATTGGAATTATTGATAAAAGATTAGATAACAAGTAAAAATAGCAACCAATGGTGGAAGCATCGATATTAAGTGAAGGATATCCTGTGTTAGAAATGTATGGATTATATTGATTTAATCCAGAAAGTGTAGAGCATTGAATGTGTTCAATTTAAGATGTTAATCATTGGCAAAATGATCATATTATAGGTTGGTTTATCATTTAATTTGCAAAAATATGTTTTCAATCAACTTGCTTAGTTGAGACACATGACATATCAATGGGACATCTGGGACTGGAACCTAGATCTTTTGGCCTAACATGACCATTGCACTGTAAAAGTCTCTATCAGTAATCTGTATAATTAGAGTTGGTGCAGTAAACAAGCATAAACTGTGATTGTTGTTTGATGAAGGTCAGTTGAGTGATCCGTTTTTGTGAGAGAACTGAGTTATGAGGTAAAACTGGAAGAACTTGAATTTTCAGTGTTAAAGACAGACAACTGAGAGAGCCCCTGAAGCAAAATATAAGACAGTGACTAACAAAACAGCATGTTGTACCACTTCAAACAAAACTATGACCACAGGATAGAGGGGCTTGAGTTGAAGTTTATACTAGACAATTTAAGGGTTGATGTCAGGAAGTCCTTCACAAGAAATATGAGCCACATGTGGAATAGGTTTGGGGTACAGAGACATTGAGGCACAAACTCTGGAATCACTTTTGCGGGACTGTGAGGGTCTTTCTAAGTAAGAAGTTTTGAAAAGAAGAGATGGTGGGAAAAACGTTTTGTATTCAGAGTTTAAAATCAATTTCTGAATTGTAGCAAGCTGCATGTTGGCCTGCCCGTTGTTTATTTTAGCAACTTATAGAATCCCTACAGTGTGGGAGCAGGCCATTTGGCTCATGGAATCCACACCAGCCCTCCAAAGAGCATCCCACTCAGACACACCCCACTGCCTTGTGGCCCTGCATCTCCCATGGCTAACCCACCTAGTTTGCACACCTTTGGACTGTGGGAGGAAACCCACACAGACACGAGGAGAACATGCAAACTCCACACAGTCACCCAAGGCTGGAATCAAGCCCAGGTCCCTAGTGCTGTGAGGTAGTAGTGCTAACCATCAAGCCACTGCGCTGCCCTATACTTGCAGTGTAGCAATTTGTTAGTCCTTTAGGTGAAGTCAAAACATGTGAGAAGTGTGTTGTTGCCCCAAAATGTAAACTAGTGATGCCATTAGTGTTAACAAGGTGTTGGGCTGGATGAACACAGCAGGCCAAGCAGCATCAT
>JAHRHZ010000099.1:6774675-6819352 GCA_024137785.1 Ginglymostoma cirratum
CCTAGACCCTTCATTTCTGATGAAGGGTCTAGGCCCGAAATGTCAAGCTTTCCTGCTCCTATGATGCTGCTTGGCCTGCTGTGTTCATCCAGCCACACACCTTGTTATCTCGGATTCTCCAGCATCTGCTGTACCTTTTATCTCTCATGCCATTGGTGTCTCCATTTCACTCTGAGTGTTTTCATTGAGCAGCCGTCAATGATACAGACATTGTGTTGTCAAATACACATTAAAGAGTGAACCAGAAGCAAAGTCAGTGCATTAGCTGGCAGCAGACCAACAGCCCCTCAAAATGTGGATACCAGAACATTGTACGCATGGTCAATTATACTTCCTCCATGTTGCTGGCTTGCCTCTGGTACTGCCAAAGTATGTGTCACGACACAGCAACAGGACAAAGCCATTCAGTCCCTGGAGTTTGTTGTACCATTATGTTAGATCATAGCTGAGGGATACCAAAACCTCTCCACATCTCCTTCTATCCTTACCCAATAAAATTTATCAATCTCAGTTTTGAATGCTCCAATTGTTCAAACAGTCACAACTTTTTAGGAGAAAATTCCAGAATTTTATCCTCCTTTATGGGCTTTCTAATTTTCTCTGCAATGTTTGTTTTAAGGTTCAGATCATCCCGTCCTCCTTGTATAGTCAGGAGAATATACCAGGTTTATGGAACCGTTGCTTATAATTTAAGCCTTCAAACTGCAGATCATTCTAGTTGACCAACACTGTAATCCTTCCAAGGTTGGTACATCTTCCTGGAGATGTGGTGTCTCAAACTGAACATGGTACAGAATGCTTTGGCCAAGGGTCCATGCAACTAATGCATTACATCCTACTCTTTTGTAATGCAGTAATGTCAGTTGTTTTTAATATGCGATCTTTGAGCCTTTTTGGCACCACAGAGGTCTCCTTAGCTTTAAAAATACACCCATGTTCCTTCCTAGTAAAGCATCTGGTCATGCTGGTAAAGCAACATCCTTTGTATACAGACTGCAATTCAAAACTATCGAAGAGAATACAAACCCAGTCTCCATATCAGCATTGAAAGTAACCCAGCCATCGATAAACTTCAGAGCAGTTATATGTGAAAACAAAAGGTAGCTGGAATTGTATAAAAGATTTTCAGGGAAACAAAAGTCTTTAAAGAGAGAGACCTGGTAAAATCATCAAGAAATTGGCTCAGAGCAGCAACTGATAGTAACAGAAGTTCTGGGCTGAAATATCGCAGTTTAAGATTAAAATAAGTGGAGTCATACTTTCAAATGCTCATGAAAAATGAACGGTTGTATCACCATTTACATAAAATCATTCTGACTCAGTTTTCTGTAAGAAGTTGAAAAGAGCAGTTGGAGGCAAAGACCTAATGGCGTTATTGCTGGATTGTTAATTTAGTGATCCAGATAATGTTCCGGGGACCGTGTTCAAGATAGTGGAATTTGAATTCAAAAGAAAAATACCTTAAATTCAGAGTCAAATAATGACCAAGACTCCATTGTTGATTGTTAGAAAATCCCATCTGGTTCACTAATGCCCTTTAGGGAAGGAAATCTGCCATCCTTACCTGGTGTGGCCTACATGTGACTCCAGACCCACAGCAATGTGATTGACTCTTAACTGCCCTCTGGGCAATTAGGGATGGGCAATAAATGCTGCCTAGTCAGTGATGCCCTCATCTTGCAAATGACTTTTTAAAAAGTGAGCCATTTCCAGTTCAGTTACAGGCTCATTGATCTCCATTCTGTCATTATCGCACATCTGTTACTGCTGTGGACATGTTCTTGTACTTAGTAAAGGATCACAGCCAACTGCCTTCTTGCTATCAAACAGTTGAGCTCCTCATTATAGGTGATTGAGTTGCCTATTTAGTTACTAGCTGTGTTCCTCAGGAGGTGCTGGTGGTTGTGGAGAAGGGCTGGGAGGTGTAGGAATGGGACCAGACTTGCAATGAAATTAATGGGGAACCCAAAAGTTGTATTCTTGCTTATCCTGCCTCCACAACAGTGGAAGTCCAAAAACTTCAAACTTACCTTTTGATTTGTCACCTCCAAGAGCAGCTTTAAGGTTTAATTTGCTAAGGGCCTGAAGACACTGACCTGCAGCCTGCACGCTCAGTCCAATTTCACAGTTTCACATTTCCATTTTCGCAAGCAAAGACATTCCTGCCAGTTTCAGACAAGCACAATGGAAGCTGACAGTCTATGACTGTATGATACCCACCTGATAGGGTAGGTAATGCATTTCTGTCTCTGCCCATCGTACTGAATCTTTACGTGCCTGCACAATAGGAGCTGAATGATTGAATCTTTAGGTCCCTGTCTGCTGTCTCAGGTGGATTTAAAAGACATTGACACTATTTGAAGAAGTTTCTCAGCCAAAAATCTTTTCTGAGCAACACTCTCAAAAAATGGCCTTTCCTGCTATTTGTTGGCTTTTAGTGTGACCTCACTGAATGCACACTGACTGTATGTTGCCTACATTAAAATGATGACTGCACTCCACAGCACATCCTTGGGTTGTACAATGCTTTTGAACATCCTGAATTCTTGATAAGACGCAGTTTAAATCAACAATCTTTCCATGCAGTTCACTTTCTTTTTGAAGAGAAAGATTTTAGGATCTGGAGTTTTTTCTACTTTTTAAACAAAAAATAATTTAATGCTATTAAGTACTGGGGGTTGGAATATGACCATTGAACATTTCTAAGTCACAGGTAGACATTTGCTCTCTCAAACAACTCACCAATCACTGGCTCAACGCCTCGACAATCCACCTTGACTCATATCTCCTTGCAGACAATTCAAGGCAAGACAACTTTTTGGGACTAAATTGTGGCATGTCTGTGCTGTAACCTTGTATGAGGGAAATAGTTTGAAGAAATTGTTTGAAATTTGTGTCACAGGTATATAGGGTGATTAAAGAGGCTTTAAAGCACTTACCTTCATTGCTCAGACCTTTGAATATAGGAGTTGGGGCGTCATGTTGAGGTTGTACAGGGCATTGGGGAAGCCTCTTCAGGAGTACCGTGTCCAGTTCTGGTCTCCCTGTTATAGGAAAGATATTATTAAACTGGAGAAGGTTTAAAAAAAAATTACTAGGATGCTGCTGAAAATGGAGGGTTTGAGTTTTAAAGATAGGCTAGGATTTTTTTCACTGAAGCATAGGAGATTGAGGGGTGACCTTATAGAAGTTTATAAAATCATGAAGGGCATTGATAAGATGAATAGTAAGGGTCCTTTCCCTAGGGTGGGGGAGTTCAAAACTAGGGGCCATATTTTAAGATGAGAGGAGAAAGTTTTAAAAAGTACATGAGGGACAATGTATTTACAGAATGGGGTTTGTGTGTGCAATGAACTGCCAGAGGAAGTGGTGGATGCAGGTACGGTTACAACGTTTAAAATACATTTGGGTTAGTACATGAATTGGAAAGGTTTGGAGGGATATGGGCCGAGAGCAGGCAGGTGGGACTAGTTTTGTTTGGGAACATGGTTGGCACGGGCTGGTTGGACTGAGGGTTCTGTTTCCGTGCTGTGTGACTGTGACGCTATAAAAGGATCCTTTATCCCATTAGTGTGCAAACACAGGTCCTAAAAGTCAAAATGATCCCTTGGACTTAATAGCAGTTAGCTGACGAGCAGTTGATTTGTGGGCTGCACTCTTGAGGCTTGAGAACTGAGCTCTGAATTCTGCTCCAAAGCACGTGATAGATTCATACAGCACAGGAGGCCATTCGGCCCATGATGCCTGTGGCATCTCTTTGAAAGAGCCATCAATCAGTGCTAGCCCTGTTCTTTCCCTAAAGCCCTGCAAGACTTTTCTTTTCAAGTACACAGCTACGCATATGGCAGTGATCCAGCTGTAGTTGTTTAATGATAACAGCATACTGTGACAATAAGGATTGAATCTGACTCCCACTTTGAAATCCTTGCCTTAATTTGAGCGAGCCACGCCAAACAAAGTAAGGCATGTTATGTATCTGCGCTCAGCACGTTCACCTCCCAGCATCCGTCACATGCAGATCAGGACATGATTGCTGATTTCCCTTTGAGGTTCAAGGTAGACAGTGCCGTCGGGTCTAATTAACTGTGAGAGTCGCTCTCTTATACTAATACACAAAGAATTCAGAGGCTTGTCTGCCTGTTTATTATTTAACAGCATTGATTCCCTGAGCGTGGCAGCTGAGTTTAATTTTGTGGAGCCCCCTTTGCTGAGGACAGGCACTGTTTTCACTGCGGGCTTTACAGCGATGCTTTTTCTGCTTGTATTGCTGATGTGGCCATTTCGTTCCTAAGGCTGAAAGAAGAACTTTTATCAGTTGGTTAAAACTCCCAACGGTGAGAGCTTTGAGAAGGCAAAGGAGCTTCACCTTCAAAGTGGACAGTGGAGGCAGGGAGACAGGAAAGAAACATGAATAAAAACATTGACGTGCTGGTAAAAGAGCCAAGCAAAGTAGAAAAGAGGGAGCAGATTACCAGGTCACTGTTGTTTGATGGCATGGTGGCTCGGTGGTTAGCACTGCTTCCTTACAGTGCTAGAGACCTGGGTTTGATTCAACCCTTGGGCAACTGTGTGGAGTTTGCACATTCACATCTTGTCTGCATGGGTTTCTTCCCAGAGTCGAGGGATGTGCAGGTTAAGGGGATTAGCCATGGAAAATGCAGGGTTACAGAGATAGGGTAGGATGGTGGGTCTGGGTCAAATGCTGTTCGGAGGGTTGGTGTGGACTTGATGGACCAAATGGCCTACTTCCATTCTGTAGGGATTCTATGACAGATTTTACCATGCACAATATAGCTGCCTTTTGCTAAGCTGTATCAGTGTGCACCAACCTCATTCATTGCAAACCTCGAGGTTTTTAAGGAGATAGAAGAATGGGATTGTAGATAAATGGATAGTTCTCATATCTGTCTTTGTTTGTTGACATGAATGTAAGCATTTCATTTAGTAAAACTAAACTAAAGATGGAATAATGGAAGAAAATATCAGGACAAGAGGGTGAGCACAGTTGCAGGTCAGAAATACTAATTACCTCCAATAACTGGGTAATTTTAACCTTTGTTGAGAAGACCACCTATGCAGAGGTGTTCCCTTTGAAGTTTCGCCACCGTGGAGTAATTAAAATGTATTTTATGTATACACTACAAGCTGATAGTAGAGAGGAGTAATCGAACTACAAAGGCAGGAAAACTTGCTAGCTACTAAAATCTCGTGGTGACTTTTAAAAACTGAAGTTCTTCAATCATTTCAAACAAGGTGGACCTCAGGCTGATCACAAGTTAAACCCTGAATTTAAGGCGATCATTGACTTGGACTTAAAAGGTGGATGTATTCAGCAGATACCATACCTCTTTAAATGGAGATGGTAGTTCGAGCAGGAGCATTTTGAGTGCACAGTGGCATAGGGCAGATCAAGTTAAATGATATACAAAGCTTTTTTTAAAATTCTAAAACCATAAACAGAGGAAGAGGTGGAAGTAAATGAACATTCAAATGTCTTATTGCTGCTGTATTGGTGTGATTTAGGTGTGTTGTGGCCTCAGACTTATTAAATAGGACATTGGGATGCTGGTAAATTTGAATCAAAATGACATTGGTCATATTCTAAGGGTTCAAAGGGCAGGAGTGGCATTCCTGCTTGGTGATGAAACAATAATGCACAATTGATTAGCCCTGGAGAAGAGGGAAATAAAATTAATTCCGTTCACCACAGGAAGGATACATTGGCCATGGAGAGATAGGGAGCAGATTCATCAGAATCGGAGGGTTAAATCACAAAGACAAGTTACATAAATTTTGTTCGAATTCCTTTGAGTCTCAAAGGGATGAAGTGATTGTAATGCTTGAAAGGGTTTATTGCAATAAATTAAAACAGAGGAACTATTTCCTCTAGTTGGGGGAAGTGAATGAGAGAATGTAGTCTTAAAATTTAGGAAGGAGACCAGGAAGCAACTTTTCACATAATTCTCTTTACCAAAAAAATCTGCGGGTCCTGACAGTTGAAACGCTCGAGATTGAGATTTTGTTCGGGATTAGGAAAATGGTGGAAATGTGGGAAAAAGCGAATGAAGACAGAAGACAGCCATGGTTTAATGGAATATACAGCTGGAAAGCCTACTCCTGAACTGATGGGTGGAATTTAATGTTCCTGTCTCAGGACAGGCTTGGTGGAGAAATTTTATTTCAGTCGGAGCATGGCAAATGTGGAAACACCTACCTGCCCACCTCTGCTGTGCTGACTTCCATGGAGGAGATGTCCCTGGATGACTTTTCCACCCAGCAGTTGGTGAGAGCCTTGTAATATCTGAAGGCTGAAAACCAAACCCAGTCAAGGTTGCTTCTGGGCTTTGAAAGGGGTTCTTCATTCAAAGACACTTATTGTCTGAGTGAGGGGCTAGACACCAGGAATGGAAGGATCCCACTGTGAGCCAAACCCCTGTCCTTGTAGCCAGGTCTCCATCCCCATCTCCTACAATCCCCATCCCGCAATCCCGCCACCCCCACCATCACTCACCCCCTGCTTGGATCCCTTGACAATCCTGACCATCTGCCTCTGATTGGCCAACAGCTCACAGGGTGAGGAATTTTGGACCTTGAGGTCTTTGATCCTGGGAAAGGTCCACCACTACCCAGTTGATGTGCCTGACATAATATGGTGGGCCCATACAGGGCTCTTGTTGGCTCTTCATCTGGTAGACAAGACACTCATTCCTTCCTTTAAATACTTCCCTAAGCTCCTAAAACCTGTAGGACACTTTATTTACAGTCGGCGCTTGAAACATTGAGAAATCTACAGATCTCTATATTGAACATGCTCAACAATTGAGATTCCACAGCCATATGGTGTAGAGAATTCCAAATAAATTCCTCCTCATCTCAGTCCTAAATGGCCTATCCCTTATTGTGAGATTGTGTCCCCTTGTTCTGGATTCATTGGCCAGGAAAAAATCCTACCCATATCCATCCTGCACTCTTTGTAAGAATTGTTTAGATTCAATTCAGATCACCTCTCATTTTTCAAAGCTGTAGACAATGCAGGCCCAGTTGCTCCAATCTCTCCTAATGGGACAGTTGCTCCATCTCAAGGAGTCTCAATGGAAACCTCAAAGGAAATGGCATCCTTCCTTAGATAAACTGTACATTCAGGTGCACTCTCACAGAGTTCTACACAATTGCAGCAAGACATTTTTTAAAATCCTGTATTCAAATCCCCATGGAATGAATGCTAAAATCTCATTTGCCTTCCTAATTATATGCTGCACCTGCATGGTAGTTTTTAGTGACTCAAGAACAAGGACACCCATGTCCCTTTAGACATCAATCCTTCCCAACCACTCACCTTTGAAGAAATGTTCTGTCTTTATTACTTTTCTTTTCTACTACAGAGGATATTTTCACATTTTTCACATTGTGTTCCATCTGCCATTCACTGGACCTACCCAAGATCCCTTGAAGCCACCTTACAACCTCCCCACAATTTACACAGTGCAATTGCCAAATTTGCAGATATTCCATTTACTCCCCACTTTTAAATCATTTCTATAGATTGTGAACAGCAGTAGTACCTCACTAATAACAGGCTGCCATCTGGCGATTGACCTGTTTATTTCTACAATCTGTTAACTAGTTCTCAATCTATGCCCGTACACCACACTCATCCTGTGTGCTAAATTTATTTGCATAGAATCTTATCAAAAGCCTTGTGCTTGCTGGTCTCCTAAACCCTCAAAATGGCAACCAGGAAGAACACACCATTACACATCTTTTTAATGGATTTGTATCATCTAGCAGTAGCTTTGAAGATGAACTAGTTAAGGGCTGTATAGCAGTTGGCATATGGAATAAGGAACTTTCTTCATTTCAAGGAGGATTTAAGATGGGAAGAGACAGTACAATTCTCTGCACAGACGGGAGTCAGGTCATGAAATCAGGCAGTACTGTGAGGAAACTTTGGGCACTCTGCTGACATAAGGTTTTAGAGTTGATTTGTAGCTCGGGTTGTGGATGCTGTGATTGGTTGGCTCACCAAGCTGGTTCGTTGTTCTGTAGAAGTTTCATTACCCTGCTGAGTAACATCATCAGTGCAGCCTCTGATGAAGTGCTGTTGTGTTTTCCCACCCGGTATTTAAATTGTGGGGTCCATTGGAGTCGATTACCTCACTTCTGGTTTTCCTTTGCAGCGGAGTATATATAGGGTCTAGTTCTATGTGTTTATTTATGGCCTTCTTAGTGGAGAACCAGGCCTCTAGAAATTCCCATGCTTGCCTTTGCCTCGCCTGTCCCAGGATCCTGGTTTTGTCCCAATTGAACTGGTGGTTTTCCTTATCCATGTGGATGGAGATGAGTGAGTATTGGTTGTGTCTTTGTGTTGCCAGTTGATGTTCATGTACTCTTGTGGCTAACTTCCTTCCTGTCTGTCCAACGTAGTGTTTATCGCAGTCCTTGCAGGGAATCTTGATGTAAGGTAGCGTGATGAATGTGTTGGGGCATGCAGTGTCTTCCTGGTGTCATTGCCTATTACACCAGGAAGATATTGCATGCTCTGACTCACTCATCACGCTACCTTACATCAAGAACACATTTGAACTAACCACAAGATTCCTATGACCACTGGGCATCAGAGTAGCACACAAGCCCACATCAACCCTACTCCAACTGCTAACCCGAACCAAAGACCCGCTACCCACGATGGACAGGACCAATGTCATATACAAGATTCCCTACAAAGACTGCGACAAATAAATTTGTATAGAAACACCATGTTGGTTATCTAAATATTAGGAAGTGTGAGCGTACAACAATGGGTGTGGTGCCAAACATTTAGAAAGACTTAAAGGTTACGTTTTTTCATGCCTAACATGCGCCATATGCAGTCAAGAGTAAAATTATTTCATCAAGTCTTCCAGAAGGGCTAGCAAAAGATTGGTTCAATTTTAGCTGCAAGATGTATTTAGTCCTTGTAAACAATTTTTAAGATGATTGAACTGGCCAGCCTTCACTCAACACAGTGATTAGAACACTGAAACTGGACATAAGTGAATTAGAAGGGCTTTTACAAGTGGATGCCTTTAGTCTAACTTTTCACCCATGATTTCAAATTTCATCATCTGCTGCATGGGATTTGAAGCTATGTCACTAGAACATTAACTTGCGATTCTGAGCTGCTCGTCCAGTGAAATTACCACTAGACCACTGCCACCCTCTTTAACAACAAAGTAAATGATTGCAAAGACTATATAACTAAGTAGAAGTAAATCATTGAAATAATGCAAACCAAGTGGAGAGGAACTTAGATGGGTGGAGGGAGATGTGCTGTAATAACATTCATGTAAATCGTGATGATATGACTGATCCCATTAGTGAGAGAGAAAAAAAGTCATCCCTTTCAAAACTAATCAGCCTTTTCAACTCAAACATCTTTCCCAACTTGATCTCCCTCTCATTCCCTCTCTCCCTCCAACAACTCAGTGGTAACCTTGCAGCTGCCCAGTGGTGACATGGCCTGGACACCTATTGACCACATTGCAAGCCCCTGCCAACGAAAGCTAAGTTTCATTGATTTCACTATTCTGATGAGAACCATTTCACGGTAATACAGAAACAAAAACAGAAATTGCAGGAAAAGCTCATCAGGTCTGGCAGCATCTGTGGAGAATCAGAATTAATGTTTCGGGTCGAGTGACCTTTGCTCAGAACTGATGGTAGCTAGAAAAATGTCAGTTTATCTGCAGAATATAAAGGGGAGGGAGGGGGTAAGGAGTAAACAAAAGGTGGGGATAAAGCCCAAAGAGAGAGAAGAACAGTTGGATATACAAAGGAGTAGATAATGATCTGGCTAGGAGGGTGAATAGCTATTAATGGGGACTGTTAGTGGCTAATAATGGGTTGTGTGTAATAGCAGACTACATGATAACAAGGTCTGGTGTGTGGGGCTTAGGGTGACAACATTGGGAGAGCTCAAGCCCTAAAATTAGGGGCAGAATAATGGCTTAGTGGTTAGCACTGCTACCTCACAGCACCAGGAACGTGGGTTCAACTCCGCCTTCTTCACAAAGAGAGTGGTGGGCATGTGGAATGCACTGCCGGCAGTGGTATTGGAGTCAGATACTTTAGAGACTTCTAAGTGACTCATGGATAGGCACATGGAGGATAGTAAAATGCAGGGTAAATTGATCTTTGTAGGGTAATAGGTTGGCACAACATCATGGGCCGAAGGGCCTGTACTGTTCTATGTTCTAAAATTGTTGAAGTCAATATTGAATCCAGAAGGCTGTTGAATTCACAAGCAATAATACAGATGGCCCATTGGTGCTATGGGAAAGTGGCTAAGGGGCAGAAGATTAGTTTCTTTTGGTTCCTTAGTTCAATTGAAAGATGATACAAGAGCTTTAAAGCAAGATTTATGACATCTTTTGTTAGTGACTTGCTATTCGCTTGTTATGTGTGTTATTTACCAAAACCAAAATAAAGGAGCCACATCTTGAAGTGATGACTTTGTTTTTCCATTCTTGGAGCTTCACCATCACATTGATGAGTCCCAGTGGAAACTTCTTAAATCACTGATGAGAAGCAGGTCCCAGAATTTTTGACACTGTCAGCCTAACATCAAAGACTTGAGGCATTTTGATGCTGCTTTGGTTTTCAGTGGCATTTTATGGGGAGAATTTTATGATGTGATGCCACATCACTGTCAATGATTTTTACTGCTTTGGCACCTATCAGAATTATCAACTAAATATAAAGGACAGAGTTCCAGTGTCTCCATTGAGAGACACATCTTTATTTTACAACTTTCTCATTTAATCTCTGTCTCTCATATTTATAATCATTGGCCCTGAAGTTCTACAGGGACTGTATTCCAATGCTTCTGGAACACTGGCTGGAATTCAGCGATCACTTCTCACTTTATGGTACCACTGCTCAGTCACCGTTCCTCAGAAATTCGTTATGGAAATGGTGTTATGGACCAGACCAAACCCCCTCGAAATATTCTGAAGGTAGTCTACACTCTAACTTTTTCTTATTTTAAAGGTAAATGTAAGGTGTTGTATCCCAGATACAATTCGATTGGTCCAGCTACTGGGTTTAAAGCAAAACACACTTTATTTCTTCACTATTGTTAAAATACAACAAAAGAAAGAATTGGAATAACTTAACTCAATGTGTAAAATTAACAGACTAATAGATATAGCAACTACTATGAATTAACTTTTCTAATATAGTAATATCAGAGTTGGATGAGGGTCCAAATAATGTGTAGCACATCAACCATCATGACTCCTTCTGCCCTGTTGTGAGCTGTTTTCCTCATGGAATGACAGAAATATCACAGGAGGTGAAAATGGGTGGCACAGCCATTACTGTTGGTGCTCAAGTGGACGTGTCCTGAGTGACCGAGAGTACAACATTGAGGGCATGAGTTCTGTTGCTGTTCAGAAAGGCTGAGGGTGAATGGGGAAGATGCTGAAAGCAATAGGGAGAGTGGTAGAACATAAGCTTTGGTTGAAGGTGGGTTAAATAGAGAAATAGAGTAAGTGGAAGACATCAGAGAGAAATATGGGCACTTATATGGTGTTTTCCTACAGTACCGGGCATTCATCCAGACAGCTGGCATGATCTAGTGTCATGACCTCCACTGCTGGTCTGGGAGGTGGAAGTAAAAGTCACACCACCTCCAACAGGATCTCCAGGACCATGCCCGTAAAGCAGATAAGGATTTCCCCTTGTCTGCTATGGCCGGGGCTGATGTCAGGAGCAGTGCAGAGCAGCTCCAAACTGACAGAACTTGTCCTGGTGCACAATGAACTTTTATGGCTTGGGAGCAAAGGATGCTGGTAAATTCCAACAAGTGATGACTTGGTCTGGGAACGCTGTGTCGTAAGATGGAGCAGAAGTAGGGCATGTTTGTCGCCTTGAGAGCAGAAACAGCGATTAAAGCAGCAAGTTTGGTAAGATGCAGTGAGGAAACTCACTGGGACTCATGACAATAGGGACTTGACACTAAACTCACACTTAGCCAAAAAACGGTAAGGTTCTGTCCTAAATGTTGCGAACATATGTCCTTGAGTGCTAGATTCACTGCTGCACTGCACTCAATATACAGTCTAGCAACTACATGGATAAATACAAGAGTGTTATGATCCCTGCTGATGTTATTACTGAACAAGTCAGATCCCAGACTGAAATCTAGCTTGATAGATCAGATTTGTTTTTTTGGTTTTAATGAGTAGACCTTTCCCTGAATTATACGTGTACAACGTTGCCGATTCAGGTTTAATAATAAGACAGAAGTTTATTAAGCAAAAGAAATGAAGAGAAAATAAAATACACCAAACTATTACATATAACACAAGTTTAAAAGTATTGAAACACGCAGTACAACTGTAAACCGAATAATCTCAAAGCATTTATTTACAAATCCCTTAAATGCTCCAAAAGCACCCCTTCTTAGTACTCACACTAGAGAGAATCCCCTCCTCTATCGCTTCCACAGACTTAATTCAACCCTGTTTACAACTCCAGAATCTGCTTATTTCTTCCTGGAGTTATCATACACCTGAGTTTAAAATTCCTCAGCTTCAGATAACCCCCCTCAGGATTTTACACAAACATTTCCCATCCGGAACTATTACTAAACTCCATAATGTGAGGTAACATGTTAATTTACAAATCTCAAACTGTCTTCTCCCTTTCTTGGGAACAACTCCTTTGCACATCCATCTTCAGCCAAGATTTCTGCAGGATTGCCTCAAACTGAAACTAAAACTGAAAGGTTTCTCTTCATGCTATTGGTGTTTCTGTCTGAGCTTAATAAAATAAAAATCTCAAATCTTCAATTAAAAAGCTTATGTGCTAAACTGTATACTTTGTTCACTGTAAATTCTCCCAAGATCTTTGCCAAAACAAAAGCCGATTAATTCTTAGGTGCTATCTCTCTTAAACAGTCTTACTGTGCTATAGAAATAATTATAAGTTAATCATGAATCACAGCCAGACGCAAAGAAAACCCATATGCCACTAGATCAAAATCAAAAAGCCAAATTCAGAAATAAACATCAAAATATGTATAAATCACAAACCTTTCATCACAGAACACCAGTGCTTTTAAGTCAAAAATGTATTTAATTGTAAGATGTAACAATAATGTCTGGCATCTTCTATTTGCCCTATTACTGAGGACAGATACACGGGGGGGCAATGTGCACCTGCAATTACCCTGATTGAAATAACATTAGCTGAGCACACATTGAACTTTTTCCACCACTTTGCTTGCTGGCTAAACAAGATGAACAATCAAAGTCAAGAAAATTCCAATATCTCCACTTCTTTAGTGTCTCATGAGATATTACTCACTGGTTTCATTAATGTTTTGAAAATTTTTATGATCAGCAAAGCGAGTGTCAGAACTTAACAACAGCCTGTTGTGTTCTGCCTTGCCTTTGTTCTGTCGTGCTCCTGTATTTGGATTTGTCAAAAGGTGGTACTTTGCCTAGGGCAAGAGCTGAGAGGCAGTTTGCTGTTTTAATGCTCATATTGAAGTAGTCTCTGGGAAACATGCCAAGGCAGCTGGGATGTAAATCATGTGTGGTTCTTTTGTCACTTTCTGATTTTTTTGTAAAATTCCATTTTTGTTTTGTCTTCGTGTCTTCCTCCTTGTTGTATGTATTTGCTCACAGAAAGTTTCCCACCTTTTCTCATTTTAAAGAGATGTCCCATGAGGTGGTCCTCCAAATATGGTCAACAGATACTTGGGACAATCCCCTGAAAGCTCTGCTCATCTCCTGCTGAAGTTATGATGGGGTAATTGGGACCACCCTCAAAGTCTTAAAATTGCTTAGGATAATCTTGTATTTGAGAAGTACCAACAAAGATTTTTTTAAAATTCATTTAAGGGATGAGGGCGTCAGAGGCTAGGCCAACTTTTATTGTCCACCCCTAATTGCCTAGAGGGCAGTTATGAGTCAACCACATGTAGGCCAGACCAGGTAAGGATGGCAGTTCCCTTCCCTAAAGGGGATTAGTGAACCAGATGGGTTTTTCCCCAATAATCGGCAATGGATTTATGGTCATCATCAGACTCTTAATTCCAGACATTTATTGAATTCAAATTCCACCATCTGCCATGATGGGATTTGAACCCAGATCCCCAGAGCATTACATCGGTCTCTGGATTAACAGTCCAGCAATAATAACACTAGGCCATTGCCTCCCCATCTATGCCCATGATGACTTTATGAAATTCTCTTTGTCCCTTCACAAAGTAAGTCTATGGGCAAACTTCATGATTAGCCCATATCCACTCATTCAAATTGGACATCTGACCTAAATCTGTTCCATTTTTATATACATATTTGGCTGCGCATCTATGGTCCTGTGAGGCCATTTTATATATGCTCATCTTGGTAATAGCAGCTTGAACATTAAGGCCTAGATTTCCAACTGGGTAGGGTGACCATACATCCCATTTTTAAAAAGAGAGTTTCATATTTAAAGTCTACTGCAAGTACCCTGACGTTTTCTTAAGAAAAGGTAGCAAACGTGGGGTGGCTCAGTGGTTAGCACTGCTGCCTCACAGTGCCAGGGACTTGGGCTCGATTTCAGCCTTGTGTGACTGTCTGTGTGGAGTTTGCACATTCTCGCCGTGTCTGCGTGGGTTTCCTATGGGTGCTCTGGTTTTCTCCCACAGTCCAAAGATGTGCAGACTAGGTGGACTGGCCATGCTAAATTGCCCGTAGTGTTCAGCAATGTGTAGACTAGGTGGGTTAGCCATGGGAAATGTGGGGGAAAGGTTAGGTGGCTGGGTCTGTGAGGGATGCTCTTTGGAGGGTTAGTGCAGATTCGATGGATTAAATGGCCTCTTTCTGCACTGTAGCGTTTTTAAATTGCCACTTATTTTCTACCTCCTTGTGTCTTTTGTATTCCATAACACCCTTTTCACCAAAGGCCATATGTCTGAAACAGGACAAAGGATACACCTGGGTAATGTTATTTTGCTGTATTACTGCAAAATGAAGAAACACTCTTTGAGCAGAATGCACTCATTCATGGCTCAGATAGTTTGGATGATATCAAATTCAAAGAAAATGTATTCAATGCTGAGCAGATTAGAGGGGTCCAGAAAATTGGGAAAACATTAGGAATGAAACATATCTAAAAAGATGAGGTTAAAGTTAGAATGCAAATGTTAACTAGCAAGAAACATAAAACTGACAGTAAGAGTAGCTAAATTAAATGCCGGTTCCTTAGACAATGAGTCTGGGGAATTCATAATGTGAAACAAGTAAATGGAGAGATGTTGAAGAAGTATTTTGTCCCTTTCTACATGGCAGTAGATACCAAAAGCTTCCCTAGATGGCAGAAAACCAAGGGACAAAACAGAATGACATTCTCAAATCAACTGCAATCACTTGATCGTCCCTAAAGTCATAACAACTAGGACCAGGAATAGGTAATTCAGCGCCTTGAGCCCACTCCACCATTTAATGTGATCCTGGCTTATCTCATCTCAGCCTCAACCCCACTCTCCTGCCAATTTTCCATAACCCTTCAACCCATTACTAATTAAAAAAATCTGCCCATGTCTTTCTTAAATTTGCTCAATGTCTCGGCATCCACCACACACGGAGTTAGTGAATTCCAAAGATTCATGACCCTTTGACAGAAGTGATTTCTCTTAAGCTGTGTTTTAAATCTGCTACTCCTACTCCTAAAATTAATGACCTCCTCTACAAGATTGTCCTGCATGAGGAAACACCCTCTCTGCTCTACCCTGTCAATCCCCTTTAGCATCTCATATGCCTCAATCAGATCTCCTCTCGTGCTAAACTCCAGTGAGTATAGGCCTAAATAGCTCAGTCTCTCTTCATGAGGCAAACCCCTCATCTCTGGAATCAATCTAGTGAACCTCCTTTGAACTGCTTCCAATACAAGTAAGGGACGCAAAATTGCACGCAGCACTCCTGATGCAGTCTTACTAATGCCTTATACAGTTGTAGCACCATTTCTCTATTTTTATACTCTATTCCTTTAGCAATGAATGCCAAACCTGAATGTTTGTACGGTGTAGAGTCATTGCCGTTGAACTTGCTTGAATGCGAGTAATTTTATCAGGTGTTCAGTATTCAACATAAGGAAATATAGTTACCCTACGATTGGATTTTTCTTTATTCATTCATGGGATGAGAGAGCCGGTGGCAAGACCAGCCATTATTGCCCTGGGGAAGATTATGGTGTAGCACTTTCTTAGATATAACCTAACAGCTTGCAAGACTATTTCAGAGGGCAGTTAAAAGTTAATCAAATTACCATGGATCTGGAGCTGCAAAGATACCATACTGGGTAAAAATGGCAGTTTTCCTTTCCTGTGGGACATCAGGGTCTTTGTTGGTTGCCTTCTGTATGTGAACAAGAATTACAAACCAGGTAGGCACAGGGAACTGTGAACAGGAACACTTTATTTTGGATGCTTACACTTCCACAGCTGACTGCAGACTAAGTACCTAGATCCACCCTTGTGAGTTACCTGACCAGAGACGACGTAGTGTGGAGCTGGATGAACACAGCAGGCCAGGCAGCATCAGAGGAGCAGGAAAGCTGACGTTTCGGGTCGGGACCCTTCTTCAGAAAATGGGACTTCTCTGACTCCACATCGGCAGTTCTTACTATCTCTGAGTGAGTTATAACCCCACTGCAAAGCCTCTCCTAGGGATACCCACCTTGAAGAAGTTATCCTCCTCCCTCCGGAAAGACCAGCCCTATTTCTGAAGAAGGGTCCTGATCCGAAAAGTCAGCTTTCCTGCTCCTCTGATGCTGCCTGGCCTGCTGTGTTCCTCCAGCTCCTCACTGTGTTATCTCTGATTCCAGCATCGGCAGTTCTTACTATCTCTGAGTGAGTTACCTGACCAGTTCTCTTAAAAGTGCAGCACCCCAACTACATACATAAGACAGGGGACTAGATGGATTTTTATGACAGTCCAGTAGATTCATTGTCACTATTACTGATACTTGATTTCTATTCTATCTTTTAAAGAAAAACTCATTGTATTTCAATGATCTGACCTCATGAACCATGGACAATTTGCCCAGACCTCTAGCTCCTATAGCCACTCCAGTAGTGTAACTACTTCACTGTCATATTCCAGGGCCAGGAGGGTGAGAGCATCTCTGGTGACTTGGGATTTCTGTTTGCCCTCTGACCACAGCTGACTCTCTGATGCAGGAGACATATTCATCCCGTGATAGACTTGTGTAATGTCCTGGCTTTGAATTTGGGAAGTTACATTGGAAGGATCTGTGTCCTTCCAAACAGAGGAGGTCTGACGCCGACACCATTTCTCAGGCTGCCGGTTCTCCCCAGAATATGGTGTTTATAATTTACAATTCTTTTTTTAAAATTGCAGAAAATATTGATTAACACCTGTTGTCTAAAAGAAAGAATTCAGTTTAATGTACTGTGAGCTAGATCTGACTCCAAGTATAACCTGATGTATCGAAGTAGAACGAAGATTTTGTGATGATGGACCAACAGGCGACATATAATGTGGCATTATTCCCTCAATCTATTGTGTGAAGGAAAGATTGAGGAGGTGTACGGAGGAGTGACTGACAGCATGAGTTTGATGTTGTCTGCACTGCCTTGATGTGAGAGCTCATATTGATAATCACACTTACTTATCTCAGTTGCATAGCACCAGAATTCTCATTTTGTTTCGCTGGAATAGTTAAAATTCCAGCCTGTCATAAAAGAGCTCCACAAAGTAGCCGAGTGGTATTTTGTTAATAATTATAGACAGGCGATGCACACAACACAGCAGTTTTTACTTAAGTCAAATATGTATTTAATGGTCGCACTCAAAGAGGAACTAGAGAGGTCAGGTTTTGTGTAGACTGTCTGCAGGTGCTCTCATTCGGAGAGACATATCTTCTGTCTTGACATATGAGAAAGAGTTGACAGCCGCTGGGAGTTTGCTCAGTAATGACAATGCTGGACTGTAAAGCTGGGGAGGTAAAGTGGGTCAGGAACAATCACTCCTAAACATTGATAACGTCTCATCATGGAGACTGGATGGAGCAGTCCTTTCTCATTTTTAAACTGTTAAACTCACCACAGTGGTGGCTGTTCGACATTAAAATGCTTCCCATGTTTGACAGTTATGGGAACATAGGGACAGTGTAGACCATTTGGCTCCTTGAATCTGTTCCACTCTTTAGTTAGGTTATGAGTGTTGTATATCTTTACTCCATCTAGCCTCCTCAAAAAAAAATCTTAGTTTTGACATTCTCAGTTGGTCTAATGGCAACAGCTTTTGCAGTCGGAGCTAGCCTTTTAGTGAAGAATTGCTGCCTGATACTAGCCTTGAATAATCTAGGTTTAGTTTGAAGACTGTTACCTTCTTATTTTGAACTAACCCCATCAGGAGGATTTTCCTGGCCACCTGCTCCAATCCTGTAGGCTATTTGTATGATGGTCTCAGAATTGAAAAGCCAGATTTGAAGAAGATCACCTTTCATTCTCTCCCAATGATGTACCTCAGCACCAGTAAATATGAATTTGGTTTTAACGTTCCCTGAAGGAGATTGCTGATTAGTGACTATTTTAACTACTTTTTATATTGTACATGAGGAACTGGGCCTGGATGATCCAATCAGAACTACACAGACCCTCTTTCCAACCAGAGACAGCCACTCCCTCTGTCTGAACTGATATCGAATGCAGGCTTCTTGAACTGAAAGACCAATCTCTGTCCTCTCCAACACACTCCGTTCATCCTCTGCATCTTCTGTGTGCATTGACTGCTTTTGTGAATGTCTGGTATCCTCCTATTGCTCACCTAGTTTTCCATATAAAAGCCAGTGCCGTCCCCAGAGAGCTGTTGGGAATGCATTTCCAAAGTCCTGGTTCTTCGACCTAAGATTTGTATTTTTGTTACAGTTAGGACCTGCGAAAGGCAAACATTTTATTTTCCCAGAAGAAACAAACTCAGGGAATGCTAGAAACGCAGCAGGTCTGGCAGCATCTACCAAGAGAAATAGAGTTAGTGTTTCAAGGCTGGTGTAACTCTTCTTTAGAACCTGCTGACTTTCTCCAGCATTTCATGTGTTTGTTTCAGATTTCCAGCATCTACAGTATTTTGCTTTAACACTTGAAGGAAGCCCATTTCAAGCCAATTGTAATTTTAATTTACACTCTAGAATTCCTCCACATTGCTGCTGACAGTCTGATTTGTCGTTCCTGAAGGTCGCCATTACACAAACCAATCCATTTTTAATTAAAGCAGAAGTTAAAACTGAACTTTTGCTTTTAAAACCACGTGATTAATTGATAAAGTGAATTAAGGCGGCACAGTGGCTCAGTGGTTAGCACTGCTGCTGCACAGTGCCAGGGACCTGGATTAGATTCTACCCTCGGGCGACTGTCTGTGTGTAGTTTGCACATTCTCCCCGTGTCTGTTTCGGTTTTTCCTCTGGGTGCTTTGGTTTCCTCTCACAGTGCAAAGATGTGCAGGTTAGGTGGATTGGCTGTGCTAAATTACCCATCGTGTCCAGGGATGTGTATTAGCCATGGGAAATGAAGGATTGTTAGGGGAGGTAGTTGGGATGCCTTTTTGGAGGGTCGGTTTGCACTCGATGGGCTGAATGGCCTGCATCCACACTGTCGGGACTCTATGATTCTGGTTCTCTTTCAACAACATTTTCTGCAGGATTGGCTTTAGCAGGGCAGTATATCTAAACGACACTGTCACATTGTGAAATAAGAAACCCAATGCACAATATGTACACATTGGGTCTTGATCCCACATGTTTCTTACTCTGGGGCAACTATGCCACCAATACCATACAGCTCTTCAAAGCTGATGTTACACTTTCTGATATTTCCATGGAATCTTCAGCATAGTAAGACAATGCACTTCACTGGTGGCCAAGTAATGGTCATGTCACTAGACTAGGAACCCAAAGGCCCCGGTTATTATTCTAAGGACATGAGCTCAAATATCGCCAGGGCAGGTGGTGACATTTAAACTCAATAAAATATTATCTGGAATTAAATGCTAGCCTGATAGCGACCCTATAACCACTGTCCCTTGTCATATCAAACCTGTCTGGTTCACAGACATCCTTTAGGAAGGAAAGCTGCTGCCCTTATCTGGCCTGGTCTTGTTACACCTTGAATGGATTATTGTATATGCTTGTGGGCACCACTTCTACACACAAAAGGTGGCAGATATTTGGAACTCACATCCATAGTGAAAAGTTAGGTCACAGATCTGTCATGATCAGATTGAATAGCAGAGTAGGCCCAAAAGGGCTGAATGGCCTAATCCTGTTTCTATAATGTAGGGAAGGTGTGAATGTAATGCAGAAGTAATTTCCAAGAACGGTTCCAGGAATGGAAAACTTCAGTTGTGAGGATAGATTGAAGAAATTGGGACTGTTTTCCTTGAAGAGAAAACCATGAGGAAATTTGGTAGAGGTTCTGAAAAACTGGAGAGAGTAGATGGGGGACACCGTTCCCACTCATATAAAAGAAATGATGACTGGGCATAGATTTAAAGTGATGAGCAAATGAAACAAGCGTAACAAAAGAAAAATCTTTTTCACACAGCAAATATTGAGGGTGAGGAACGCACTGCCTGGAAATGTGGTGGAGATATGTTCAATCGAGACATTCAGAAGGACATTGGATGATTATTTGTATGGAAATGATAGGCAAGGATATGGGGAAGAGGCAGGAGATTCGCACAAGGTGATAGAGCTAGTTCAGTCATGATGGACCAAATGGCCTCCTCCTGCCCCATGACAATTCTGCGACTCCAGATTCACAGCAAAGTGGTTGACTCTTAACTGCCTCTGGACATATAAGAGTAAGTGAGCTAGCAACACCCATATCCCACGAAGTAGTAAATTTAAAGAATTTTTGGGTTGGACTCTTAACAGCAATGAGGCAGAAGGTTAGGGCGAGTGGGCCAAGGTGTGTTTAAGCAGGCAGACTCTTTATTGTCCCATTTGCACTAACCATTAGCGAGTGCTGGTGGACTCAAAGCAGAATTGAATTGATCACGTTTAATTGACATCGCCTTGAGTCTCAGTGTTGGGCAGAAGTTGACAGAATGTGCAAGTGTGTCCTGGCCCTTCCCTTTATTGGAGTACAAGGAGGGGAAAAGAAACAGGCGAAATCAGAGATACTGTGTTATGTAACTAATTTGGCCTTGAATTTCTGTCAAAAACAGGTTGGTTCGGAGCTAGGTTTTAGCATAAAAGTGTAACTCCCTCCAGAACACTCCACTCTCCAAGCTGAAAAGCCGACTAACCTATGCCAATATATATCACCTTGACCAGGAATAAACACTTGTCAATTCTTGAAGTAAACACACCTGCAGTTTGGTCATTTTTTTCATTAACGCCAACTTGCAAATCAATTATTTGCATACAAATAGCATTCAATGATATTTTGCATCCAAAGTATTTCTCAGCAGAGCACATGACAACTACCACTCCTCTTGTTTGTACCGACAGAAAGAAAACTTGCATTTATATGGTACTTTTCAGGACCATAAGGTGTTCCAAGAGAATTTAGAGCCAATGAACAACTTTTGCAATGTAGTTCATGTTGTAAATGTAGGCGATGTGACAGGCAGTTTGCACACTGTAAGTTCTCATTAACAGTGAATGTGATGACAATTAGATCTTTATTTTTGTGACAAAAATAAAGATTTGTTTTATTTTGTTGGAAATTGTCGGAAAAACTCAGCAGGTCTGGCAGCATCTGTGGAGAGAAATCAGAGTTAACCTTTCAGGTCCAATGACCCTTTGTTCTCATTAGCTTCTGATTTCTCTCCACAGATGCTGCAAGATTTGCTGAGCTTTTCCAGCAACTTCAGCTTTTGTTTCTGATTTACAGCATCCACAGTTCTTTCAGTTTCTTTTATTTAAAATTGCGAACAGCAATTTTAAAAAGAAAAGAGTAAGGAAAATAGACTTTGGACTTCTAGAAAGTGAGTCTGGGAAATTGAAATGGAAAGTAGGGAAATGATGGATGAACTGATATCTTGCATTTGTCTTCAGTGTAGAGGTTATAAGTAACATCCCAGAAATAATTACAAATCAGGATGTGAGAGGGGTCAAGGAATTTAAGACAATTATAATCAGTAAGAAAAGGGGAGTAAGAAAATTGTCAGAACCATAACCTGACAATCTCCTGACTATCCTAGATTATCAAAGGACATGTTTTCTTTCATTCATTTATCAGATGTGGGCATTGCTGGCCAGGCCACCATTTATTGTCCATTCCTAATTGCCCAGAGTGCAGTTAAGAGTCAACCACATTGCTGTGGGACTGGAGTCACATGTAGGCCAGAGGAAGTAAGGATGGCAGTATTTTTCCCGAATGGACATTAGTGAATTAACAATTGACAGCGATTTCATGGATCATTATTAGAAAGTTAATTCCCGATTTTTCTCTTAAATTCAAATTCCACCAACTGCCGTGGTGGGATTGGAACCCAGGTCAATGGATTACTTGGGTCTCTGGATTAACAATCTACCAATAATACCTCTAGGCCATCATAATGATCAATGAGATAGTGCTTGTTGAGATAGCAAATGCATCGATTTAAATTTTCCAAAATTCCTTATTTTCTAGAAAGGTCCCATCAGATTTGAAAATAGCTAATGTGATTCCTCTATTCGAGAAAACAGAGACAGAAACCAGGAAATGAAAAGCCAGTGAGAAAGGGCTGAAGGGTCTTTTTCCAAGCTGCAGACCTTGATGACTTCATGGCTCACTTGCTGTACCTGCCGACTAACCTTTAGTGATTTATGTATCAGGATAACCAGATCCCTCCATTCTTCTCTTTGTAGGGTCCCTGTGGGTTTTCACTGGGTGCACCAGTTCCCTCCCATATATGTGCAGGTTAGGTGGATTGGCCATGGGAAATGTGGGGTTACGGGGAGAATGTGGAGCGTGAGCCTGGGTGGGATGCTCTTCGGAGGCTTGGTATAGACTTGATGGGCTAAATGGTCTCTTTCTGTGTTGTGGGAATTCTATGTTTCTAAGGTGGAACATGGTGGCTCCATGGTCAGCACTGCTGCCTCACTGGTGCAAGGGACCCATGTTCAATTCCACCCTTGGGCAACTGTGTGGGTGTGTGTGCGCGTGTGTGTGTATAGTTTGCGTATTCGCCCCCTGTCTGCGTGGGTTTCTTCTCGGGATAGGAAGTGAAATTAACTCTTCGTAATAAATCTCCATGATGCTGTTTTGAAGAAGAGACAGGGAATTATCTGAAGTGTGGTGATTAAAGTTGTTCCCGAAACCAACGTTGCAAAAAACAGTGCTGCGAATGCTGTAAGTCAGAAACAAAAACAGAAATTTCTGGAAAAGCTCAGCACCAGGAACTCTTTGCTATCCATGTGAACCACCAACGACTTGATCTCAACCCCCACCCCGCCACCGCCTCCACCAACCCCCAAAGGTTCCTCTGTCACTCTAAGCAGGTGTCCTGAACCCTGGGCCTGGCCAGGCAGCCCTCTGGACTATCATTCCTTATTGCCAAGAAGTGGACCCACATCCTGACCATATAGTCTCCCACTGCCACGACATTCCTATCACCTCCCTCTGCTTGAATGACTTCCTGTGCAACAGGGCTGTAGTAAGTTTGCTGATCCATCCTGTTGGCCTAAGTTTCATCAATGCAGGTAGCAAGAGCCTGGAGCTTGATGGACAATTTGTACAGATGGAGACTCCTCCATTTCTACTTTCTGTGTCCCCTTACCTGCCGCACTCACTGTTAAATCCTCCTGCATTGTATGCTATGGTGTTCCAAGCATTCATATAAATGTTTGATTCTTAAATGAAGCTGACAAACATCTTCAAAAAACTAATAACTGAAAAATAGCTCAGAGCATTGCACTGTGATGGGCACTTGCTCTGAAAGTGAAGTAGGACCAGAGCTAAGACATCTTGTAATGCAGCTCTACCCAATATGTGTTTACTGAAAATGTTCTTCATTTCTTTTGGAGAAATAATAAGATAACGAGGATTTATGTTGGTACTCTCTATTAAATCTATTAATTCTTTTAACATTACATGTCAAGTTCTCACTGTCGCAAGAAGGCCTACACTTTATCCTCGTCTCCCATCCGATAACCAGCCTCCTCTAACCAACACTTCCACCAGACAAAGCCTCCTCGCTTCCTACCACTTGCTGCTTCACAGGACAATTGAATTTGGCCACTGAATCCTCTAGGCAGGAAGTCCAGACCTTCTGAGAATTATCCCCCAGAATATGCATCGACGTTACAACTGCAATAGGGCTAGGAGCTCGGAATGCCACTGAGGGACGAATTGGGTGAGAAAGCATAAGGTGTCACTTGAGAGGAATAGCAGGGAAGATTGGAGAAAGTAGGACTGACAGCTTGAAGCAGCAGTGAGGGGAGTAACAGGAAGGTGCTGAGGAGAGGGGAGTGAGTGACACTGAGTGGAAAAGGAAGCAGCAGTGTTGAGAGGAGTAACCAGGAATGAGATAACAGTGTGGAGCTGGAGAAACACAGTCGGCTAGACAGCATCAGAGGAGTAAGAAAGTTGATGTTTCAGTTCGGGATCCTTCTTCAGAAATGGGGAGGAATTTCTGAAGAAGAGTCCTGACCCGAAATGTCAACTTTCCTGTTCATCTGACGCTGCCTGGCCTGCTGTGTTCCTCCAGCTCCACACTGTGTTATCTCTGACTCCAGCATCGGCAGTTCTTGCTATCTCTGAGTACCAGGAATGATGCTGGTTTTCATCCATTAACATGGGTAACTGGACACTGCTATGAAGACACTGTCCACACAATGTTTATGGATTTTAGCTTTGGAATTTGGAGCAACAACTGACTCACTGCTGCCCAGCTCTTTGACTCAAAACTCCTCTATTTTTGATGGCTCTTCAATTGTCATGACGATCAGTAAATAACACCACTTTTTGTGTGGTAGCAAGCTGGACTGAACAGTATCACCAGTGACAATATTCCACCATGGTCTGTGGACACTCAGGGCAATATTTTCCTCTCCCTTATTGCTTGGTCTGTATTGGAGCACGCTGATGCCTTTTAGTGATGCTAAAAATCCAAGCCATCCTTCTGTTCCAAATTCCAGTATTGCTAAGCAGGAGATGGGGATGCAATTTCAAGGATCACTTTGGAAGAACTTGTACTGGTCAAAGCAGCGACTGGCATTAGAAATCAGGGGAAATACTGTCTGCCAGGTTGGAGTCATACCTGGCACGTAGGAAGATGGTTTTGGTTGTTGGAGGTCAGTCATCTCAGCTCCAGGACATGTCTCTTCAGGGTAGTATCCTAGGCCTAACTATCTTCAACTGCTTCATCAATGACTTTCCCTCCATCATATGGTCAGAAGTGAGGATGTTCGCTGATGATGGTACAAAGTTCAGCACCATTGGCAACTTCGCAGAGCAGTACATATCCAAATGCAGCAAAATCTGGATAATCTAACAATTGCTCTTGAATATTCAATAGTGTTGCCATCACTAAATCTTCCACTAACAAAAACCTAGGGCTTACCATTGACCAGAAACTGACCTGGACCAGTCATATAAATATAACGGCTACAAGAGCGGATCAGAAGTTAAGAATACTGCAGCGACTAACTCACCTCCTGACTCCACAAAGCCTGCCCACCATCTACAAGGCACAAGTCAGGAATGTGATGGAATACTCTCCACTTGTCTGGATGGGTGCAGCTCCAACAACAGTAAAGAAGCTTGACACCATCCAGGACAAAGCAGCCCACTTGATTGGCACCACATCCTCCAGTGTACCTCCAAATATCCATCGCTTGAGACTGCATAAGGAAACATTTGTCCCTCACTTGCTGGACTCACTTATTCTTCATTTTCACAGGTTCAGAAACCCGAAACTCAGCATAACTACCACACCGCCAACAAGACCTTCACCTCACAATGGCTCAATGCGTGGGCCCATCACCACCTCCTTAAGGATTATAGACAATAAATACTAGGTGTGCCAGCAATTCCTACTTCCCAAGAAACTGAAGAAATGTTAAGAAAAATAGCTACTGGTGCAAGTGGGACAAGGTTGCTGCCAGCAATAGAACTATCTCTGAACAGGAAGAGTACAGGTTGAGGAGAGGGGGTGAGGATGAGGGTGGAATTTCAGGGAGGACTCTGACAGTGGGCAGTCGAACTCAGGCTGTAGGGTTTCTTCATGATTGCCAACTCTGGCTGAACACATCCATGAAGCTGTTTTTCACATGAACTTCCACCCACCACTTTTTATCCCCATTCCCATCCTTAATATGTGCATAAGCAACAGACCAATGGTAGCATAGAAGGAGGCCATTTGGCCCACCATTTCTGTGCTGGCTCTTGGCATCAGCCAGTCCCTCTCCACAGTCCTTTCCCCATTGACTTGCATTTATTTCTTTTGTCTCTTCAGATTCTCATCCAATTCCCCTTAAATGAAAGTATTCAAAAGAAATGAAAAGAGCACTCTACATTTTGAATGACTTGCCCCTTTCAATTTTCTCCCTGACTGCTTTCATAAGTGGTCAGGATGTGGACCTTTGGTGTTGGCCATGCCGAAATTCATTTTGCAAGTCTTTTTCTTTAACCAGGTTTGTAAACAAACAGTGCGCCTTTGAAATAACAAGGTGTAGAGCTGGATGAACACAGCAGACCAAGCAGCATCAGAGGAGCAGGAAAGCTGACGTTTCAGGCCTAGACCTTTCTTCAGGCCTCTGATGCTGCTTGGTCTGCTGTGTTCATCCAGCTCTACACCTTGTTATCTCAGATTCTCCAGCATCTGCGGTTCCTACTATCAGTGCGCCTTTGAGGCTTTTTTGGAGAATTAGGTTTTCTGGTTCGTGAAACTGTCAGTGCTCAGATGGATTCCTGCTGTTTCATAAACACAACATATCATTAGCTGAGTTAATATTCCGTGTGATGTTTAATATACTCTAGCACTACCAGAAAGCAAGCTGGAAAAGAGAGTCTCATTCGAAATTTGATTTGATGGAAGTTAATCTCATGGCAAAAAAAATCAAGATCTCCACAGCTGTAAAGCAGTATTAGTCACGAGACTTAACTGCAGATTCTATTTGGAAATGAGATTAAAGAAACAGCAAACTGTGGTAAATACTTGGAATGTAAATTAATTACCCTGAGATGCGTTCCATGTGTTCAGTCTTTATTTATTTCATCCACTTGTTTTGAAAATCAGTGGAGTCAAGAAGGCGCCTATTCCCTTCACCATGAGGTCAAGAGAATAGCACTTGGTAATGGCAGCCAATTGGACATTGGCCGACCATGTCCACACCCAATATCATCATGGGGCTTGTCCTCATCCAGACCATCAGTGGCTATTTATATTTATTTGTGTTTTATTGCCTCAATCCCAGCCATCCTGTGAAGCCAACAGAGGGAACAAAACAGGAGAATAAGAGCTGAATTTTCAGAGCTCGGGAAGGAACAGGGTGGGGAACTGGAGGGGAACAATCCCAAGAGAATACCAGAGCCTGACGGTGGCCCTGATCCCAGATCCAGGCAAGGCTCGTCAGTTTTAAGGTGGGAATAACATATTCCTCTCCCTTCCCCCATTAAGGCCAATTAACATTGTTTAAATCTCATTTTAAGATCATGGGGATGTTAGGGTGGGGCAATTAAAGAAGCAGACATGTTGAAGAAGCTGTCTGCTGTTTGGGCTCATCTGGTGTGGCAGTAGTGTCCCTAACTCTGAGCCATGAGATCCATGTTTAAGCCCCACCTGCTCCAGAGGTGTGTAATAATATGTCCAAATAGATTGATCAGAACATATCGAAAAGCTACCTGTTTCAGAATGGAAAAAAGTGCAGTGAGAATATAGCCAGCCATGATTGCCCCACAGTATCACTCCAACCCTTTAAGAGGGTCATTGGGGTAAAGGAGGACTGGGCACACAGCATTGGGGTGCCCTTGCTGCATAGGCAGTAGAGAGAGAGGACTCTCAACACCTGGGCTTTGAATGTGCTTGGCATCTCCCTGACAATGCAGGGCCAGAAGAGTAGGGGTATGGGTAACTGCATAGTCACTCACCCAGAAAGGAGGTACCTGCTGGCAATGGGGACATCACTGTCAGATTCTAGGGCACAGCAACAACAGGCCATACTCATCGCAGCAACTGTTAAAACCAGGCACCAGGAGAACAGATTATTTCATCCATTAATGCAATGTCAATAGGACATCATTCATTGCCCATCGCTAATTACCCTGCAGAAGGTGGTGGCGAGGTAGCTTCTTTAACTGCCATAGTTCTTAGAGGTAGAGATGCCCACAAGGCAGTTAGGTTTTGTCTTGTCACAGTCCAGGAATGATTATATAGTTCCAAGTCAACATGGTGAGTGGTTTAGAGGGGAATTTGCAAATGGTGATATTCCCATGCATCTGATGTTCTTACCCGTCTAGTTAGTAGATGTCATGGGTTTTGAAGAGTGCCTAGTGAAGCCTTGGTGAGATATTGCAGTGCATATTGCAGATGGTATACACTGTTCCCACTGTACATTGTTGGTGAAAGGAAACAATGTTGAAGATGGTGGATGGGGCATTAATCAGTTTTCAGTTAGTTGAGTGTTTTAGAACTACACCCATCCAGGCAAGCGGAGAGTATTCTGTCACACGCCTGTCTTATGCTTTCAAGATGGTGGACAGGCTTTGAGGGGTCAGTAGGTGAGTTATTCAACGTGGGCTTGATAGCCAGTGACCTGCTCTTGTAGGCACAGTGTTTGTATAGCTGATCCATTTCAGTTTCTGATCAATTGTAAGCCCTAAAATGTTGACAGTGGGGAACTCAGTGATGGTAATGCCACTGAATGCCATTGATAGTTAAATTCTCTCCTACTGGAGATGATCATTGCCCAATTTTTGTGTGGTGTATGTGTTACCTGCTGCTTATCAATCCAAGTTTTGCTGCATATGGACATGGACTGCTTCAGTACCCAAGTACCATAAATGGTGCTGAACAATGTACAGTCATCACTTCTGACCTTATAATGGAGGGAAGGTCATTGATGAAGCAGTTGAAGATGGTTGGGCCCAGGACACTACACTGAGGAACTCCTGCAGAGATAACATTGTTGACTTGCTCGCCGAACTGACTTGTTCTCGTTCAGACATTTCATCACCATGCTAGGTGACGTCACCAGTGGAGCATCTGATGAAGCGATGTTATTCTACTCTGCTTGGAATTTATACTGTCTGGTCTGTTATGATGAGTAGTGTCATTTCTGGTTATGATCTGTATGGGTTTGTATGTGGGAATGACACTGGCGGTCACACCTACCAATATTGTCATAGATGGTTTCATGAGATCAAGAAGATTTTTCCTTCTTGTTGGTTCCCTTACCATCTGCTGCGGACCCAGTTTAGAAGCTATGTCCTTTAGAACTTGGCCAGCTCTGTCACTATTGCTACTGTGGAGTCATTCTTGGTGATGAACATTGAAGGTCCCCATCCAAAATATAAGTCTGTGCTCTTACCACTCTCTGTACTTCCTCCAAATGGTATTCAACATGGAGGAATATTGATTCATCAGCTAAGGTTGTGCAGTAGGTGATAATCAGTAGGCGATTTCCTTGTCCATATTTGATCTGGTGCCATGAGACTTCACAGGGTTTGAGTCAATGTAGATGATTCCCAGGCTGCATTCCCTCTTACTTTTCCTGCACTGTGCCAACCTCCATGCCTGGCTCTGACTTCTGGAGCTGGAAGTCAATGCTGATTGGCGCAACAATTGCACGGCCACTTAGCCTTGCAGCTTGGAGTGAATATAGTTCCCAGATCAACTCCTTCCCTCCTGAATGCCACTGTGCAGCCACCTCTACTGGGTCTGTCCTGCTTTGGATCTATGGCAGAATATTACAAGGATGGTGACACCTGGGACCAGGTCTGTAAGGTATGATTGTGTGAGTATGAATATATCAGCTGTCATTTGTCTGTTGGACAGGTATTGCAATTTAGTCTCAAGTCCTGCTCGCCCATGGATGTCGATCAGGAAGATTTTGCAGTTTGCTAAATTTGCAATTGTTGTTTCTGATGCCTAGGTCCATCTAGTTTCATTCCTTTCCTGAGGCTTTCTTTGGTTTGATGCAACTGAGTGGCTTGGTGGACATTCCAAATGGCAGTTAAGAGTCAACCACATTGCTGTGGGTCTGGAGTCACACGTAGACCAGGCCGAACAAGGATGACTGATTTGCTTCACTGAAGGCCATTTCCAGATATTGTTGAAACCCAATTTCAGAATTTGCCATGGTGGGATTTGAATCCATGCCCCCCAAAGTGTCACCCTAAGCTCGTGGATTGCTAGTCCCATAGCAATACCACTACACCAGTGCCTCCTCAGGTGGTATAGGGCTGTGTTGTGCACACATTGGTTGGTGTGTTTCCTACATTTCAACAGTTCACGATACTCAATATGTCAGGCCCTCCTAAGGTTTTCAATTAAATTATTGTGGAAGAAAACGTTGAAATAAACACCATACCGTGTTCCCTCCACACATACACCCTTGATGCTAGTGCAATATGTTCCAAGTGTGAGGCCAGAAGTAGCTGCAGGGCCCATACTTGGACATACAAGTCAAATAAATACTAAAGGCAATTGAAGTATTAGTCTTCCTTTTACACAGTTGGTGGCATGCATTTACACCAGAACACAAGCTATCTTCAATATGGAATAACGGCATTGGTGAGATAGAGATTACCTGCTAGTCCATGTAGAAATTTTTGTTTGGCGTAGGAGTGAGAATTTTACAGAAGAATTGTAGCTTGTTCATTTGTTTTCCCTTCTGGGCATTTTGTACTGTCATACATATATCATTCTCCAAGAGCTGTGTTTGTTAGAAAAGCCTACAACCAGAAGAGTAAAACTGGGCAATTTGCTTCAACAGCGACAGTGAAGGTTCTGCAGCACAGCAAAGGAAAAGAGAACTTAGGAGCCTTACATTTGCAGCAGCAACACCTTTAACTGTAATCGGCAGCATTTCAGCTTTCCAGCATCGTGGAAAATAAATGTAAAAGGTCACACATTCAAACTTCAGAGCAGTTCTGAACTTGGCTTTTAATGCTGCACTGTGGATTGGCATGACTCTGTCGTTTCCATGGCAGCGCCTCTGTCTTCAGAAATTGAAAGACTAAAGACCTTAAAGAGAGCGACCGTCAGCTTATAATTATACCTGAAAGACTCAAGAGTTCTTTGAACTCCTCTCTACTTGTAAATGCCCCCAAAGCCAGCCTTCGAGCACAGTGACCACGGATGGGCTTCTGGCATTTGACAAGATATTATCATCAAAGAATGCAGTGGCTTAATCAAGTCACTGATCACTCTAGAATCGGCACAGCTAACTTTCCCAATGCGTGTTTCAGAGACAGTTTCAGCATGAGATACGCTGCATTTTGCCAGTGTTGCTGCTGGTGCAGTCCATTATTCTTGGAGTGAGGACACTACAGCCGCAGTCAAGAAGTGTAACTTATATTCACCAGTTCACAAGAGACGAATAATTGAACGGGTTGGGTCAGGCTGGGTTTCAGTGCAAAATAGCTCGAATTTACTGTACTTATGATTTTTACAAATGAGAATGTAAGAGATCAGAGCAGGAGTAAACCAAAGAGCCTCTCCAGCCTGATCCTACAATGGTGTTCTGGAACCAGCATTGTCTCTAAGCTGCTCGGCTGTGATCGCGCTCAGACCCTCCAAGGTTCTGTGCATGGCAATTGGCATCAACACGCTGAGCACGGCCTTGACTTCCAATTCAAGAAGTCATTGCCATGCACATACCTCACAGGTCAATTAAACTGGAAAGAAAATTAGAGGGAATCCTGCCTGGAACTGAGATGATTAACCATGACAACCATGTTCCAACTATCCACTAGCTATGTCTCCAACCAATAGAGAATTCTCTCCAGATTCCCATTGGCTGTAGTTTTGCTCATGATCCTTGATATCACACTTGGTGAAAAACTGCCTTGATATCAAGGACAGTCATCCTCTTGAGTTTAGCTTTCTTGTCCATGTTTTAACCAAGGCCAGTCACTGAGGTCAGTCGCTGAGGAAACTTGGCAGAACTCAAACAGAGTGTCGGTAAGTAGGTATTGCTGTGTAGGTGTCTCTTTAAAGCACTTTGATTCCTCCTTTTTATAACATTGCTGGTGATTGAGAATAGGTTGGTAGGATTTCTTGATGAAAATCTTATATTGATGACCTCTAGACTTTTCGACACAAAAGACAAAATTCTCTCTTTATCACTCCAATGCAACATACATAATTTTAAGTACCTCTATGCGGTAAATCCTCATCATTCTTTAAGAGAAAAGAGACCCCACCTGTCACTCCTTCTCCAATGTTATGTCCGTGCAATTTTGATCCTGGTAAATCTCCACTGCACCTGCTCCTGTGCTTCTGTCTCAATTTTTTATAATAAAAGCAGCCAGTACTGAATGTAATAATCTAAGTATGGTCTAACTAGTTTAGAGTAACCTCCATACATTTCAATTCTATATATCTATTTTCAAATCAAAATGGCCAACTTTCATTCTTCTAAAGTCCAGAAAATATAGACACATTCTACTCAGTCTCTCGTGATGAGAAAGCCTCCTTATACCCAGAAACAATCCAGTGAACCTTTGATGCTCCCTCTTCAACATATTTGCCAATACTGCTTTAGGTACTGAGGCCAAAACTGTATGATAATACTTAGATTTTCAAACTTTTATGCCTAACCCTTTGCATTAAAGGTTAATACGTCATTTGCCTTCATAATTGTTTAATGCCCCATTTCTGAAGAAGGGTCCTGACCCGAAACGTCTTGCTGCTCTGATGCTGCCTGCCCTGCTGTGTTCCTCCAGCTCCACACTGTGTCATCTCTGACTCCGGCATCGGCAGTTCTTACTATCTCTTAATGTACCTTCATCCTTATTTTTACCAATGTCTCATCTCCCCTTTGGTCTATATTTTCTAAAGGCTACATTCCCTGCAGTGTTGGACAGAGGCTTTAAATCAATCTTAAAAATAATCTTAAACAAATCTTTAAAATCAATTACACAAGTAGGTGTGACATTTTATTGCTGCCACTGTCTGTATTTTTGAAAACAGTAAATGTGTCATGTTAGCACACCCGAAGTGGTGTGAATCCAGTTATAAAGGTATAGATATTGTGCCATAAGTCTCACCTCCCCGCTTCATGATGAAGGTTCAGTCCAAAGCATTGTTAAAAATGAACATAATGACATGGATTAAAGATCAATTAAACTTGGCATTCAAAAGGTTCATTTATTTTCCTCCAGGTCACGTCGAATTCCTGCACAAGACAACTCAGAGAACTGTAGCCAGCCATCCCCATCTGAACCTTGGGTCATCACCTATAAACCCTCGACTATTTTGTTCTTTAAGAAAAAACTGAAGAACCAGCATGGAGATCGAAGTCCACTTGTGGGTGACTAACCTACTGCAGCAACAGAGGACTTAACACCCCAGGAATCTCCACCTCTAGTCTTCAACACGGAAACTCCTTTAAATTATCTTTCAGTTGCAACATCCAGCACTTTGATACCTCAGCGTGGAGGTGGCTTTAATTTCACTGAATTAAGCACTTCTCACCGGACACACGCAATCACGCATGCTCATTTGGACCACCACAAGACCAGTTGGCTGACATCTCCAAAGGCAAGAGCTCAGTTAAACTAAACGATCTCGGCTTTTGCATACCGTGTTCTTGCAGCTCAACAAGGGTGAGACTGTCACCAGAATGAGACTGTACATTGTATCGACTGGAATTCTCTTGGGGTCTAATAAGGGAAAGACACTTCACTTGACTATCAGAATCTTCTTGGAAATAGATGCAGTTTGAATAGTGAATTCGTTTTTCTGTGGGTGATTCTTCTACTGTGTTCATTCAGCCCTTCAAGCCATGCTTGTCTGCACGATCTAATTGAGCTCTACGGGTGATTTCTTAGCAGTTATGGATGAGTGAAAACGTTAACATTTTAAATTATCAAATTTACTTTGTAACCACTGGTAAGGAATAGAAGGAAACATTTTCTGCTTGGCAGAAGTCCACAGTAAAATCCATAGTGAACATCAAGTCCAATTCAGCCTCCAAAGCCTTTCACTGCTGTGCAGTATCACAGAGCCATTACTGCAGAAGTGAAGAATCATGCAAAGGAATCAGAAATATACTCACATTTATGACTATCCCAGCAATCTATTGGTAATATGCAACTCAAAGTGGGGTTTTGGAAATTCTAATATGGGAATGCCAAGTTGTGTTAAAATGATGCTATTCATTGAGTGAGCTAGAGATGGTTTTGTTTGGTTGGGGTTTCCTTCATTTAGTCAAAACTAAACCCCTTACGCAAGCCTCTCCTGCCTTTTCAGAAAAGCTTAAGTCCAAAATAAGTATCCTCATGCATGTGCAGGATTTCACTTGGACTTGTTTCTACTTGTTTGCTTTTGTTTTTGTTGTTTATATCTCTGTCAGGTACTCTTCAAGAAGACTCAGTTACCTGGTGTGGAGTTGGGCTGTGACCTGATCTCAGTTTTCCACCAGCTCTGCTGTGCAACTAGTGCTAGAGACTGATTTTTTTTTTTAAAGTTGAAACCTGCAGCTAATAGGTGAAGTAATGACAGTCATGATTGGTACATTTACTGTAACAAATGACTATAAACGTTATTGATGGAACACTGTTTTCTTTTTGTCCCAAGTTTTACATTAAAATACAAATAGAAAGATTCTCTTTTATACTTATCACCCATTGCATTCTCCAAGGAATTACAGCCCTTTTAACAAACAGTGTACTGTTACTTCCACCCTTCAATGAGATCTGATATCGTCAGTCCATTGAGGAGTAAGTTTAAGTGACTGTCTCCAAGCATTTGCCTTAGTTTTTTTGATGACCTTCTTGAGCCCCTCCACCACCAGTAGAGCCTGTTCCGATTATTCTTTGTCTCTTTGGCCATGCCAAAATAGATCTCATGGAAACTGTAGACCACAACAGGGTCCGTCTCTTCAACTAGAGACCATCTCCCTCTCCCATCTGGCATTAGTAAGATGCATAATCAGATGACCTTTCTGTCTGCTGGCCGCACAGATTCTCTACCTATCTGAGATTGTACTGATTTGTGAAGAAGCCTGAAACCTGATCTGAAAAATAGATTTCTTAACCCTCTTCCCCATTCCAACATAAAACGCATAATCTTCTATCCAATTAGAAATGTCATTTAGCTATCTTTGATCCCAACTCCATTTCATCTTGAAAGTAAACACACGGTCGACAGCACCTTTCACATTGAATCCCTATAATACTTTTCTGGGACTTTAGGAAGACCCAAGGTCTGTGCAATGGAAAGCACTAAGACTGGTGCCACTGTTTCCAAGCATGAATGCCTTGCACTATTTTTTATTATTACAATTATCAAAATCCTCCTTTTTGTCTTTAACAATCAAACAATTAAGGCTTACTGTTAGTTGGACTGCAGAGACGTCTATAGAACAGGTCATGTTGTGCATCACTGGGGTAGTACACTGAAAATCGAGTCCCACTATTCCTGGAGTTATCATAAAAGATAAGATTTTCAAAACTATGCAGAATTCCCCATTTCACCTGTCTTTTAGACAGAAAGCATGGATCAGGTTTCCGTACCCAATAAAAATGGCTATTTATTTCAAATAAATATAATCTAGTCAAATGTAATTCCACTAATTAAGGACCCCAATTCTCTCATAAAATCCCCCTTACACACATACACACAAATGCAGACAGAAGGAAAACATGGGTGTTATGGGCAGAGAGAAAAACCGAGAAAGCAGTTCAGTGGTCCCTGTTCCCAGGATTTGCTGAGATATTTCTTATGCTGATCAGAATGTTAATTCCTGATCTTCCTTCTCCAGATGCTTCCACTTGATTGCAGGAGGCACAGGATATCTGGGTCACACTTATAAAGTGTTCACTTTGATTTTTTTTATCAATTAAAAGTTACAGCTTACAGCAGCTGCTGAAGGAAAAGTAAATTGGTTTTCTTCAGGCTTAAACTGGTTTTTCTGCAGAGAACAGGGACAGAACTTGAGGTATAGGAGATCTGATGGTTTCTCACTATTTCATTCATAGCCCTAAGCCATACGACTATCTGATAATGAAACCAGTATCTGAGTTTACCTTACATAGATCGTGATTGATAGCTGGTCACAGACCAGCCAGCTACTTATTGCTAGCTGAAACTCCATTTGTAGACAGATCCACTTTGTCTGCAAACTATACTTTAGCTACCGCTTGAACAATCAGCACTTACAAAGAGTATCACTTTCCTTCACAAACTACAGCAACCCCTCAACAATCTTTGCTTTTTAAAACAGTTCTTTTCCCAAGTCAGTCCACAATCAAGAACACAAAATAATAAAAAGCAATGATTTCCTTCATTAACTTTAAAGCTACAGTCCTAAAACATAATAATCTTATAAACCTCACAATTCTGATACCTCCCCATTATAGAAATCTTTAAAAATCACAATTTTGATGAGTTTTCTTAAACATTATTAAAATATAACCACAATTAACATATTTCAAATATTGCCAGCTAAATTATATTTAACTTACCACATACAGTACAACATTCTCTCCATATGCTTTCACATTGTTTACTAAACAGTCCAACATGATGGCTTCATAGTTTTTTAACCTATATCAAATTAAATACATGTAACAGTAAAACTTCTGAACTGGTTTTCATTTCTAAAGAAGGGTCCCGACCCGAAACATCACCTTTCCTGCTCCTCTGATGCTGCCTGGCCTGCTGTGGTCCTCCAGGTGCACACTGTGTTATCTCTGACTCCAGCATTGGCAGTTCTTACTATCTCACAGTAAAATTTAAAGCTCCTTTCCCAAAGAATCTTAAAGTCCTTCCTCTTAAATAGCATAGAATTGGCTATGTTGCCAATAGCCCCATCCCATGATGATTAAAGTTCACATCGTTACCATGTGAAATCAGGCTCCCTAAATCATTCCTATTTTCTGTACTGTCTTTTTCTTTAAGAAGCATTTGTCTTTCAATCTTTCAGTTCCCTTCATTGTCATTAGTGTTCTCTTTGTTGTCACTTTGCTTCTTTCTCTGGCTGCTCTGTGGGTTCACAAAAACAAAGATTTGCATCTGTAGGTTAATTTATGTGCCTGTGACTCTCTGGGTTAGCTTAGAACTTCAGCATTCCTTATTTTAAGAGCATCATTGTCTTCCAAATAATGCATGATTCCTAAATAAGTAGGTTTTAAGTTCTTCAAGTAACAGCTCTCTAAAAATTTTCCAAATCTTGTTCCAACTTCATCAACCTCCGCTATCAAAGACTGTTTCTATAGTAATTTCCGAAAGATCTGATTCCGTTTCTTGTTTGTTTTCGTCTGTAACATTCTTGAGTGAGTTTATATGGACGTGTTTCAGTAGACCTACCTAAATCATATTCTGCATAGTGTTCATCATAAAGCTTTGAATATAAAAAAAAGTGCTATTTCTACCAGAACACGTGTTTTTAATAGTATTACTTTAACTTCTTGTAGGCACTGAAACTTGTAGCAAATTTTTCAAATTATCAGATTTACCTGCTATTCCCTGTCCATGAACATGTTGAATGGAAGGGCAGGTTTGAGGGACAAATGGTTTACTCCTGCTCCTTATGTTCAAGAAAGTGAAGCCTTTTTCAATGGAGCTCAAATTTGCTGGCTTCAAAGAGCAGCCTGGTGGCTCAGTGGTTAGCACTGCTGCCTCACAGTGTCAGGGACCTGGGTTTGATTCCACCCTCAGGTGACTGTCTATGTGGAGTTTGCACATTCTCCCCGTGTCTGCGTGGGTTTGCTCCGGTTTCCTCCCACAGTCCAAAAATGTGTGGTTTGGGTGGATTGACTGTGCTAAATTGCCCCGTAGCATCCAGAGATGTGCAGGTTAAGTGGGTTAGCCATGGGAAATGCAGGAATGGGGTGGATCTGAGTGGGATGCTCTTTGGAGATTCAGTGTGTACTCAGTGGGCTGTTTCCACAGTGTAGGATTCCATGAATTTCTCTTTGCCATTCAAGGCTTTCTGGTTTCTGTTTTGAAATTCTAATTCACATTTATTGACTTGTTTTTCTTTTTCTTTCAAGTTCTTTTTCAAGACTGTTTTTCTTTTTTCTAGCTGCTTCATTTGTGACTGAATGCAAGCCAACTCGGTTTGTGGTTTATCTGGACTATCTTTCTTTTCTTCAAGGTGCTAGTATTGAACGAGCACCTCAATGAGCTCTGCTTTTCTTGTATCAACTTTTAATTCTATTTCCAGCTTTTCTGTCACTACTTTTTGTGTTAACTTTTGTTAACTGTTGCAAGGCACTCAAAACCAGGCTGACTTCAGTCTGTTAATTCAAAATTCTCCAGAGGCTCCCCAATTTCGTTACGATGGAGTTGGGATCAAAGATAGCTAAATTACAGTGCTTTTAACAAACAATCCACAGTGGCTACCTTCAACTAAAAGCAAATTACCGTGGATGCTGGAAATCTGAAATAAAATTGGCAAACGCTGGAGAAGCTCAGCAGGTGTCTGTGGAGAGAAGAATAGGTTAAACTTTTTGAATGCGACATGACTCTTCCTCATTCAACTGACTATCAGACTAAAATGTCAGCTTCGTTTCTGTCTCCCCAGATGCTGCCAGACCTGCTGAATTTCTGCAGCATTTTCTATTTTTAGACCGCAGCTTCCAATAAATTCACAAATTCCAGCTTTGCTGAGTAATAACTTCAGATGAGTGTGTCCAGGCGTTTTCCTTAGTGTTTGGAGTTTCTTAATCCCATCATCAATTGTTCCAATGTCTCTTTGACTGTGCCAGAACAAGTGTCCCAGGTTCCACAGAAGGTTGTAGAATGCATTTCTCCAACCAGACCATCTCCCTCTCAAACCTGGCTCCGTTAACTCGTAAAGTCATGCTGCCTTTTCTTTGCTGACTACAGTGTGTGGTCTCTAGGGAAACATGTAACCTTATTTCAAAAGTGGCTTTCTCTGCCCTCTTGCTGTGCATCTGAGTAAAATGCTAATTAGCTCATTTTGATCAACATTCCTGTAAGACGGAGTGGGCAGTCTACAACACAACGTTTTAACCCCAAATCAATGACATTTTTCTGGGATTTTGGGTCTGCCCATGATAAACTCAGAGACTGGTTCCATTGTCTCCAATTGTCTTTGTCCCTTCTTCTCAGTAAAACTCTCTGTGACTTCTACCTATCAAATCACCAATCAGACTACGGGACAGGTAAGATGACCCCTTAATTTACACTAAATTTAAAGCCACAATTGCAAAACATAATAATCGTATAATCTTCATGATTGTAGCACTAGACTGTTGATTGAAATGTCAGTGGCTCATGCTGATTACTCTTTGATCTTTATAGGAAGGTATTGACCCATCATCATTTCTGTCTCAGTCCATTTCCCCATTACCTAAGTGACGTTAGAAATAATACATGTACCAAATAACGAAATAACAACAGACCTGCAACAATTAGTTCTGTGGTAAAGCAATTAAGATAACTAGTAAGGCTAGAAAAGTGACTCAGAGATGGTAGGAACTGCTGATGCTGGAGAATCTGAGATAACAAGAATCTGAGATATCCAGCTCTACACCTTGTTATCTAAGGCTAGAAAAGCATCACAGTGGGGGAGCCACGACAAGCAGGAGTGCTAGAAAAGCATCTGGATTCAGTCAGCCTGATTTAAATTGCCAGGACGCAATTATCTCCCTGATCTTGTAAGTTTGTCTTGAAGATCTAATCGACTATCTCATAAGAGTGTCTTTGGGAATCATACCAAATATGTGTTATAGACAAGGAGACATTCTGTACAATTCAGACTGCCCTTCCCAAATTGTAATGGTCAGACGTTGGTCTGGAGTAAAGGCAAAAGTTGGTCAGGAGTAAAGGCAGTAAAGTGGCATCAATGTGTGCTCAAACCAAGGAGCCTTAGATAAACACAAAACTGGGTCTGGCATTTCAATAATATTGATAGGTTGTGCTGCCTGTGCCTGTCACTCCTCCTTCAAGAGGACAGCTTGGCCTCTTGAAACAATCCATTAGCAGAGACTCTAAGAGGATTATGGAGTCGCAACAAGGAAGGAGAGGATTTTGGCAATGGGGTGGTGTTGGAGGTCTGTTCATGGTAGGAGTTGGCAATTGCAGTATTCTGGAGCATGTGAGCACTCCTGCTTGTCGTGGCTCCCCCACTGTGATTGTTCAGTATTTGTTTTGGCCACATTTGAACTTTTCTGGGCGACTGCTTCCCAATGCAACGTACAGCATGCCTGCACCCTGCTCTGTGCTGGGTAGTTTAGATAGGAGATGTTAGTGCCCCACCTCCCCCAAGATGAGTCTTTGTTGCTATTTTTCACAAACTGGGCATACAAGACCCATGTTCTACCCCTGAGGGCCAAAACTGTTGGCATACCCATCATACATCTGGCTTGTATCGAATGTTTGAAGAGTTGCAGCAACTAATTGAAAGACAACCCAGACTGAATCCTGGAGTGGAGTACTGGAAGGGATATTTTGATGAATTTCTCTTGTATTGAAGATTACTGCTTATTGTGCCGGCTTCAATGATAGTGTATCCGACGGGACCTGAAAGCAGAAAGCAATGGCAGCTCCTCAGAGCTGAGCTAAATGGTAGTACATGGAGCTTTGAACTGCTGAGGCATGAAATTATAGTCTGCCAGACTTAAAGATCGAAAGATAAACCAGAGCTAATAAACCTCAGGCTAAATAACTCAGATATCTGACACAAGCAGCCATTCTATACAATACATCAAAGGCCAAAACAAACGTTACTAATCGCTAAAAATACTCACTTTTGTTGGTATATATAGTGACAGGATTAAGGAAAATATTATCTTCAGCCCAAAGTCATATTAGTTCTAAATAAACTGAAGTTGAACAAGACTTTTTTTTTAAAAACATCTCTTTTAAAACAATAACTGGAATACTTTTGCAACCTGTGGTTCTCTACACAGCTTTCAGAGCCACTGTTTAATCAGATTTCCATGCGTGATGCCTTTTTGGCACACTCTAATCAGAATGAATCTTGCCAGACTCCACCTATATCGGTTTAAAGCCTTGCAGGGTAATTTTGTTTAGGAATGCTCATTCTCAGGACAGTTGAGCTGGAACAATATCTGGCTTGGGTATTGTGAAAAATGTGTAGCATAAGGTGTGAAAAAAATATGAATATTGAAATCAAGAACATAACTTCCTTTATACATGTATTTGAACTCCTAAGTATGAATGAGGGTGTGTCAAACTGTGCAAGTCCCAGCAGATTGTTAGACCAAGCATGGAAAGTACATTAAATACAAAGCTATAGTGTGATAAATTGGTTAGTTGAGGTAAGTAAAAACAAGGCCAACACTTTGTTGAGCCAAGTTGAAGCAGGATGTGAATCCTTTAGAGTCCCGTTACTATCTGCTTCCCAGAGTTGGTTTGACTTTTACAGAGCTGGCCCATACTTAAAGAAACCACCACTTCACCTGGAGCCAGATGAGTTGTGCTCAGGCCTCGAAGCAGTCCTTTTTACAGGTATGTCACAGCGGAAATATCTGAACCTCCAGATTGTGAAGGAACTTTCTGGATTCTTCTTCTGAGTCCTGCGTTCAATACAGGGGTTCTCATGTTTCAACACAGGGCTTCCAGCTCTACTGAGTTCCAGTTTTAAATTACACATTAATGATATGTTTCAAAGATTACATTTCTGGAAGGGTTTTTAATTACTTTTGGTAGTTAGGGGCCAGATAATTTTTCAAGCCTTCAGAGCATGAATGAGCCTGCATACTTGGTATGTCTTCACACGCACAGCTCGATCTTTCTTCTGTCAATGTAGGCTTTAATTATGGTAATTGCGTAAAGATAATTAAAGTGGGATCGGGTCTTATCTCCTCTGTTGGGGGCAGTCGTTTTTCTCTCTTTTAACATTTTGAGCAATCATCAGAATAAAATAATTTTCCTTGTAAGAAACAAGGTAAGAAGAGAATTGTTATTGATAAGATTATTCTTTCACATGCTTTAGCTGACATTTTTTTTAACGCTGTCTGCCTCTGCCTTTTCCACACTGCCCATTGCCTCTATGTTGTCTTGCTTCAGTTGATGGTGCTACCTGGTCTCCAGGCTTCTCTGGTTTGGCTGCCATTAAGTGATTACTATATACATCGATGTGAGCAAGTAGAAATAAATACCAACAAAATGAAATTTTTAGTCGTGGGGAAGCATTCCAGATGGACTTGTAACTGACCAAGAATTTAGGATAGCAAATCTTAATTGAAAAGAATTTAAGACTGTTAGTGTCCAATTAAATGGCAAGTAATTAAACTGGACCACTGCTAAATGCAGTCATTTTATCTTTGCTTTATTTTGTGACTCCTCTGGTTATGATTCCTTCAATACCCACCTAACCAGCCTTGTGACTGTTTCTAGTGGTGAAGGAGGAGCATTAGGGAATTCTATGTTGCTCGTGCTCTGAGCTCTATAGTCATTCTTTCTGCTTTGTGGGATCTGCACAAATCAGAACCTTCAGGCTGTATGGACAAGGCTGATTAACTGGTTCCATGAAGTCTAGTGTATAAGCCATAACCGTGTACAAGCCACACTCTATAATATACTTTGTATAGATCATAACATTATATTGTATATGTTGGTATTCAACACACTGGTATATATAAGCCAATCCAGGTTCTAGCTCAAACATTGGTATCCAATAGTGATCCATATACTGGATTTTAGTTTGACTGTTTTGTACATGTATGGCAGAATCTGTGCTTCCTTTAATTAGTCATTTGCCCCAGTTTGTTGGTTCCAATCCTATTTTATATGAGGTGAGGCTTCTGTATCTTCAGGGTTAGTTTGAGGGGTTTTTAATGCTATAAGTTTAAAGAGCCTGTTGCCTGTTAATTTATATATTGTGCTCATCACAAGCTGAATATGTTTTCTACCTGCCCAGCAATCATTCCAGGTTACCTCTTACCATTTCTTTGGGCAAGAGTAATCTGTGAGAACACAATATGCAAAACCTTTCTTCAACATAGATTAGCATAGCCAGGCTTCCAGATAGTCAAAAGTTCCCATTTCATTTGTACACTTTGTGGAGCTTTTAATCTAATTAATGCACTCCACCCAATCCTCTGTCAAAAAGTGCCCTTTGCAAGCTTGCACTTGTAATATGGTAACACAGTGAATACATAGAACGCTATCCATCGGTAGGTTTTTGGGTAGTAAGGTAATGAAAGGAGATGGGGATAGTGAAGGAAGGTGAAGTTAAGGTAGAAAGTGAATCTTATTGAAAGGTGAGTCTGATGTCAAGGGCCAAAAGCCCCACAGAAGCTCCCATTTCGGATGTACTTATGTTGTCAAAGTTATTGGAGATCGAGAAGAAAATGCAGCAGAAAAATATACACGGTACTTTTTCCACCATTGAAAAACTACAGCTTTAGGATGAGTCATGTTTGGGGGTATTTAGAGACAAGTTAAGGAAGAATTGCAGTGTCTAGTGTGTCGGGAATCACTGCATACAAAACCATTCATCCTTGATAGGTATTATTGCCGCAATGCTCATGGAGGCAGCAAAGGTGGAGGCCATTCTTGGAAAAAGAATTCCTCCATATAATTTTTAAAAATAAGCAAATTAAGCTAATTCCTCAATATGAATTCCCATTCAGGTTAGTATCTATCTGCCACAAAAATGCCAGGTATCAATTCTAAAAGAATATCTTCTATAAATATAATACACTTGCTATGAAATATTAAGGGGTTATTGTGAGATTGTGAGAAAGATCTCTCCTGGAAAGAGGTTACAAAATGTGGAATTTATTTTGTTGAGAAATGTGTTTTTGAATACTTTAATATTCCTGAAACATTTAGAAATTGAAATTGTCTTCATTTATACCTGGTCACACTTTGGAAAAATAGACAAGGACAACAGGATCTGTGCTGTAAAGACGTATTCTGTTACAAAACAAATATCTTAAACCTATTTTCGTGTTTCCCATTCTCCATAAGAAAGTGGAATTATATATGAAGATGGTATAAGCAATAATTTGTACAGTAAGTTATTCTGTTTTTTCTATATGTATGGGATGTCAATATTTACAGACTTAAATTATGAAGAGTACTGTAGTTTATTAAATCTGTGTTTTAATAAATTTGCATGTCGTAAAATATGACATTTTTCAGTTTCTGCTAAATTTTGTTTTACCTCCTTTACCAGGTGTGGAAAAGTAATTATCCATTGGCATCAGATCGATTGATTTAGTCACAGATCCCCTCTTGTTTCTCCTCCCATTTCTTATGTAAAAGCACTGACTTCCAGAACCCAATCAACAGTTGGTGAAGCAATGCCCAGTGTAATGCAGACAGTTCTATGCCAAGTCAAACGTAGCTGTGGGTAACATTTCCTGCTGCTTTCATCCTTTTATGTTACTCTTTGCTATCACAGTCACATGTTTATCTGTCACACAATTGCCATCACTCTCTGAGATAATAGGTACTGCAGATGCTGGAGAATCCGAGATAACAAGGTGTGAAGCTGGATGAACACAGCAGGCCAAGCAGCACCATAGGAGCAGGAAAGCTTGACGTTTCGGGCCTAGACCCTTCATCAGAATGGT
>JAHRHZ010000099.1:6819752-6833248 GCA_024137785.1 Ginglymostoma cirratum
CACACCTTGCCATCACTCTCTACTACTCACAGTTTCCTGATCAGCTGGAAGTTACTAGCAACACAGTGGCTCAGTGGTTAGCACTGCTGCCTCACAGTGCCAGGGACCCAGGTTTGATTCCAGCTTCGGGCGACTGTCTGTGTTGAGTTTGCATGTTCTCCCTGTGTCTGTGTGGGTTTCCTCTGGGTGCTCTGGATTCCTCCCACAGTCCAAAGATGTGCAGGGTAGGTGGATTGGCCATGCTATAGTGCCCAGAGATGTTTAGGTTAGGTGTGTTAGGTATGGGAAATGCAGTGTTAGGGGGAACGGGTCTGGGTGGGATACTCTTCAGAGGGGCAGTGTGTACCTGTGGGGCTGAATGGCTTGTTTCCATGTTGTAGGGATTCTATGATTCTTAAAGAGCAGCAGATCAACACTAAACAGCTAACAACTGGACAAATTGTCAGGCGTCAAAATGAAATAATTAAAGAATGGGGTGACATGGTGGTTCAGTGGTTAGCACTGCTACCTCACAGTGCAAGAGATTTAGGTTCCATTCCACCCTTAAGCAACTGTCAGTGTCGGGTATGCACATTCTATGAGGGTTTCCTCCCACAGTCTAAAGATTTGCAGGTTACGTGGATTGGCTGTGCTGTAGTGCCCAGGGCTGTGCAGAATAGATGGATTAGCCATGGGAAATTCAGCGTTACAGGGTTGGTGTGAGGCTAGGTGGAATGCTCTTTGGAGGGTTAGTGTGGACTCGATGGTACAAATGACCTCCTTCCATGCTGTAGGGATTCTATGAATTATGAAAACAACAAGATGGACTATTTGAATTACACCAAATATTTTTTGAGAGGAAAAAAATCAGCCTCTTTCTTCAGCAACTGAAATGTTAATGTCCAAAAGAATGTCGAAATAAACATTGCATCAACTAATAATATCCTTATTAAAGCTGGTCTTCATTCCAGGAAGGTTTATTGGGTCACTTCCTGGGATGACGGGTTTGTCTTATGAGGGAAAATTGAGTAAGTTGTGCCTATAATCATTGCTGTTTAGTAGAATGAAAGATGATCTTTCTAATCATGTAAGATTCCAAAAGGACTTGATAAAGTCATTGCAGGGAGGATGTTTCCCATTGTGGGGAATCTAGCAAGGGAGCACACTTTAAAAATAAATGGTATCCCATTTAAGGTGGAAGTAAGGAGGAATTTCTTCTCTCAGAGAGTTTTAAATTCTCTTCTTCAGTCAACAGAGGAGGCTGGGACAACATAGTCAATGCTAAATCAGACAGGCTTTTGAGGAATCAAAGTTTATGAATGGCAGGCAAGAAAGTGGAGTTAATGCTGTAAACCGTTCAGTCGAGATCTTCTTGAATGGTGAAGCAAGCCTGAGGGAGGAATGGCATACCGGTCTTCATACTTTTATGGCCCTATGTTCTCAAAGTTTGTACCTCAAGACCTCAGGCTGAAGCAGAGGCCTGGACACGGGAATGGCCATTTTGCAACTCAGAACAATTGAAGGGACTCCTCAATAACTTCTGACTATGTACAATGTGTAAAGTCCCCTACATGGATTTTTCTAGCATTCATAGATTTTTGTTATTCATGAATGGGATGTGGGCATTGCTGGCTGATACAGCATTTGTTGCCCATCCCTAGTTGCCCTTGAAGAGTTAGTAGTGAATTGACTTCTTGAACTGCTGCAGTGCTGCAGGGACACCCACAATGCCAATAGAGAAGGAATTCCAGGAACTTGATCCAATGATACTGAATGATACTGTGATAGATTGCCAAGTCAGGGTAGTGATTGGCTCAGAGGGAAACTTGCAGGTGAAGGTGTTCCCATGTATTAGTTGCCCTGGACCTTCGACATGGTAGTGTTCATGGGTTTGGAAGGTGCTACCTAGAAGCCTCGTAGAATCACTGCCGTGCACCTTGCAGATGGTAAACACTGCTGCTGCTGAATGTTAGTGTTAGAGACAGTGAATGTCTAAGGCTGCAATGTCCTGGATGGAGTTACATTCATCGAGGCTTTGGGGAGTCAGGAGCTGAGTCACTCATTGCAGCATTTCTAGCCTCTGACCTTATTTATATGTATCCAACGCATCATCCTCCGACACTTCCGCCATCTGCAGTCAGACCCCACCACCAAAGACATCTTTCCCTCCCCACCCTTATCTGCCTTCCGGAGGGACCACTCCCTCCGCGACTCCCTTGTCCGCTCCACACTCCCCTCCAGCCCCACCACACCCAGCACTTTTCCTTGTAACCGCAGGAAGTGCTACACCTGCCCCCACACCTCCTCCCTCACCCCAATCCCAGGCCCCAAGAAGACTTTCCACATCAGGCAGAGGTTCACCTGCACATCTGCCAATGTGGTATACTGCATCCGCTGTACCCGTTGTGGCTTCCTCTACATCGGGGAAACCAAGCGGAGGCTTGGGGACCGCTTTGCAGAACACCTGCACTCAGTTCGCAACAAACAACTGCACCTCCCAGTCGCGAACCATTTCAACTCCCCCTCCCATTCCTCAGATGACATGTCCATCCTTGGCCTCCTACAATGCCACAGTGATGCTACCCGAAGGCTGCAGGAACAGCAAATCATATTCAGCCTGGGAACCCTGCAGCCCAATGGCATCAATGTGGATTTCACAAGCTTCAAAATCTCCCCTCCCCCAACCGCATCCCAAAACCAGCCCAGCTCATCCCCACCTCCCTAACCTGTTTTTCCTCTCACCCCAAGCCACACCCCCATCTCCTATCTACTAACATCATCCCGCCCCCTTGACCTGTTCGTCCTCCCTGGACTGACCTATCTCCTCCCTACCCCCCTACCTGCACTCACCTTTACTGGCTCCATCCCCGCCTCTTCGACTTGTCTGCCTCCTCTCCACCTATCCTCTCCTCTATCCATCCTCTATCCGCCTCCCCCTCTCTCCCTATTTGTTTCAGAACCCTCTTCCCCTCCCCCATTTCTGATGAAGGGTTTAGGCCCGAAACATCGAGTTTTCCTGCTCCTATGATGCTGCTTGACCTGCTGTGTTCATCCAGCCCCATGCTTGTTATTTATATGTATGTCCAGTTCAGTTTCTGGCCAATTATAGCCCCCAGGATATTGGCAGCGGGCGATTCAGTGATGGTGATGCTATTGGACGTCTACAGGGATGGTTAGATTCTCTCTTGTTGGAGATAGCACCTGTGTGTGCAAACAGCATGGATCATCCACTCAGCATTTCCGACAAAGATTGTTGGAAATGCTTCAGCTTTTTCTTTGACACTAACATGCTGGGTTCCCCCATGATTGAGAATGGCGATAATTGTGGATCCTCCTCCTCCAATGTGTTGTTAAAGTCATAGAAGTCACAGAGATGTACAGCATGGAAACAGACCCTTAGGTCTAACTCATCCGTGCCGATCAGATATCTTTGATAAATCTAGTCCCATTTGCCAGCATTTGGCCCACATCCCTCTAAACCCTTCCTATTCATATACCCATCTAGATGCCTTTTAAATGTTGTAATTGTACCAGCCTCCACCACTTCCTCTGGCAGCTCATTCCATACACGCACCACCCTCTGTGTGAAAAAGATGTCCCTTAGGTCCCTTTTAAATCTTTCCCCTTTCACCTTAAACCTACACCCTCTGGTTTTGGACTCCTACACTCAGGGAAGAGACCTTGTCTATTTAATCTATGCATGCCCCTCATGATTTTATAAACCTCCATAAAGTCACCCCTCAGCCTCAGACGATCCAGGGAAAATAGCCCCAGCCTATTCACCCCCACCCTATTGCTCAAACACTCCAAACGCGGCAACATCCTTGTAAATCTTTTCTGAACCCTTTCGAGTTTCACAACAGCCATCCTAAAGCAGGGAGACCAGAATTGCACACAGTACTCCAGAAGTGGCTTAACCAATGTCCTTTGCAGCTGCAACATGACACCCCAACTCCTGTACTCAATGCACTGACCGATAAAGGCAAGCGTATCAAACACCTTCTTCACTATCCTGTCTACCTGTGACTCCACTTTTAAGGAACTATGAACCTGCACTCCAAGGTCCCTTTGTTCAGCAACACGCCACAGGACCTTACCATTACTAAGCCCTGATTTGCCTTTCCAAAATGCTTTTATCATTTATCTATTATATCATTTATCTCATATTTATCTGAATTAAATTCCATCCACAACTCCTCAGCCCATTGGCCCATCTGATCAAGATCCCGTTGTACTCTGAGGTAATCTTCTTTGCTATCCACTGCACCACCAATTTTGGTGTCATCTGCAAACTTACTAACCATGCTTCCTGTGTTCATATCCATATTATTTACCTAAATGACAGAAAACAGTGGATCCGGCACCGAACTTTGTGACACACCACTGGTCACAGGCCTCCAGTCTGAAGAGCAACCCTCTACATCCACCTTCTGTCTTTTACCTTCGAGCCAGTTCTGTATCCAAGCGGCTAGTTCTCCCTGTACTCCACAAGATCTAACCTTGCTACCCAGTCTACTGTGAGGAACCTTGTTGAACGCCTTACTGAAGACCATATAGATTACGTCCATCTCTCTGTCCTCATCAATCCTCTTCGTTACTTCTTCAAAAGCTGAATCAAGTTAGTGAGACATGATTTCACATGCACAAAGCCAAGTTGACTATCCCTAATCAGTCCTTGCCTTTCCAAATACATGTAAATCCTGTCCCTCAGGATTCTCTCCAACAACAAGCCCACCACCAATGTCACATTGACCAGCCTATAGTTCCCCAACTGTTCCTTACCACCTTCCCTAAATAGTGGCACCATGTTAGTCAATCTTCTGTCTTCTGGCACCTTGCCTGTGTCTATCGATGATATAAGTATCTCAGCAAGGGGTCCCAGCTTCCCTCAGAATTCTAGGGTACACCTGATCAGGTCCCAGGGATTTATCCACCTTTATGCATTTTAAGACATCCAGCACCTCCTCCTCTGTGATATGGACATTTTTCAAGATGTCTCTATTTATTTCCCCACTTTTTCTATCTTCCATTTCCTTCTCCATAGTAAACACTGATGAAAAATACTTGTTTAGTATCTCCTACATCTCCCGCAGATCCACACGTAGGTGGGCTTGCTGATCTTTAAGGGTCCCTATTCTCTCCATAGTTACCCTATAGGCCTTAATTGTAGAAACCCTTTGGATTCTCCTTACCCCTGTTTGCCAAAGCTATCTTATGTCCCCTTTTGGCCCTCCTGATTACCCCTCTTAAGTATAGTTGTTGAATTGTCCACCACTATTCATGATTGGATGAGGCAGGACTGCAGAGCTTAGATCAGAATCGCTGATTCAGGAATTGCTTATCTCTATCTATCATTTGCTGCTTCTGCTGTTTGGCACACAAGAAGTCCTGTTTGGTAGCTTCACCAGGTTGGCACCTCAATTTTGGATATACCTGGCACTGCTCCTGGCATGCCTTCCTGCACCAGCTTGATCCCCTGGCTCAATGATGATGGTTAACTGGGGTCTGTCCTGGGTCATCAGATTACAGATTGAGCTGAAGTACAATTTTCCTGCTGTTGATGGCACACAGCACCTCATGAATCCTCAGTTTTGAGTTGCTAGATCCATTTAAAGTCTATCCCATTTAGCATAGTGATAGTGCCACACAACATGATGGAGTGTATTGTCACTGTGAAGGTGGGACTTCATCTCCACAAGGACTGTGCGATGGTCACTCTTACCAATACTGTCATGGACAGATGCACCTGCAGCTGGTAGATTAGTGTGGATGAGGTCAAGTATGTTCTTCCCTCTTATTAGTTCCCTTACCACATACTGCAGACCCAGTTGAGCAGCTATGTCCTTTAGAACTCCAGCTATTCTTGGTGGTGGACATTGATGTGCCCCACCAGAGTATGCCCTGTGCCTTTGCCACTCTCACCAGTTCCTCCAAGTGCTAGGTAATGTAAGGGAGCACTGATCATCTGACAATGTGGTACTTGGTTATCAGATAAAGCTTTCCTTGCCTACGTTTTACCTGATGCCATGAGAGTTCATAAATTCAAATGGCCTTACTGTGCAGAAATAGGCCATTTGGCCCATGAAATCTGTACCAATCATGAAGTACCTATCTACTCAAATCCCATTTCCCTGCATGCTTTGGCATTTCATGATGGTTCCCGCTTCTAGCACCCTTTCAGGCAGAGTTCCAGATGCCCTCCGGAGGAAAAATGTTTTCCTCAAATCTCCTGTAGATGCTGGAAATCAGAGAGAAAGCAGAGTTAACATTTTGGATCCGGTGAAGAATGGTTTGCTTTCTCTCCACAGGTGCTACCAGGCCTGCAGAGCTTTTCCAGCAATTTCTGTTCTTGTTGTTGTTAAAAGTTTATTTCTATTGATCCTGTATATGCCCCTCGTAATTTTGCAAAGCTCAATCAGGTCCCCCTTCAACCTTCTCTACTCCGAGGAAAATAACCCTAGCCTGTGTAGTCTTTGCTGATAGCTGAAACCTGCCTATTAATTTAGTCAACTAATTGCATTAATTTAATATTCACAATAAATTCCGCAAAATTATCTAAATGGATTAATAGTTTTGTCAACAACCCAATGTGTAAAGGTATTATACATTAACACTGTAGTTTGGCATTGGTTAGCAAAAATGGCATTGGCTTCTCTTGGTGCTTTCCAGGTGATATCAATGTAGCCAACTTAAAAGAAGAAGGGCTAAACCACTTTCATAAACAGAAGCAAAATATTGTGGATACTGATAGCTGAAATAAACTTCTGAAAAAAAATGGCACTTTGAACAACAGTTGTGGAGAAAGAGCAGAGTCAATACATCATATTGAATATGATCTCTTCAAAACTGAAGGTTTTATTCCTGAGCAACTTTCATTTGGTTCCCTAAAGCGAAAGGAGGATGCTACTTTTTTTTAAACGAACTTTGACAAGTGAGAACTGGACAGATACAGGGCGCAAGCTGAATGCAGCGAAAGTAAGAGTGCACAACAAAAAGGGCTAGGCCTGCATTCGCAGCTAATATCTGTGTTGTGTCATTCAGCACTGTAGAGAAACCTGGACAGGCAAGGCCTCTGTTTAAAATCTCACCTGAAAAATCACACTGTCTCATTGCTGCACGGGCTCATCAGTACGGCATCAGATCCTGAAGTACTAGGAGGGTGTTTCAACTCTCCCAACTCAGAGCTGGGAATGCGAATAACTGAACCAGCCTGGGAAAAGATTGCAGGTGAGGAAAATATGTTGCGATAACATGGGTTCCCTATTCAGAACCCACAAATGTTACAAATTAAACATTGTGAAAATGTTGTGCAATCCTTTGTCTTATGCAAAGCCATATGTTGAGAAATTTTAGACTTGACGCCAAGACTTATAACTACTGGCAGATGGCCTATGTTTATATTTGGAAATGCTTGATGAGAAAAGACCTATGTCCATCTAGATCACCTTCCACTATCTTAGCAATCACACAATACAATGATAAGAAAGATGTTGACTAATCACTACAGTAGATCTTTATCAATAAGTCTACAACAGAGCCAAAAATAATATGACAGGTCGAAAATTACTCATGCAACTTTTTCTTAAATCGTTACTTTCTGACTGAAATCTAACTACATTTGAATGACTCAATATTACTAATAAATCCATCGGCTCTCCAGGGAGCCTGGCCCGTGGATTTATTATTTGCTCACTGAAATATTGAAGACAATTTTGATGTATTCTGCCCGTTAGGGAAATTGATAGGGTTAGATGGAATGCTGCTTTTACACCCAGTCTGCTCTTCCTTAGAATTGAAGGAAAAGTAATATCAGATGTGGTGAAAAGTTGGCCTTCCATCCAATCCCAAGAGTATGAGAACATTAAAACATAAGAACTAGGAGCAGGAGTATGAGATGCAACCCCTTGAGCCTTCTCCACCATTTAATATCATCGTGGCAGATCGCAACACGGCCTCAACTCCATTTCCCTCCCGCTTCCCATAACCCTGTAACCTCTTACTAATTAAAAATCAGTTTATCTGCTTCTTAAATTCATTCATTGTACCAATGCCCACTGCACTCTGGGGAAGTGAATTCTACAGATTCATGACCATTTGAGAGAAGTAATTCCTCCTCATCTCTGGTTTAAATCTGCCACCCTTTAGCCCAAAGCTATGACCTCTCGTTCTAGATTGCGTCACAGGGGGAGCATCCACTCCATGTCTGCTTTGTCAATCCCCTTCAGCATCTTATATCCCTCAATTAGATCTCGTCCCACTCTTCTAAACTCTAGTGAGTATAAGCCTAAACAGCTCAACTTCTCCTCATCAACCAAGTTGTTCATTTCAGAAATTAATTCTGCATAGTGAATGTCGTTAAAGTTGCCCCAGGTGTTTCCACAAATCAGTTTCCCCGAAAGTACTCCACCCTACCCATTTCCCTACTTCTCAAACTTAAATGAAGTCTGCGTACAATTATCTCCTCTGTCTTAACATGAACTATGCTAGGGTGGCACATTGCCCCTGTGGTTAGCTCTGCTGCCACACGGCACCAGGGACCTGGATTCAATCCCAGCCTCAGGTGACTGTCTATATGGAGTTTGCAGTTTCTGTGCCTCTGTGGGTTCCTTCCAGGTGCTCTGGTTTCCTCCCACAGTCCAAAGATCTGCAGGTTAGGTGGATCTGAAATGCAGGGTTACAGGGATGGAGTGGGTCTGGGTGGGATGCTCTTTGGAGGGTCAACGTGGACTCCAAGAGCTGACTGGCCTGCTTCCACAGTGTAGGGATTCTATGAGTTGAACTTGCACTATTAGTAACAAATGGATTTGTCATAGAATCCCTACACTGTGGAAGTAAGCCCTTCGGCCCAACAAGTCCACACTAACCCTCAGAGATCTTTGTATGAAATTCCTCTGGTCATTGCTCATCTTTCGAAATAAAACAGATAAACACCTTTTAGTCAAATGAAGGAATTCACGCAGAAAAAAAAGTCACTAATGTGGCAGAATGTAATCACTTGAGTGGATGAATTTTGAATGAATGAAGTTGGGAGCATACAAAACATAGTTTGAAGATTGTGGTGCAAGACTGTGTTTGTGAAGAAGCTATTTTACTTGACCTTTCTAAAAAGAAAACTGGGGTTGTGTTACACGATAGAAGGATAAAAGCCAGAGATGTAAGTGGTTGAGCATTGAGTATAAAAGCTCCATTGAATAGACGGCATGTGGACCCTTACAATGATGCCATGAATTGTAAAGGATTAGTTCTGTGGAATCATGGAAGAAGTGCCAGTTTCTCGTAGGAATAAATAAGATCTTGCAACAACAGCCTTCCCGCACATTGATGTTTGTGGTAGACGGAAATGTTTACCATCCCTTGTCAAACATTGCAGTTGAAAGATGCCAACATGTAGATGGATAGACCAGGAACAGAACACATTGTTTGCTTTTGTTTCTTTGGGGCACACAATCCCTGACCTCACTCTTACTTTAGTACAAACGAGTGGCGTTTCCATTTGCTAATCAATTAACACATTGCATCTGTCCAAGATTCCTCACACATATTCCCGAATCCCCCTGTTCAAACTGCTTCCAATTACTGCTATGGCTGAATGAAGTTGTTAGTTTATCTTCCAGGAATTCCACCAATTTGTTCTCCCCCCACAACCCTCATGAGAGAAGAGCATAGTCATCCAGCAGATGGAAAGTGATGAGGGAGTCCCTGGTTATTTTTAGCATACAGTCTTCATTTGTTGTTCAAACACAAGATAGAGCTTCCAAATTGGCCTCGTTGTCAGCTTTGCACAAACGGTTTCTTTCTCGAGCTGGATAACATTTTCCAGTAGCTCCTTTTTTGAAAAGCAGATCCATCCAAATTGATGATGAATTTGAAGTCAGCATTACAGTACACTAGACCATTTGGCTGGACTGTGAATGAAGATAAAGGGCACAGGTTCAGCATGACTGAGTCTCAAGCAAGGCTACGGATCAGAAGGAATATTTTCTCCCTCACCAGTAGCGTTCCCACTAAAGGTAGATGATTGATTTATTGTTGGAGTTGTGGATAGTGTAGAATATTGTCAAAGGATACAGCCAGATACAGATCTGGGCAGATATGGGGGAGAAATGGCAGATGGAGTTTAATTTGGGTAAGTGTGAGGTACTGCACTTGGGGAGATCAAATGTTAAGGAAAAATATACAGTTAATGGCAGGACCCTGAACAGCATTGATGCACAGAGGGATCTTGGGGTTTAAGTGGCCACGCAAGTAGATAGGGTGGTACAGGAGGTGTATGGCATGTTTGCCTTTACTGGTTGGGGAATTAAGTACAAGAGTCAGGATGTCATATTGCAACTTCATAAGACTTTGTTTAGGCCACACTTAGAGTATTGTTCAGTTCTGGCCATCGCCTTACAGGAAGGATTTGGAGGTTTTGGACAAGGTGCAGAAGAGTTTTACCAGGACGCTGCTTGGCTTAGAAGATATGAGCTATAAGGAGAGGCTAGAAAATCTTTGGTTGTTTTCTCTGGAGCAGCAGAGGCTGAGGGGAGACTTAATGGAAGTTTATAAAACTATGAGATGCATAGATAGGATTGACAGTCAGAATCTTTTTCCCAGAGTTGTAATGTCTAATACTAGGGGGCACTCATTTAAAGTAAGAGGGGAAAAGTTCAATGGAGATGTGAGGGGCAAGTTTTTCACACAACGTGGTAGGAGAGTGGAACGTACTGCTAGGGGTGATGGTGGAAGCAGATACAATAGGGGAACTTAAGGGACTTTTAGATAAGCACTTGAATATGCAAGGAATTGAGAGATGTGGACCAAGGCCTGGCAAAAGGGATTAGTTTAATTTGGTGTCAAGTTCAGGACAACATCATGGGCTGAAGGGCCCGTTCCTGTGTTGTACTGTTCTATGCTCTACATTCTAATTACTTAATCATTACTGTGATGATATGAGGATGTGAACATTTGTTTATTTTCTGTCTTAGGGTTTATTCCAAACTTAACTTGGTTCTGGGGTGGCAGCCAACACGCAAGAACTGAAGTAGACCATTCAGCCCATTGAGTTTGTTTCCATGTTCAATGTGATCTTGGATGATCTGATAATCCTTAAGTCTACTTTCCTGCCTTTTCTCCATAACTCTTGATTCCCTTCCTGATTAAAAGCCTGTCCACCTGAGCCTTGAATATGCCTAATAGAGACTTGCAAGTATTTAGAAAAGAAGCATTCATTGCATTTGCCGGGTTGGTCACTGTCATTTGGTGCCATTAAAGACAGGAGATTGCTTTCCCAGCTTAATCAAAGCCAACGTTGGATATTTGTTCTCAGAGATTTTGGCGTTTCTCTGGTCCTGATTTACAGACATATCTGAATCAAGGCCTATAATGAGTTCTGGGGATAACACAGAGTGGAGCTGGAGGAACACAGCAGGCCAGGCAACATCAGAGGAGCCGGAAAGTTGACGTTTCGGATCAGGATTTCTGAACTTGGAAAATTTCTGAAGAAGTGTCCTGACCTGAAACGTCGACCTTCCTGCTCCTCTGATGCTGCCTGGCCTGCTGTGCTCCTCCAACTCCACACTGTGTTATCTCTGACTCCAACATCGGCAGTTCTAACTATCTCTGAATTAGTTCTAGGGACACTGGTTAAAGAAGCGGAATATATACAATGGTCTCAATCCTTGTTGTGATACAGCGTGGTTTTCAAGGTCAGGCCTGTGTTATGGTGGATTCCCGCACTACCATCAAATAGGCTGCCAACAAACGATGTCAAAGTTCATTTGAATAATGGATGCTTGTGCAAATAACTGGGTGGTAGTGATAGACATGCAACTTTGGAACAGCAAAGGAGAGAATCAAATAAACAAAGCAATTGGAATCAGTACAAAGACCAGAATTTCCCCGAGCTTGCCCTGCCAGGGGACAGCTCCACTGGAGACGATTTCTTGCTGGTTATGGGACACTATTGCACTGACTCCTTGACATATAACCCTTTGAGGTTGGTGAATTTTCCTTTAACTTGCATGCAATGTTAATCAGCATTTGATTTTTGAAGAGAGGCTCTTCTCCCAGACTATTCAATGCCGTATTTATGGGCTAGAGTGCAACAAAAAGTCAAGTGCAGCCATAAAGGATTCTTTGTTCGATGTACATGCTATTCTCAAGACACTTGAGCATAAAACAATGAGGGGCTTCTGTGATAAAGGAGGAGAGAGTTGGAATGTGGCCCATCCGTGTAGGGATGCAGTTTGAATGTGATTCAGACTGATAAAAGTGCAACATTAAAACAGGTCAATCCGATTCCTGGAGCAAGGCTTGAACTCACAACCTCATGATTCACAAACCAGAATACTACCACAGTTGACATTTTCGGTTTCATAGCTGGTCAATGTGGAGGAGGTTCTGGCTTGTGTCTAACCAGCATGAGTGCTGATTTCATTGTCTAAAGAAAATAAACTTATTTTTTCACTTAACAGAACTCATTACTGTAAAAATAACTAAAATATAAAGCCCTCCCCAACCCCCTTGAGGATATATGACCAACAAGTTTTCATTTCCTGTGGTAAGTCTTTGTTTTTTGCTCTCCGGGCAATGCATATTGCTGTCTGAATTATAATAGCAAAAGCTAGTTTTATCATTTACCACAAGCTAAGGATTAAAAAAGTTAAGGATGAAATTATGTCATGCAGTCCATTGAATTCCAAATTCTAGTACCTCAACCTTAGCAAACCCAGCATCCACCCACAAGATTCCATCACAGATTCAGTTAGGGATTGGTAGCCACAATGTAAATGTATGTGTAGATACTCCACTGATTGAGTGACAGGAGATTAAGACCACTTCTAAAGACACCCTAAGGATGTCATAGCCTGAATAGTTACAGTAAGTTGTTTCACATTCTCTGATAAATGGTTTGCTGAGTGCTTTTCAATAGACCTTCTGCGTTGAATTTTACCAGAAATCTTTGACAAGTTTTATGGAAGGTTTCTCTCGGTGAGCTCTAGTGAGATTACTCGCACTAATTTCCGAAACTAATCTTATTACCTGCGTGCCATGGCCCTTTGGCACTTTTTGTTGTCTTTTCCCTCTCACCGCTGCCAGGATCTCCCTGTGCACTTGGCTCTGACGCCATTTTGAAAGCCCATTCATGCCACAGGTTAAGCATTTCCAGTCAGCAGTTTCCCTTTAGTCTGCACATTCTGGGTGAGACATCAAAAGCAAATCCTTCTGAGGGCATACCGGTGGTACGGTTGTCGCTTCATTGCAAATACATTGATTTTTAATGTATTCCTTTTCAAGAACCAAGTTACACGGGTGATCTCTCCTTTGCCTCACCCCATCTTCGAACAAGATCTATAGTGCTTCTCTTTTCCCAAAGCCTAGTGTAATCTAACATCTTATTGTTCAATGTGGGACTATCATGTCCTGGAAGGTATTCAAATGTTTGAAAACCTTCACTTTTATTCAGTGACAGCAAAAGTGAAGCAAAAACAAACACAAGTGTGGAGCTGGAGGAACACAGCAGGCCAGGCAACATC
>JAHRHZ010000099.1:6833648-6845309 GCA_024137785.1 Ginglymostoma cirratum
CTCTCCACAGATGCTGCCAGGCCTGCTGAGCTTTTCCAGCAATTTTTAGAGGAGCATGAAAGTTGACGTTTCCAGTCGGGACCCTTCTTTTTCTGAAGAAGGGTCCCGACCCGAAACGTCAACTTTCCTGCTCCCCTGATGCTGCCTGGCCTGCTGTGTTCCTCCAGCTCCACACTTTGTTATCTCTGACTCCAGCATCTGCAGTGCTTGCTATCTCAAATAAATACTGCATTTATTTTTGGAAACAAGCAGGGACTGTTCTCCTTTAGATTGACAACAAATTTACATTCGCTGAGTGCACCCAGGTCTCATTGACTGAAACTGGGTGTGAATTAAGCCTTAGACAACAGTGGAAGGGTCACCAGACCCGAAACGTTAACTTTGATTTTCTCATCACAGATGCTGCCGGACCTGCTGAGCTTTTCCAGCAACTTCTGTTTTTGTTCCCAACACAACAGTGCTCTAGCATGCAGCTGGTGATGTTCGCCCATGCTTAATGTCCTCATCTCCCTTTTAATTGGATTCAGTATCCATCACGTCCCCTCTTTGGCTGCTCCAGCTGTGCAAAGCACAGCTTGCTAGAGTTAAGCAGCACACTCTGCCTGAACTGACCTAGAATGCTCCGCACCCCCAGACTAATCCAAGTCTCAGAACCTCGCCATCAGCAGACCTAATGTCTGCTCCACCATGGTCCTGGTGGAAGAATAAGCTGCACTGTATCTATGCTCTTCCTCAGTCAAGGGGATTGTGTAACTGATTCAACAGCTACAGTCACAGAGATAGCCCTGTCTCCCATTAACCATCCTTGCTGGATTAGCATACTCTTCCATACAGTGGGATATGGGGGACTCAGTGGGATCACTCCAAGAATAGAGGGCATAGGTTTAAGGCAAGAGGGAAAAGATTTAGAAGTGACCTAAGGGGCGATGTTTTCACACAGGGTGTGGTGCGTGTATGGAATGAGCTGCCAGAGGAGGTGATGGAAGTTGGTGCAATTGCAACATTTATAAGGCCTCTGCATGAGTAGATGAAGAGGAAGGGATTAGAGGCATATGGGCCAAATGATGACAAATGCAACTCGATTAACTTAGGATGTCTGGTCAGCATGAACGTGTTGGACTGAAGGGTCTGTTTCCATGCTGTATATCTCTATAGCTCCAAGAAAGAGGGCTGTGAAATGCCTCTATATGGACCTTTGACATAGGGACCTCACTCCAATGAATGCAGCACTAATCATGATACACAAACATAATAGGAGATTGTGAGGGTTTTAAAATTATTGATACCTTGTCCTCCCACCCCCTACATCACCCAAGAAGGGCAGCCATGCATACAAAAGCATATTGGCAAATAATGATATTTGAGGGTGAGAAAAAAATTAGTTCCATGCCCTTGTGCAACTTGTGATATCTTTGATTAATTTTTTTTCAATAGTGTCCATCAGGTGCCACTTTTAAGGTCACCTGTGGTCACTTCTGCCTCACAGCGATGACTATTTTCATGGTGTGGGTTTGTGTATGGAGGAGCTTTGGGGTATTAAAATAATGCAGGGAACTTGCTAGCCCTGAACACTGCTTTATTGCCAGCTGATATTTTAACACATAGAGCTCGGAAGGTGCAAAAGGCAACTATCAGTGGCAGACAAGGATCCAATAAAGATTTCAATGCAAGCTTCCAACACCATTACTCAGGCTTCATCAAGACTTTAATAATGGGCTGCACTGCGAGACCATAGAATTTGGGATCAGTAGCTCAGTCAGTTACTGGGTTCTGTTAGATAATGAGTGGTGATGTGGAGTACATAATCCTCAAACTAAATGTGGAAACTTCAGTCGGGCACACAACTGACTTCAGACTCAGGTGGTATCAGGAGCTTGTGTCTGTTGTGGAGATTGGACTGGGACAAGCTGCCTAGAAATGCAGCAGTCAGGGATGGGAGTGTGTGTGTGTGTGTGAGAGAGAGAGGACGGTGGGTGAAGCTAACAGCGGAATAATAGAAATTTGAGTTAGCAGAAGGGCAGAACGAATGAGATCCATGACTTCCTGTTCCCATCAATGCCGTGCCTTCAGGCTTTGTGAAGCACAATTCCTGCTAAATGTTTCCGATGGATGGATTGCAATCAGTCATGTGCATACATAATGTATCCTGCCGTGGTTTATTGTTCCTTTGATGCCGCCGTCATTTTCTCAGCTGAACACACATGATTTATTTTGAATAATATTTAGCTGTTGTGCAACATGAGCTGGTGTCCTATATCCAAGTGACATGTTGACATTGCCATCAAATACAGTACTTTTGCAACCAGGAGATCAGCCGTCACTTTTGAAATGTGAAGAGGCATCTATCTGTCTCGATTGCATTGTTAGCGTTCATTCAAAAACACAGCTCATCAAAGTTCTTTCAAAGGGCAGCAAGTGGGAGGCGATGGCTTTGTGGTATTATCACTGGACTGTTAATGCTGAGACTCAGATAATGTTCCAGGGACCTGGGTTCAGATCCTGCTAGAGCAGGTGGTAAAATTTGAATTCAATTTAAGGATGTCTAGAATTAAGAGCCTAATGATGACTATAAATCTATGGTCATTGCTGATTGTCATGGGAAAACCAATCTAGTTCACCAAGGCAAGGAAACTGCTGTCCTGGTTTGGATTACATGTGACTCCAGACCAACAGAAATGTAGTTGACCCACCCTATTGTGGGCAAGAAGTGCTGGCCTAGCCAGTGACAGGCTCATAGAACAGTACAGACCCTTTGGCCCACAATGTTGTGCCAAACTTTTACCCTAAACCTAAGGTCTATCTAACCTCCACTCCTACCTTATACTATCATCCATATGCCTATCTAATAGCCACTTAAATGCCCCTCATGAGGCCGACTCCACTACCCTCTCTGGCAATGCATTCCACGCCTCTACCACTCTCTGAGTAAAGAACCGACCTCTGACGTCTCCCCTATATCTACCTCCACTCACTTTAAAAATATGCCCCCTCATAATAGCTACCTCCAACCTCGGAAAAAGTCTCTGGCTGTCTACTCTATCTATACCTCTGATCATTTTGTACACTTCTATCAAGTCACCTCTCAGCCTCGTTCTATGAAAGAATTTTATTTTAAAAATTGCTTAAGTTTCAGATGTTGTATCAAGTTTAAGACATACATGTGATGATATTAATTATAATGTAGACAGTATCTGTTCACAATCCTTCCCAGTTACTGGTGCAGAGTGGTAGGTGGTGACCATTCCCTCTGTTAAGTGCCAAGCACAGCCAAAAGGGCAAACGTACTCCAAAAGCCTCCTGGTTTGAGACAAAAAATTGACTGGATGGTGGAAGGCATGAGCTTTAATTCTCTATTTGAATTTGCCTAAGGCAGTCAGGACAAGCAGGCAAGCAAACTGACAAAGTCAGGAGCCCTAGACCAGAGGTTTAAGAAAAACTGAAAGAACTGTGGATGCTGTAAATCAGGTACGAAAACAAAGTTGCTGGAAAAGCTCAGCAGGTCTGGCAGCATCTGTGAAGGAAAAAACAGAGTTAATGTTTCGGGTCCGGTGACCCTTCCTCAGAACTGATGGTGGCTGGGAAAATGTCAGCTTATATGAAGAAAATAGGGAGTAAACGATAGGATAGAGCCCAAAGAGAGAGAAAGACAGTTGGACAGACAAAGAAGTTGCTAACGATCAGGCTGGGAGGGTGAATTAATGGGGACTGTTAGTGACTAACAACAGGGAGTGTGTAGTGGCAGGCTATGTGATAACAAGGCCTGGTGTGTGGGGTAGGAGGCTGGGACATGGGAGAGTTTAGGCCCTAAAATTATTGAACTCAATATTGAGCTTGTGTTGAGCTCAGGGTGAGTTATAACCCCACTGCGAAGCCCCATTTCTGAAGAAGCGTCCTGACCCGAAACGTCAGCTTTTCTGCCCCACTGATGCTGCCTGGCCTGCTGTGTTCCTCCAGCTCCACACTGTGTTATCTCTGACTCCAGCATCAGTAGTTCTTCACATCCCTGAGCCTTGAAGGCACATTTTTGGGAGGCCTAAAGAATCCAGACCTAGGTTTTGAGCGAAGACAACAATCTGCCATGGAAAGGGGGTCTGCAAAGAGACCACAGCCATGGAAATGGCAGAAAGAGATAGCTATAGTTTGCAAGAGAGCTCTTTTCCTGACCTGGCAGGTTAGGCTCACCAAATCCCAGTAAGATCCAGGCCACAGCAGCCAATTTCAATGTCTCAAAGTCTCCAATTTAAATGCTAACCATTGTCATGGTAGCCACCAACCATTTAAATAACCCCATTGCCGTTCAGCATGTCATACTAGTGGGATAGTTGGTTATACCTGGACAGCCTGCAGGAGTAGAGGAAGCAGTATCACTCCAAGTTGAAGGCTTGCACCATTGTAAGTTCATGGTAGATCTAAAGCTAGTTCAGGAGTCTGCAAGTCCTCAAATGAGCATGGGTTGATGTGGAAACAGAAGTTGATGCTATTGAGCAGGACAGTCAAGACTCGGACTCTGTCACAGAGCAACAGAAACAGCACATGGACGATAACAGTAACAGGACTGAAGGATTATTGGTAGTAGGCCAGGACAGAGGACAAACTGAATAAGAGAGAATGAGAGCTGAGGCCAGGAGAGAATGAGTAGGATGTATTGAAAGCTATCAGAGATAAAAGGTACTGGAGAATCCGAGATAACAAGCATGGGGCTGGATGAACACAGCAGGTCAAGCAGCATCATAGGAGGGTTTAGGCCCGAAACGTCAAGTTTTCCTGCTCCTATGATGCTGCTTGACCTGCTGTGTTCATCCAGCCCCATGCTTGTTATCTTGTATTGAAAGCTACCCTGTCATGACAGGACCATGGTGTGGTGGTGGGTAAAATACATGGAAGAATGGCATCAGGCTGTAAAGTTATTCAACTCCATGTTGAGTTCTAGAAGCCACAAGTGGAAAATGTGATGCTGTTCTTTAAGCTTGCACTGAATTTTGCTGGAGCACTGTAGCAGACCTGCAACAGAAATGCCTTCTCAGCAGCTGTAACACCGTATCCTGTACTCTATTCTGTAATCCTGATGCACTGGTATAGTACGAGCTGCCTGTAAAGTACTTAAGACAACACTTTTCACAGTCCCTCGGTACATATGACTGTAATAAATCAAATCAAATCAAATCACTTGTCATATCCTGCCAGCCTGAACATTTTCTCCTCCTACTCTCTGCAGACTGTCAGTATGTCAGTCCTCTATCTGTGCCAATGTGTTATCCCCTATGCCATAAGCTTTTCTTTTCCACAACAGCTGTGATGTGGCACCGTATTAAATACCTTTGGAAAATGTAAGTACAGCACATCCACTAGTTCCTCTGTATCTACAGCTTTACCTACACAAGTTACTTCTTCAACGAACCCCAACAAATTAAAACATGATTCCTCTTTCTGAAGAAGGGTCCCTACCTGAAACACCAGCTTTCCTGCTCCTCTGATGCTGCTTGGCCTGCTCATCCAGTTCTACACTTTGTCACCTCTTTAACAAAACCATGTTGACTGCCTGATTACCTTGAATTTATCCAAATGCTCTATAATAACAGCATTAATAACAACTTCCAACATTTCCCCTATGACAAACGTTAAGCTAACAGGTCTGTAGTATCCCACTTTCTGTTTCCCTCCCTTTTTTAGAGTATAGAACTTACGTTAGTGATTTTCCAATCTAAACGAATGTGTCTGAATCCAATGAGTTTTGGAAAAAATAAACCAAAAACATGGTTAACTGTATCAATCGCTACTTCTTTTAAGACCCTAAGTTGAAATCCATCAGGACTCAGGGACTTGTCAACTCACAGTTCCAATAATTTATTCAGTACGACTTGCCTGGTAGTTGTAATTTTCTTGCGTTCCTCCCTCCCTCTCAATTCCTGATTTACAGTTATTCCCGGGATGCCACTTTTGTCCTCTCTCGTGAAGACAGGCGCAAAATATCTGTTCAATTCAAATGCCAACTCTTTATCCTCTATCACTCATTTCCCAGGCTCATTTTCTTTCGGACAACCCTGACTTTGTTAAATCTTCTATTTTTGAAGAAAACTACCAGAAGAAACATTTCATAACTGTTTCTTTATTTTTGCCTAACTTTCTCTCATGCTCTAATTTTTCCTTCCTAATTATTTGTATTTCCAATTCTTCACTATTTTTCATTTTCTGTCCAATCTTCTGACCTGCGACCTACCATTTTAGAATGATATGTGTTTTGTTTTGAATTTAATGCTATCTTTGACTTTTTTAGTTAACCATAAATGGTGGATCTAATCTTATTTGTTGGAATGTATCTATTCTGCACTTTCTGGAACATCCCCTTAAATGTTTACCACGACATCTCTATTAACATATCTATTAATCTAAATAACCAGCCCTCTCTCACTACCTCTGCTTTCACGCCCTAATAATTGACCTTGTTTAAAATCAAAGAAGTGATCCTGGATGCACACACCATCCCTTAAACTGTATATAAAATTTAATCATATCGTGGTCGCTGAGTGGTCGGGAGTGGTTTTCTTGCATAGTTTAGGCATATAACGCAGAGCAAGCTCTCAAAAAAAGCATGTGATAGTGATCAAAAGTTTTGTGAGGAGTAGATATAAGCCGAAATATAACAGATTAATCCCCTCATTATCTTCAGAATATTGTCAAGGGAATATGTATATCTATCCAGAAAAGGCCTTTCCTTGGCTCATCTGAAAGATGTTGCAATAATTCCTCAGTACTGCACTGATGGGTCATTCCAGCTGTTGATGTTTAGGTTTCTGGAGCGGGACTCGAATTTACAATCTTCTAACTTGGAGTTGAGCATGTCATCAATTGATACCCATCCCTCTAGTAAGGCTTCTTACTTTCCTTTTTGAGTGGTGTAGATAGTGTAAAGACCGCATAATTTTCATTTACTTTATTTTGATTGTGAACTGTATTGGGTAAAAAAGGGCTGTTTTACAGCAAAGGGCTAAGGAAGGTATCGCTGTACTTTTGTAATGATTGGAACCAGGTGGATCTCATTGATTATAAGACCCTTGATTGGGGTTGTTAACCTGGGCCAATCAGGAAAGCCCTGGCTGACCAATGGATACAGAATCTCCTCAGTTTAGGGCACTGACTCTGAGCTAGCTGTCCACAGCTAGTGTACTGCGTACAAGTAAATAAAAGGGGACAGGGATGCTGGCCTCTATGTAGTTATTTCAACTTTTTATAAAGCAACTTACTGAAACTCATTATCAATCTTGTTTACTTTGTTGCTTTGCAAGTGGTTGAGGAAGGTGTAAATCAATGGCTCAACAATGTACACAACGTCAAATTCAACTGAATGTTTTGTGAAATTGTAACCAGTTCTGGGTATCAAAGGTCATCAGCCTAATGGCAACTCTCCGATTCGTTCCTGGGTTGATGACCAGCTTGTGAGCATCGATGATGCAGGGAGAAGCCTTTAGACCTCTTAGAGGGAGGTAGTTTCCTTCTCTCACTCCAGTCAAAATAGTTAAACCTTAAAAAAAAAGTTGTTTTATCCAACCAGAGATAGTAAGAACTGCCAACACTGGAGTCAGAGATAGCACAGTGCAGAGCTGGAGGAACACAGCAGGCCAGGCAGCTTCAGAGGGGCAGGAAAGTTGACGTTTCGGGTCAGGACCCTCTGAAGCTGTGTTCCTCCAGCTCCACACTGTGTTATGTCCCACCAGTTGCCTTTGCCTTTAAACAATAAGTCAGAGACTTTGTAATTTGTAAAATAGTTTCTCTGTGCCCGAAAAAAATCTAAGAGACCTAATGACTGGTGCCCATTGAACTGTTACCCCCGTACGTTTTCCCCTCCACCCCTAACACTGGTGTTTTTTTAAACCTCCCTGTGTCTGTCTATATATATATGCAGGATTGTTTTAGAAGGGCCTTAGAATTTTAATTTGTAGAGTTATATGTTGACAGTTCGTAGCCATTCGCCCAAGATTAGACTTAAGCTATTTGTCATAAATAGTAGTTCCTGTTAAGTTCAGAAAAATGGTCCACGTTTTCTATTTATCTGATTCTATCACAAAGATAATTAGGAACTTTAAGTACCTTGATAAATTTTTTGACAGTACTGACATATAGTGGGAATAGTGGGGCTTGATTTCCAGTGCGCTACCCCAACAAGACGTAGCAATGGGCATTACTAGAATTCAGTATTATGCTTGTATTGTACATAATCAGGAGAGACCAGAGCTCTCTTTCCACTGTAACAGATTACATACTTTTACTGTTTAGAGTAACAAATCGAAATAGAAGTTGATTGCTATATTACTAAATACCGTAGAATCATAGAATCCCTACAGTGAGGAAACAGGCCCTTTGGCCCAACAAGTCCACACTGACCCTCAGAGCATCCCACCCAGACCCATTCCCCTATAAACCCACCTAACCTACACATCCCTGGACACTATGGGCAATTTAGCATGGCCAATCCACCTAACCTGCACACCTTTGTACTGTGGGAGGAAACCGGAGCACCTAGAGGAAAGCCACACAAACACAGGGAGAACGTGCAAACTCCACACAGACAGTCACACGAGGCTGGAATCGAACCCAGGTCCCTGGCACTGTGAGGCAGCAGTGCTAACCACTAAGAGTATTTTTCAACTTGGAAAATTCAAGTGCTGAACATTTTAGCTGTCCTAAGATGATGTGGCTTTTCAAAGCAGTCACAGAGATATTTTGAGACAGAGTGGCTCCGAGACTCTTTGAGTTAAGGGAAAGCTGTATAATTAGAGTCATCCAATTGGCCAAGTTACAGCTTGTTACAGTGCTGTGGGTCCAAGAGCAACAAGAGACGTCCAGAGCCTGCGAACTGAAAATGTCTATCTCTCTCTCCCTCCGCGTTTGGTAAAAGAAAAAAAAACTGAGAAATCTTAAAAGAAAAGACCTAGGTCCACCAGATCAGCTGTTGAAGAGCAGAATGATAACCACTTTAGAGACAGTAGCATGAACTGAAAGGGACAAATTAAATGTAAATTAAACTTAACAATTTAACCTGTCCTTGACATCCAGACATCCAAAGTTTAAAATTTCACTCATTCTGCTTATATTCTTTTTTGCCCACAATATATTAAACATTTTTTTAACGTCTCCTTTAGTGAGCATGTTGATATTTTGGAGTTTTTAAAGGGGTACAGCTTTAAATTTCTAAATAGTAGATTAGGAATAGTTTCTTTTCTCTGCCATTTGCTAAAGTTAAGCGTGTTAACATAAATAGTGTTATTTTTGGACAATGACAAAATCTGGTGTGAATTGCTTTTGTCCTGAATAACAGTCAGTAAAGCAAATTAGTCATTTTGAGGAACAGTCGGGCACTATTATTGGTGCACTCTTCTCAGTTACATCGTAACACTGAATATTTCCAGATGTGAGTAGAACTCTGTCTGTGTCATGTCAGCTATAAATACATTGCAGAGGTATCTACTCCCACCCCAGTCATTGTTCTAAGTCCAAAGCTCCACTTTATGGTTAGTTCAGCTGTGGTCACATTGTTTATTACCAGATTGTTGTGGAGTAAGAAATAATTTTTCAGTGAGGCAGAATGCATACTTTTCATCCTGGTAATGTGTCGACATGTCATTCTGCCTATCCTATGTCACTACAAATCATTTAGTTCTTCAGTGCGATTTTAAAACAAGACTGCAAGATGAATTGTAGACTTTGCAGCTAGGACCAAGAAGTGACTTTGGCCCAAATGAATGAATAGCAATCTGCTTCAATCAAGGAATATATACGTGAAGAACGCTTTGACTTCTACACGGTAAATGTTGCAATTATAAACAGCTGGGTATATATTTGTATCACGCCTTAATTCCATAATAATTGATTGAAATGAATTAAATGTGTTGCATCTGTCTTGCTGTGCTGTACATACAGATTTTGGAAAAAGATCTCAATTATTTTTTAAATTGAATCTTTGATGCCTTTCAACTGTATCCTGAGGCAACCAGCAAGCTGACTCTTTAATTGAACTGTCAGCAATAGTGTCAACCAGTCTGCCCGGGTTGTCTGAATACTGCTTTTACATAACTCGCCCAGTACAGCATTAATCTCACACCCAGCCTCCTGTAAGGATCCATTCCATTCTCCCAGATTTTTCATCTCTGTCACATCTGTTCTGATGATGCCACCTTCCACCAGGCTGCCTCAATGAGGTAGATAATTAATATTATTCACACGAAACAGAATAGTCACCCCCTTATTACTGTCCTTGAACTGTCCTACTCTGATCACTGTCAAACATCTCACATTCCACTTAGAATTGTCAGCCAACAGATGAGCATTAGTTGTGAGCAATGACTTGATTTGCTTTGGATCTGATAGAGATGATGTAAGGTCGTGGTTGTGATATGACTGTTTGATTCAAACCCCAATCTCTAGCTTCAAATTGTGGTTCCCTTCTGCATGTTCATTTGTCAATGTCTGCTTTTGTTTGTCACCATGTCACTTTGTGATCTCCTCACTGACATTCTCGTTAACTGGTGTTGATGGCTTAAGAGTTACGCAGAATCACAGAAGGGCTATGGCACAGAATGTGGCCATTCAGCCCATCATGCCTGCACCAGCTCGTTAAATGAGCATCATTACCTGGTCCCAATTTCCTGCTTTCTCCCCATATGCTTGCACATAATTTTTATCCAAATAATCATCCAATACCTTCTTCAATGCCTCAATTGAACTGCCTCCAATTCAATTCTAGGCAGTACATCCCACAGCCTAACTACTTGCTGAGTGAAAATGTTTTTTCTCACTTCACACTCGCTTCTTTTGCAAATCACTATAAAGCTATGCCCTCTTATCCTTGTTCCTTTAACGAGCAGCAAGTTTCTCTCTATCTACTCTATCCATCCCACTCATGGTTTTGAAAACCGCTATCAGAACTCCTGTTAGGCTGCTTCTTTCCAAGAGAATAGTCCTATCTTCTTCAACGTGTCCTCAAAACTGAAGTTCCTTATCCCTGGAAATATTCTTGTAAACCACTCTGGACTCTCTCAAATGCCTTCACATCCTTCTGAAATTGTGGCACCCAGAATTATACACAATATGCCAGCTGAAGCCTAACAAATGTCTTATGCTAGTTCAATATTACCTCCTAGCTGTTTTACTATATGCCCCTATTAGTCAAGCTGAGAACACAACATGCTTTACTCATTGCTTTCTCCAGCTGTTCTGCCACTTTCAGCGATCCACACACATATAAGGCAGCACAGTGGCTCAGTGGTTAGCACTGCTGCCTCACAGTGTCAGGGACCTGGGTTCAATTCCACCCTCAGGTGACTGCTTTGTGTGGAGTTTACATGTCTCCCCGTGTCTGTGTGGGTTTCCTCTGGGTACTTCAGTATCCTCCCACAGTTCAACAATGTGCAGATTAAGTGGATTCGCCATGCTAAATTGCTCATAGTGTCCAGGGATGTGCAGACTAGGTGGATTAGTAATGGGAAATGCAGCATTACAAGGACAGGGTGGAAGGCTGGGTCTAAGTAGGATGCTCGTCCTCACCCTCAACAACTTTTCTTTCAATTCCTCCCACTTCCTACAGACAAAGGGGGTGGCCATGGGTACCCGCATGGGCCCAAGCTATGCCTGCCTCTTTGTAGGTTATGTGGAACAATCCCTCTTCCG
>JAHRHZ010000099.1:6845709-6866944 GCA_024137785.1 Ginglymostoma cirratum
CGCATTTCCCGTAACACATCCCTCACGCCCCGTCCCCGCAATAATAACCAAAAAAGAATCCCCCTCGTCCTCACGTACCACCCCACCAACCTCCGGATCCAACGCATCATCCTCCGACACTTCCGCCATCTGCAATCAGACCCCACCACCAAAGACATTTTTCCCTCCCCACCCTTATCTGCCTTCCGGAGGGACCACTCCCTCCGCGACTCCCTTGTCCGCTCCACACTCCCCTCCAGCCCCACCACACCCGGCACTTTTCCCTGCAACCGCAGGAAGTGCTACACCTGCCCCCACACCTCCTCCCTCACCCCAATCCCAGGCCCCAAGAAGACTTTCCACATCAAGCAGATGTTCACCTGCACATCTGCCAATGTGGTATACTGCATCCGCTGTACCCGTTGTGGCTTCCTCTACATCGGGGAAACCAAGCGGAGGCTTGGGGACCGCTTTGCAGAACACCTGCGCTCAGTTCGCAACAAACAACTGCACCTCCCAGTCGCGAACCATTTCAACTCCCCCTCCCATTCCTCAGACGACATGTCCATCCTGGGCCTCCTGCAATGCCACAATGATGCCACCCGAAGGCTGCAGGAACAGCAAATCATATTCAGCTTGGGAACCCTGCAGCCCAATGGTATCAATGTGGATTTCACAAGCTTTTTTTTTTTTTTTTTTTTTTTTTTTTTTTTTTTTTTTTTTTTTTTCACCCCAAGCCACACCCCCATCTCCTATCTACTAACGTCATCCCGCCCCCTTGACCTGTCCGTCCTCCCTGGACTGACCTATCTCCTCCCTACCCCCCTACCTACACTCACCTTTACTGGCTCCATCCCCGCCTCTTCGACTTGTCTGCCTCCTCTCCACCTATCCTCTCCTCTATCCATCCTCTATCCGCCTCCCCCTCTCTCCCTATTTATTTCAGAACCCTCTTCCCCTCCCCCATTTCTGATGAAGGGTTTAGGCCCGAAACGTCAAGTTTTCCTGCTCCTATGATGCTGCTTGACCTGCTGTGTTCATCCAGCCCCATGCTTGTTATCTCGGATTCTCCAGCATCTGCAGTACCTTTTATCTCTAAGTAGGATGCTGTTTGGAGAGTTAGTGTACACTTGATGGGCCAAATGGCCTGCTTCCACACTGAAGGGGCTCCATATACATCTATTTTATCTCTGCTGCTGCATGTTCTTGTTACAACTGTACCCTCTATTTCTTATTCAATGTTCTCATATTGAACCTCATCTGCCACCTATCTGTCCCCTCCATCAACTTGTCTAAGTCCTTCTGGGGTTCCACACTGTCCTCCTCACAGTTTGTAAATCTTCCAAGTTTTGGGTCATCTGCAAACATCCAAACTGCCCCCTGCACACCAAATATAGAATATTAAAATATAGCAGGAAAAGCAATCGCCCAATAATAGCCCCCAGGGAACTCCATGACAAATCTTTCTCCAGCTCAGCTAATTTGTGACCATGTTCCTACTGGCCCTTTTATTCCATAATCTACAACTTTTCTCGCAAGTCTGTGGGTCACTATGGTCAGTACCATGTGAAAAATACAAACTACCATACGTTTGGCTGTGTCTTTATATGTTCATTTACACCTTTGTTCTGACTGAAAGCTATCACACTCTAAGCGCTGGTAATGTTTTTTTCCCATATGTATGTAATTTTAAATCTGTATATTTAATCCAACATCCTTACTAACCGTTTTTTTAATGTTTGTGGTACTTTAGGAAATTTACCGAATGCCCATCTGTAATGCTCCATCGTTGACGCATCTCTGACCATAACATGAATAAGTCTTTCCCTCCTCCACTCCAATATATCAAATAGGCTCTTCAAAATGGAAATGGATTCCCAAGGCTTTAGCATGGAGATGCATTTGAAAGTCCATTCACTGCTGTGCATCCACAGATATCTCTGCATGGAGAAGAGAATTTAAAACACAGTGTTGCCAACCTTGCACGGGAGTGTTATCTCTTGTGAGCTTGTCTTTTTGGATTTGCACACATTTCTATTTCAAATCATACGCCACAGGTTTGCGTTTCTTAAAAATTACCTTGTGCTTTACCTTTGGTTTTAGTGTACGTCGTACATATAAAGCTATATATACGTCGTACCTCACTCTTAGGCAAAGGCACTTCCATGTTTCAAACCAATGGGATCATAGAGTCAAAGAGTCAAGTAGGTCCCAGAGTCGAAGTCTGGAGGTATGTGTGGAAGTCTGAGACCAGGGATGGCAGAGGAGGTTATGAGGTTGTGGATGGAGAGTCTGGGCCAAGAAGCAGCACCCTTGAGGGCTAGACCAGTTGAGAAGATGGGGTAACTGCCTCATGTTGCAAGAAGACTCGTGTTGATAGACATAGGCTGTTAGGAGGCTCCAAACACACTCCCCCAAACCCTTTCTAATGCGAGATCTGAGCAGGGTCGCTTCCCAGACTTCTCTTGCCCCTGAACATTGAGGCCTGAGTAGGAATTGGCCTTTAGGTACCTGTTAATTGGTCTTGCAAAGGCAGGTTACCCTACCCTTACCACTGTAAAATTGTGGTGAGGTCACCAAAGAGTAGAAGGCCTGTGGGAAAGCCATCCGAGGAATTTTACAGTTTATGGGATCTTGTTTCGGCATCAGGAATCTTGCCTGCTGGCTAGTGAGCTGAAGAGAGCAGCAATGCCTGTTTTGGGGATCTTGGCCAATCAGACAGAGGTGAGGCGACTGGCAGATCTTCCCCAGGATCAAGACCCCAAGAGTGTAAGTCTCAGCCAAAGAGAAATGCTGGCCAATTGGAAGCCGGTGGCTCCTGAGCTCAGAGTTTGTAGTGTGGTGGTTCACAGGATGATGGCAAGCAGTAGGGTCACTATCAAGACCAGAGATGGTGCTGTCACCTGGTTCCATATCCTTCTTGATTTCCAGTCCCTTAATCAGGCTCTGAGTGCCTTTGATCAAGAGACCTAGCCCCACTGCCCAGGTGTAAATCTGGCTCAAACTTTTAGTTGCCCTGCATGGTGCATAAGGACAGGCGCACTTGTAGCTGTGTTACTTTCAGCAGTGCATGAATGAAACCCTTAAGTCCCCATTAATAGGACACTTAGGGGCCTCAATTGGTGGCAAATAAGAAAGTTGACAATAGGCTATCTTGCCCACATGTAATTCCAGCAGAGCTGAAAAGGTGGTAGGGTTCTGTAGAACACCACCCCGCCTGAATAAATGCCCTTTTTGTCCCCAAAGCTTGATACCACCTTGAGTAGAAGATTCTAGCTCCTGTGTATAATGGTGTTCTGGTGAAATTACTGGGGAATTTCTGGTCAATGTGGCACCAAAGTGCAATTAGTAGTTGAACCAAGAGGCGAATCATAATATCAGTTCATGTGCTTATCATCTCTTATGTGGGTTTTTAAAAAAATATTTTGTCAAACATCCTACTCTGCCACAGGGCCAAAATGATTTCATTAGATTAAAGTCCGTCAGAAGCACTGGTGGGATGACTGGTCCAACAAATTGGAATTGTCACCTCATTTGTGAAGACTGACCTTACTTTACCATGAGGAATATTCGGAGAATGCTTAGCCATAAAGAAAAATCTCTAGATCTCCATCTACTTCAATGTCATGAAAGAAATAGGAGTAACTTTGATTATAATAGCAGGAGTAGTGAAGAGGGAGACCAGGGCTGTAATACAAATGGCACACGCCTGGTCAGCCAATCCTAGAGAATCATGTGCGACAGGTCAGCTGAGTTAGAATGTGACTTCTCACGCTGATGAGTTATACTGCACCCAATGAGGTGGTTTCCTGTAGGCAATCTGACAGCTCCCAGCTTTACTGTGGAAGGACCACGTATATTTTATCTGAAATATAATATGGAAAGTGGAAGTTTGGATCTTTGTTGAAGAGAATGAAGCAATTTCTTTTCTAACTCAAAGCTGAAGTAGAACTGTACAGCGCCCGCTCGTTGGTTACACAAGAGCATGTCATTTTTGCTGAAGCTGTATTTGCTACTTTGTAAGGCTGGCTGGCACTAGGTGCTTTTGGGTTGAAAACAAAAAGAACTGCCTAGCAACAGCTTGAGGATTGGTTGCAGGTGGCAATTTGTCATAAAACTGGGAGGAGTGGGAGCATTTGGGCTCACAGACCTACAGAAGGCTGCAAGCAACCCAGATACCTCTCTGATTCTGTGAGTGAAAACAGTCAGCACACAAAGGCCTTGAGAGTAGAAAAGTTGCTAACTCAAAACAAGACCAAGGCCCAACTGATTACTGAATTGAGGATCACTTTCAACAATGTGATAGCATTGCCAACAAAAACTGAGAAATTCACCTCATTTCTTCTTGTGGTTTGGACTGTAGACCCTCAGGCTTTGTTCCTTTCTACCTATGTTTTATGCCCATGTTCTTCCCACTAAACCTTTTGTTTGTCCTGTCACCCTATTCTGAATGAATGTGTATGTGTTAGATTTAAAGAGGGCATTGTTAAAATTTAATTTTTGTAATTAGTAAGCTATTTTTTGATGCATTAAAGAATACATTTGCAATAATTAATACATTCTTGCTTCTTGTTCATTGATGAAAAGTGGTCTGTGTTTATTTTCTCTTAGAAATTGGTCAGCTCAGACATTTAGCATCCTAATGATTAAATTGGTCATATTTCACATATTGACTCGTGGTATAGTATCTCTGACTCCAGCATCGGCAGTTCTGACTATCTCCTCGTGGAATAGTTGAGCTTCTCATGCACTGTGTCCCCTAGGGCCATAATAACTGTGTTTGAGAATCAGGCCACACTCTTAAGTCATACTTTCACGTACTTTTTTCTGAAATACATTTCTGTCAGTGTGAAAGTGTCATTGAAGTGATCGCTGCATCTGTACTTTCAGCCCAATCTGCCTAATTTCCAATCTCCAATGATCGCTCTGCGGATAGCTGCCTTTCTCAGATAGGATTTTGAAGAAGTGGACCCATGGCTGATGATCTTCTTCGTCCTTGCGGAAGCCTCTTGTAGAGTTGAACATCGGAAGGGACTGGATCCTGCCATCTGTCGGGACCTGATACTTTCGCCCGTGTTACCTGTTTTTAGGTAAAGAAGGAGTCTCTTGAAGTATTGAGAGCAAGCTCCACCCTGTCTGACTCTGTGTGACCAACAAAACTATTTGTCTTATTATCCAGCTGTAATTTGAGGACAGGGTCTGTAATCAGGAATACCTGTAATTTCAAGAACTGAGGAACCTTTTGTCTCTTCGGGTATTGCACAGCTGGTACTTAAGCTCACCCAAGGGACTGTCCTTGATAAATCATTCTCTGTTCAAACGTGAACACCCCGGGAACATACTTTGATGTTTTCATGAGCACTGCGTCTCTCCAGGTGAAGACCTGTCAAGGGATGAACTATTTGGTTTCTGGTGTCAGTGGTGTGATTGCAGTAACCAATAAAGTGAGAGCTTAGGGTAAACAGAGAGCTCAGAATGAACAGAAGTCGCATTGAGCTACAATGGAATTCACAAGCATTTCGTTATGGAAGTTTGGAGAATTGTGCTTGTATCAAATACCTTATCCAATTTTCCTTTATTATACTGTCCTACAAAGCTGGCTTAACTTTGCAAACAGTACTAAACCGCTGTCATTGCACACTGTAGCACATTAATTATAATTCACATTTCATTTCAAGTTGCATTTCTATGCAGTGCACAGCAGGTAGCCTATTTGAAGATTGTGCTTTAAGCATGCTGAAGGTAAATAGTGAAGATAATGTGCAGTTTAGAAGGAATGGGCAATCAGTCAGATAAAATTGCAGTCATTTCTAAGCTGCTTCAGATTTCTTTAACTCTTGCTGTTCATGCCCCACCTTGTACAACATTCAAACATTACATCGCAAGCCTCAATAAATGTTGATATACCTGTAAATCAGCACTGATGTTTCAAATTAAACTCAAGATTCTGCAACTGCTATATTAGAATTCTTAATTTTAAAGACCACAAGAGATCTAACAGTGATGATAACTATTGGTTTTAAATCCTAGTCAAATATATGTGACACCAAAAAAAAATGCAATGAGGGAATTGAAATCTTTTCTCCTTGACTACCCCTTTATTGCCTAGATACAGAATAGTTTATTAAGTCACAGCTAATTTGAAGGTTGGTACGGTAGCTCAGCAGTTAGCACTGTTGCTGCATAATACCAGGGAGATTCCAGCCTTGGGTGACTGTGTGGAGTTGATACATTCTCCCCATGTCTGTGTGGGATGCTCTGGTTTCTTCCCATAGTCCAAAGATATGTGGGTTAGGTTGATTTGCCATGGGAAATGTGCAGGTAAGGTGGACTGGCCACATGAAATTGTCTACCCAGCTCCAGTGATGTGTAGGCTAGGAGGATTAGCCATGGTAAATGTAGCGTTACCCCCTTGGTTAGTGGGCTGCGCGGGATGCTCTTTGGAGGGTTGGTGTAGACTCTATACTGTAGGGATTCTATTCTAATTTAAATTGCTTGCAACAAATGATAGAGGGTAGGACAGAACACAGGATTAACAACACCATCAATTCGCCACCGGAACTCAAGTTTAAATCTAATCCATGCCAATGAGAATAAATCTACATTAACATTTCAATGCCATTCTGAAGGAGAGTTACACTGACTGAAGTGCCGTTTTCTGGTTTGGATGAAACATTACATTGAAACCCTGTTTGCCCTTTAGGTGAATGTAAAAAGATCACATCGCACAACTCAAAGTAAGGCTAATTCTTTCCAATGCCCTGGCCAATATTTAACCTCTGAGCTTTTCCAGCAAATTCTGTTCTTGTTCCTGATTTACAGCACCCATGGTTCTTGCAGTTTATATTATCATTGTATAACATGACAGTGGTTTAAGGAGAAGGTCCACCATATGCCTCCATCTCAGCTCCTTCGGGCAACGAGAAACAGGCAATAAATGTGTCTTTGCCTGTGGCGCCCACGTTCCGATAGCAAATCTTATCTTTTAAATTGGCCTTTTAGTTAAATTATTCACATTGTGAGGGCATCGTTGGCCAGGCCGGCATTTATTGCCCATCCCTAATTGTCCAGAGGCAGTTGAGAATCAACCACGTTGCTGTGGGTCTGGAGTCACATGTATGTCAGACCAACTAAGGTCGAAAGTTTCTTTCCCTAAATGACATTGGTGAATCAGACAGATTATTTCCCCCCTTGACAAAGAATTTGTTGCCATCATTAGACTGTTAATTCCAGTTCTTTATTGAATTCAAATTCCATCATCTGCTATGCTGGGATTTGAACTGCAGTCCCCAGAGCATTAGTTGGGACTCTGGTTAACGGTGTAGTGATGATACCATCAGGCCATTGTCTCCTTGTTTGCATTACTGTCTATCATTACAATTATTGCCTTCCAACCAATCCTCCCTGAGACAATTAAAATCATCTGAGTGCGAAATGATTGAGAATCTCCTATCTGTACCTGATAGCCAATGTTCTGTGGCCAGCAACGCACACAAAGGGTATTGAGGCGTCTCCTAAGTCACCCACTTCTTTAGCAGTGCTCGCCTCTTCTGGTGGGCTGTTGGCTAGATATTCCTGTGAGTCCTGCTATTGAGCCTGCTGACTCCCTGTTCCACCCACTAACCTGAATTGGATGATGAGTAGGGAGGTAGTAGGTTAATCAAAGAAATGTAACAACACAAAGGAGATCACTTAGCCCATTGTGCCTGCACTGGTTTGTTAAATGAGCATCACATCAAACGTTTAATTCCCATGCACATTTTTTTTAAAGAGGGCCAATACAGCCGAAATGAGAATGCAAATATAATTGAATGACTGCGTGGCAGTGGATCTATGGAATGACTCACATAAGAAATCAGGGAAACTTCAGACAGAAAGAATGAAAAGGAAGCAATAACAAGAGGCTGCATACCCAACCACCTGTCAGCAGAGAACCATCTCCTATTGACATGTTCGTGTTTTGGCTCAGAAACGTAAAAATGGGGTGAAATACACTTGTTTGTGTGTGTGTTAGTCGTCTAATTTAGTCGTATGCTGGAAAATCACAGGTTACAAAACAGCCTTTAGTCACTCCCGCCCTGCAAAAAAAAATGAATTTTTAAGAAGTGTGTTACTGAGTGTTACCAAGCACTGACTATCATAAGAAGCCAGGACCATGTCTTTTCATATAACCTGAAAAGAATTGAGAAATTGTATACTCTAGCACTAACATCAACAGTGCTGACACCATTGGGGTGAGGTGAGAGCGACAGCCATTGATATCAAGATTGCAACGACCAGGTGTGGCATTAAAGGAGTCCTGGCAAATCTGGTATCAATGGGTATCAGGGGGCAAACTCCCCACTGGTTGAAGTCATGTCTGGCAGATAGGGAGATGGTCATAGTTGTTGGAGATTGGTCATCTCAGCTCCAGGACATCTCTGCAGGAGTTCCTCAGGGTAGTGTCCTAGGCCCAACCATTTTCAGCTGCTTCATCAATGACCTTGATTCCATCAGAAGGCCCCAAGAGGGGATCTTCGCTGACGATTGCCCAATGTTCAGCACCAGTCACGACTCCTCACATACTGAAGCAGTCCATGTTCAAATGCAACAAGATTAGAATATTATCTAGGCTTGGGCTGACAAATGGCAAGAAACATTCATGCTACACAAAAACTAGGTGACGACCATCTCCAATAACCACCGCCCTTGACATTTAATGGTGTTACCATTACAGAATCCCCCACAGTCATCATCCTTGGGGTTAACATTGACCAGAAACTCGAATGGACTCACCACATAAACACAGTGGTGACAACAGCAGGTCAGAGGCTGGGAATACTGTGGGGAGTAACTCACCTCCTGACTCCTGAAAGCCTGTCCACCATTTACAAGTCAGGACCGTGATGGAATATTCTCTTGCCTGGATGAGTGCAGCCCCAACAACACTCAAAAAGCTTGACAACATCCAGGACAAAGCAGCCCGCTTGATTGGTACCACCTCCACAAGCATTCACTGCCTCCACCACTAACACTCAGTAGCAGCAGAGTGTACTATCTACAAGATTCACTGCAGAAATTCACCAAAGATCATTAGACAGCACCTTCCAATCCTACGACCTCTTCCATCTAGAAGGACAAGGGCAGCAGATACATGGGAAAACCACCACCTGTAAGATCCCCTTCAAGCCACTCACCGTCCTCACTTCAAAATAAATTGCTGTTCCTTCGCTGTTGCTGAGTCAAAATCCAGGAACTCCCTCCCTCAATGCATTATGGGTCAACCAAAAGCACATGGATTGTGATGGTTCAAGAAGGCAGCTCACCATCACCTTCTCAAAGGCAACTGGGGACAGGCAATAAATGCTGGCCCATCCAGTAACGCCTATGTTCCATGAATTGTTAAAAAAAAATTCCATTGCAACAACTGCAATATTTTGTTATTTATTCTTCACAAATGACCCAGAGACTGATCTGTATATAATTTGGCCTTTTTAGACCCTCTATTTATTCCCAATCTGTATGCATCTGTGTTGCAATATTGTTCTTTCCCACATCCAGTACCTAATAAGCACAAACTTTGGTTAACTGAAGAAAATCTGTTTAAACTGGCTCCATTTGAAACATAAATTCATTTGGCCTGGGGGAAAGGAAGGGATCCTTTTCAAATTAACCTTGTTGTGACCAACGGAAGGGGCACATGAATGAAGGAGAGACAAATCATTCCTCATCATCCGCGATCTTAACCATTTGGGGTATCCTAGCTGGAACCACAGCAAACTGGGAGCTTCATGATTTGAACCCACAGGTGAAATGGTAGAATTAGAGTGGCTAAATACTCATTTTGAAACAATTTATAAAAGAAAAGTCTGCAAAAGGCTTTCTTGAGTTTGCACTGTTATAGTGTAGCAACGTTCATGTTCAGTCCCATTGTGTTGCCAGCACAATGTGGGGAAGCTACTTTTGAGAATTTAAAAGTCCCTTGAACAATGAAAAGATTACAGTGGCGCTACGAATTAAATTCCTGTCTGAAAGCCAGAGCATGTGAAATTTTAATAGGGATAGCCAGTAATTTAATGGTGGAAACTGAGGATAATGAAAAGCATAAGAATAATGGTAGAATGATTAAAATTGGAGCAGATGACATTAGAATTACATGAATAACAGAAGGAACAGGAAGAAAACAGAGGAAATGCAGAGCAAAAGAAAGAGAGGCCAAAGAAACAGCAGGAAATGTGAAAAGAGGAAACAGCAAGGAGAGAAGAGAGAAAATATCAAGGAAAAACAACAGGAAAGTTTTAACTAAGACAACTCCATCTGAAGAGCAGGAATCTTATTGTATAGTCTGAAGACACCACTGCCTCAGGTTAAAGGGTAAAGACAATTTGCTTTGCCCCTTTAATTTCTATGTTTGATGAGGCAGAGGTAGAAGCCTTCTTTATCTCTTTGGAGCAGATCGAATAGCAGTTAAAATAACCAGTCCGAATTTGAACCTCATTATGCAAGGATAAGCTATCATGGAAAGGTCTTGAGGTTTAAGCTCTCTCGCCTGAGGAAAGTGCATTTGATCATGAGACATTAAAAGTGCATACTTTAGTCCCATAGGCATACTGTTAAAAATTCTGCCCCCCCAGGAAACTGCCGAACCAGATGTACCGGGAATTTCAAAGGTTTAGGCACTTTATTTTGGACCAGTGGGTACGGCCACTTAAGGCAAAAGTCACTTACAGAAAACATCTTGAAATAATTTACTTTGAGGAGTTCAAAAACTCAACCCCTTTCCCAGTAATTTCACAGGATGAGAGAATCGCTGGCTAGGCAGCATTTATTGCCTATCCCTAATTGCCCAGAGGGCAGTTCAGAGTCAACCACACTGCTGCGGGTCTGAAGTCACATGTAGGTCAGGATGGCAGTTTCCTTCCCTATAGGACATTAGTAAACCAAATGGGTTTTTCCGACAATCAACAATGGACTCATGGTCATCATTAGGTTCTTAATTCCAGATATTTATTGAATTCAATTTAATCTTCCATGGCAGGATTCAAACCCAGGTCCCCAGAACATTAGCTGGGTCTCTGCATTAATAGTCCAGCGATAATGCCACTAAGCCATCGCCTCCCCAAAAAATGCGTCTAGAGCACCAAAGGTTCTAGGCAGCCTGCAACCCTAGCTCATAATTATGAGCCGATCCATGAACCCCTGATTCTGAAATCCTCCTGCAGTCCTCTGTGACCAACTAGCAAGAATAAAGGTGGGCAGAGTGATAGAGAACCAATGGAGGGGTTGAGGGGAATGCTGGGAGCCCTGCTCAAGATGGAAAGACTGTTGTTGTGATGAGAGTTGAGGTTAAGAAGCCAGTGTATTTTAACTGGTGGAAGATAAGCCATATCCCGAACAGCTGTTATACAATATGGGAAAAACCAGTGGGATTTATTGAGGCAGAAAATGGGAGCCAGTCTATGGTTCTGACTGCAGCAATGAATTCTGGAAAGGCACTCTTTAAAGTATGGATAAGGTTAAACAAATCCATGAACATTACCAGAATTTTTCTTTTTAACCAAAGAAAGGGTGGCCACGTTTTGTCAGGGGGAGGTGAGAAATCCTGTGGAAATAGTGAACCTTCTCTGAACAGCTTTCAATGAAATAATACCTTTCTGGTCCTAGAGTTCCTCATGAGGGCAAACATCCTTTCAGCGTTAATGCTGTCAAGCCTCTCAAGTTTCAATGAGATCACTTTTCATTCTTCTAAACTCCAACGGGTAGAGTCCCAACCTGTTTAGCGTTTGCTCATAAGACAATTCCTCCATTATCAGGGATCATCCTCATTTACCTTCTCTGAATTGCTTCCAATGAAATAATATCTTTCTCTAAATAAGGGGACCAAAACTGCTCATAGTACTCCAGTTGTGGTCTCACCAGCATCTTGTACAGTTACAGTAAGACTTCCCAACTTAAATACTCTGCCTCTCCTTCGGCCAACATTCCATTAGCCTTCCAAATCTCCTGCTGCTAACTTTCTGTGTTTCATGCACAAATATCTCTAAGTCCCTTTGTGTTTCAGCTCTCTGTAGTTTTTCTCCATTTAAATAATATTCTTTTGTTCTCCCTTCCAAACTGAATTTCACTTTTTTCCTACATTATACTCCATTTGCCAACTTTATGCCCACTTAGTTAACTTGTCAATATCGTTCTGTAAGCTGTTTGTAATTCCCTTGCAACACCTGTTTTTGTGTCATCTTCATATCTGGCTATAGTACATGTGCTTCCTTCCTCCAAGTCAATATATATTGAAAACAGTTGCAGTTCCAACAGAGATCCCTGCGGAACACAACTAGTCACAACTTACCAAGTTTGCTTTCCTGCTAATGAGGGTGATTACTGAGTTATGTAGTTGAAGGAACAGTGGAAATAACCTTATGTTCTGGATCTTAAAATTTCCACAAAAGTTGATGAGTTGAAGTCAATACAGACTGTAATCTTTCTGGACCCGTTTTGGCCTTAAATTGAGCCAGTAAGGATTTCCTGAAAATGTTTTGTATTAATTTTCGGGAATTAGTCTTTGTAAGCGAGGCCTGAGTTAAATGCCCATCCCGAGTGGTCTGTGAGGAAGTGGAGCCAGTCATTAGATTTTCAGTGCGTGATGTTATGATTTGGGTAGCTCACTGCTCCTAATCCTCCATTCTCGAAGATGAGTCTACCTCCAGTCTTATTATTTGCGGTAAAGTATAAATGGCTGGTGAGTTTAAACAGAAGAGACACTTGCTTTGCATAACAAGATAGTTTCTACCTCACATGAGCTTGCCGTGGGCATAATTACTCATGCCTGCCAGGAGCAGCACAGAATACATTTCACTCCCCTTTTGCAGAAATCAAACTATCTCCACTCAAAGACTGTATGACACAACTACTTGAGGGGAGGTCAATGTAGCATAAACATTAACTCCTTCAGTACCATTACCTTAACAACATCATCTTTATGACCCATTGCAGTCTGCGCGGTGCTTTTGCTATCATAATGTTGTTAGGCAGAGAGTTGACTCAGGTACATGGATGCGATAGGTATGGAGGGATATGGACCAAACGCAGGCAAAAGGGACTAGTTTAAATTGTCAAGACTGGGCGATATAGGCAAATTAGGCTGAAAGGCCTGTTTCCATGCTGTAGATCTCTATGACTCTGTCACTCAATGTGAACTGAAGCAACAGCTGAATAATGCTTATGCCAGCATATTGCATAACTCTTCAAATGTCTGATACATTGGGTGAACCTCTCTCTCTCTGTCTCAGTCTTTTGTGTACCCAGATGAATTTGACTTTTTTCCCAGCAAGCAAGATTTAAAAGACAAGCCATGGTGGCTCAGTGGTTAGCCGTACTGCTTCACAGCGCCCAGGACCAAGGTTTGATTCCACCCTTGGGTGACTGTCTGCGTGGAGTTTGCACTATTTCCCTGTGTCTGCGTGGGTTTCCTCTGGGTGCTCCGGTTTCTTCCCACGGTCCAAAGATGTGCAGGTTAGGTAGATCGGCCATGCTAAATAGCCCTGTTGTGTGCAGGCTAGGTGGAATAGCTATGGGAAATGTGGGGTTGCTGGGATAGGGTGGGATGCTCTTTGGAAGCTCAATTTCGACTAGATGGGCTAAATGGCCTCTAACTGCACTGTAGGGAAGCTATGATTCTTCTCAGTCAGCCAGATGACTACAAGTAATTACTTCAATCAATAAAAGATGGGTCCTTGGACCACTTCTGGCCACACAGAATGTCTCTGAGTTTAATTTACAGTAAATCCAGTTTAAACTGACAAGCAATGAAAGGGCCACATCTAGAAATATTTCTAAAAACGCCTCCCCATGATAAGAAATATGAAACCCACCATTCGTGGAATTATAGAATAGTTACAATGCAGAGAGATGCCACTCGACCAGACATGTTGGTAGTCTGCAATAGCAGCTCAGCACATGGCATGCCCTTGGTTTTAACCCAGAGCTCTGCAAACATTTTCTCTTCAAGAGTTTATCCAGTTCCCTCTTGAAAGCCAGCAATCGACTCTACCACCACCCCACTCTCGAACAGTACTTTCCAAATTTATCTTGTTAACTTCCTGAAAATCATAATTCAGATCACTTTATTATAGTGTGCAATAAAACAAGTTACTTTTGCGACAAATTGGGCTTTGCACATTTGCAAATTTAGCATGTACTTTTATTCTTGAGTTTTGCATAATTCTAAGCTGTTGCTATTTGCAGAGTGAGCTCAAAAACAGAAGATTATTAATGACAGAAATTCTGGAGGGATCATTCTGCCCAGTTCAACTTGAAATGGTTATTGCGAACCCATGAGCAGCAAAATACATGGTTTTTTTAATGTTTTGATCCCAATATTATTTAGGATAAACGCAAGAACATATATTTTCAGAAAAATTGACTCTGTGGATGAACCGGGGGGGGGGAGGAAATTGCCATGACATCGGGGAGTATGCAGTGAGATAACATTCCTCCTCAGTCAAGGAATTTACACAGAAGGTAAAGGCATGTGGAATAAATTACAGTGATTGTCATTGAAACTGACTATCTAAAGGGTTCAAGAGGCCACACTGTAAAAACTTCTGGACATAAACACCACAATTTTAATAAAGGAAGTTAAGTTTTGTTTGAGAGTTGCTCCATCTTTAACTTTCTGCTTGGGCTGCAAGCTTTGACGAAGGCAAACAATGGGACTCGTTAAGTATTTTCAAGTTATTTTTGTGGACAATGAAGAGTTTGGACGACATGTTGAGGAACTACAGTTGACTTTAATTGAATGGGGGCAGACAGGAAACGTGCTGAACATTGGACCCTATGCTGGGAAATAGCCCATTCTCCTTTGTATAGTGTTGCTACTGTTGGAAATCAACAGCTTGCACCAAGTAATGGTCAAAATCCTTTTCTCACAAGTTCAGGCATTTAACGATTGGTAGTTTTCCCTGTAAAATCCATACTTTACATGAAGACATTTGAATTGAGGATTTTAAAATGGACAGAGTGTCTGTTTTTGACTTTCCAATGCCAGCAGTTACACAATCAGTCGATGAAGATGGGACTTCAGGAAAAGAAGTGGAAGCGGAATTTTCACCACAAGCTCAAATGGGGGTCAGAAACCGCATTGCTGATGAATACACATTTTGCTCTGATTTTCCTGAATTGCTCAGTTCATGGCCAGAGTTTTGGCTTGCCTGTCATCTAGAGTGACGGACAGGCAAAGCAGTCTCCCAGAACTGAAGAAAAAGAAACTGGAACAAAAACAAATTTGCTGGAAAAGCTCAGCAGGTCTGGCAGCATCTGTGAAGGAGAAAAACAGAGTTAACGTTTCGGGCCCAGAGACCCTTCCTCAGAACTGAATCTGGCCTTTCAAGAAAAGTGAGGGAGAAGGTGACTTAAGGTGGAGTCAACTTCCCTCCAACTTGTTACATTTTGTGAAATTAAACAGACGATTTAAATACACATGTTGCACAAAGATTATTAAAAGAGTGATTCTGAGCCAATGGGCAACAAATCTTCATATGTGTTCATGGAAAAGGTCAGTTTCGGTAGATGAACTAATCTGGTGCCAGAGAGTGATGACACTATATAACACTTTTCACTGAATTTTGTAACTAAATAAATGTGACAGTAAATAAATCAAATCAAAGCAACGGAGAAAAAAAAATAAAGAACTGTGGATGCTGGAAATCTGAAACAAAAACCAAAATTGCTGGAGAAACTCAGCATCTCTGGAGAGCAAACTGAGTTCACATTTCAGATCCCAGTGGCTCTCCCAGCTCTGATGAAGAGTTGAGCTCTGATGAAGTTAACACTGCTTTCTTGCCACAGTCGCTGACAGACCCGCTGAGTTTTGCCAGCACTTTCTGTTTCTATTTGCTCGATCTTCCAGAATCACCGGGATACTGTTGTCGAGCTTGGCTCCAAACCGGCTGCGTTCAGTTGGATGAGCTGCCACAGCTAACTTCCTGTGACTATGTAACCCTGATTGACTTGGCTCGCCTTCTCCTCATGGTCCCTCAAACACAGGTGGTCCAGTTAGGTCACCTGCAGCTTTTCAACCCACTCCACTTTCCTACATCCCAGCCACTGCATCACGCAGGGCCCCGTCTCTTCAATACTTATCCTAAAGTCTGAAACTTTGTTTAAACTCTTGGCTGCTGCCCTTTTCCTCACTGCATGGGAGCTTCTCTAGAGATGCTGCCAGTCATTCTGGCTAGATATATAGCAGCTACATGCCTTTCCAATTCCCCTTCCTGGTTCTCCAGCCAGCACCAGTGCCTTACTACTCACAAATTCTGGCGTTCCAGGGCTTTCTCTCTTTCTCCCTCATTCATCGCCTCCAGCTCTGACTGCCTCAGCCCTACCCCTGAAGTTTTACCAAAGACACCGCTTCCTGGATCAAGGAACCTGGAGATATAGATGTGTTCTTCCACACCAAAAGCACATGCTGTCAGAGAACGCCCCCCCACCTCTAAAATATAAAGAAAAATACATTAAACATCCAGCTCCCGATTGTTGGGGGTCTGCGGTTAGAGCAAGGCAGGTGGAGACAGTCAGTAGTTTCACAGGAGGACTGGTTAGCTGGAATCGCCACCAGGAAGCTGCTTCCGTGCAGTTACACAGCCCACCAACGGACCTGGAGGGGGATTGGAGCATTCTTATAAATTGCAATTTTAATTATAACAGGCCCTTAACAAAGTCACTTGGCTACTTGCTGTTGCTTGTTGGTGAGCAGTCCTCCTGGCACAAGCACCATGGGGTGGCACGGTGGCTCAGTGGTTAGCACTGCTGCCTCACAGCGCCAGGGACCCGGGGTCGATTCCACCCTTGGGCGACTGTCTGTGTGGAGTTTGCATATTCTTCCCTGTGTCTGTGCGGGTTTTCTCCGGGTGCTCCGGTTTCCTCCCACAGTCCAGATGTGCATTATAGGTGGATTGGCCATGCTAAATTGTCCAGGGATGTGTTGATTAGGTGAGTTTATAGAGTAATAGGTCTGGGTGGGATGATCTGTGGGTTGGTGTGGACTTGTTGGGCCAAGGGGCCTGTTTCCACACTGTAGGGATTCTATGATCTAATCCCACCTCCCACCCTCAAACACACTTTCCTCCTTGGAGCATCGGAATAATAAGTAACACAGCCCCCACGCCCTCTTGACAGCAGAAACAGGTACTATCCCCATCACCGTGTAACGCTTAAGACTTGCACCTCGTTCCCTTCACATGGATCTGTAAATATTGTGTAAGTTTCTTGCATTGTGTTGGCTTTCATTCCTTCTTCTCCCAAGTATCCAACCTCATTCCTTGAAGGTATTGTCTTCTCATTGGAAAAGAGTTCCACAGGCATCAGTCACAAGGGAAATAGGAGCAGGAGTAGGCTATTTGGTCCTTTGTGTTTGCTCACTTACTGAAACCTTCCTTGAGCAGCCATTCCTTGGGTTGCAGATGTCATCAGGGGCTGTGGGTATTTGCAGTGGAGCACAGTACTGTCCAGAATGCACTCAACTTCAGCAGAAAGCACTGGATAATAATCAAATGTAGGAACACTCCAGCGCAGACAAGATGAGCCAAATGGCCTCCTTCTGCATCGTCATAATTCTTGCAGCATTCAATGCACCTGCTTCCTCAATTGCTGAACCGATAAGCCCGATGCCAAATCAGAAAATCAAATCCAATGTGCCTCGTGATCTATTTGGTTAAAATATTCCATTCATATCCACTGCAGAGCCATTGGGATTTAAAGTTTTTTTTTAAATTCAGCTTTCACCTAAAATCATCTTGATGGACAAGACTGCAGGAACTGGTGTGGGGAAATTACTGTCGAAAAGCCAAATTCTACTATTGAGCGTGACTGGCATCAATACATTAATCCAACAGTTCATGCTGAGACTTACCTATATATCAGTACAAGAATTGGATTAGGCTTTCCACTGAAGTTTGAGTTAAAACATTTCCAAGCTTTCTTTAAACAATCCTGACGTGTTCTGAAACAGGTTAATGAAATCTGTGGAATTTGCCTAAAGACAGCATAACATCGCATTGCTCCTAGATAGTAATCACGAAAAGGTTAGTAAACAATTGAAAGCTTGAGGTTGTCTTCACTGACCCCCAAACAGAGTTGAGAAAACATCTGCCTTTTTTCTAACCAGCTCAGTTTTGCCAGCAGCTTTAATAAGACAAAAACAAATATAACTTTTGACAGCCTTTAACTAAGAGTGTTCCCTGAGAAAACGTCAAATTTGCAATTTCGTACATGAAAAATGAAGGCTCTTTACCTTGGCACTTAACAGGTAGTTACTGAAGAGATTGTTCAGAGTTTTTTTTTAATCTTTTTGAGCATGGGTGAGCTACATATCCCACAACACAAATGAGTTGAAATATTGCAGTAGAATTTTGGCAAGTAACGTGCTTCACTGAAATCTGCTATTTCAATTTTAACATTGAATAGTCCCTTAGTGACAAAGTACTTTTTATTTGTTGGATTAATTTTAAAGAATTGTTTAGGCAAACTGATACTTGACTCATTAATCTGTGTCTCGGTGGTGTGGGATAAGGCATACATTATTGGCTAGAAAACCTGAGAGAACTGCTGGATCTTCTTTGAACAGTATTATGACATTGTTTATGCTCACCATGGGCATGCAACCATTATTTCATATCTCAGCTAAAACAGGGCCCCTTTGAAAATGCAGTGTTATGCAACTGAGAACACAAATGTCAGGGAAGATTACAATCTTCAGTTCTGGAGTTAGGCTTGAATCTCTGACCTTACACGAGGCTTGGTGGCTTAGCAGTTAGCGCTGCTGCCTCTCAGTGCCAGATACTTGGGTTCAATTCCAGCCTCAGGTGTCTGTCTGTATGGAGTTTGCATGTCGTGCCCATGTCTGTGTGGGTTTCCTTTGGGTGCTCCAGTTTCCTCCCACAATCCAAAGATATGTAGGTTAGGTGGATTTGCCATGGAAAATACTAAGTGACAAGGATAGGTAAGGGATGTGGTTTGGATGCTCTTTAGAGGTTGGTGTGGACTTGACAGGCCAAATGGGATTCTACAATTTTGATCACTGATGTCAGCAGTCACTCGCTAACAAGTGTGATTGACCCCCTAGGAAATTCTGTGTCACTGGTCATGGATTCTGAATGTCCTTATGTGGCTGATGAGCTCAATCCCAGAGCCACATCTCCCATCACACATTGGGCAGGAGGAAGTGGTCCTTGGCCTTGAGATTTTTGGCATTCCTTTCTCCGGTTCCTTCTCCAGGCTTCCTCCTCTTGACAGGTGTTCTCAAAGAAGTATGTCCTTTCAGGCAGGAGCTTTCTCCAAGTCTCTCTCTTCTGAACGAAGGTCTCACATACGTTGACCTCTACATTGCATTTATTGGAAAGTCTTCAGGGAGTTGGAAATACATCCTTTGTCTTCCTCTTGTTCAAGTGCATTCTTTGAGCGCTGGTACCGAAGTAAGAAAATGGTATCGATTAAATCAATTTGAATAAAAAAACTTATCCCAGGAATCCATCTGGTAAGCATTTGTCGCACTCCCTCTATATCCAGAACATCCTTCCTCAGGTAGGGAGATCAGAACTGTACACAGTATTCCAGGTGTGGTCTCACCAAGGCCCTATATAATTACTGTTGTTTTCAAATCATCTTGTTCTGAAGGCCAACATACTGTTTGCTTTCTTCACTGCCTGCTTTACTTTCAGCAATTAATGTACAAGTTCTCATTGTACTTCCTCCTTTGCCAAACCATTGTGATTCAGATAATATTCTGCCTTCCTGTTTTAGCCATTAAAGTAGATGATCTCACATTTATCCATAATAGACTTCATCCGCCATGCATTTGACTACATAGTCAACTTGTCCAAACCAAACTGAAGCATCACTGCAAGTCTCGCATCTGCAAATTTGGAGAAATCACATTTCGATATTAAATTATTAAGCTTCCAGATGAGGAGGAGTAAACTGGTTCCTCTTACTTGCCTACCCACCCTCATTTGGTCACAACCCGTTTCATATAAACAAAATCCTTTCATTGTGGGTACCTTTCTCCCAGCCACAAATACTAATGTTTAAAGGAAGCCAATTTAACCAGGCTTCCTTGAGTTAACAAAGAGTGAATTTATTAATTACTAATGTAATTAATTACTCATGTAGCAATGCAACATGTGTAGACACAGATTAGAAATAAGAGACGAGTCCAAAATGATGAAAATTTTTAAAAAAATACAGATTAGTCTATGCATTGCTCATTAAAAGCAGATACTTGAAGTTGCTGGCAATTTAACTGAGGTTGCTGGCGGTATTGAGCTTGGCCGAGCCCATGGTGATATACACGTGAACACTCAGTCTCACTACAACACTCTAGTAGAATTGAAACTGACTTTTTAACCTTTGTCCTTGTGTGTTCTTTAAAGGACAAAACATAAAATGCCCCTCTAGTTTGGAACATAATCTGTACGTAGTGGCCTGCTATTGAGTAGTGGCCCATTAACCCCTTAACACAAGAGATCAAAGTCCAATCTGCTTTGCTTTCCCTAATTCCCCCCTTTTCCTTCTATTCTTTTATTTATCATCTGTTTTTCTGAGTGAGCAATTATTTCAAAAGTTTCAAGTACCTAAAGAAATACTTTGCACATACGGTGACAACAAGAGCAAGTCAGAGGCTGAGTATTCTTTGCTGAGTAACTCACCTGGTGACTTCCCTAAGCCTGTCTGACATCTACAGGGCACAGGTCAGGAGCGTGATTGAATTCTGTCCATTTTCCTGGATGAATGTAGCTCCAACAACACTCAGGGAGCTTGGCACCATTAGAGACAATGTAGTTCCTCTTCAAGTCACTCACCATCCTGACCTGGAACTATACCACCATTCACTCAATGTAACTGGGTTAGAATCCTGGAACTCCCTTCCTCACAGCACTACGGTCTCCCTACACCTCATGGGCTCACGCGATTAAAGAAAGTGGCTTGCCCTCACCTTCTCAAGGGAAATTAGGAATAGGCAAGAAATTCTGGTCTAGCCTGCCTTGTCCACGTTCTGTGGTTGTTATAATATGATAAATGAGGCAACCATATTTCGCACAGAAAACTCCTGCCAACAGTAGTGTGATGTGAGGAACAAAAACAAAGTTGCTGGAAAAGCTCAGCAGGTCTGGCAGCATCTGTGAAGAAGAAAACAGAGTTAATGTTTCAGATCCGAGTTCTGAGGAAGGGTCACCGGACCCAAAACGTTAACTCTGTTTCCTCGTTCGCAGATGCTGCCAGACCT
>JAHRHZ010000099.1:6867344-6878739 GCA_024137785.1 Ginglymostoma cirratum
CCGCAGTTCTTTTGGTATTTAGCAGTGTGATGTTGACCACCTAAGCAGTCCTAAGGTTTTACTGAAGACTACATATTGGCCAGTACAGGTCTACAAAAGATAACTGATCCATTAACACTAGTTTCACACTGTTACAAAGTGTGAAAATTGCAAAAAATCTAAGCATTTACGTTCACAAGACACTTTCCATGATCTCAGGACATGTCAAGGCATTTTATGAGTTAATAAATTGCTTTTGGGAAATAGACAATAACTTACAGAAACTAGTTTTCACACAGTAAGGTGCGAAATAAACAGGAATAAATTAAATGTCTAATTAAACTGTTTTAATTCTGTTTGCTGGAAGGAGACATATCCAAACAAAACAAACAAAGAGCTGCAGCTTATTGGTTGCAGCAAATTACTTTACCAAATCATGATTTTTAGGAAAAGAGTCTTTGAGTTGTTTGCAGACTGCAAGAACCTTACAACCACAAAACTACAATGTGTCTTTGAGTGTACAGTTCACCTCAGTTTTCATTCAAAAGCCAAGATGAAGACCCTTATGAAATCAATGGGCTGAAATTTCCCAAATGTTGATGATGTTTCTCGAGTGAGGTTCATAGTGCTCAGTCCTCCCTGGCTCATATCAACTTGTCCGTACAATCTTCCATTCTTCATCTCATTAATTTTATTCGATAATGCCTGATGCTGTGGAATCGTGCATGGGAGAAGTGACAGCGTGCTCCACTGCAGGGACTTTGTGGCACTCACCTTACTGGCAACATATTGAAACCTCAGCTCTACGGTATGTGGACTCCACACTGTGGGTGATCTTTACAATCCCCTGCCCTCACTGAAGATATGAGCACAAAGGGAAATGAGCAGACCTTTTCACGAACAGGAACATGGATGGGCCAGTGGACAGGCATCCATACACTTCAACATACTCAACCCTTCTTTTGCCTCATTGTCAGAAAAAATGTCTCACCACCAGACGAAGAGTGTGAAGACCAAAGTGGGTAATGTGTGGGGGTGGGGATGGGGTGGCAGGGTTGGGAGGGGAGGTGGGGGGCGGGGAAGGAGAGGGCATATGGGACTGCATAGCAGATATAACGTTCCCTTCCCTATACAAGGAGGTGTTAAACTGGGCCAGAGAGCAATGAGCGTGAATGCCAGACTGTGAAGACTTGCACAAGCAACAAACTCAGTGAGCTTCATGGCTCTGTGCTGACCGGTCCTACATTAATGGCAGCGCTAACTCATTCTTAAGCAGAAGCAGCTATTCTCTCTATTATATGACTAATTCACTCTCTGAAGGCCCTCAGTCCACCACCATGTCTGAGAACCAAGACATTCAGTCCCCAGAGCAAAAATGAACAAGGCTTTCAATGACACACACCCCCACCCTCCCGCCCCCCAACCCCTCCCAACAATCTCACAGGCTTTAACCTCAGTGGGTTTTCTATCTAGAATAGGCTCGGGTGCACAATTCAGTGAGCAGCACAGCAGGGTGATGTAGAAACGCTTCAGGTCTCTGGTATTCAGAGACTAGCCATCTGCAGGAATGATCTTGGGCATTCATGACGTTGTCAAAATGCACAGACTGGCATGGGACAGCAGGCAGCTTTGTCAGGGGGACTTGGTAAAGCTGGATTGAAGGATGAAGGGGTCCATCCATGTTATCAGTACTGCATTGGTCCCAGTGGGAAGGCATCTGACTGCCTCCTCAGAGACCCAGGTCCTGTCCAGTCTCCTGGATGTGTGCATGGACCTGCACTCCATCCATTCAGCGATGGGTGCTCAGCATCAAAGGCAAGGTGAGAACGCCGCAGGGACTTTGATCTCATTCCAGCTGGCCCATCTCTCATGGTGGTGCCACCTTGATGCCAAGTCTTCCAGGCCAAAAGGACAACGGCAGAGCAGGCTCCCTCCTTGCCCGGCTGCAGAAGTTTGGACTCAACTTAGAAGCAGTCAGAGGCAAGAACAGTGCTTACTAAAAGTGCATAGGTGGCACTGGTCATACGTCATTGTAAACGTTGTTGTGCTTTTTAAAATAGGTATTGGGGAGGCAATGACCTAAAAGTATTATCGTTAGACTAATAATCCAGAAACTGAGCAAATGTTTTGGGGGCTCAGGTTCAAATCCTGCCATGGCAAATATTTGGATTTGAATTCAATAAAGAATCTGGAATTAAGAGTCTAATGACAGCCATGAAACGATTGTCAATTATTGGAAAAACCCAATTGGGTCACTATTGTCCTTCAGGAAACTGCTATCCTTACCTGGTCCGGCCTACATGACTCCAGACCCACAGCAATGTGGTTGACTCTTAACTGCCCTCTGGGCAATTAGGGATCGGCAATAAATACTGGTCTAGATCAGAAATACCCACATCTCATTGGTGAATAAATAAAAAAAAGAAATTCACGAGCACCCTTAAAATGTCTGTTGTCATGTCTTTGTTCCTATCAGAGCTGGTAAAGTTGTACCAACCTGAGAGGTGAGCAGCCTGTTAAGACATCGCAATGATGGCAGGAGATAGCTGTCATGGTCAAATATTGTTCATTCCTAACAAGGAGCAGACTCTCCGACTGCAGGTAGAGCCAGACATCAGGGATTATCAACCTCTGTCATTGAAGACTGCAGCCAAGCCATTGCACTTAATATGGGTAACACCGAGGCTACAAACAATGTGCGCGGATTGCTGTTGGGTTTACCCTGCATAACTCATCGATACCTACACCTACCCCCATGAGTGAGAGTGCAGAGTCTGTGGCGATTCCTTACATTTCTGGAGGCCATGTTTAATTCTCTGTATAGGCTTTTCAAGGCAGCACATTGCCACTCAAAACTGGGATGGGCAGTTCAAACCACCACTCTCCCTTACAGGACAGACGTCTGCTAAGGGCAACTTGCCAGTGCATTGCCTCTCTCAGGTTAAACACTGCTGTCCATGCTGCACAAGTGTTTCAGGGCAATTTATCAGACTACGTGAACCATAAAAGTCAAACAAATGTGAAAGGTGAAAAGGAGGTGCTGCAAGATTGCTCACAACCTGTTGTCTAGGATGAAAGACTTCGCTGCAAAACACTCCGATATCAGAGGCTGACTAAAGCCTTAGAGCGACCCATCCTCATGTTAGTGCCTGTCTCACCGACTGCTACTCTCTCTCAGGGAGTGAGTCAGATCTGAAAGCAGGATCACAAAAGTAACAAGCACACAATCATGTGGCTAAGATAGAATTTATACAGCGATAGAAAAGTTCAAGGAATGCAAAAATAACCAGATCTACGTGCACTTTCAGCTGTGGATGTCCCTCCTGGTCAACGTTCTGATTCTGATCCTCATCCTCAGAAGATTGCTGTTAATCGCCCATTTCCTCTCTCTGCATCAAGGACGTGCTCCAGTTGTGAAAGGCACAGTGTGTTACAATGATGTGGGACACTGTTCCCAGGTTCTACTGCAAGGCTGGCTCAGGCATTGAAATCACACTTTAAGGAGGCTCATGGATCTGTTCCACATTGGCCCTGGTCAAAGTGTTGGTGGCGTTGTATGTCTATCTGTATCCATCTGAGTGCTTCATAACATGGACCGTGTTTGTACCGGGTAGACCTTGTCCCCCAGCAGCCACCCGTGTGTGGTCTGAGGCCTTTGGAAGGATTGTCCATATTGTACACATCATGTCAGCTCCCAGCATATCTAGCAAATACCTCCAAACTCTGGTATCGATGGTCAACAGGTACGCTGGCCGTTGATGAGGTGGAAGCCTTTTCTGTTGATGAACTCTGTGGATTAGAGATAGGATGCTCTCAAAGCAATGTGGGTACAGTCTGTAGCACTCTGCACCTGAGGAAAGCCAGTGATGACGGAAAATCCCACTGCCCAGGCTGGTGGACTCTCTCTGTCACTGGAGCAGGACATAAACTGGTCTAATCTGGAGAAAATGGCATCAGTGACCTCCTGGATGGAATTATGGAGCGAGGTTTGGGACACGGTGCACAGGTCCCCAGCTGATCCTTGAAATGAGCCGTTGGCATAGAAATTCCACTCAACCTCTGACATTGGTGGCTACCAGCATGGGACAGCCACCCCTTCCTGAACAAGTATAAAGCCTGCCCCAGCAAATCGCACAGTTCAGTTAAGGTGGTCCTGCATACCCTTACTCTTTGCCTGCATTGTATTTCTGAGATCTGTAGGAAATGAAAGTGATTTCTGGTATATTTAGGGTCTGGTCATTTTGCTCTGCGGTTTTGAGGTCATTCTCCTCCTTATCTACTCTCCCCCTGGCAGCTGCTTGAGGCTGCTGTTCTTCCTAATGGCATGGTAATTGTTCTCGCCTTCAACCTGTTTCAAAACAGAAAAGCTACAAGGAATTGACTAACTGTAATGCCTTGTTAGATGTGTGATATTGGGAATGTTGGGAATAAAACAGCATTCCAGAAACGCTACTGCTGAACCCAAACATCATTCATAATGACGAGTCATGTTATGCCCTGAGAGTGAAACATATAGGCTTTGCAAGGGGGCAAATGGCTTGCCTTTATATGGAGCTCTGATAAATGTAACCTTATCCAGGTGTATGTTGCAGAACCAAAGTGCCAATATTACATAGGTGAAATTCTGAAATCAATTTACTACCATAATACCTCCTCCCTACAAATCTTAGCATCACAGAGCAGTTTCTTGCATACATACAGCTCAATGTGGCACCTCTGAAGCAATGTATCAGGTATGGATTATGATTCACAAATAGTAAACCCAGTTGAGACTTTTAAATTACCACTGGATTTATTTATCTAACATGACAAGGAAGTAATTATTGTAATCTATGTAATGGTTATGATTGCTTAACACCATAAGTTTTAATGTTTATGGCTGAAAATAAGATCGACCTGCTAATGATGCCAGCTAGGCGGTATTAGTTAATCAGTGAATGCATGATAACTACCATTACCCCCAGCAAATTCTGAAAACTATAATCTGCTCCTGAAGAGAAAAACAGAAACATACTCTGCTCTCTGTACAGATGGTGACAGCTAGTTTGTCTCATTATTGCGTGCTTGACCTTGGAGCAAAGATAGCAAGGTTTCAACGTTGTGACTTTGTGAAAATCTTACAGGCTCTGCCTGAGCTACAGGATGACACCTCCTTTCATCAGAATCATAAGAGGTTACGTAAGCTGCTGACACAATCTCTAGGTGTAACATTCTTGTTGTACTGTGCTGTACGTCGCCATGACCACCATCTGACTGTGACAAACAACCTGCCTCTCCCTCCATGCTGAAAACCAATGTAGGCCACAGAGGGTGACAGCCTGTGAGTAAGCTCTGAACAGCCAATGCACTAAAAATGATGCAGGACGCAGCTGATGGCAGCCTCCAACCCAAAGGGAAAATAAATGAGTGCTCAGAAAGTAGGCTCAGAGCTATTAGATACGTTTTATGTAGATGCAAGTCACATGTTCCTGAGCTCCAAAGTGAAGGGTCTGTCTCAAAGAGTCTTTGCTCTAGCCAGGGGGAAACACTTGCCAAGGGGACACTTACTAAAGGGGGCTTGCCAAGGCAGAAAGTTAGGATTTAATAATGGCACTTGTCAGTCATGAATAATGGTTGTGGCTTAAGGATTTGTCACAAAAAATCCAAATAAAGGCTTAGGGATTTTCTATGAAAATTAATCCTACTTTGATAGACTGTTAAAAAAAAAGGAAACATAGGTTTTAGATCATTATTAGAATCCACTTTAGGGCAAAAGACAACTGCCTTAAGAGAAAATAAAAGCAAAGAATCTTTGTCTGAAAACTACTTTTTGCAGAGAACTGCAGGGGTAGCTGTTGAGAGAGGGAGAAGCATTTGATAAATCACTGCGGCTATGGTCTTAATGTACATTTGAAAATTAGAGTTGAAGTCTAAAAGCTACAAAGGATTTTGCATGTATATTACAGTCAAGTTGACTTCAATTTACTTTGAGTCAAGAGGTCAGGTTCAAGGAACCAGGTCAAGAAGACTGCAGATATTCTGGGATCCATAGAAAGATGGATTGACCGAAACTGAACCTCAGTATCACGCAATGCCCTGACCAATGACATTAATCTATGTTATCCAATGAATTCTATTAAGTTTCATTCTACATTAATGATTGCCCTTTTTACCCGTAATGTTATTTCCAGACAAGAATTGTATTACGCTGCGGTTGAACCTACAGACCAAACCCCAACAAGATTTTGGCCATTATTTGGAGAAATTTCCCCTGTTGGCAAGATCAAGTATCAGAGTTTTCCCATTCCAGTGGGGTGCATGTGGAATGGGAAAATGTGGAAATCAATGCTGACTTGCAATCCCAAGGTGTTCTTACCCTCTTCTGACCTCTCCCCAGGCAGAAAGAAGGAGAATAGGAGCACAGTTGGATCTATTGGGTAAGTAGCAAGCAGCTGAGTTTGATGAGACATCAGTTATGAGGTTTTCAACCCTGAATCCTGATTTCCCATGCAGGGAATCTGCTTCCCGACTGATTGCCTCATCAGCAATATTCCAAATGAGTGATTGATCAGCCAGAAGAACCTCTTCTATGAAGCTGGCAAGCAATGAAGGATGTTTTCAATCAGATCGAAGAGTTCCAGCCATGGCCAGGAAAGAGACTGATGTTCAAAGTGATCTTCTCTCAAAGAGTCCCTAATCCTAACCATAACCCTAACCCTAAACCTAACCCTAACCATAACCCTAAATCTAACACTAAACCCAACCCTAACCTTAACCCTAACCCTAAACCTAAACCTAACACTAACCCTAACCCTAAATCTAACACCAAATCAACCCTAACTCTAAACCTAACCCTAAACCTAAACCGAACACTAACCCAAACCCAAACCCGAACCCTAACTGTAACCTTAAATCTAACACCAACCCAACCCTAACTCCAACCTTGACCCGAAACCTAAACTGACCCCGAACCCTAACCCTGACCCTAAATCGAACACCAAACCCAACCCTAACTCTAAACCGAACCCTAAACCTAAAGCTAACACTAACCCAAACTCTAACCCTAACTGTAACCCTAAATCTAACACGAAACCCAACCCTAACTCTAACCCTAAACCGAAACCTAAACCTAACCCTAACCCTGACCCTAAATCTAACACCAAACCCAACCCTAACTCAAACCCTAACCCTAACCCTAAATCTAAACCTAACACTAACCCTAACCCTAACCCTCACCCTAAATCTAACACCAAATCAACCCTAACTCTAACCCTAACCCTAAACCTAAACCGAACACTAACCCAAACCGAAACCCTAACCCTAACTGTAACCCTAAATCTAACACCAAACCCAACCCTAACTCTAACCCTAACTCTAATCCGAAACCTAACCCTAACCCTAAGCCTGACCCTAAATCTAACACCAAATCAACCCTTATTCTAACCCTAACCCTAAACCTAAACCTAATACTAACCCAAACCCTGACCCTGAACCTGAACCTAACCCTAAACCTAATCTTAACCCTAATGACTGGGGTTGATCGGGCAATTGTCAATTTCGCAGCATATCAATGTTCTGCCACTTAACTTTCCTACCTTTCTGTGGTGCTGAATCATCTTGGTGTTCTGTGATTGGATGAACTACATTCCTGCTGCTGGCTACCTTGGCCATGTCAATCCATCCTGTGTGATTTGTTTGGGTTATTTGACCCTGTCCTTGGGAATGATCATCTCACTGCAGCTGAACCTCTAGGTAAGATCGAAGGATATGGTGGAGGCAGCCTTCCCAGATCCCCACTCCATTCTTGTGGCTGCTGCAGTCACAAAGATCCAAGGGCTTCTGAGCTGCTGTAATTTCCTGTGGCCCCATTTATGAGAAATCCTCAGCAGAATAAATGCTTCATTTCGGCCACCCTTCCTAATCATCTGGGGCCTCTGGGATGATATTTGGTTTGTTGTGGCAGAGAACAACTGCAGGTTTGCAATTGAAAATGGTTCTGATCTTCCAGCAGGAACTAAGATGAGAAGGTTCCATCTGATGTGTCCATGCTTTTATTCAGTGCCCAGGCATTAATTTGCTGGTACATTACACTAGCCACGAGCTAAATGAATGGCATTACCAAGTCTTTCTCTACTGGATCCATGCATGACTAAATGCTGGTATTAAACTGATCAGACAACATCAATAACGTAAAGCAATTTGAATTCTTTTTCATCATTATATCAGATTTCAAATCCCATTTTTGATATTGCTACGGTATTTTTGAATTATATTTGTGGTTGCCATTGTGAATCATTGGTTAGAATAGTCTTCCCTATTATTTTGGTTTGCACAATCTGAAATTAATTTTAACTGCTGCTGCCAATTTATTCCAAACTGGAGGAACTTAGTGCTGCAACACAGCTAGCTGCATATTGAAGTTATCTGTTCTAACTCCAATCCATTGCTTTTTCCTTTGATATTTTTTCGCGTGTTTGCTTCATTCCTTCCAAAACATCATAATCGATTCATCTTTTGCACACAGGTCCTTTGTACTCTTAAACATCTTTGTGTGTGAAAAATATTTTCTAGTCTTTTTTTTTAACGTTTCCAGGGCGAGTGATAAGTTGTGCCTTTTGCTGGTCAGGAATAATATGCATTGGACATACCTTTGCAAATTCTTTAAGTCCTTTAAAAGAATGTGAGCACTATGAGAGGTCATTTAACCTCTCAGATAGTGTGGGTCATTGTATAGGTGTGTAACAGTCTTAAAGTATTAAGCTTGAGAAGGGTCTTAATCACGACTACTATGATGGTGTCATACAGACTTGGTGGGAGGTAGGCAATGGCCCAGTGGTATTACCACTGGATTGTCAATCCAGAGACCCAGATAGCATTCTAGTGCCCAGGTTTGAATCCTGCCGCAGCAGATGGTGGAATTTGAATTCAATAATCACCTGGGATTAAGAATCTAATGATGACTGTGAATCCATTGTCAATTGTTGGGAAAAACCCATCTGGTTCGCTAGTGTCTTTTAGGGAAGGAAACTGCCATCCTTACCTGGTCTGGCCTACATGTGACTCCAGACCCCACAGCAATGTGGCTGACTCTTAACTGCCCTCTGGGCAATTAGGGGTGGGCAGTAAATGCTGCCTAGCCACTGACACCCCTCATCCCATGAATGAATAAAGGAAAAAAAACATCAAATTACAAGAGATAACAAGGTGTAGAGCTGGATGAACACAGCAGGCCAAGCAGCACCAGAGGAGCAGGAAAGCTGACATTTTGGGCCTAGACCCTTCAGAAAATCAGAAGAAGGGTCTAGGCCTGAAACATCAGCCTTCCTGCTCCTCTGGAGCTGCTTGGCCTGCTGTGTTCATCCAGCTCCATACCTTGTTATCTCAGATTCACCAACATCTGCAGTTCCTACTGTCTCTGATAGAATTACAAATTGTAAGATCTCCTCCAGCTCCAAAGTGAATCACTGTAATAATGTCTATCTTAGTGTAACTCAAACATACTTGCTAATATACAATAAACTATATCTTTCATAAGAAAAGAATGTCTTCTCATTAGATTAGCAAATGGTTTTCCTCTACCTCATCAGACCAAGCACGTCATGTAGAACCCCAACTCTAAAGGAAAATGGTAGCAACAAACCTACTCCATGGTAAGCAAGAACACAGCCAACCTCTTATAACAAGATGGTCTTCATCAGTCAAAGATTGCTTATACAATGTGGAGCAGGAGGTTGGATGATCTAAAATTAAAGAAAGAGAAAGGGGTGGCATGGTGGCTCTGTGGTTAACACCGCTGCCTTGGAGCACCAGGGGCCTGGGCTCAACTCTGGCCTTGGGTGACTGTACGTGTGGAGTTTGCACATTCTCCCTATGTCTGTGTTGATTTTCTCTGTGTGCTTCAGTTTCCTCCCACAGTCCAAAGAGTACAGGTTAGGTGGGTTGGCCATGGTAAATGCAGGGGGCTTCAGGGATAGGGTAGGGTGTTGGGTCTGGATGGGATGCCCTTTGGTTGGTTGGTGTGGACTTGAGTGGTCTCTTTCTGCACTGTAGGGATTCTATGATTCTATTTCACTCATAGTGGTTTTAGCAGAGGTAGGTTGCTGTGAGGTGGTGAGAGAGATGGCCACCAATCTGCTGTTAACAGGTGGATCAGCCGTCAAAATATCTTAAGGATGTTGTGTGCCTCCACTTTAACTCAGGCTTTATTCTTAACATGTGTAGATTGGATCTAAGAGTTTTGTGGCTTTATTGCACTACTTGTGGACCAAGAGCACAAAAACGATAATGGCATTTTTAAAAAATCTATTTTTCTAACCAACCCATTCAGAGGTGTTATCACACACATCTGGAGCAGGTGGGCCTTGAACCCAGGCCTCCTGGTCCAGGGGTATGGACACTACCACTGCACCACAATAATGATATAAATATTGCATCATAAAATATTTGCAAAACAAGTAATAAAGATACATTTGAGGCAGCCACTGTTTCAAAAATATGTATTTGAAACATTAATCACCAATTGGTTGATTCAAAATAACCGATATTATCAGGATGGCATAAAATACAAACTAGTGATCTTTGAATTCCATTGGCTGATTTAATAACTTGGGACTTACATGGGAATTAACAAACAGCAAAGCACTGATTTAAAATGCCCTACAGGGATTACCTGACACACCAGGTTGGGCAAATGTCATGAAACTGATGTATATTAAATCAAAGGCAGTTTGAGCTGAAGTTAACGTTTCTCCCAAGGGATGTAAAACCAGTTAGCCAGAACTTGTGGGGAGCGTAAGAAAGTCAACATCTCTGAGTTGATTAGACCATTATGAGAATTTTCATATGTTGGAAATGAAAATTGCGTACAATGATCAAGCCTGAAAAATATAAACTTAACAAGCACAGACTAACTGGAAGTGCCCAGTAATAAAATTGCTTTTCTTTCATTCAACAAAATCTTGTGATTGGCTCTGTGTTGCTTACAGTTGAAAACAAGTCAGCTACATTTTAATTGGAGATAACAAGCATGGGGCTGGATGAACACAGCAGGTCAAGCAGCATCATAGGAGCAGGAAAACTTGACGTTTCGGGCCTAAACCCTTCATCAGAAATGGGGGAGGGGAAGAGGGTTCTGAAATAAATAGGGAGAGAGGGGGAGGCGGATAGAGGATGGATAGAGGAGAGGATAGGTGGAGAGGAGGCAGACAAGTCGAAGAGGCGGGGATGGAGCCAGTAAAGGTGAGTGTAGGTAGGGGGGTAGGGAGGAGATAGGTCAGCCCAGGGAGGATGGACAGGTCAAGGGGGCGGGATGATGTTAGTAGATAGGAGATGGGGGTGTGGCTTGGGGTGAGAGGAAAAACAGGTTAGGGAGGTGGAGATGAGCTGGGCTGGTTTTGGGATGCGGTTGGGGGAGGGGAGATTTTGAAGCTTGTGAAAT
>JAHRHZ010000099.1:6879139-6967987 GCA_024137785.1 Ginglymostoma cirratum
CCGTTGTGGCTTCCTCTACATCGGGGAAACCAAGCGGAGGCTTGGGGACCGCTTTGCAGAACACCTGCACTCAGTTCGCAACAAACAACTGCACCTCCCAGTCGCGAACCATTTCAACTCCCCCTCCCATTCCTCAGATGACACATCCATCCTTGGCCTCCTGCAATGCCACAGTGATGCCACCCGAAGGCTGCAGGAGCAGCAAATCATATTCAGCCTGGGAACCCTGCAGCCCAATGGCATCAATGTGGATTTCACAAGCTTCAAAATCTCCCCTCCCCCAACCGCATCCCAAAACCAGCCCAGCTCATCTCCACCTCCCTAACCTGTTTTTCCTCTCACCCCAAGCCACACCCCCATCTCCTATCTACTAACATCATCCCACCCCCTTGACCTGTCCGTCCTCCCTGGACTGACCTATCTCCTCCCCACCCCCCTACCTACACTCACCTTTACTGGCTCCATCCCCGCCTCTTCGACTTGTCTGCCTCCTCTCCACCTATCCTCTCCTCTGTCCATCCTCTATCCGCCTCCCCCTCTCTCCCTATTTTCTCAGAACCCTCTTCCCCTCCCCCATTTCTGATGAAGGGTTTAGGCCCGAAACGTCGAGTTTTCCTGCTCCTATGCTGCTGCTTGACCTGCTGTGTTCATCCAGCCCCACACCTTGTTATCTCGGATTCTCCAGCATCTGCAGTACCTTTTATCTCTGATACATTTTAATTGGAGAAAGGTATCACCTCATTTTGAAAGGAGCCTTTCTTGCAACTATTCAGGAAAGTTGTAAAGAGGGCGCCTAGCTTTCCTTCTCATCTGATCATAACAATACGTACAACCAATTTTTAAAACATTCATTCATAGGATGACAGCGTTGCTGGCCAGGCCAACATTTAAGATTCAACCACATTGCTGTGGGTCTGGAGTCACATATAGGCCAGTTCAGGTAAAGATGTCAGCTTCCTTTCCTAAATGACATTAATGAACCAGCTGACTATTTCCTGATAATTGTTTCATGGTCATCATTAGACTCTTAATTCCAGATTTCTATTGAATTCAAATTCCACCATCTCCCTTGGCAAGATTTGAACCCAGGTTTCCAGAACATTACTTGGATCTCTGGATTGACAGTGGGATAATACTTTTAGGCTGTCACCTGCCCCTAAATTTTGTGAATTCTCATTATATTTTTAAAAAAGGATGCCAAATCATTTCCTTTAAAAAGTGAAAACTGTCATCATTGAGGAGGCAGGGTTTGGCAGTTGTGTCCATTTATGAGCATAGCAGCATTTTTTGGTTTTAAGTTAGCTGGTCCCCGTGAGTTTGAATGCGGCTGGTTAAAGTCTCATTATTGGATGAGCTGCTTTAAATGACAGTCAACATAGCACTGCAGATTATCCTTCTGTGTATTATTGCCATCAGTTGCAACTGAAGCCTCTTCCTCCTGCTCAGAAAGTTTAATAGCAGCATCTGGAGAGTTTGGGGATGTGTGAGCATTATTACAAATTTCTTCCCTGCTACCATGGCCTGCTTCCCAGACCTGCAGAGCTTCCTCAAGGCTGAAGTGATAATTGGCAATTCTCAAATAACTTGAGAATTCCAACCTATTCTCTTGGTGCCCACATAGCTAATAGTTCCTCTTTAGTCGACCAATGGGTGTTCATTTTCTGATTTATCGCAGGTGGTTAGAATTTTTCTTCTCCACTGCCTAATGTTTGTTTGAGAGGCTTCGACAATGCTACTGGAATTTTTCGAGGATGTAATTAGTAGAGTTGAAAAGGGCAGTAACTGAATGTGGTTTACTTGGACTAATAGAGATTTTCAATAAGGTCCCATATTAGAGATTAATATGCAAAATTAAAGTAGATGGGATTGGTGTTATGTACTGACATGGGTGGAAAACTGATTGGCAGACAGGAAGCAAAGAGTCTTTCTCTGAGTGACAGGCAGTGACCTGTGGGGTACTGCAGGGATCAAGGCCCCAGCAATTCACAATATATACTAATGACTTAGATCACGGAACTAAATATAGTATTTCCAAACTTGCAGATGACATAAACTTGGGTGGGAGGGTGAACTGTGAGGACAATGCAGAGATGCTTCAGTTTTGTTTAGACAAGTTGAGTGAGCAGGCAGATGCAAGGCAGATGGAGTATAATATAAATAAATGTGAGGTTATCTACTTTAGTAGTAAAAGCAGGAAGTCAGATTATTATCTGAATGATGACATATTGGGAAAGGGGAAGGTGCAACGAGATCTGGGTGTCTTGTACACCAGCCATTGAAAGTAAGCATGCAGGTGCAGCAGGCGGTAAAGAAGGCAAATGGTGCATTGGCCTTCATTGGGAGAGGTTTCGAGTACAGGAGCAGGGATGTCTTGCTGCAATTGTACAGGGCCTTGGTGAGACCACACCTGGAGTATTGTGCGCAGTTTTGGTCTCCATGATCTTAGGAGGGATATTTTAGCTATAGACGGAGTGCAATAAAGGTTTACCAGACCATTTCCTGGGATTGCAGGACTATTATATGAGGTGAGACTGGATCAGTTAGGACTACATTCATTGGTGTTTTGAAGAATGATGGGGGTGTCAATGTTTTTCATTGAATCATATATATTTCTATCAGGACTTCAAACTGTAAATGCGGGAAAGAAGTTCCCAATGGTCATTTTGTCCAGAACTAGGGATCACATGGTAGGCCATTTAGGATTGAGATGAGGAGAAATGTCTTCAGTCAAAGAATGTTGAGCCCATGGAATTCTCTGCCACAGAAAGTGGTTGAGGCCAAACCACTGAATGTTTTCAAGAACGAGTTAATTATATTTCTTAGGGCTAAAGGCATCAAAGGATATGATGACAACAGAGTACTGGAGTTGGGTGATCAGCTATGATCATACTGAATGTAGGATAAGGCTTAGAGGGCCGAATGGCCTACTCCTGCTCCTATTTTGTTTCTTATGTTTGTATGAGCCGATCGGAAGGTCACCCCTTAACTCCACCACTGATCACCAAACTCACCTTTTAAATACCCCATAACAGAATCCAATATATTCTGCAAAGCATTTTTGTGCATTTTGCAACGTTAAAAGCATTCTATCAATTCTAATTGTTGTTGGGAAAGTAAAATTAATGGATTTGGCTGGGAACCAGTTCTAACGGCTTGATGCAGCGAAGAGAAATTCCTGGCCAAGTTCATTATTTTGATTGTATTGGAGTAACGGATTTCTCTAAGTACTTACTGTGTTCACTAGTTGCTGAGCCAACCTGCCAGAGATTTTAAAGTTATGTTGAGAAGCATTTCAATAGTCACTGTAATTATGGAGACCTCTGTGTTAACAAAGCTATAACCTCTCTTTTTCCCTTTCATTTGGATTCCTCTGATTTTAAAACACAAGCATTGGCCACCAATTTATTACACTGTGATGCCTCTCACCTTGTGTACCCTGGTGTCTTGGGCTATAATCCTTTTGCTTTGTTTTCTTATTAATCATACCAATATTATTAAGCAAGTAGAAACCGATGTGCAAAACTTTTACAAAGTATCTTTCTTATAATGGTTACAGAGAAACACATTTTCTACTAACAGTCTAGTTGTCATCTGCTGAGTGCCCAATTGCCCTTGAAATGCCAACTGACCCTCTTCCATGCTCCCATGCAATTTCACTCTCTATCCACTGTCTCACACAGTCTCAAGATCTTGACACTGTGTTGGAAGAGTCAGAATTATCTTGAGATCTGAGCTAAATCACTTGCTGATTTCAGGGAGCTGCAAAAGCCTTCTGTCACCCTGATGTCAAGCAAAACTGTTCTTCAAGAAAATCAGAGCAACAGAGGGTAAAACTCCAGACAGTCCAGTCTAGTAAGAACTGGTGAGCATAAAATTACGCATATCAGCTGGTCTCCACGTAGGACCCTCTTTAGAAACTTGTCTCCAATGAATTAGCGTTAGATTTGGATGGACTATATGAAGGGAATTAAAATGCCAGTCAATTAGTGTTGGAGTTGGATGCACTGTGTGAAGGAAATTAAAAAGTTAGCATCTACACTAGAATGTGCTTTTGACCAAGATCTTTGTATCCTCACTGGAGAGGTCCCGGGGGACTGGTGAGCAGCTAATGTTGTTCCTTTGTTCAAGAACGGAAATAGGGATAATCCAGGAAACTACAGACCAGTGAGTCTCACAACGGTGGTTGGGAAGATATTGGAGAGAATTCTTAGGGATAGGGTTTCCACATATTTGGAAAAGTATAGCCTAATCAGAAACAGTCAGCATGGCTTTGCGCAGGGCAGGTCATGTCTTGCTAACTTGATTGAATTTTTTGAGGAGGTGACAAAGGTGAACGATGAGGGTAGAGCAGTGGATGATGTTTACATGAATTTTAGTAAGGCTTTCGACAAGCTCCCTCATGGTAGGCTCACCCAGAATATTAAGATGCATGGAATCCACAGTGACTTGGCTGCACGGATTCAGAATTGGCTTACCCATTGAAGACAGAGGATCATGGTGGAAGGGTGATTTTCAGGCTGGAGGTTTGTGACTAGTGGTGTTTTGCAGGGAGCTATTCTGTGAACTCTGCAGTTTGTTATATGTATAAATGACTTAGATGAAAATGTAGATGGGTGGATGTAAGTCTGCAGACAATAGAAAGATTGGTGGCGTTGTGAATAGTGTAGACGGCTGTCAAGGGAAATAGCAGCATATAGATCAATTGCGGATATGGATGGAAAAATGGCAGATGGAGTTTAATCGGGGTAAATGTGAGGTGTTGCACTTTGGGAGATCAAATGTTAAAGAAAAGTATACAGCTATTGATGGACAGCACTGATGTACACAAGGATCTTGGGGTTCAAGTCCAAACCTCCCTGAAAGTGGCCACACAAGTAGATGGGGTGGTGAAGAACGCGTATGGCATGCTTGCCTTTACTGGTTGGGGAATTGAGTACAAGAGTCAGGATGTCATGTTGCAGCTTTATAAGATTTTGGTTAGGCCACACTTAGAGTATTGCGTTCAATTCTGGTCACCACATTATAGGAAGGATGTGCAGGCTTTGAAGAGGGTGCAGAAGAGGTTTACCATGATGCTGCCCAGATTAGAGGGTATGAGCTGTAAGGACAGGCTAGAAAAACATGGGTTGTTTTCTCTGGAGCGGCAGAGGCTGAGGGGAAATATGATAGAAGTTTATAAAATTATGAGATGCATACATAGGATTGATGGTCAGAATCTTTTTCTAAGAGTTGAAATGTCTAATACTAGGGGGCATGCATTTTAAGATCAGAGGAGGGAAGTTCAAAGGAGATGTGAGGGGCAAGTTTTTTTTACACAGAGAATGATAGGAGTCTGGGATGCGCTGCCAAAGGTAGTGGTGGAGGCAGATTTGATAATGGCGATTAAGGGACTTTTAGATAAGCTCATGAATAAGCAAGGAATGGAGGGACATGGACCAAGTGAGGCAGGAGGGTTTAGTTTCATTTGGCGTCGTGTTCGGCACAACATTATGGGCGGAAGGGCCTGTTCCTGTGCTGTACTGTTCTATGTTCTATGCTGTATGTTCTATGGAATAAGATCACGGCTGCCTTCTTTCTACAATGTCTAGGGTGGTAAGCAATTGTCACCAAAAGCAAGGTAGACGCAACAAGATGGTGGTATTTGTTGCCATGTAACCATCTACTTAACTGAGAATGAACTCATTCTACAGTGTTAACATTCTACAGTGTTAACATTTTACAGTGTTAATAACAAAATACAACCACTTCCTCATCACTGTCAGATCCTGTTACAATTCATTCTGTGTAGCTTAAACCAAAAACAGGCTGCTAGATGAATGTATCTATTCTTTGCTTCTTGCACGAAACGTGTGAAAGAAAGGAAGAGCTTACACTTACATTGCTCATTTCAGGGTCTCAAAACATTCCAATGTGCTTTACAGCCAATTAATGACTTTGTGAAGTATAGTTACTGCTATCTTATAGAATGTGTATCGGCCACTTTATACACAATAAGGTTCCACAAAAAACCATACAATTGCGATCTGATTATTTGCTTTTAGTCATGTTGGTTGAGAGACAAACATTGGGATAAAGTAAATTTAGTTGGTTGCCATTCCATCCTAAGAACAGTGAAGTCTCAATGACAATTAGACACTCAATTTGGTTAACGTTTCGGGCCACCAGACCCAAAACATTCACTCTGATTTCTCTCCACAGATGCTGCCAGACCTGCTGAGCTTTTCCAGCAACTTCCGTTTTTATTTCTGATTTATAGCATCCGCAGTTCTTTTGGTTTTTACTCAATTTGGTTGATTTGGCAAATGATAATATGATTTGGGTGGCATTTTTCTGACATGCAAATAAAGCATGGGGTTGTAGAGCAGAAGGCAGTTGGGACAGAAGACAGTTGTGATGAGATGCACCTTGCACAGGGAACCAAATCCATACTATCCCTGCCACTCATTATACACTGCCTCAAATATTCAGTCCCATTGACTTTCTGTCTGAGTCACATTTCAATCTCAGTGTGTTTGATCTTGCATCTCACATGAGAATGCGCAATGTGGACCTCAGTTGCTTAAAATGACTAAACATTGATGTGACAATAGGTACAAGTGTGGAAATCTCTGCAAGAAATTGGACATCCTTGTAAATTTATGAAGATCCATTTGGTAGACATCCATGGGGGAACATCTAAAACCATTGTTATGTTCCTTGCATACTCTAAATAAGGGTCTAAGGAGGAGCCCTCAGTGATTTTTTATATCAGATCATGAGGCTGCCAATGAAATTTGCAACACACACATTTAAAACAGCCGTTTGGACGGCTCAGGTTTAGAAAGGTAGGATGTGGGAGATCATTCAGAAATGTATTGGAAGAGTCAAGTTTATCAAACCTGTTATTATCCACCTCTTGAGTTTTGGGTCTGTTCTATCCAAATATTGGCAACAGCTTTTATGTAAATCCTGAACTATTTACAGTCTCTGTTCTCTCTATGATAGAATCAACATCAATCAAAAAATGGATAAATATTAGCTCATGAGAGTTGGCAAAGCTGGAATCCTGCAGAGAAGCCTTAAGGCCACGTTTGAAATACAAAGAAGCTGATTGGAGGTGACCAAGCCTCTGAAGGTCAGCCTGCAGTGTGATGCTAAAGCATTCAAAGCAAGCACAGGCCACAATGCTCATCATCCCACACACTGAGTCATACTTCAGGATGACACTTAATTGTTTGCATTTTAAGGCAGGTCACTCAGAATTGTAGTGAATCCACCAGAGATAGGCAATAGTAGGTCTCTGGTGGAGACAAGAAATACTAAAAAGCAGCAATGTGTCTTGCTCCCCTGACACCACAGACTACACAAGTGGAAATGAAGTGACTCCATACCTCTGGGTCTTTCCACAGGGCCATTGTCAGCGAGGCAGATGACCTTAAATTGAAGCTTTCCACAGAAGAGCTATCCATGGAGACATAGTCAGTGTCTAAGTGACCAATAAGTGATTCACTTGTGAGACTAAGTAAAGAAAAATAGGACATTACATGAACAAGTGGAAATGCAACTGTGCGGTTCAATTAAGCTCACTGTTGTGTGTTGAGAATTCAATGAGTTAGAAGATGACAGACATATTTAACGGCTAGGGATTATGCCCTTCAATGTGATAGCAATTTTTAGATGTTGTATGTGTAACTATAGGCACGGGGGTTGGTAGGCACAATACGGGCTGTTCCTGGGTTCTGTGCTGGAGTCCATTCACAAGTCGATTTGTACGTTAGTCGCAACATAATGCAGGACAACGTGAAGTAGCTGTTCACGAGTGCAGGAAGTGTTCACAACTTTAAAATTGCAATCTGCATGGGACTGTGCTCATAAGTATGAGTGTTTGTAAATTGGATCTTCATAAATCAGGGACATTGTGTAATTTACTTGTTAGGCCAACGTTGACCTGCAAAACAGAAAATCCTATTTCATCTTAAGCTTTGCCTTTTATTGATTCAGCCAACATATCCAAGTTATAAGTTGGACACTTGTTCCATATTTATAGTGAAAATTTTGGCTTTCAATCTATTTACAATAAAAGTACAGAGGCTTTCATAACATTTACAATTTGATTGAAAAGTCCATCACTTATTGCGAATGAACTGGTCCAGGGAAGGGTGGGAGATGTACTCAATTTGTTACTCCTAGCAAAATAGCAGAATGCTCCCTATATTGTGTTCTGATATTACAGCCCAAATAATGTAATTTAATTAGGCGATATCCTTCTCCACTGAGCGTGTAGCTGCTTTGTGATACAAGGAGTATAATTACATGTGTCTTCCAGGTAGTAAACATCTAGCTTTCCCCACTCCGAAAGTGACATGTCGGAGAACCAAACACATTATCCCGTGCTAACTCCGTGAGTAGAATACTGAAGGAGTGCTGCACTGTTGAGTATGCCATCTCAAATCCAAGGCTGCTTCTGCCCTCTCAGGTAGATGCAAAGGATAATATGTAATCATTTTGAGTAACAGCAGTTCTCCCTATGTCCTGCTCAACATTTGTCCTCAATCAATCTCAGTAAAGCAGATTTTGAGTCATTTATTTGTCTGGTGTTTGTGGGAGATCCTGTGTTCAAATTGGCTGTTGCAATCCTTACATTACAACAGTGCATATGCTTCAACATAAATAATTTTGAAAGCAGAGAAATTCAGCAGAGAGAAACAGAGTTCATGTTTCAAAGATAAAAGGTACTGCAGATGCTGGAGAATCCGAGATAACAAGCATGGGGCTGGATGAACACAGCAGGTCAAGCAGCATCATAGGAGCAGGAAAACTTGACGTTTCGGGCCTAAACCCTTCATCAGAAATGTTTCAAATCCAGTTTTCGGAAATGAACTGGACTTGAAAAGTTAACTCTGTTCCTCTCTCCACAGATGCTGCCAGACCTGCTGATTTTCTCCAGCACTGAATGTTTTTATTAGAGTGTGAAATAATTTTGCACTTTGGAACACCCTGAATTTGTGAAGGGTGATATGTAAATGCAAGTCTTCTTGGATGTATGTACTCACATACAATTCATTGCTAATATTAGCAAGGAGAACTTTGCTTCCTTTGTCAATTAAAATCTAGTTGATTGCCTGACTAGTGTTGTTCTTCTATTGCATGCAATGTCATTTCTCTCCTTGGAGGTGACAGAGCCTGTGCTCTGAAGCTCAATCTGCATGAATTGCTAAATCATTCAAAGCAAGCACAAGCCAAATAATACGATGCTCATCATCCCACGCACTCAGTCAATTTTCAGGATAACATTCAGTTGTTTGGATTTCAAGGCAGGTCACTTAAAACTGCAGTTAATCCATCAGAGAGAAGCAATAGCAGGTCTCTGGTGAAGGCAAGACATTCTAACAAGCGTCTTACTGCTCAACTAATTTATGGAAAGTTAATTAGGTGAAACTAGGCAGAATGCTTCTTTGTATTTCAAGCATAGTGTTTAAGGCATCGCCACGGGATTCTAGCTTTGCTGGCTCTCATGAGCTAATATTTATTCATTTTTTGATTGATATTGATTCTACCATAGAGAGAACAGAGATAGAAAATAGTTCAGGATTTACATAAAAGCAGTTGCCAATATTTGGATCGAACAGACCTGAAATTTAAGTGGTGGATCGTAACAAGTTTGGTCAACTTGACCGTTCCAAAACATTTCTGAAAGATCTCCCACGTCCTAACTTTTAATTCATACATGGGATGAAGATGTCTTTGGCTGGGCCAACATTTTTTGCCCTTTCCTAGTTGCCCAGAGGGCAGTTAAGAGACAACCTTAAGGGTCTGGAGTCACATGTAGGCCAGACTGGGAAAGGCTGGCAGTTTCCTTTCATAAAGGGCATTAATGAGCCAGATGGGTTTTTTTCCCCCGAACAATTGGTAATCAATTCCCAGTCATCATTACATCTTAATTCCAGATTTTTGTTGAATTCAAATTCCACCTTCTGCCATGGCAGGATTCGAATCCAGGTTCCCAGAACATTACTTGGGTCTCGGGATTAACAGTCCAGCGATAATATTGCTGGCGCCTCCTCTCAAACTTCCCTAAATCTGAGCTCACACAAAACACTGCTGAATCTGTCCTAACTCATATGAGATAACACATTTACCACCTTGGGCATAGCATCAGACTACGCCCCACGCACATTGTCTCCTGGCATCTTCCTTGACAGGTCAGTGGAGACTCTGTCACAGTAAACCAGACCTGAAACGTCAGCTTTCCTGCTCCTCTGATGCTGCCTGGCATGCTCTGTTCATCCAGCTCCACACTGTGTTATCTCTGACTCCAGCATCTGCAGTTCCTACTATCTCTGAGCAAGGAGTGAGCCAGTTCAAAGACAAAGCAAGTCCCACAAACCCAGGGGCAGTTTAACTGTGGATCCACCACCTTCATATTGAGAATATAAATTCCTTGCTGTTCGCTCACACTTAGCAACAAGCAAGCTGTCGGTTAAAACTCCACTGTTTAATTTACAGCCACAGACACTAGTAGCAATAACATTTCCAGTAAACGTTAAAACAAATCATGGGTGCAACTAGAAGTGAAGTGATCCCAACCTCACACTCAATGCCTATTGCAGTCAGACAAAGACTTGCTTCGTGCGCCCTGTCCTTCAATGAAATTCAAACCTCACCAATTTTATCACTACCCACTGAACTGCCAATCATCTGGAGTCCTCCTAATTTCTCTTTTTTTTGGTTTAAGGGGGTTTTGACTTGATTGGACAGTGCTACATTAGATGTGATGTCACTGTCTAGCAATGCCTAATGGCAATGAGTATTGAAGTTTCTTTCTCCTCGGTTACTAATGGCCAATTATTGAACTGATGCATTTAGAATGAAAGTTTCAGTCTGACCATTTTTAAAATCTGCTAGTTTTTTTTTTGCTTTATCAACCCCAACCTTGCCAACCAAGCTGTCCTAAGTTTGTATCTATCCCCCAGTGATATCAGCCCTGATCAGGTCTTGATTAAACAACACCTCAACTTTAATACGTTCCACTTTGTTTTCCCATCCCTCACCTCTCCTCCATAGTGTACATGAAGTACAAGTCTCTGAGGTATCTGCCCTTCTGAAAACGTGGCCCCTCATTAAATTTAATCTCTCCACCCTTGGTGGCAATCCTTCAGATATCTGGATCTCAAAAAAGTTCTAGCAGTTCCTCAATAACTCCCTTTGCCTCTTCAGTTCTGTTTTTATGAACTTCCTCTTTCTTCATGATCTTTAGTATCTTCTTATGTGGATTGGAATCAATCTTTATTTGATAATGCTTTATAAAATGCCTTGAAATGTTGCACCAACTAAAGTATAAATACTAATTATTACTGCTGTGCCATTGGATAAAAACTTGAAAAAGAAAATGTTCACGGCTCTGGGGAAATGCTGGGTGAGTGGAATGAATTAGATCGTTCTTTCAAAGAGCCAGCATGGACATGATGGGCTGAAGCGCCTCCTGGATGTCTCGCATAACTCTATAATTCCAATCTAGAATTGCCTTGAACAATAGGAATGCTTTGCATGCCAACTACCTAAAATGAGGAAAATTACATGCAGAGAATAAAATTTCATATTTTCTTCTCATGTATTAATGACTTATTTCATTTCTCAACCTCTTCTTGCACCGCAAAGCTTACATATACGAGAGGCCTTATTGGCTTCCATTCCTTTCGTGAAATGTGCTGCAGTTGGCCTTTCACTGATGAATATAAAAAGCTTGGCTCCACAGTTTCGTTTCTGCATTTTGAAGATGCATGCTAATACAATCATTCCAGAACTAGAGCCAAATCCAACCTATCTCCCTCCAAACTGACCACACTCTGTGCACTTAGATCTAACCCTGACTTTTTTATTACTGCCTCTGGCTTGCTGCATTGTTCCAGCAAAGGTCAGCACAAACTGGAAGAACAATCCCTTATTTTCCACTTAGGCACCCTACAGCCCTCCGGACTCAATACTGAGTTCAATAATTTTAGGGCCTAAACTCCCCCATGTCCCAGCCCCCCACCCAACACCAGGCCTTGTTACCACATAGCTTGCTCTTACACAGCCCCTGTTGTTAGTCACTAACATTCTCCATTAACAGCTATTGACCCTCCTAGACAGATCGTTATCAACTCCTTTGTCTATCCAAATAAAAACGGAAAGAACTGCGGATGCTATAAATCAGGAACAAAAACAACAGTTGCTGGAAAAGTTCACCAGATCCAAAACGTTAACTCTGATTTTTTTCTTCACAGATGCTGCCAGACCTGCTGAGCTTTTCCAGCAAATTCTGTTTTTGTTCCTTTGTCTGTCCAACTACTCTTCTCTCTGTTCGGGCTCTATCCTATTGTTTACTTCCTACCCCATCCCCCTCCCTATTTTCTGCACATAAACCGACGTTTTCCCAGCCACCATCAGTTCTGAGGAAGATTCACCGGAATTGAAACGTTAACTCTGTTTTTGTCTTCACAGATGCTGCCAGATCTGCTGAGCTTCCAGCAACTTCTGTTTTTATTTGGGAACTAGTTGCAGTAAATAATGACGCAGGAAACTTATCACTAGGAATAGTCTAAATGTAATATTTGAACAGCTTAACCTGTAGTAACTGGAACTTTCAGATCTTGTCTACTTCTAGTCTTTTATTTACATGGGCACATCCCTTATAACTATTTACAACCAACATTACGTATAGACCCTAAGTAAAAACCAAATGAAATGCGGATACTGGAAATCCGAAACAAAAACAGAAATTGCTGGAAAAGCTCAACAGGTCTAGCAGCAACTGAGGAGAGAAAACAGAGTTAATATTTCAGGTCTAGAGACTCTTTTTCAGAACTGTTCTGAACAAGTGTCACTGCACCCGAAATGTTAACTCTGATTTCTCTCTGCAGACGCTGTCAGACCTGCTGAGCTTTTCCAGCAATCTCTAACTTTGATAATGGTTAGACCTCATGCATCAATGATGCATAACATTGGTAATACACTGAACTGTGCTTATGAAGGGGTTGCAGCCCAAACTTCTATTCCATTATTTAGTGATATTTTATAAAAGTTTGGCTGGAGAAAAGGCCAGTTTAAGTGAAGTATAGCATCTCTGTCATAAATTTGAACAGCTTTCATCCATAAGGATAAGACCTTTTCAAGTTGGGCTTTCAGTTGCGGAAGTGTACCCTAGGAAGAATGTTAACCTTCCTGATGTAAGGTTAAGAAACTATCAGTGGGAATAATAAAACAGAGTCTGGCAATATGTAGAAATTGAAAGGAAAGGCTGTAACAATACCATTCTGCTTTTAAAACCACAGAGATCACCTGGGAGCATAGATTAACATTAAATAATGTGATGTTGATCTTATAAACTAAACATAGTTCTGTACAAACTGCCTGTCTTCATTAACATGTTGATAAAAGTGAAACCAGCAAACTGTTCAAAATGCATGTTTCATAAACAAACCTGGAACAGCTCATGCATATTTATCAGGATCCTTGCTCAACCCATCATTTTCTCTTAAAATGGTGTGGCACTTTAGAAACTGGACTTGTCGGCTTGCAAGGCAACATTGGTAATCTCTTCAACTTGACTAAAATAGACACTAATTATTTGCAAAATTCACATAATTATGTAAGTGGCTTTAAAAGCTATGGAGATGTTTGAAAAGGGTAACAATTTCAACTTATGTGTGATCTCGTCTGCAAAACATTCACAATTGCCATAAAATGAGAATAGGGTCAACTCCAGTTGCACACAACTTCATTTTGTGTTAACATAATTTGTGATTTAATGTGAACATTTTTCAAATGGCAAAATCATTCCAATCAGCTACTGATTCATTTGAGATTATTAGAAATAGTTCACAAGGTAAACTCTGATTTAGCTAAGCGAGAAATTGCTGACATTTTGATTTGTTGGACCCTTTCGCCCAACTCGCCAATGCTGACCATGTTTCCCAAACTAACCTAATCCCATCTGCCTGCATCCAGCCCATATCCCTCTAAAAGTTTCCTGTTCATGCGGAGGAACGAAATGTTTCAATGTATTACCAAGGCCTCACTCATAAAAAGCCTGTTTTCACCATCACTCTTCCTTGTAAACTTATAGTCGCTTTCTTAAAATTAAAATTTTTGACTTTTTGGTGAAATCCATCCGAGGCTGCGTTGGTCCCTATTTATCCTTATGATGCTGGTAAATGTGGGAACAACTTCCATATTGGATTTCAATTTCTGAAATATCCATAGTGTAAAGTTATTTTAAGAAAGGACAAATACTGACCTAAAATAGCTGCCCTGCTCATCCAGCCAGAGACTGAAGCAACTTTGTGAAGTGAGATACACAAAACCCATCTATACATTATAGAACATAGAACATATTATGTGATTTTTACCCATTTGACTCCGAGGTTTGATGATATAGAGGTAGACACTTTCATTAGAACAACAGTTAAGGTGCCTAGCCTGACATTCGACATTATTCCTACAGAGCAATCTGACCGGCAAAGTTCATAAAATCTTTCTCCCTCTTACGTGAGGAGACTATAACTGACAATGAGACAGCAAAAGGGGCTCCTTTATCTATGTCTGAAAGGTGCCAGAGGTGTGCTCGCTACCTTCCAGAAAGAGAATAACCAGGCATAGCTGGAATACAAAAGGCTTAAAGAACTCAGTTTTAATTGGCAGATACCACCTCTTAAAAATTAAAGCCATGAATGAAAACCTCTGTGAATTAGTTGTCTTCATGCAAAAACTTGATAATCTTTGCCGGTTAAACCCATGCCGAGGAACTGAGAGTAACAAGCTCCAAACAGGCAGCAATTCTGGCTAACGATTGGGAGTTAACACACAGACCTATAAACTAAGGGAAGTTGGAGTTTGGAAACCGTGGTATGTACAAGAGGGAGAATTGAATTGAATTAATTTTGCTGCCCCCCCCATTTCTATCTGTTGCAGAAGTGGTTGTTCATTTCTCTTTGTTTTTTACCGTCATACAGCATGGAAACAGACCCTTTCATCCGACTCGCCCATGCTGACCAAGCTTCCCAGACTAAACTAATCCCATTTGCCTGCATCCAGCCCATATCTCTCTAAATGTTTCCTATTCACATACCTGTCCAAATGTCTTTTAAGTGTTGCAACTGAACCTGTAACTATCACGTCTTCTAGCATTTCATTCCACATGTACGCAGCCCTCTTTGTGAAAAAGTTGCCCCACAGGTCCCTTTAAATTTTTTTCCTCTCATCTTAAACCTGTGTCTTCTAGTTTTGAATTCCCCAACCCTAGAGAAAAGACTTTAGCTATTCACCTTCTCTACTCCCATCATGATTTTATAAACCTCCAAGAGGTTACCCCTCAACTTCCTATGCTCTCGAAAATAACCTTAAAAAATGTCTCAGCCTATGCAGCCTCTCCTTATATCTCAAACTCTTCAGTCCCAGTAACATCCTTGTCAATCTTTTCTGTACCTTCTCCAATTTAGTAATATCCTTCCTATAGCATCCAGAACTGTATACAGTACTCCAAAAGTGGTCTCACCAACGATCTGTACAACCTCAACGTAACGTCCCAACTTCTATACTCAATGGTCTGAGTAATGAATGCAAGCATGCTGAATGCCTTTTTAACTACCCTGTTTACCTGAGACGCAGCTTTCAGGGAACTATGAACCTACACCCCTCAGGCTCTTCGTTCAACAACACTCCCCAGAGCCCTACCATTAGTTGTGTAAGTCCAACCCCTTGTTCATCTTATCAAAATGCAACACCTCGCAAATTAAACTCAGTCTGCCACTCCTTGGTCCATTGTCCCAGTTGATCAAGATCCTGTTGTACTCTTAGATACTTTCTTCACACTCCACTATACCACCAATTTTGTTCTGCAAACTTACTAACTATGCTTCCTGAAATCTCATCCAAAAATCGTTTATATAAATAACAAACAACAGAGGACCCAGCACCAATTCCTGTGGAACACTGCTGGTCACAGGCTTCCAGTCTGATAAAACAACCCTCTACCACCATCCTCTGTCTCCTATCTTCAAGCCAATCTTGTAGCGAAATGGCTAGCTTTCCTTGGATCCCATGTGATCTAACTTTACCTACCAGTCTACTTTGCAGGAGCTTGTTGAAGGCTTTGCTGAAGACCATATAGACAACGTCTACCACTCTGCCTTCATCCATCCTCTTGGTCATATGCTCAAAAATCTCAATCAAGTCAGTGGAACACAATTTCCCATGCACAAAGCCATGCTGACTGTCCCCACTCAGTCCTTGCCCTCCGAATGCATGAAAAGCCCCTCCAACAACCACTGAAGTCAGACTCACCGATCTATAGTTCCCGTGCTTCTCCTTACAGCCTTTCTTAAATAAGGGCACAACATTAGCCACCCTCCAGTCCTCCGGAACAACACCTGTGGCCGTAGATGATAACAAATATCTCTGCTAGTGCCCCCATAATTTCTTCCTGAGCTTCCCACAATGTCCTGGGATACGCTCGATCAGATGCCAGGGACTTATCTACCTTTATGCGTTTTAAGACCTCCAGCACCTCCTCTTCTGTAATGTGAACTGTTTTAAAGGCATCACTATTTATTTCCCTGAGTTCCCTAGCTTCCATGCCTTTCTTCACAGTAAAAGTTGACACAAAATGTTTGTTTAGTATCTCACCCATCTCCTGTGGTTCCACCAACCTTTTCCCTTTCAAAATAGGCCAAGATCCCCCAATACCACCTATTTATGAAGTTCTATTTTCAAAAGACCTACAACAAACACTCTTTGGCTTTAAACAAATTAAATCAAACATTATTCAGGTATTAATCTGGGGGATAATTTTCAACCCATACAAGTAAGATTAAAAAAAAGATGTTACAAAAATACATTACATTTTTTAAAAACGGCATTAACTCACATGTATTAGACTCCAGTAAGTCAATGTCCAATAAATCTCTGCGGTTGGCTGAAACTCCTTTGTTGTAGGAATTTGGATGCAGGTGGATTACAGTTGAAGGCACAGAAATATCATTCTTGCAGGCTGGCAAAGTTGTTCATTTTTGAGGTAAGATTCATAATCTTTCCAACAATCAGAGGTTGAGAGAGGTCAAGGTTCTAAGCAGGTTTGTCTAAATGTAGAACCACTTTAGTTGTGGTCTGTATCAATTTAAGGGACCGACAGAGGAGAGAAGTCTAAAACTATATAATTAACAGTGGGGCGGTGGCTCAGTGGTCAGCACTGCTGCCTCACAGTGACAGGGACCTGGGTTCAATTCCAGCCTCAGGTGATTGTCTCTGTGGTGTTTCCTCTGGGTGTTCTGGTTTCCTCCAACAGTTCAAAGATGTGCAGGTTAGATGGATTGGCCTTGGTAAATTGCCCATAGTGTCCAGGGATGTGTAGGTTAGGTGGATTAATCATGGGAACTGCAGGGATAGGGGTGAGTCTTGGTGGAGTGCTCTTTGGAGAGTCAGTGAGGATTTGTTGGGCTGAATGGCCTGTCTACACACTGTAGAGATTCTATGAAAAGTGATTCAAATTAAATCAACAGTTCAGGTTACATGACCATGGTTTTAGGTCGAGTCACCCTTATTTCATGGGAATTTTAATTTTTTTACTGTCAGTCAAACAATTTAGATCTACAAAAAAGAACTTAGGATTTTCTTCATAACTTCTGAGCATGACAGCTGTCACAGACCAGAGTGAGTAAAAGGTAAAGTAAATAGCCCCGGGAGAGAAGTGAAGTCAGACAGAGAAAATGGAACTGCCCCCCCCACCAGAGGATGAAAGGACAGAGCTGGATGGGCGACAGCTGGGAAACCACCTTAAATGCTTTCACTTCAAGAAACCAGGGCGAGTACAGAAATGTTGCCAGTTGCAGTGTTCCCCAGAAAGTCAAGCTACAAGACCAGTGTTTGTCGCTTTAAAAGTAGCCAATGTCTAAAAAGACATGAATGTTGACCAGCAATTTGGGCTAAATCTTGCACTTTTGTGGCTAAGCCCGAGTTGCATGCCATTACACTGGGTTTGTCTCCATGAGGCCTAGAGAGTTTTCTGGCTGTTTCTTATCAAGCCTGGCTCATATTAGTTACTAACACTATCTCTATGTAGTCCATCACATTCTATTTCTGCCCCTTCGACCATGCCTGGTCCATTTCCTCTGAGTCCCAAGTAATCAAAGCTGCAGTTTCATTCTGTGGAACCTACAAGACATATGAGAGAGAAGGCATTGTGGGCAGTGGTCACATTTATTGTGCTTGATTGAGACTGAAAACACCATTAAAAGGAGAGCAAGGTAAGGCACTTACAGGGATGTTTCTGCATCCCCTCAGGAGTAATCCCAGAGTTGTCCTGCCAGGAACCAGGAACCTCATATTGTAAAGGGCAGGGACCAGGATTTTGGGTACCCCCTCACCTTTACAAGTTTGCCCTGCCTTCTTATGGTTGGTCAATCTTCTGGAGTAACAGAAATGCAGGAGGAAGGAAATGAGTAAGATGCCACTGTGTGGCTTCACTGTTAGTACTGGTGTAAATGCGTGAAACTTGGTGTTACCAGGGATTGAGGATGCAGCATGGAGGACATGAAGGGTTAGTCATCTGTGAATTTGGGAGAACACAAGTGAGTGGGGGAATGTGGCACAGATAATAGTGAGAATGGCACAGCATGAGACTTGGTGGGAGATGGGTGCAGAGGCAGAGTAAGCATGAAGTGAGAGAGGGAATCATAGAATCCCTACAGTGTGGAAACAGGCCCTTCAGCCCAACAAGTCCACACCGACCCTCAGAGCATCCCACCCAGGCCCATCCCCTGTGGGCAATTTAGCATGGCCAATCCACCTAGCCTGCACATCTTTGGACTGTGGGAGGAAACCAGAGCACCCAGGGAGACATAGGGAGAACATGCAAACTTCACACAGACAGTCGCCTGAGGGTGGAATTGAACCTGGGTCCCTGGTGCTGTGAGGCAGCAGTGCTAACCGCTGAGCCACCGTGCCGACCAAAGAGAACGTCACTTCTCTGGACCACTCCTTCAACTTGTCATTCCCTGTTGGATAATCACAGTGCCATCTACCTCTTCTCTGATTCTGTCTGACAACTCTGGAAGGCCAGTGAGCACCCAGGTTCACAGGAGGCATTTTAAAGGTGGCACTGAGCAAAAGATGAGCTGGCCATCCATTGAGTGGTGTGTTGTGGGAATGATGGACACATATCAGACGTGAGCGATGCTGGAGGGGTATGGTAGGGTAACTGATGAGGCCTGATGGCAATAAACCCTCCACAACAACTTGACACACCTCAAACTTGGCCAGATAATGTTAGCTTAAGATCTTCTTTGAGGAATGCTGTCCTGAAATAAATGCAATGCAACAAAATGGTTCTGCTTTTGAATCGATGTTTCATGGAAGCCATTAATAGAATAGATTGTCAGAACATGTTAATAACAAAACAAAGGATTTTAGAAAATGAAGGCCACCCCTGTGGAATTTCTTCAAGTTATTGGAGATCTGGTTGATTGGAGACCCACTGAAGCTGCTTATTTAAACTTCCAGAGATGTTTGACATGATTATAGTCCGGCTGAAACACAGGATTCCAGACCAGAGAATGAGGTCAGTTCAGAAACTGAATTAGAAAAAGAGTTCATGATATCAGACTTTGAGTTAGTAAAAGAGGAAGGTATTGAATAGAGGACTCAATATTTGGCTTCTAGTCTGGATATTGAAGCTAACAGTAAGATTGTCAGCTTTTGATTAATGAAAGGATAGAGAGAATTACAGAAACCAAAGAAGTGGCCATGTACCGATAGGAGGATTTTAGTCGGGAACTGTACTCTGGCTGACATCAGCAACTGAAATATAATCACATTTAAATTAATTTATTGTACACTGAAAAATGATGATAGACAATGAATGGAATTGAATTGGCCTTAACTCTCCCCATCTTTGGAACTGTTCTGCAGTTTTAACTTTTTATGACAAACTTTGCTTATAATTGGTATCTTTTCTGACCCCATCTGTCTCTCCCTTCCTGTCTCACTCAGCTTTGCAAACACTTCTACCACTCATTTTTCTTTCTCTCCATGTCTCCTATGGTTTCACGCTCTCGGCCTCACCCTTCTGCTCTGTCTTTGCCCTCCCTATCAGGATTCTAAAGTGAACAAGTGGGATGTGTTTATTGCTGCTGAACCCACCTGTTGTCCCCACTTTGACCGAGTGTGTCCCATGTGGGGTCTCAGCATTCTGTAGCTGACTGTCGAGACCATGGCACTAGTTATCAAAACACCAGAGAGAACAGCTGAACGATAGAGGGAGAAACTACTATGCCTGTACTTCTGGAAGAATGCAGCCTGTTCTTCTCTCCTGGGAACTTTTGTGCCATCCACCACCACAGAAGTTGCATTGTACATGACAAGATCAATGTCATTCCGAGTGAAAAAACAACCCATTCTTAGCTAGAATATTGCCAGAACACTCAATCGATCAAAGAAAACATTCAACAGAACACATAGGCCTCCTTTTGTTGGAGTGTAGCATCTGTGCCTCTTCTGGTACCTCCTCTGTAAGGCTGGACCTTTTATTTTGTTATTTTCTAATTTTTTTCCTTAAGTACTTGAACTCAAGAATCCACACCTAGGTACCTTTGCACCTAAGATGGCGCCGTAAGTGTCGAGGTGTAAACTTTTCACTGCATTCAGGTGAGTACATGTGACAATAAAGCTAATTACAATTCTCTGAACAAATCGCACAATCTTAAATGGAACACAACAAAGAACTGGATGCTGGCAATTTGAAACAAAAGCAGAAATTGCTGCAGAAACTTAATTGCTCTGGCAGCATCCATGGGGAGAAAGCAAAGTTAATGTTTCAAATCCGCTGATCCTTCTTCAGAACCTCTAGACCTGTTGAGTTTCTCCCACGTTTTTGATTGTTGCAATTTTTGTTTTCGTTTCAGATTTCCAACATCAGCAGTTCTTTGTTTTTAGCGTTTAATTAACTGCTCCATCTCTTCCACATATGCCAATCTTGAGGAACTTCTGCTCCTGTCTCCAAACAGAATTTCCATTCTCATCTTTCATTCAGTTCTGAGGAAAGGGTGACCGAACCCGAAAGGTTAACTCTGTTTTTCCAGCAATTTTGTTTTTGTTCCTGATTCACAGCATCCACAGTTCTTTCGGTTTTTAACTCTCTTTCTCTCTCCACAGAAATTGATAGACCAGTTAAGTTTCACCATCTTATCTGGAACTGCCTCCATAGTGGACCTTCTTGGTCTGTGGATAGCGGGTGCTTGAGGGGTGAAGGGTAGTTGTGGGGAGGCAAGGTCTGTGGGAGTCAAGACACTGCACTATGTACTCTCTAGTAACTGGGTCCTTGCATTGCCCCATGGAGCTCCCCAGTATTACCAAAACCGGATTATCAATGAGGGGCAAAGGGCGAATGAAAGGACCTCACCTATTATACGTTTTTAACATCCATTGAGCAGGATGTTTAGTTATTGCCCGAACCCTCCCAGGCCCCTCTCTTCACCTTAAAAAAACTTACACCTTTAAGCCAACCGTTGGCCAACTGTCTGAATATCTCCTCAGGGAGCCTGCTGTCAAATGTTGTTGGTCACTGTTTTGGTAAGATACCTTCAGAAATGTTTATTTTCTATTCGTCCACGGGATGTGGGCATCACTGACTTGGCCATCATTCGCTGTCCATCCCTAATTGCCCAGAGAGCAGTTAGGAGTTAACCACAAAGGATAGGATTTAGGGACATTTGGAGAGGCAAGGATTGATTAGGGATAGTGGGCATGGCTTTGTGTGTGGGAAATCATGTCTCACAATCTTGATTGAGCTTTGATCAAGTAACCAAAAAGATTGATGAGGGCAGAGTGGTAGAAATTGTTTACTTAGATTTTAGTAAAGCTTTTGACAAGGTTCTGCATGATCAACTAATTAGTAAAGTTAGATCACATGGGATTCAGGGTGAGTATGTCAATTGGATGCAAAATTGGCTTTATGGTAGGAGACAGAGGGTGATGGTGGAGGGTTGTTTTTTGGACTGGATGCCTGCGACCAGTGGTGTTCCACAAGGATTGGTACTGGGTCCACTTTCGTTTGTCATTTATATAAATGATTTGGATGAAAATATCGGAGGCACGGTTAGTAAGTTTGCAGATGATACCAAAATTGATGGTGTAGTAGACAGTGAAGGTTATCTAAGATTACAAAGAGATCTTGAATAATTGGGTCAATGGGTTGAGGCAGATGGACTTTAATTTGGATAAATGTGAAGTATTGCATTTTGGTAATACAAACAAGGACAGGACTTATACAGTTAATGGTAGGGTCCTGGGTGGTGTTGTAGAACAGAGAGACCTAGGGATTCAGGTACGTAATTCTTTGAAATTTGCTTCACAGATCGACAGGGTGGTTAAGAAGGCATTTAGCACACTTTCCTCTATTGCTCACACCTTTGAGTATAGAAGCTGGGGTATCATGTTGAGGTTGTACAGGTAATTGATGTGGCCTCTTCTGGGGCACTGTGTCCAGTTCTGGTCGCCCTGTTATAGGAAGGATATTATTAAACTGGAGAGGATTCAGAAGAGATTTACCAGGATATTGCCGGGAATGGAGGATTTGAGATATAAAAATAGACTGGAAAAGCTGCGACTCTTTTTCACAGGAGTGTAGAAGGTTGAGGGATGACCCTACTGAGGTTTATAAAATCATGAAGGGCATAGGTAAGGTAAATGACATGGGTCTTTTCTTAGGGTGGGATAGTTCAAAACAAGGGGGCACGTTTTAAGATGAGAGGAGAAAAATTTAAAAAGGAACGCGGGGTCAATGTTCTTACACAGATAGTGGTCCATGTGAGAAATGAACTGCCAGAGAAAGTGGTGGATGCACGTACGGCTACAACATTTAAAAGACGTTTGGATAAGTTCATGAATAGGAAAGGTTTGGAGGGATATGAGCCAGGAGCAGGCAGGTGGGACTAGTTTAGTTTGGCAACAAGGCCAGTGTGGACTGCTTGGACTGAAGTGTCTGCTTCTATGCTGTATGACTCAATGACTCTATGATACATTGCTGTGGGTCTGGAGTCACATGCAGGCAAGACCAGGTAATGATGGCAGTTTCCTTCCCTAAAGGACATTAGTGGAGTTTAATGACAATTTTTATGACATGGAAGGTGCTATAAAGAGGCAAGTTTCTGTCATTGAATTCTATGTCCTTAAAAGATATGTGTCCATTGCGCATACTTTAATGGGAACTTTTTAAATGCTGAGGGGTAATCATTCAGCCATAGCTGAGCTCAAATTGATCATTGCATTAGAGTCAGTGCTGGACAGCTTTTGACAGCTTCTGAAAAATTCCTTCAGCTTTGTCTTCCCTGAACCTCTAGTTCACCATTCAGCCCTTCAGCATTTGATGGTAGAGACCTTAAAATAGCTGTATAAATGGAACACAGGCTTCTGTGTCTTTCTCTGCGAAAAAAGCAGTTCATGTGTGAAAAAAAATTGTAAAAATATCTAAACACCATATGGAGCCCAAGGATAAATATTTACTGTTCAAACTACTTTCTCCTAAGATTCACCTTTCTCTTGAACTGATTTTTTTTATTGTAATATTAAATCAGCCTGGCAGGCCACCCTCTTTAAATGAAATTGTACTCCATGATTTAAAATTAAAGTTTTATTAAGAAGAGAACTTTCTTGTCATAGGTCACTATTTAGAAAATGTATCTAGATATTGAATTTGTCTAGAGTGTCTCTGATCTGGGGCCAGGGTTCAATGAAACTGCCTGAAACTTTGCTGTGTGCGAGTCAAAGTGATTCTTTGCCTCCAGAGATCGGTTCATTGATTTTTTTTTAACCAGCTGTGGGATTTACAACAGCTGCTGGGAATTGGCTGCTTGTGGGTCCTACATCTGCTCGCTATCCCAGATAATGAGCTGGAATGCACTTACTGCAAGATTAAAATTCTTTCCAAAATTGCACTGCATCTCAAGATACGTGGCCAACAGAAAAAGGAAAGGAGTAACTCATGAAATGGCTTCATGACCCCTGCCAGCGCAACAACGTCATTGGAATCTGAAGCTGGTGGTGAGCCACCATCTTGAATCACCGGCATCCCCCTGCTCTACAGTGGTGCTGAGGAAGGAGTACCAGCGTTTTGACTCCGTGATAGCGAGGAAATACAACTGCGTATCAAGATGGAGAGGAACTTGCAATTGATGGCACTGTCCCGCACCTCCGTTCCCTGTGCTTCTAACTAGTGGAGGCCATGTGTTTAGGCAATGCTGCCAGAAGAACCCTTATCCAGTTCCTTCAGCGCTGGCTATGGATAGAAGCTGGCGCACCAATACTGGAGAGAGTGAACTACATCTTAGGGCTAGAATGAGGTTTTATTGTCACGTGTACCCAAGTACGGGGGTACAGGAATACAGCGAAAAGTGTACAAAGTCGCCATTCCTGGCACCATGTTAGGCACAAAGGTACCTAGGTAGAAAATCTTAGGTACAAAGTAAAAAACAAAGAAATGAAGTTACGAGTTCAACATCACAATCCTTCTTAAGTGCTTAGCCACACCACCCTTGCAATCCCCACAAGGGCTTGGTCTCCTCTGCACTGGGCCTGTCTATCGCAAGGGGCTCCCCCTCCCTGAGCTGGTTCGATCTCCCCCTCGCTTGAAGATGCTGGGAGACATCGGGCTGCCTGATCTCGTCACCTCCGTCTCAGATGGTTGTCACAACTGAGCTGATCCTGAAGGGCTGCCTCTTTGGCAAGCGACGCAAAGGGAATAGCATCACAGCGTGAGCCAGTAGATAATGGAGGGAAAAGGAAGAAAAGCATTGGGTTGGATTTTTTTTATAGAAATAGAGACTAATCAGCAGATGTTGATTCCCATGATTAGCTAGCGAGGACTGTTTTATAGAGGAACTTGAACCTATTTAACGAAGTATTGTACATTATGTGCTGACAGTACTGAAATAACTGTTGACCATTACTTGCTAAATTGGCAGTTCATCTATCACAGTCGTAAACCTTTCAGGACATTTGTCATCAAGGACAGTAAATTTTTACTGGTTAGAGTTTAAATATTTTGGCATTGTCAGCAACTATACTGCCCAAAGCTGATTTGGTGAACCATTGTGTACTGACCGATTTAGATACGTAGAACAAATATGGATAGGTGTTTTGGAAACATTTCAAAGTTAGAATTTCTTGTTGGAGCTGGCGACAATGAGATACATCTTACTAGAAATCAGCTAAGTGTCATTTCTGTCAAATTTCATGGTAGGTTTTTCCCTGGGAGGCCTGGTATGTTTTCTCATGCTATAATCCCAAACTTGCCTCATGAACCATATCCTGAGAGGTCTTCACTCATTGTATTCTCCCACCACCATAGGTGGAGCTCCTCTCTACTTCCAGGGCATGCCGGGATTTCTGATACCATTTTTAACGGGACATTGTGCACCTGGCCAAGCACTGGTAGTCTGAAGCTGCCCTGCATGTTTCAAATAACTCACCCTAGATGTGGCAGCGAAGGGGAAATTGGTACCCTACTTTTTGGATAGGGACTTGGAGATACCGGTGAATGAAGCACTGCAGAATAGGACAGTCCTCCTTCCTAGGACTGGCAGAGAAGGCCCAGATACCACACCATGCCAACCGTGGTCCAAAGATGCCACCTGGGTCAGTGTGGTCTCCAGAGAAATGCCCAGGAGTGCAGGACGAAGGTCAATGACCTCCACTCCACCAGGGTAAGTAACACCATCTTCTCTCTGCTGCTAGGTGAGATGATGGGCTAATGGTTTTATCTCAAGACTATTACTCCAGAGACCCAGATAACGTCCTGTGGATCCAAGTTCAAATCCCATCATGGCAGATGGTGGAATTTGAATTCATTAAAAATTTGGAATCAAAAGTCTAATGATAGTCATGACAGTGTTGTTGATTGTTGGAAAAACCCATCAGGTTCTCTAATTCCCTTTAGGGAAGGGAGCTACAAGAAATGGGACCGGATACTGCAAGATCCCTGAACCTGGCAGCCTCAGTCAGCAGAATGACAATGTCAAAACATTTGGACTGGTGTCAGAGACTGTCCTTGACTTATTGCACCTGTACCCCCTGACTGTCAACGGTCTCCCTTTACTTAGCTGAGGAATACTCTCCTTAGACTTTGACAGGCGGTCACTCTGTAGAGGCACATGCAGTGTGTTTGCTGCCTGTGCATCTGGCTCATGGTACAGATGTGACATTGATGGAGCACGGTGCCACACGGTACCATATCCACCCGCTTGACTGATCAAACATGACCAACTTCTTGACTTTGTCTCTGCACTAAAAGTCAAGTTGTAGCATTGAAGTTGGCACAAAGTTAACAAGTGCTAAGAAAGTGAGCAGGGATCCTAGAGATGCAGCCCGGTTGAGTCTATGAGCTGAGTTTCTGGCCCTCTGTGCGTGTGTCCTGGCAATACATCCCAATAATAGTTGCTGGTGCTCCAAAGCACAGCATGGAAGTGCAGAACCTTACTGGAAGCTCATTGTCAATGAGCCTTGATGATGTAGTGAAGCTGGTACGTATTAAATGCTAAGGTCCATGGGTGAACGTGTGTGCACTCACTGCCCATGTCGCACTCCTGGCAAGATGGAGTCTGACTTTGATATTGGGGGATTGTTCTAGTCCATTTCTATCTGGCAGGTGGGAGAATGGAAAATTGCTTGCCAATGAGGCGAGATTACGATATTAATGCACGGTGATCATGCAAATGGCTTCTCCCCAGTCACTAGCAAGAATCACGGATTGCCATTCAACACTTGGTTCCAAAAGTGGGAACTTTTGGTCTCAACATTGAGAAGCTCCTTGCTGGCCACATCATATAATTTTCATTCACTAGCCATTGTTCAGGAGCCGGGAAAACTCCGCCAATTATTTTTTAAATTAGAGTTTCTAAGCTGAATTCCAACTTTGCGGCCAGCCCCAGTTGCTCATTGGTCACGATGGAAATTTCAATCAGGGATAAAGGGGATCCTCTAACAAATAATTTGAAGGAGGTCTGTCCTGAGCAAAACTTCTACTTTTCCTTGGCAGAGTGTCATTGGCCTCAAAATTAGCTTGTACAGTGCCTGTTTTTTTCGGGAATGAAAGCACTGAAAGATCCAGATATTGTCCTGATTATGTACAACTAAAGAGCCATGTGTTCAACTGGTTAGGGCTCCCTGAAGTCCATGGGAACAGTTTCTCCCTATTTGCTCTGTCAAAATCAGCTTCAAAATTGGTAAGATTTCTCTTCAATGTCCCCTTTCTCCTCTAAGCAATTGCTTCTGTGAGACTCAAGGAGAGTGGAAATCACACATTTTGGCTACTTCCCAATTAACTCAAGCTCTAATCAACCCTTCATATGTCTCTGTGCCTGATGTACACTCTTGCATGGAATTTCATTGCTTTTTCTAGATGACTTACCATCTAATTTAATGAAAGACTCCAGGAAGTTACATTTAATTTGAATTGCTTCTTTTCTGAAAGCGTGCTTAACTTAATTAACTGCGTAATCGAGCTGCTCAAATTTAAACTGAAATTTTGATTTTGTCTTTGCAAATTATTCACTGAGAAATAAAAACTCCACTGCATTGCTGGAAGTGTATGGTTGTGACCTTGGGCTCCTGTCCTGCAAAACTGCCAGTTCTGCTATTTAGCTTTCCTGACACTGCCTTGTCCAACTATAACTGAGAATGCCAATTCCTGTCCACCTCTACAGTGTCCTCCAGCCCGACCATGCTCCAGGAATTCTGCATTCCTTGGATTCTCTTGGCATCTATGCCTTCAGCTGACTGTAAGTTTTGAAACCTCTTTGCTGGACACCCATTATCCTAGTTTGCTTCTTGAAACCAAGTGTTTGATCAGGTTGCAATGACCAGGCAATAACCATCTCCAACAAGAGAGAATCCGACCACAATCCCTTGATATTCAAAAGCATTACTGTTGCTGAATCCTCCATGGTCAACAGCCTGGCAGATATTACTGACAAGAAACTAAACCGGACTAGCCATAGAAATACAATGGCTACAAGACCATGTCAGGAACTCTGCACTCCTGACATTTTTCACCCTGAGAATCAATGGTACATCAGCTAATTGCAGCTCTCAGCCTTTGGAGGACCACCGGCCTGCAATTTTTCTCATTGAAAGTTCACCTTCTCGCTGCTTCAACTCCGCAATACTCACGCACCTCTGGCTAATTGGCGGGATCCACACAATGGCTGCAGTTCATGCATTGCTGTCAAAATTCCATATATCCTGGGGAAACGGCTGGTAATTAACTTATTGACACATTCAACTGACGTCCGCCACTGCTCAGCCTGTTCACACCAGCGCACATAATCCAGCTCAGGGAAAAGCGGAAAAGGCTGGGATGAGAAATAGAATTATCTCGCCACCTTTTCTCCCCCCAGTTCCACTCCTGCCCCTAGTTACTCCACAAACAGGACTCCCGTTTCGTTAACTTTGACTCTGGATTGTTTTGAATTCATCAGCTCTCTTGTGAAAGGTGTTTCACCACATTAAGTCTGCTATGTGAATGCAAGATTTTTTTGACCAGCTACTTCCAAAACGTTCTCCCCATTTCCCCCATCCCCGGCCACAGGCATGGCATGGTGGCTCAGTGGTTAGCACTGCTACCTCACACTGATTCCAGCCTCGGGTGACTGTCTGTGTGGAGTTTGCACATTCTCCCCGTGTCTGCTTGGGTTTCCTCCGGGTGCTCCGGTTTCCTCCCACAGTCCAAAGATGTGCAGGTTAGGTGGATTGACCCATGATAAGTTATCCACAGTTTCCAGGGATGTGCAGGCTAGGTGGATTAGCCATGGGAAATGCAGGGTTACAGGGACAGGGTTAGGAGGGCTCTGCATAGGATGCTCTTCAGAGGGTCAGTGTAGACTCAATAGGCCAAATGGTCTGCTTTCACACTGTAGGATTCTATAATACTATCTGCTGGATCTGCCCACTCAGATGGTTCCATTCTACAACTGGCACTCATGCACTGGCTCTACCATGGCTCAGTCTCAGTGCAATTACTGCTGATAGGGTCAATGTGTTGTTGCAGAATAATAGAATGGTACAGCATGCTTCTGGTGTCTCTTCAAAAGAGCAATTCAGTTCAGCCCTGCCCTGGTTCATTCATTGCTGTAATCACTCTTTGGGAAGAAGGACACTGAGGGCAGATCTGACTGAGAGACTTCAAAATATAAATACCCCCTTTGCAGGTTTCTTATGTCTTCATCGTAACATCAACACCTCCAAGATTCCCTCCAAGGCCACTCATCCTCCTGATTTGGAAATATATCGCTGTTCCTTCGCTGTCGCTAGCCAAAATCCTGGAATTCCCTCCCTGATGATACTGCAGGTCAACCCACAGTACATAGACTGCAGCAGCTCGAGGAGCTAGCTCACAACCACTGTCTCAAGGGCAACTACAATGCTGGTCCAAAAAGTGACGCCCATGTGGGTTTGAGCTATAGGGAGAGGCTGGATGGGCTGAGGCTATTTTCCCTGGAATGTTGGAGGCTGACGGGTGACCTTATTGAGATTTATAAAATCCTGAGGAACATGGACAGGGTGTATAGACAAGGTCTTTTTCCAGGATAGGGGTATCCAAAGCTGGAGGGCATAGTTTAAGGTGAGAGGGAAAAGACTTAAAAGGGACAACTTTTTTCACACAGAGGGTGTTGTGTGGAATAAGCTTCTGCAGAAAGCAGAGGAAGCTGGTACAATTACAACCTTTTAAAGGAATCAGGATAGGTCTATGAACAGCAAGGGTTTAGATAGATACGGGACAAGTCCTGGCAAATGGGACTAGATTAATTTAGGACATCTGACCGGCATGGATGAGTAGGACCTAAGGCTTTGTTTCCATGCTGTACATCTCCATGACTCTATGAATGAATTTTTGAAAAAGTACACTTCAATTGACTGTAAAACAAAACACTTGGAAATGCCTTAAAGTTGAGAAAGGAATTGTATTTTATTTCTTCATTATTTCATCAGATTTTGTTCCTACTAATCTTCCTTAAACTGAGTAGCTTGTCAGAGCATTTCAGAAGGCAATTGAGAGTCGACCACATTGTTGTAGTCACAGGTGGATCAGGCAAGGATGGCAAGTTTCTTTCCCTAAAGGACTTGAGCAAAACACAAGTTTTGTGACAATTAGATGATGGTCATCACTACTAAGACTAACTTTCAATTAGCAGATCTAATTAATTGAATTTATGATCCACCAGCAGCTAGGATAGGTTTCAAGCCTATATCGTCAGAGCATTAGCCTGGACTTCAGGCCTAATAGTGCAGCACCATTGCTCCAGTGTAGAACTACAAAGTCTCCTTGTTCTTTTCTAGCTCCTTGCTGTTTCACTACAGACATGGACTGCGTCAGTGTGTCATGTCATCACTGCAAAACTGTACTGAACTCCAGACGTCAATGTGAAACATACCCATTTGAAAAAAAAAGTTAAACGCCTTTTTTTAATTCACTTGTTGGACATTAGCGACCCTGGCTGATCAATTTCCCATCCCTTAGTCACTCTTGGGTAGACAGTCGTGAGCTGCCTATTTGAACCACTGCCGTCCAGTTATGCTTCGGCCCTCCCTTACGCTCTGCATTCTATTTTCCCTTCCTCTTATCAATCTGCTCTCATTTATTCTAACCTGATCTATACCTTTTATATTTTATTTAATTTAAAACTGTTACGAAACCTTTATCTGATCTGCTATTTTAGTGCTGCCTCCTACTGTTCATTTTGGAAATGGTGGCTGCAGCTGAAATATTGGACTTTATTTGGATGAGAACCAGACAAAGGGTCTTGTTTTCCCTCAAATCATTTGGAAGTTATGGAGTGGCACGGTCAAGTAAGCCACTCAGTTGGGTGCACCTTTCTATAAAAATTCTCCCAAACCATAGGAGGTGCTACCAAACATAAGCAACCTAACCCCCCAAAACCCAGTGGTGTCTGTGAATATTAAATTGTTTGTAGTGCAGTAAGGGTTAAAAATCTTGTTGAACGTTCAAGTCCCTTGCTGTGCACTTGTTGCTAATATTCAAGGATTGCTCTTTCTTGGCTCGCTCCTCTCCCTTGAGTGAGCTACTCCTTGGCATTTGCCCACTCAGCTGCTGTCCTCTATAGTAAGGTCTTTGAGTGCAATGCACTCGATATCTCATCACTGCCAATCAACATGCAAAACACATGCTTAGTGCTAATCTCCTCATTTGCGAACGCATTTTACCATCAATAGGATTCAAATGATGCTGTCAATGCTGCAGCTGTCTGTAGTGTACACGCTGCAGTGCACCTGCATGGTCCATGTGTAGGATTCTCCTGCATATTTGCATTTATTTTTCATTAAAGCATTGTTTTGGGTCTTTTTCAGCCAGAAAATGACAATGGCTGAGATGGTGAGGAGGTTAGTGGCAACACTGTGGCCAGTGACACACAGGAGTGCCACTATCTGCGCAATTTTGTACCTAGGTACCTTGTACTCAGAATGGTGCCGTGAATGCAGACACCGAATACTTTTCGCTGTACTCCTGTATCCCTGTACTTGAGTACACATGGGAATAAAATCTAATTCTATTTCTCTTCTTGGCCTATCGGCTCAGACCAAGTGTCGTTCTTGGCCTTTTTGCTAAGGCCACTTGGCTGCGATCACATGCTGGGGCTTTTGCCTCAGTGACGGGACCATAATACCCCTCCCCCAATTCTATTTCTAATTCATAATAATATGCTGTCCTCTAATGTGATCTGGTCTCATGGGGTCCAAAAAGGTTTCATTTCTGGTTATGACGGCGCCCCCAACACCACCTGCTGTTTTCGTTTTGACAGGACCAGATCTTTCTGCGTCCAATGTCTGATATTGTCAGCTGTGACTGGATATGCATCCAGAAAATTTAAAACCTTCACAGACTCTTCCAGTGGCGGTACCACTGCGGGTGTATCTGCCAGTGGGAGGCAGCTCAATGCATTCACATTTGTTACTTGGCCTCCCGGACGCAGCAAACTTTGTATTAGAGCCCAGGACTGATATCTGCCTGAAGCTATACATTGCACTACCTGTTTAAGTAGGCCTCGCAAAGTTTTGTGGCCCGTCATTATTACAAATTTCCATCGTAAAGGTATTGGTGGAACTTCCTGACTCCAAATATGACTGCCTAACTTTCCTTCTCTATCTGGGCATCTTTATGCTCTGCATTAGCCAAAGTCCTGGATGCATACACTATTGAACATTCCTCTCCATTGAGCTACCTATGAGCTAATTCTACCCAGAAGCTGTATGGGGTGGCATTGCATTTCAATGCCAGATCTTGCTTGGGATCAGAATGTGCCAGCACCTTAGAGGATGAAAGCTGTTTCTAAACTTCCCTGAAAACTAAGGCTTGGCTACGCGACTATTTCTAAAGCTGGCTGTTCTTTTAAGAGTTGATGCAGAGGTGCCAGGATGGAGGCCAGGTTATGTGTGAACATTCCGTAATGATTTACCGGCACAAGAAATGACCTAAGCTCCTGGGCAGGCATGGGAGTTGGAGCACCTTTGATCACCCTCACTTTATCTTCCAATGAGTGTCTTCCAACCCGGTCTCGTCAACTCTGTCACCCAATAGGCCACTTGGGGAGCCTGCAACACACACTTTTTCCCTTTTAAGACATTAGGCCGCCTGGAGAAATGTCTAAAGACTACGTTCAAGCTCTCTAAGTGCTCCTTATTGGTTTTCCCTCTTATCAGCATCTAGCTAAATGGTGACCTGAGATAGACCTTGTAAAATATTCTCCATCATCCACTGAAAAATTGCACAGGCTGATGATACCCCAGATGGCTGACTTGTACATTGGTACAAACTCTTACGGGTATTAATTGTAGTAAACTTCTGAGAATCCTCATCTAACTGCAATCCCAAGTACGCATGGCTCATGTCCAGCTTTGTGAAAGACAGCCCCCTTGTCAGCTTTGCACATAAATTCTTTCTGTGAGGGACTGGTTATTTATCCAGCTGCACAAAGCGATTTCCTGTTTGTTTAAAATTCCCACTGAGGCAAACTGACCCATCAAGTTTCACAATCGGTACAACTGCTGCTGCCATTCTGCAAACTGAATTGGTTTGATGATTCCTCCCCTTTCCAGCCTTCTGATTTCTGCCTCTACTTTTGCCCATAAGGCAAACGGCATTGGGTGGGCCATGGAATTGCTTCCTGGTCAACATGCAAGGTAGCCTTGGCTCCTTTGATAATCCATAGACCTTCCTGAAAAAGCTCTGGGTATTTAATTAGGACTTCACTCAGGCAGCCATTTTCTAATCGAAAAATGTTGAATCAATCAAGATGAATCTTTCTCAATCAGTTTTACCTCATTAAGCTTGGCCCAATCCTTTAACTACAACCAGTGGTAACTGAACCACCTGCTTCTCATTAGAGACTAGAACTGCAGTTGGCTGTAAATTGGGAGAGGGAAGTGTGCAGTGGGACCTGGCTGTCCTTGTGCACCAGTTGCTAAAGGTAAGCATGCAGGTGCAGCAGGCGGTAAAGAAGGCAAATGGTATGTTGGCCTTCATTGCAAGAGGTTTCAAGTACAGGAGCAGGGATGTGTTGTTGCAGTTGTACAGGGCCTTGGTGAGACTGCAACTAGAATATTGTGCGCAATTTTGGCCTCCTTTTCTGAGGAAGGATGCTATTGCTCTCGAGGGATGTTTACCAGGCTGATTCCAGGGATGGTGGGACTAACGTATGGGGAGAGATTGACTAGGTTGGGATTGTTTTTGCTAGAGTTCAGATGAATGAAGGGAGATCTCTTAGAGACTTATAAAATTCCATCAGGACCGGACAGAGTAGATGCAGGGAGGCTGTTCCCAATGGTGGGTGTGTCCAGAACCAGTGGTCACAGTATGAGGACTTGGGGTAGACAATTTAGGTTGAAGATGAGGGACATTTCTTTACCCAAAGAGTGGTGAGCCTGTGGAATTCATTACCACAGGAAGTAGTTGATGCCAAAACAGTGAATGTATTCAAGAGGTGACTAGATATAGCACTTGGGGTAAATGGGATCAAAGGTTATGGGGAGAAAGCAGGATTAGGCTATTGAGTTGGGCAATCAGCCATAATCGTGAAGAATGGTGGAGCAGGCTCGAAGGGCCGAAGGGCCTCCTCCTGCTCCTTTCTTCTATGTTTCTATCTTTCAGTTGTATACTCGAACTGTAAAGGTTCCCCTGTATAGGTTCACTATATAGCCAAGGTCTTCTGCAAACTTAAGGGTTGGAATCCAGAGCAAATTTTGTTAAAGATAGTGGGAACTGGGAATGCTGGAGAATCTGAGATAACAAGGTGTAAAGCTGAATGAACACAGCAGGCCAAGCAGCATCAAAGAAGGAGCACCTGAAGAATGAGGGCGACTCCAAAAACTTACTTTTTCAAATAAACCTATTGGACTATAACCTGGTTGTCTTGTGGTTTTTGACCTTGTCCACCTCAGTCCAAGTCCAGCACCTCCACATCACAACTCAAAGAAAACTGTTGCAATCGAATCTCCTCAGGACCGTGCTTTTCTCTCGTCGCCACTGAAATGACTCCACAGAGGCTGGCATCCCCTAACCAAGTCACCGTTTATTTACACATGGAGAGTCCTTGACACTGAACCAGTTCCCTCAGAGCCAGCTCTCAGAGTGAACAGAATCTCTGACAACACACTGTGGAGCTGGAGAAACACAGCAAGCCAGGCAGCATCAGAGGAGCAGGAAAGCTGACGTTTCAGATTTGGACTCTTCTTCGGTTGTCTCTGACTCCAGCATCTGCAGTTCTTGCTATCTCTGAGAATCTCTGACACTCCTGTTTATATCTGTCAGCCAGGGCTCCCTGATTGGTCCAGATTAACAGCCCCAATCAGGGAACTCATATTCTATGAGGTCCACCTGGCTGACCTTGATACAATCACCACAGCCTCTTCATGTCTACCTTGTCAAGAGCATTCAGTATCTTATACAGCTCAATCTCTTCAAAACTATTGTGGAATTAAACACATTCCAGCCAATCTTCCTGCTTATTCCAGATATTGATACAGATATTCCAGATACAGTAAACCTTGTCTGATTATTTTAAATTTATTTACATCTGTCCTTGAAGGAGAGCAAGACTGCACCCTGAGTTTGAGACATAGTCTCTCCAATGTCCTATATAACTGAAGCATTATTCTTATGTTGATGCTACGCACGATAGCATTTAATTCACCTCTTAGCATTATTTGCTGTATCTGCATACTAACTTTTTATGACTCATGTACTAGAGCACCGAGGATTCTTCTGCACCTCAGAATTCTGTAGTCATTCACCTTCTTAAAACAAAAATTGTCTTTTTTTATTTCGTCTGCCAAAGTGAACAAAATCATATTTTCACACAGTTATGCTTCATCTGGAAGTTTTATAGAGTCATAGAGATATACAGCACGGAAACAGACCCTTCGGTCCAACTCGTTCATGCCAATCAAATATCCTCTATAAATCTAGTCTCATTTGCCAGCATGTGACCCATATCCCTCTAAACCCTTCCTATTCATACACCCATCCAGATTCCTTTTAAATATTGTTATTGTACCAGCCTCCACCACATCCTCTGGCAGCTCATGCACCACCCTCTGCATGAAAAAGTTGCCCCTTAGATCCCTTTTAAATCTTTCACCTCACCTTAAACCTATGCCCTCTAGTCTTGGACACCCCCACCCCTGGGAAAAAACCTTGGCTATTCACCCTATCCATGGCTCTCATGATTTTGTACATCTGTATAAGGTCACGCCTCAGCCTCCCGATGCTCCAGGGAAAATAGACCCAGCCTTTCAGCCTCTCCCTATAGCTCAAACCCTTCATTCAACATTTGTAAATCTATCTGCATCCACCTTATGACCTCTTCACAACATTCATACCACCCATTTTTGTGTCTGCATATTTGACCACAATGTCTTCACTCCCCACATCCAGGTTGTTGACATAAATTCTAGAGGCACCAACGCAGGGCCCTGTGGAAAACCACTCATTTTAGCCAGGCAAACAGAAAATGGGTCATTTCTGGGTCTTGACTAACACTCACACCTCAGAACTGATTGACTGATCACTCATTCCATTGCTATCTGTACAATGTGTGTACATTGGTTAAATAACCAACAGTAATAATATATCAAAATTAACTCACTGGCCAGGCAGTGCTTTGGCATGTCCTACGGATATAGAAAAATGCTCAGTTAATTCAAGATCTTTCTATACTCTGTCCCCTGTGCTTTTTTTTAAGCAGCCACAACATTCTTTGAGCTGAACCATTGATCAGACGCTCTGTGAATTGTAACTGGGATTTCAGTCAAACGTCTAGTGAAATAACAAAACTCCAACTGACGTATCCTCACACACATTTTCATATTGTATCCTCCTTCCATTGTGAGGGTACTTGGTCATATTTAACTCATGAAGCTCTTTCAATGGCTCTTTGATTTAGTTTGCCTCATATACAGCTGATCTCACTTCTGTCTTGAACTAAACAGCATGTTAGTCAAGCCCTGTTGGTCAGTCTTTCCACACTGCCAAAGGATTCAGCTTATGGGAAATGAATTGCTTTATGAGGTAGTTATTGTCATTGATATTCTGGGGAGAACCAGCAATCCCATCATAAATATGTTTAGTTTGAACGGTCAACTCATAATGTTAATAATCAGACCACAAAAAAAATGTTTCGGCTATATGACTGTTTCCCTCTGAATCTGGTAAATAAATGCAGGGATTATTTGGCTTTTGAAGTTTATAGCTGTTGAGCAGATGAATGCCCACAGCCTTGTACTTTGGGACCCGTGTATAACCATCCATCTGTGATATATAAGCAGTCTGTATATGGAATCAATATTACTGGGCTAACAAAGATATTTCTAAAACAGGATAATTAAGATCAGATTAATTCTGTCTTAAGGGTCATGTTACCTAGTAAAAATCCCTTTCTGGTTTATGTTATCTCATTATCTCTCTTTTTTATTTTTGTCTAGTCGTCACTCATTATTTTACACTCACTCTATTTGGCAAAACTTTTCAAATTTCAAACCAAATTGATTCATTTAGTGGTGCATGTCTCCTTGTTCTGCACTGGAGAGTTGAAACTGTGATGCAGCTCAGATGGTTGTAGCTATCGATCCATTTAAGATATTATTTGTGCTCCAACAAAAGTGGTTAGCACTGCTGCCTCACAGCACCAGGGACCCACGTTCGATTCCACCCTCAGGTGACTGTCTGTGTGGCATTTGCATATTCTCCCCGTGTCTGTGTGGGCTTCCTCTGGGTGCTCCAGTTTCCTCCCGCAGTCTAAAGATGTACAGGCCAGGTGGATTGGCCATGCTAAGTTGCCCATAGTGATCAGCCATGTATAGATTAGGTTGGTTATAGGGGTGGGTGGGATGCTCTGAGGGTCAGTGTGGACTTGTTGGACTGAAGGGCCTAGTTCCACACTGTAGGGATTCTATGATCTATGGTATGAATTAAATCCCAGTATTCCTACTTCCCCTTTACATTCTTATCCCTCCTTACCAATAACCTCCTTCATCTCTCTCTTATCATTGCTCTGATCACTATTCCCACACGATTGTCACCATCATTATTGCTCGACCTATTGTCTTTCCTGTCCCCTTTATCTTTAACTAATCTGTGATTCCCACTGGGTCCCTCTCTCACCATTCAATGCTGGTCCAACAATAACTGCCATGGTCACCTCTTTAAGGTTTACAACCCTGATTAAGCAACCTCTCATCTTACCAACTAGGCTGCACAATGTCCTTCTCGACAGTTAAATTCTCCAACTTTGTGTTCCCTTTAAGAGCTAGTAACTTATTCAGAGGTCAGTGACCCTCTACAGAAAGCAAAATCTTTTGACATCTAGCAAGCAACTCCAGTCCTTGACCTTACTGTGTGAGATTGGCAGCATTTGTATCCTGAGCATGAGTCTTGGCTGCTCATGGCTCATGTGGCAGGTTCTGACGCATCCATGTGGATTCATCATTGTCTTTTCCAATTTGGTAACTTTTAATTTTGTCTTGGTTGCCCTGGGGCCTCCTTCAGATGTCCTCCTGTGGGAGGCCAGGGCCCCGTGTATTTCCATCCCCACTCCATCTCGGCTTCGGAAAATGGGCCAGGAAACCCCATCGGTCGACTCGAAGAGAGGACCCCGTGCACTGTGACTGTCTCCAGCTCGGAGGCGATGGCGTCTGTGGTGGTAGAGAAGGAGCACATTGCCAGGATCTTGGGGATGATGTTGGACGGCACCAACTGGAGAAGCAGAGAGGATGAAGTCTGAGGGGAGGGAAGGATGAAGTTTTGAAGCTGTTTCAGTTTTAGTAATAAGTATTGTACCATTTAAATCATGTATTCGGTAATTTATTCTGTAATCTAAGATGGCATTGGAACATGGTGACATTATCCACTCTTCACTGTCCCTAGGTACAAGAGATAATAATATTAAATAAATCTAAATCTGCAGTCTTGAATCCCCTGAGCTGCTTCTCCCCTGAATCCACTGAACTGTTCCATTTGTGTTCAACCTTTCTCTTCATTAACTGGTCCAACAATATCTATTCTGGCCCCTTGACTTTGTTTACTCTTGTATCCTCTCTGCACTGGTCATCTCAGACTCTGACAAGGCCTTCACTGGCAATATTTTTTGTTTCTTGGCTTCCAGTCTACTCACTTCCATGTACAGACGCCTAATTCTGTTGCCTCTAACAGCTATCTATTAAAAACTGCTGCTGCCAACATCACTTATGGTCACCTGGAAAAACTCTCTGACTTGGGTTCTGCACTTGTTGTGATCATTCTGCCATAATTAACTTCTCTAATTGCTCTCTTATCGTGACTTTCAGCCTCTCAACAAAAGACCTTCCATTCCTGAATGCAACCCCACCTTTGCTCCCTCATGTTTGAGGGGAACGAGTACAAGCACACACTGCCCCAAATGCACCCACTTCCATTTACAGCTTGAACATGTCGACCAACTCAACGATGAATCAAAACCGCCAAGTACTATGGACGTTTTCAAGCTTTGAATTCAAAATTGTGTTCTTTAAGAGAGGGGTTGCTACAGTCAGTGAAAGCTTGAAAGTGTAACTTTAGTGCTGCCTGGCCACATTCTGTGTAGGACTCATGGAAAGTCATACTTGTAGAGTATTAGGGAAACTTCGAAAAGAGAGAGAGCAACATAACATTACACAAGATTATGAGGGACAAGCTATATCCCCCTCTCTCTTTTATTGTTGTAACATGACCATTAAGACAGAATTAATCTGATATTAGTTATCTTGTTTTAGAAATGTCTTTGTTAATACAGTAATATTGATTCCATATACCGACTACTTATATATCACAGGTGGATGGTTACATATGGGATGCAACTTATAAAGTTGTGGGCATTCTTCTGCTCAACAGAGATAAACTTCAAAAGTTAAATAATCCCTGCATTTATTTACCTGATTCGAAGGGAAACAGTCATATAGCCCAAACAATTTTTTTTTGGTGGTCAGATTATTAGGGGAAGATTACAATCAAAGAACCTTTTCGAAGCTACCCCTGCCTTGCGGGTGAAAGGATTTGCACACTCTGAGTGCTAGAATGCAGTTAGTGAGCCAGCCAGTGAAAATGAAATAGGACAACAGAATGGCTCTCCCGCTCTGAGTGCTGTCAGTCAGCCACTACCAAAAGGAAACTGGGACAAAAGGATTTGAATTAATTCTGAAGTTAAGAATCCCAACTGTCAATGTTCCACTGTCTACTCTTGATGAACTACCCAGATGGATTAAACTCTATGTTCTTCAACTTGCATCTCTTTTTGGACTCAAATCTTATTCCTAATTTGGGTGTATGTTTTATGATCATTTTTCACCATGATTAGTAGCCAATAAGCTTATCTTTTGGGTAACTCAGGGAAGTCTGATTAAATTGACTCCTTTTGAAATGTAAACTAATATGCTCTGGGAGAAAGGTATCTACAAAGGAAGGGATCCTTTTCAAGTTAGTCATGTTGTGACCACCCAAAGGGTTGGGTGTGTAAAGAAAGGGAAGCAGTTTCTCTCTCCTCACTCAGGAGTTTAATGATTCTGGGTACCTGTCTGGAAGCTGTAATGATTTGAGAAGGCCTGCTGGGGAAATAATGTCACTTCCTCTGCTCACAAAAATTGAAGGCCCAGGATAACCTTAGGCCTTTTCTTTCAAGCAGGAATAGCTCTAAATTCTATTTTCTTTAAACACGAGAGAGAACCACCTTGTTAACCTCTTCACCTTTGCTCACCACTTTAATCTTGAAGATCAGGTGTGAGGAGCTCATCGAATACTTTAACATCAAGATTAATATAATTCATGCAGATATCTCCACTGTGTCTGCTCTTTTTTAATGCTTCCGGGTCTCACCTCCCTTTCCAGTTTCCCTCTTGCTTTGGCCTTCCCTGTCCTATTGCAGTGAGACACCTGTTACTCCTTCAAGGACTGGACAAGGTAAACACAGGAAGGATGTTCCCGATGACCAGGCAATCCCAGAAACAGGGAGCACAGACTAAGGAAATGGAGTAGGCCATTTAGGGCTGAGATGAGGAAAACTTTCTTCACCCAGAGAGTGGTGAGACTGTGGAATTCTCTGCCACAGAAAACTGTTGAGGCCAACACATTAACTGATTCCAAGAAGGATTTTGATACAGCTCTTAGGGCTAAAGGAACCAAAGGGTATAGGGAGAAAGCAGGAACAGAGTCCTGGAGTTGAATGATCAGCCATGATCATATTGAATGGCATAGGCTTGAAGGGCTGAATGGCCTACACCTGCTCCTATTTTTCATGTTTATATGTTTCTATGTTTGAATCTAGTGGAAGATGAATGTCGTTACCTCTCTCTATTTATCATCTCACTGATATTAAACCAGCCATAGCTTCCATTTCATTTCAATACTATTAACAATTCAAAATGAATGTTTAACATTTACCAATTTAGATCAGCCATGAAGACAAAGTATCACTGTTCAGTAGAGTAGCTGGTTTATTACTTCTGGTGATTTATTTGCTGTTTGATGCCAGATATAGATTCTAAGCTTACATCAATGTAATTGTAATGTCTCAGCATTCATAGTGAACACCTTTCAGAATTAGCTAACTAAATGAGTATCACATCCCAATGTCTCAACATAATGTCATAATCTTAGTGGTAAAGCAGGGCATAGTAATTCATGATGCTGAAGACATGTTTTGTTCCTGGTTCTTGTATGGTTCAAGGTTATGTGTTGTTGCTGCTGTATCTAGTGGCATTATGAATGTAGTGGATATTTTGTCTGGTACCTGCAACAAACAGTTTTCAGCATGACTTATGAATACCATACTCAGAAATGCTTCTTAAGTCATATTTGTGGTCTAACTCTGCTTGGTGTCCAGCTTCATTGAATTATTTGCGGTATTGAGCATTGTAATACACAGTTATGGATCGGATTTCATTTTGTAAGTTCAGGCAGCTTTGCTTCCTTTGGGCCTGTGTCATGCATCTTTTGAAGATGACCCAGTGTGAAGTTCAATTGACATTGATCTAGGAATCTGTGCTCTCCCATGTGCTTAAACCAGCAAGTCTATTGAAAGCGTGTAATGTTTTAGGCTCCTCTTTGAAGACATTGACAATCATTATAACCAATGTTTGTCAGTAAAAGGAAAAAGACAGCCAACTCCGTGATTAACACACTCCTGTCTTGTTCTAATCAAGATGCTATCCCAAGTATTCAGCGCTAGACTATCTCCCATTCTATTGAATTCCTGTCCTGACCATAATTTATTAACTGCCTTCAATTTTCTCATTTCTAAATAAAAAAGACTTTTTGGCCCATCAGGTCATTTCTGAAAGGTTTTTGGCCATTTATCTAAGCTTATATTCCAGTCTATTTCCTAGATAATAAACTAATCCGCTTTTTTCACCTAAATAATACTCTTCTGAAGCAATTGTTGATTGAATTGTGAAGGAGAATTCACAACTTGCCCACTGTAGAATTGTTTATTCTTCTCTCCCCTTTAATTGACGCTAAAGCACTATCCCATGGGCCATCTGTGGGTAGGTTGGTGGTAACTTTCATTGGTTCCAGTTTCTTCAGTTCAAGATCAATGACATACGACCCATAAATCCTTTGAAAAATGTCCTCATCCGGGGAAGACTCAACTTATATATCATTTGCTGCACAGTTACGAATGTTGCTATAAAATTTCTCAGTGCACATACACAAAACATAGTCTGGCTCCATGTTCTTAGCTGGGGCCAAATGATGACCTTCACCCATGCAAGAGCTGTGAATGATAAATTCAGAAAGAAATGCCTGATGTAGACAGTACATTTCAGTATCTGCTTATGACCAGTCATCAAGAAATAGCCCAGGTGGATACATGACTTATTTCCTGCTTGTGAAATAAGGCCATAATCCAATGAAGGACCTTCTAGGATTTTATTCCTTACCAGACTAAATGTTGTCAATTCAGAGATAGAGGTGTGCGCTTTCCTGCTAGTTCCATATCCAAAGATATGTCCTCCTTGAGCAGAAGGAGTGTGCAGTAAATGAGGCCAGGCTGCTGTTTTACCATTGCCTCACCGCAGGGTTTCCCTCGGTTGTTGGTGGGTTCGGTAACTCATACTGTTATATTCCCACTGGCCTGACTGAGAGAATAACAAGAAAATAAATCCTCAGTTGCACCCAACAGGCCATTAACAATGGTTCTCTGATAGTCTCCTGCTAGGTTTTGCAACATAAACTGGGTGGTTTCAACAGCACTGGAGAATGGCCTTATGAAATGGTTCTGTTATTTTTTTTTTGCCTGTTTCCCCGCACTGATGATTTCTCCCTTCCATTTGTTATGACTCCTCGCTGATGTTATTACTGGACAAGCCAGAATCCAGAATTAAATCTGGCTTGATAGATCACATTTTGCTGTTTTGTTGGTTTTAATGAGATGGTCTTTCACTGAAACATAACACACAATGTTACAGATTCAGGTTCAACAATTAAACAGAATTTACTACACAAAAGAAAAGAAGATAAAATAGAATAAACCAAGCTATTTCTATATAACACAAATTTGTAGATTTCAAAATGTACAGTAAAAATATAATCATTGTCAACCCCAATAGCATCCCATGATAGTAATCAAACATCAGGGACAATACCCTTTTCTGTCCCACATAAAATCATGGAGTCTCAACATTATGGAGCAGACCATTTGGCCCATCAAGTCTATACCAACCCTCTGAATAGCATCCCACCCAGACCTAATAACCCTGCTTTTTTACCATGGCTAATCCACCTAGTCAGTACAGCCCTGGACACTACAGGAAACTTAACATGGACAATGCATATCCTTGGACTGTGAGAGAAAACCAGAACATCTGGAGGAAACCCAAACAAACCGAGGGAGAACATGCAAATGCCACTCAACCAGAGGTGGAATTGAATCCAGGTCCCTGGCACTGTGAAGCAGTAATGTTGACCACCGAGCCACCATGCAACTCGTATAGCTTGACTCAGTTGTGGATTGAATTTCCAATCCACGATTCTTTGATTCATTATATAACTGAGCATTAACTTTCTCAGCTTCAGCTGACTCCATAAGTGTTTTAGCTAAGCACGTCTAGTCTGGAACTTTTATTAACTCCCTTCCATTAAGGTAACTTACTTTTAACTGTTCTCCTTTTCTCATGAGCCAGTGGTTTACACATCTACTTCAGTTAAGAACCCTGCAGGGCTGCCCAAGCTGAGCGTAAGGGAAAGTTTGTTTATTTTCCGACATATTGGTATTTCCATCAGCAAAAGAGAAAAAGCACTTACCTTCGAAATTGGAGTCTAATACACAACAGTTTACTTTGTTCACTGGTAAAATTCTCCCGATTAAAACTAAAAATGATTAATTTCCAGTAAGTCTTTCTCTCACACTGTGTTTTAAAAGGAACCACCATGTAATCATTAAACTCCTTCCGACACAAATAACCAATAACCGTTACTTCAAATTCAAGAATCCAAACACAAGAATAAATTATATGAAAATATTTATAGATCACACTCCGTATATCTATCACACTAAGAAGATATCAGGTTTTTTTTGCTAAAGTCTAATTTCATGGGTCTGGACACATTTCTTTGTCCATTTAACATCAAAGAGAGCCAAGAGTATGGTAATAATTTTCATCTCCTCCGCTCAGTAGTGAACCAGCAGCCATAATGGATTTCTTATCAGTTTCAGAGACTGCGAATTGACTATAGCAGAAATTAAAAATTATTCTGTTTATATCAACAATCGATTCACAAATGTCAGTTTTATCCTGGGTTGGTGAGCAAGGAATCCACTTCAAAGAACCCCAACAGGTTGTTTGACCGCAAGATCTGTTCCCATCTACCTGTTATAGGTGCTGAATTACAACAGGAGGTGCTGCAGTCAAGCCTAGCATCTCCTCCTTCCCAACTCTCTCAATCACATTGTAATGCAGTGTCACCATCCTCTTAGTTAGTTTAATTTCAAATCTGGGATCTTCTGGGATTGAATACTCACCATAGAGTCCAAAGGATAAACTCATCATCCTTGGACCAGCCTCAAAGCAAATCTGCAACTTAGGTATGCCCCTAAAATATGAGTGTTTATGCAAAACCAGTGCTTGCAAATATCTCAGACCAAGTTACAGGCTGACACTTAAACAGGATGTTCATAACTCTTTGTAAATCAAATGCCTTATTTAGTGTTTATGGCAGTCTTGATCCAATACTCTTTCCCAAATTAGGATTCGAACTGAATAAAATTTGGAAAACAGTTTATCCAGCGATCCCAATCTTGTAAAAGAAAACATACAGGCCCCAGTAATTGAACTGACAGCAAAGTTAGCAACTTTGTTCCACATGGCCATGAGAGTCTCCAGCCTTCATGGAGGTACTGGGCTGTTTATTTTTGTATAAATGTTTCTGAGATAAACAGGAAACTAAAACTAATTGCCACAAATGGGCAAATTACTTTAATTTCTGTTTAGCATCATTTAGTGAGCTGTTGATGCTTGTCAGCATCAAAAGTCAGATGAAGACTGAGATGGCACAGTACGGACTGAGCTAGCAAGAGGAAACAACAACTTGTATTTGTGCTCACAACATAGAAAATTCTCCTGAGGTACTTTGCAGAAATGTAATTGTGCAGAATGGGGAAAGAATCAACACAGGAGCGTTGGGGGCTGAAGCAGAGATAGAGATGGTCAATGTTACAAAGGTGCAAATATCCGGTTTTTATTTGATTTGATTTATTATTATCACATGTACCTCTAGGTACAGTGAAAAGTTTTGTTTTGCGTGCAGTACAGGCAAATCATGCCATGCAAAGTGCGTTAGGCCAATTGAGTAGGAGCAAGGAACACAATGTTACGGCTGCAGAGAATGTGCACAAAGAGTGAGATCAACATTAAATTAGAAATTAGAGAGGTCCAGCTTAATAACGGTGGGGAAGAAGCTGTTCTTGAAGATGCGTTTAAGTTTTTGTATCTTCAGCCTGATGGAAGAGTTTGGAAGAGATTATAACCGGGTTGGGAAGGGTCTTTGATGATGTTGGCTGCCTTCTTGAGGCAGCAAGAAGTACAGATGGAGTCAACGGTTGGAAGGTTGGCTTGCATGATGAACTGAGCTGTGTTCACAACTCTCTGTAGTGTCTTATGGTCCTGAGCACAGCAGCTGCTACACCAAGTCATGATGAATCCAGATAGAGTGCTTTCTATGTTGCATCTATCAAAATTGGTGTCACCATAAGGAAGGCTATGGAGTTGGAACATAGGATCATAGGAGCACTGAACCCTGCTAACCTACTCCATCATTCTAGAACATAGCAATTCATCTACCCCGACACCATTTGCTCACATTATCCTCATATCGTTTGATTTCATGAGTATCTAGAAACCTAATTGATCTTTATCATGAACATTCTTAATGACTGAATCTCCACAGCCCTCTGGGTTAGAGGATTCCAAAGATTTGCCACCCACTGTTTGATGAAATTTTCCCTCATTTCCATCTTAAATGGCTTGCCCTGTATTCTGAGACTGTGGCCTCCCAGTAGCAGGAAGCATCCTTTCTGCATCTATGCTGTCTAGCCCATCAAGAATTTAATAGATTGTAACGTGATCTCCTCTCGTTCTTCTAAAATCTAGAGACCCTAGAGACTCAATCCCTCTCATAGGATAGTACTACAATCCAGCCTGATGAAACTTTGTTACACTCCCTCATTGATAAATATATCCTTCCTTTGGTCAGGGGACGAGAACTGCTCACTGTACTCCAGGTGAGATCTGACTAAGGTTCTATTCAGTTGAAGCCAAGGCATTTTACACTGATGGTCAAATCCTCTTGTGATTAAGGCCAATATACCATTTGCCTTTTTAGTTGCTTGTTTGGTGTGTTACTTTTTGGTGACTTAGGAACAAGGACACCCAGGTCTTTAATAGCATCGACATTTCCCAACCTTACACCATTTAAGAAATGCTCTACATTTCTGTTCCTTGAACTAAATTGGATCACCTCACATCTGTGCACATTATATTCCAGTTGCTGTGTTCTTGCCAATACAGTCAGCCTATTAAATCCTCTTGAAGTTTCTTTGCATTATTCTCATAGCACACATTCCAACAAAGTGTTCTGTCATAGAGTCATACAGCACAGAAACAGACCCTTCTGTCCTACCAGTCCATAATCCTAAGCTAAACTTATCCCACCTGCCTGCTCCTGGCCCATATCCCTCCAGACCTTTCCTATTCATGTACTTATCCAAATATCTTTCAAACATTGTACCCATGTCCACCACTTCCTCAGGAAGTTCATTCCACATACTAACCACCCTGCATGTAAAAAAATTGCCTCTCATGTCTTATTAAATCTCTCTCCTCTCACCTTAATAAAAAAAGCCCCCTAGACTTAAAATCACCTATCCTAGGGAAAAGACAACTACCATTAATTTTATCTATACCACTCATGATTTTATTAATTTCTATTAGGTCGCCTCTCAACCTTGCACGCTCCAGTGAAAGAAGTCCCAGCCTATCCAGCCTTTCTTTATAACTCAAACTTTCCATACCTGGAAACATCCTGGTCGATCTCTTCTGAAACCTCTTCAGCTAAATAATATCCTTCTTATAACTGGGTGACCACAACTGTGCATGGTATTCCAGAAGAGGTCTCACCATTGTCCTATAAAACCTCAACATGACTTTCTAACTCCTATCCTCCACAATTTGCGAAAATATCACATTTGGTCCTCACATTCACAATATTGATGTAGTTTGTGAACAGATGGGGCCTAAGGTGTGATCCTTGTGGTACACCACCAATTGCAACCTGCCAACCAAACAGTGACTCATTTATACTTGCTCTGCTTCCTTTTCATTAACCAATCCTCTTTCCAAGTCTGTATATTACCCCCTATTCATGTGCTTTAACTTTATTTACCAACCTCCTGTGCAGGAACTTATCAAAGACCTTCTGAAAATCAAAGCAAACCACATCCTGTATCCAGTTGATGAGGAACATCTTTAAAAAACACGCTTGTCAGATATGATTTCATCAATCCATGTTGAGTATGCCAGATGAGAACATTATTTTCTAAGTGTCCAGTTGTCAAACCATTGACAAGATATTTTATTTTCCCTACTATTAACATCTAGCCAAACGGTTTACAATTTCTTGTTTTCTGCCTCCCTCCTTTCTTAACTAAGAGGGTTATGGAGCTCAACTCAGGGTCAAAGAAGACGTGGCAGTGGGGGACAGTGGTCAGGAAGGAGGTTGGATTTTGACGCAGGACAACAAAATCCATGTGGGATGGAAAAGCCAGAGACGCTGGGGAATGAAGGCAATGGTTTTGATCATTTCAATGTTTATCAGGAAGAAATGATGGTTCATCCAGCATTGGGTGTCAGAGCAGACAGCTGAAAACACAGAGCAGCGGTCAATGGGAGAGTTGTAGCAAGTTGCCCATGTGCAACACAACACTAGATCATCCAATGATGTTGCCAAGCGTCAACATGGGGCTGGTAGATAGATCCTTGGACAAATTCAGAGATAGTGATGTGGATTGTGGAGTGGGAAGAAAAGTTATCTGTGTAGATGCTGCTGCCTAGGCTGGGATAGTTTCAATTATGAAGAGAGTTTGGACAGAATGGGGTTATTTTGCTCAGAGCAGACGAGATTGAGAGGGGACATGATGGAGATGTATAAAATAATGGGGGTCATGGATAGAAAGAAATTTTGCCTCAATGAAGAGATAAATAATCAGAGGGGATAGGTTTCAGGTAACCGGCAGGAGGTTTAGAGGAGATGTGAGGAAATTATTTTTTATAACCCAAGAGTGTGTTCGAAATCTGAAACTCACTGCCTGTACGGGTAATAGAGGCAGAAACCCTCATAGCTTGAAGAAGTATTTAGATGTGCACCTGTGATGCCAAATCATATGAGGCCAAGGGCCAAGTACTGCAAAATGGGATTAGAATAGGTAGATGAGATAGTAGGAACTGCAAATGCTGGAGAATCTGAGATGACAAGGTGGAGAGCTGGATGAACACAGCAGGCCAAGCAGCATCAGAGGAGCAGGAAGGCTGACGTTTCGGGCCTAGACCCTTCTTCAGAAATCCCCTGGATTGTAGTGCTATCCTTTGAGAGGAATTGAGGTGACTGGGCCTAGAGTCTCTAGATTTTAGAAGAACAAGAGGAGATCATATCGCAATCTATGAAATTCTTGATGGGCTAGACAGCATAGATGCAGAAAAGATGCTCGCAGTCATGTCAAGAGAAAAGAGACCAGCTCTACCAAACTGGTCATTGGAGGAGCGGCAACAGAGGGGATAGATCAACAGCGTGAAAGGCTGCCAACGGTCTGAGAAGTACACGGAGTGATTGCTGACTGCAGCCACAGAGAATATCATTTGTCACTTTGATTAGGACATTGTTCACAGCTGTGCCAGATGCAGAAATGACATAAAGATAAACAAATTTGCAAAGAATCTCCATTTAACATGAGCACAATAAACTGCTGAAACCAATGCAATTGTTTGCCAAGTGGTATAGATACAACCCTCATCACTCAAGATCTGTGCCCCAATAGATTCATAGAAAAATGCTGACACCTAGTGGATTGCTGTAGGGTTGTGGCTTGAACTGTGAAGCTTCCAAAATCCTACAGAACAAGGGAAATAATGAAAGTTTTATTTTTATCCATGACATTCTAAGCTTTAAGAATGCATGTTCGAAGAAATAAGAGTAGATTTAAAGGCTAAGATTGATTGATGTGACTCATATAGAATAAACTGTGACCAACATTTATAGGTTCCTCACTCTATGGTTACATGCAATTTAATGCATTAATAAAACTTTAAATATTGTCATTTGTGTTCAAATCACGTTTGATTAAACTGCTTGATGGAAAATGTTCTGAGGTAATTGACATTCAGCTGCCCTGGTATAGCCAGACAAATATTGGACAAAGTTGGACTGCCCTTAGAAAGTTGAGGTTAACAGGTAGTTTGGACGATTGAGCAGAATAACTGGGCCTGGGCAACATAATAAGACTATGATCTTTATATCTTCCGGGTACAAAAATTTGAATTCAGCTCACACTGAATGGGATGGAAATTCTCCTTCCTCCGTCGGTCTTAAAAGGTCATAAATTGAGTGAGAATGATTTTTGCGAAAACCTTTGGGCTCAGCTGATGAAAATTGATTGAACTGATTAAAAATTCCAGAGTGCTTGTTTAATTTAATGCGAACAGTAATAAAATGGTCGGGAATGATTTATATCAGTGAACCAAAAGCAAAAAGAAGGTACAAGAGAGATGGACAGTAGCTAAGAAAACTGGGGCCAAGATATACGAGTAACATTGAGGCAGTCATTGAAAATCTCTAAAGGTAGATGATCGGGTTCACAATGGGGGGTGGAGATAGAGCAAAAGTAACTGGGATCCAGGGGAGTATGAGCATTGTAAAAATCGTGTCTTTTTAGTTTTTTCCTGTGTTTTTAATTGTACAGTGAAATGATGAAAGAACTGTTTTAAATCCAAGAAATCCTGAATTCTGAATGTTTTGTGAACAAGTAACCTGATACCCACTAAGAACTGATGCTTTAAGTGTTAGTTGAGCTGGAGCTAAGGGGTTGTGTAGATGGAGCTTTGGTTGGCATCAAGAAACTGAGTGGTCTATGGACTGGTGACCAGTTATCAATGATAAAGGCCTTCTGCCTGCCAACAGCTATGTGGTTGGTTCTCAAGTAACTGAATAGCTCGGAGCTGTGAACAAGATAGTGAGATGCCAACTGATCTCTACCAGCTGAGGAGTATCTCTGGTCTCTGAAGAAAAAGCACTTTAAGCTGGAGAAAACCATTTTATTCTTTCCTCCAGAAGTTGCTGTAAAATTAATTTTAATTAGTAAGTCAGAGGCCTTTCATTAGTGAACTAGCCACTCTGTGCCTCTTGCAAATTAGTGGAAGCATCTGGAAAAATAAGACTGGGAAGCAGCATTCTAACAGTACAAGAACCATCTCAAAAATAAGCCAAATAATTGCAGATGCTGGAGATCTAAAACAAAAACAGAAATTGCTCGAGAAACTCAGCAGGTCTGGCAGCATCTGTGGAGAGAAGAGAGAGTTAACTTTTTTGAGTCTAGTGACTTAAATGTTCAGGATAACAAGCATGGGGCTGGATGAACACAGCAGGTCAAGCAGCATCATAGGAGCAGGTTGACCTGCTGTGTTCATCCAGCCCCACGCTTGTTATCTTGGATTCTCCAGCATCTGCAGTACCTTTTATCTCTGACTTAAATGTTCACTCTGGTTTGTCTCCACAACTGCTGCCAGACCTGCTGAGTTTCTCCAACTATCTCTGTTGAGACCACTGAAGCGATTTCTGCACATCTATCCATAACACTGTGTGTGTGTGTGTGTGTGTGTGTGTGAGAGTGTATGTTTGTGCGTGTGTGTATGTGCGTGTGTGTGTGTGTTTGCTTGAGAGACAGTGTGTGTATGAGACGGGATCTGCGTGAGTGTGTGTGTGTGAGAGAGAAAGACAGTGTATGTATGTGAGAGGGTGTGCGTGTGAGAGAGAGTGTGCACGTTTGAGAGAGAGAGAGTGTGTGTGCGTGTGTGTGTGTGTGCTTGAGAGACAGTGTGTGTATGAGAGGGGATCTGCGGCGCGTGTGTGTGTGAGAGAGAGACAGACAGTGTGTGTGTGAGAGTGTCTGTGTGTGTCTGTGTGTGTGTGTGCGCGAGAGAGTGTGTGTGCGTGTGTGTGTGTGTTGCCTGAGAGAATGTGTGTATGAGAGGGGATCTGTGTGAGTTTGTGTGCGTGAGAGAGAGAGAGACAGTGTGTGTGTGTGAGTGTGTGTGTGTGTGTGAGTGTGTGTGTGTGTGAGAGAGAGAGACAGTGTGTGTGAGAGAGCGTGTGTGCATGTGTGTGTGTATATGCTTGAGAGACTGTGTGTGTATGAGAGGGGATCTGTGTGAGAGTGTGTGTGTGTGTGTGTGTGTGTATCCGTGTGCAAAGGAGAGATTATAAAGGGATTATAAAGGGATTTTGTTACTAGAATACCAAAAAATCACAACTGTTTGCATACAGAAACTTGGTCTGTGATTTCTGCCAATGTGGGCCTAAAAGACAGGTCAGTTGGGGAATTCTGCACACTGTTTAAAAATCTGTAATTTTTGCAATGACTCTGGGAAATTGTGGGGCTTGATTTTCCATGCACTCCCACAGAGAGGGGGAACAGCAGGGGGGGAGTGCATAGTCAGCAGGTAGGCATGAATACAAACACTCCGAGTCAAACATGACGCAGGCATGAGGACAAGTGTGACAATCTGAATCAGGAAATCAATGGTGAAATTGAAATAAGGTGCTGTGTCTGCAGGCAAACTTTAACAACAGGGGTCTATGGCATAGTAGAAATGAGACTACCTCCAGAACAAGGAAGTAAGGGAAATGTTAAGACATATAAAGTGTTAGGGAAAAATGATCCCGCCTCAATCATCTGAAGGTAAAACAGTATTCCACAAAATACACTGGGTAGATATCGCTGATATTGAGAAAGCTGAGCTAAAGAGCATGCCATCGGCCTCCGGTTGGACACAGGAAGAGAAACTGTCTTCGCTTTACAGAGACAGGAAGGGTAAACGAAAATAGGAAAATTATTTTACATGCGACCTGGATTCAATTATATATAACATGTAAAAATCCCATGTAACAGCCTCGAGACGAAGCTGCTAAATGTAATGCATTAAAGCTTTGTGAACCCAATGTTTCTGAAAAGCCTCATATCAACAGAACTCAGCTTAACCTTGAGTTTGCAAAACCTTGGTCAACAGATAGGAAATGACATCACGATTTTATAGACAAACATCACTACAAATAAGCACACAGCAAGATCCCAGCCACCTTACAGGAAGTGACATCTCAGTCGATTATAGTGAGCCTTATGATATGTAGCATATTGATATCCAGAAGTACTTTTTCAAGTTCCCTAATGAGAAGGCTCAAAGCCTTGAAGACTTCTAGTAAATCCAGAAAGCAAGCTGTGTGAGGTTGAGAAAACAGCAGCAACTTTTGAAGGAGTTACACTGGGAAAATGCCTGTTGGGAATCCTCAGAGATTGGTGTCAAAGCACAAATTCTGTTCATAGCTTGAACTCAGAAACTTAATGCAAACGGCCAGATTTGCAGGTGATATTAAACTAAGAGGGTCATTGTCGAACAAGCAGTTTAGAAATTAAAGAGTGAGTTGAATAAACTATGTCCCAAGGAAGAAAATGACAAGTAAGTTTTAAAACTGTCTAAGGCAGAGAGCAATGAACGAGACTGGAAGATGGACACCAATGGTATAATGTGAATAATTTTGAATTGGACAGGATGCAGTTGAAAATGGAATATAATGGGAAACACATAGGCCAATAAGAATGATGGACATGATGGTGAACCTTTGATATCAACAATGACAGGCTATTGAGACGAAGAGACAGATGGAAACACCACAAAGAGCCAGGATTCTGTACTTCGTTAGAATATGATGTGGAATACGACGAAAAGGGGCTAAGTCCAATCTGCACTGGGTTTTTTGGAGGGTCTGTTGTAACAAAGCCTGGCAAGTTCTCTCACTGTCTCTTACTAAACTCGCTTCATTAATTACCTACCTTATCCCTGCCTCATCCTTCATGTCTGTTTTCTGCTCCATCTTACTATGCACTTGCCACTCAGCAGATATCTGCCAAAACTACACCATCCCTAGCATCGTAACATCTTTAAAAAGGTTATTGTGCACCTGGACTAGCACTGGCATTCTAAAGCTGCCCTGCTAGGTCAAGGACGGCATCTGAATGTGTCGGAGAAGGGGAAGATGGCACTGTGATTCTCCAACAGGGACCGGGAGGACATGGTGAAGGGCGTGATTCTGAGGAGAGGAATCCTCTTCCTAAAGGACCAACAGAGGACGCCATGACTCGAGACCCTGCCAGCCTGTACTGAGGTCACCATCGAGGCCACTGTCATCTCCAGGGTGTGAAGGAACACCCAACAACACAGGGGCACATTCAGTGCCCCTCTCCACTGCACCAGGGTAGGTGCCACACTCTCCTCTCTGCTACCTCACATTCACTCCATCTCCCACCAAGACTCATGCTCTGCCACTCTCACTATCACATGCAACATCCTCCCTCATTCATCCTCCCCTCACGCTTCCCTTCAGCTCCCCCCACTATGAGCCCTGTGTGCCCTCTGTCCTGCCTCCTCAATCCTTCAGTAGAACTCACCACCTTTCCCCCATATCCACCAACACTGAGGGTCTAGGCCCGAAACGTCAAGCTTTCCTGCTCCTATGATGCTGCTTGGCCTGCTGTGCTCATCCAGCTCCACACCTTCTTATCTCGGATTCTCCAGCATCTGCAGTACCTATTATCTCTGACAGCCCTACTGCCTGCTATAATCTCACTCATTCCCTGCTCTCTCTTGTTACAGGAGGGGACAGTTCATAGCAGGTCACAGAGGGAGGGAGAGAGCCCGGACAGGTGGAGGACTGTCTGACCTTCCCTTTATGATGACAGAATCCTGGCCCAGGCAAGAGACCGCTCCGGTGGGGTAACCGAGACACCAGTACCCCACTCCTCCCTCCACTGCTGCTCTGACAGTAACCTGCTGTCAGTCTCAAACACTGCACATCACTGCCACTCACTGTCTGTGACTCCTTCTCTCTCTTTTGTTTTGTAGGTTCTACCAGCCTCCCCCCCCAGCTCTGCAGAGAGATACCCGGCTCTCCCAGAGGTGCCCTCCCGGGTCTGTGAGGTGGACAGCGCTGAAGTCTGAGAGGAAGCATCAGCAAAGCTGTCTCCTGCGCCCACCCCCACCCCCGCCACCAGCTCAGATACCGACACCTCGGGGGATACTTTAGCCTTAGAGAATGCGGGAGCATTACCTCACAGTGACAGCCCCACGGCTGACTGAGGAAGAAATGCCCCAGGTCACTGGTGCTCAGGGTGACTGCCAGAGACCAGGAACGTGCTGAGACCCAGGCAGGAGAAGGGCCTGTAGTGTCAGCAATCAGGGACTTCATCCACACAGACACAGGGAGGGAATGGAGCAGCATGCAGGGATGTGGGAGGGAATGGCCCTCATTACCTAGGAGATACACTGAGTCATGTGAGCATCTGTCTGCCTCCATGGACAGGCTGGTGGTTGCCATGGAGAATCAAGTCCAGCCCCCTCAGGGTCTGCTGGAAAGGCACACACCCCAACAGTCCATCACCCCAATCACTGGTCCCCAGGACTGAAGACATGGTGACCGGGGGAAGGGAACCTTGAACCAGTTTCAGATGCACCGTCCTCACCAGGAGACAGGGCACTGCCAGGAGACACACATCTGGACGTGGGACCACATACAGGGCCCTCTGGACATTTCACACAAGACACTGCCGAGGTATCCAATCTCTACTGAAATTCAAGCTGTGGACAGCCAACTCGCTTCTGGAAAGATGCCCCTCAGTATGTATGTCCTGACTAGACATAATAACTCCCCTCCCCCTCACCTCCACCACCTCCCCACCACTCCCCGAGGGTCACCTGAACAAACCTCTAAGGAGTGAGCAGGTTCCCTCTGACCCAGCTGTGGATCAAGGGAGTGCACTAAGAGGAGGAAGAAAACCTTTCAAGGGAAGTTTGATGTTGTGTGGGGCAAGGTCTTGTCTGTCACTAAATGTTCCTGATGCTAACCTTCACGTGTTTCTGAGTCTCTCTGTTTAGGCACCATTCGGCAACACTTCATGACCATAGGCAGAGCTCGGTGGATGCAGGGAGAGCTCCACGTGGAGTCGGGGGGGGTCAACGCCTTCTGGGTTATGGTGACACCCCAGCCCCTCTTCAGTCAACAACCCTAACATTTAGGTCCCTCTGCGTAGCTGTCAATGTAGCAGTGTCAGGGAGGTGAAATACACACAGAGAAGGTCAATGCTGTAGGACAGCCAGGGAGTAGGCAGCCTGTGTGCTATCCTGGGCAATGTTGTTCCCCTTTAAAATCCCTTTGCATAGTGTTTACTATAGCCCCCTCCCTCTCATGTACCGAATCTCCGCTACCCCACTCCCCCCACTCCCCGGCCCACTCCAAATGTGCTCAGAGCCATTTTTATCCCCATTGTGCATTTGCCTCACGATGGAAGGTGACAGTGAGTGCTCCTCTTCCAGCAGGGTCCAGCCTCAGCCTGACATGTCAGTGAGACCCCAGACATCCTTCCTACTAGCCCATTCCTTTCACCCCACAGGCTTCACACTTCTCCAAGTCCCCACCAACCTGTCTCGATGCACCTACGCCTGCCCATCTTACACCCCAGCCAGGGTTATGAGGTGACAATGCTAGGTGTGGTCATTCACTGTCCCTTCTCTTGAAGCAATGGTCCTCATGACAGTGAACAGCCCCTTCTCCCATAGCACACACTTCCCAGCCAGGCTTTTCCATATACGCCCTTGAAAATCCTGCTGGTCCCCTTCACAATTAAACTGTGCTCTTGCCCACAGACTGCAACTCTCAGCCCTGAAGAACAACATGCTGAGGCTCAGTCCTGTGGTAACATCCACAATTGCCCCTATCTCTCCCTGGGTTTCTATGGATTAAACCTGATAGTGCGCCCTCCCCCTTAACCAAGATGAGCCCCAGGCAGAAAAGCCCAGGCCTCTGGAGGTGCCATTATATTTCACGTACCACATTAACCCCATGCCCTGGACTTACTGCTATGGAACCAAAGACAGATGATGATCCATTCCCTGGACACCAGCAGTAATGGATTGCTGACCGATGTAATTCTGACCAGACGCTTGACCATGACCTGTCTCCTAAACTGGTATGGGAGGTTGCCCTTGACCTACTGTGCTAGGACCTCTGACTGACAGTGCATCCAGGGACTCCGGTGAGACTTACTCCCTAAGATGTTGCGATAGGGGTTGCCTGCTCACTGCACACACAGTGTGTTTGCTGCACAAGCTGCTGGCTCATATTTTTTTTAATTCATTCATTCATGGAATGCCCGTCCCTAGTTGCCCAGAGGGCAGTTAAGAGTCAACCACATTGCTGTGGGTCTGGAGTCACATGTAGGCCAGACTATGTAAGGATGGCAGTTTCCTTCCCTAAAGGGCATTAGCGAACCAGTTGGGTTTTCCCAACAATTGGCAATGGATTCACAGTCATCATTAGACTATTAATTCCTGACATTTGTTGAATTCAAATTCCACCATTTGCAGGATTCGAACCCACATCCCCAGAATGTGATCTGGGTCTCTGGATTAACAATCCAGCGATAATACCACTAGGCCATAGGCTCCCCTTGGTGCAGGTACGAGACAGATAGAACACATTACTGTACTGCAAGGTGTGCATCTCCTAGGCTGAGGAGTTCTTGGTAGCGAAGCAAGCTCCCAGCTTCTATGATTACACTAAGCACAGCAAAGCATAGCAAGGCAGAGATGCTGTGAACATACAGAGAATCTGCACGCAGTACAGGCAGGGGCTATTTGGCCCTTCGAGTCTGCACCGAACCTCCAAAGAATATTTCACCCAGACCAACCCCCCACTCCCACCCCACGATGCTAACGCTGTAAACCCACATTAATCATGGCTAATCCACATAGCCTGCACATCTTAGAGGGCAATTTGGTATGGCCTAAGATAAGGCAGTAAGATGGGCAGCAGAGTATTTATGGGCTGAGCTGTGGTGTTAATAAAGCATTTAACAAGCATTCATCCCTATCAATCAGCACTGAGCTAATGAGAATCTCTCTGTGCTGCTTACGTAAAGCTTAAAAGATGCCACAAGTCACTTCAGATATGGAGATGGGTCTCACTGCACCTCTCATTTATTTCTGCCACATTTCACACGAGGCCATGTACTCAGACACCATAATATTCAGTTGTCATGGACTATGTAGGTAGCAATGATACAGTGGAAAGTAGAAAGAGGAAATATGCTGAGGGAATATGAGCACTTATGAGCCAAATTAGAAAGCAGAACCAAAAAGGTAACAATCTTCTGATTACTGCCTGAGCCACGAGCTAATTCAACAGCGTCAATAAGACTAAAGAAGTAAATAAAGAGCTCAAAGGTTGGCGTGGGAGAAATTAGTTTGAATCCATGGGATATTGGCATCAGCCCTGGGGAAGGAGGGAGCTGTTCCAATGGGGCAAGCTCCACCTGAATCATGCTGGGCCCAGAGTGTCAGCAAATTGCCTAACTAGGGCTGTGGATGGGGCTTTGGGGGAAGAGTCCAGTTGCATGGAAAGTTAGAAATTCAAATGCAAAGGAGAGGTAGGATTGCAGGTTAGTGATAGAGCTGATTGTTACCGGAAAATGAAAAGGCACAGAATTTATGAATATCATATTCTACGAAGGAACTATAAAAACTTGATAATAGAACAAACTTAAAGGCTTTGTACCTTAATGTACAAAGCATTTGGAATGAGGTAAATGAACTGACTGTGCAAATCAAGGTAAATGAATATGATCTCATAGTCATTATGGAAAGATGATTACAAGGAGATCAAAACTGGGAACTTAACATTCAGGGACATTGGACCTTTCGGAGAGACATGGGGACAGACGAGGTGGTGGGAAAGCATTGTTAACAAGAAATGAAATGAGGGCAGTTGTGACAGATGATCTAGGATTAGGTGATATAGAGTCCATTTGGGTGGAGGTAGAAAACAGCAAGAGGAGGAAGACATTGGTACATGTACACAGACCCCAAAACATTAGCCACTCTGTGGGAAAGGCTATAAATCAACAAGTAATAGCAGCACATCAAAAGAACAGAGCAATAATTATGGGTGACTTAAATCTTCATGTTGACTGAGTTAATCAAATTGGAAAGGATGGCTGTGACAACAACATCACAGAGTGCATTAGAGATAGCTTCCGACAGAAGTGTGTCATGGATCCAATCAGGGAGCAGGCTATCTTGGATCTGGTAATTGGTAATGAAGTAGGTTTAATAAAGGACCTCAGAGTAAAAGATCCCCTAGGAAGTAGTGATCATAACATGATAGAATTTAATATGTAGTTTGAGAGTGAGAAACTTGAGTCACAAACAACTGTGTTTAACCTAAATAAAGGCAATTACAATGAAATAAAGATAGCCTTAGCAAAAGTGAACTTGATAGATAGGTTAGCAGGAAATGATGGTAAGTAAGCAGTGGCTGACATTTAAGGAGCTAATTCATGATTCTCAGTAGAAATACATCCTGGTAAGGAGAAAAGATTCTAAGAAAGGGATAAACAGACCATGGCCAGCCAAGGAAGTTAGGAGAGCATTAGGTTGAAAGAAAAAAGTGTGTAAAGGGGCAAATGTCAGTGACATCCCTGAAGACTGCGATAAATTCATAATCCAGCAAAGGAGGAATAAAAGGTAATAAATAGAGAAAAAATAAACTATGAGGGCAAAATAGCGAGGAATGTAAAATAAGAGATACTTTAAACATATAAAAATATAAAAAAAGAGAGTGGTCAAAGGGAACATAGGCTCTTTCAAAAATGAATCTGAGGAGACAGTTATGGAGAGCAAGGAAACGGCAGAGGAGTTCAAAAGATATTTTGCATCAGTTTTTAAGGTGGAAGCGAACTTCGAATATCCTATTAATAGTAAAGAATGTATGGGAGGAATTAAGTACCATTACCATCACTAGAGAAGTAGCATTAGACAATCTAATAGGACTAAAGGCAGATATGTCCTCTGACCCTAATGGATTGCATCCTAGGATCCTAAAAGAGGAGCTATAGGGATAGTGGATGCATTGGTTGTGATTCTCCAAAAATTGTGGGAGTCTGGAGAAGTACCAGAGGATTGGAAAACTGTCTGTGTGACACCCCTATCCAAGAAGGGAGAGAGGCAACAAGTGGGTAAGTACAGGTTGATTTGCCTAACATCTATTTTTGGAAAAATATTAGAATAAATTATTAGGGAGGAAATAGCAGAACATTTGGAAAATCATAATCTAACAAAGCTGATTCATGTCTTACAAATTTATTAGTTTTTTGAGGAAGTCTCAAACAAAGAGGCTAGACAGGAACCAGTAGGTGTGTTGTATTTGGGCTTCTGGAAAATATGTAGAACAGTACCTCAACAAAAGATAAACTCATAAGATCCGAGAGCATTGGAGGTAGTATACTGTCATGAATAGAGAATTGGCTCATGGGCAGTGAGTGGGAATAAGCGAATCTTTTTCAACTTGGAACCAATGGTGATCAGTGCTGGAACCACAACTGTTTACAATATCTATTAATGACTCAGAGGGAGGAAGCACATACGCTGTAGTCAAATTTACAGATGACACTAAAGTAAGTGGAAAGGCAGGTTGTAAGAGGGATACAAACAACTTACAGAGAGACATTGATAGGTTAAGTAAGTGGCCAAAGAAATTGGCTAATGGTATAACGTGAGAAAATGCAATATTGTTATTTTGAAAGGGAGAGCAAGAGAACGGAGAATGGAGAAAAACTGCAGGAAGATGCAGCACAAAGGGATTTGGAGACACTTGTGGTTGAAACATCAAAAACTAATGCACAGGTGCAGCAGGTAATCAGGAAAGCTAATGGAACGTCAGCCCTTAGTTCAAGTAGGCTAAAGTAAAAGAGTAGAGAAGTCTTACTGCAACAGTACGAGGTTCTGGTGAGACCACTTCTGGAGTACTGTGAGCTGTTTTGGTGTCTTTATTTAAGGAAACATATTATAGAATTGGAGGTGCACTTCAGAGAAGGTGCCCTCAGATGAGCCCTGTTGTGGAGGGATTATGAGCAAAGATTGAACAGGTTGGAACTCTACTCACTGACATTTAGAAGAATGAGAGGTGATGTCATTGAAACATTCGTCTAATTTAATACTTTTCAAAACATCTGACAACTCCTGTTTTATATCAACTTACCCTAAAATATCAACATATTCCTTAAGGAGTTTGACAGGGTAAACTCCGAGACAATATTTCCTCTCGTGGGAGAGTCTATGACCAGCGGGCATAGTCTCAGAATGAAAGGGTACCAATTTAAGACAGAGATGAGAAGGAGTTTCTTCTCTCAGAGGGCTGTAAATCTTTGGAACTCATTGCCACAGAGAGCTGTGGGGTCAGAGTCCTTATGTCTATTTAAGGCTGAGATAGATTGTCGATCAGTAGAGGAATAAAGGGTTATGGGGAAGGGCAAGAAAGGGGACTTCAGAAATGTTGGATCAGCCACGATCCTGTGGAATGGTGAAGCATGCATGAGGGACCGAATGGCCCACTCCTGTTCCTATTTCTGTGTGTTATGGTCTTATTCGGCCCACAGACTTTACAGGACTAACTGAGAGTAAGTAAGAGTTACTCTTAGACAGGATAAAAATAGAAATGCAACAGAATCAGAATCAGAGCAGTCTGGTGAGAGAAGGCAGCCCACGGTAGACATAATCCATGAAGGCTAATGATGCAGGTTTGAGCCCATGGAAGTGACATGATCCACACCCACAGCAGAATCAGCACAATCAGGAAGCGGCATAAGGAAATAAATAGATTTGACGCTAAACGTGTCCAAACAAGGCAGAGTAACAATGAACAAAACTAATAGATAGTTTATATGTGCAGCCAAAACAATGGGATACATATCAGGGATCTCATGATTAAACTATATCGTGTCCCGAACAGATCACATCTTGAGTGTTACATCCACTGAAACATGAGGTCATATTGGGAAACTTCCGTTGATATGGGGAAGGACCACAAGAATGTTGTACAGCAAAAATGATTGTCATTGTGAGAAAGAAAAGGAAGTGATTTGACCTGTTGAACCTTGGAAAGAGATGTCTGAGAGATCTGGGAGGGGTAAAAGAAATAGTTCATCAAAAGGAAAGACGAAAGCTTGGGAAAGGGTAGGTCCACTCAAGGACAAAGGAGGGAATTTATGCATGGAGCTGGACGAAGTTGGTGAGGTCCGTAAACAGTACTTTGCATGACTATTCATAAAGGAGAAGGACAAAGTGGATGGTGAGTCTAGAGAAGGGTATGTTGATAATTTAGGTAAGTTCACATAAAACAGGAGTTGCTGGGTGTTTTGAAAAGTATTAAGATAGACAAATCCCCAGGAATCAATGGGATCCATCCCAGAATACCGGGGGAGGCAAGGGAGGAAATTGCTGGGGCCTTGTACAAACTTTTTGTATCCTTTTTAGTCACAGGAGAGGTCCCAGAGGTTTGGAGAACAGCCAGCATTATTCCTTTGCGTAAGAAGGACAACAGGTACATCCAGGAATTAACAGGTCACTGAGCGTTACGTCAGTGGTAGGGAAATTATTGGAGAAGATTCTTAGGGACAGGATTCACTCACACTTGGAAAAGTATCAACAGATAGGCAGGCTGGCTTTGTGTGGGGAAGGTCATGACTCATAAACTTGACTGAGTTTTTTGAGGACATAACAATGATAATTGATGAGGGCAGGGCGGTCAATGTTGTCTACATGGACTTTAGCAAAGGTCCCTCATGGCAAGTTGATATTGAGGGTGAAGCCACATGGGATCTGAGGTGAGCTGATAAGATAGATACAAAACTGGCTTGGTTATAGAAAACAGAGAGTTGCAGTGAAAGGATATTTTTCTGACTGCAGATCTGTGACCAGTTGTGTTCCACAGGGATCGGAGCTGGGACCCCTGCTGTTTGTAATTTATATAGTATATGTATATGTGTGTGTGTATATACATATTTATATATATAAATTATTTAGAAGAGAATTTAAGTTGTCTGATTAGTAAGTTTTCAGATGACACAAAGTTTGGGGAAGCAGTGGATAGTGAGGAGGATTGCTGGAGGATATAGCAGGATATAGATAGGCTGGAAACCTGGAAGGAGAAATGGCAGAATAAATTTAATTTGGACAAATGTGAGCTAAGGCATTTTGAAATGTCTATTGCTGGACAGAAGTCTACAGTAAATGGCAAAACTCTTAAAAGCATCAACATACAGATGCATCTGGGAGTATAGGTCCACAATTTCCTGACAGTGGCAACAAGAAGTGGATAAGGTGGTCGAGAAAGCAATACGGCATGCTTGACTTCATTGGTCGGGGCATAGAGTATAAAATTTATCAATTCATGTTCCAACTGTATTGAACTTTACTGAGGCCACAATTGGAATATTGTGTGGTGTTCTGGAAGCCACACTACCAGAAAGATGTGGAGGCTTTGGAGAGGGTACAGAAATAGTTCACCAGGATATTGCCTGGTTTGGAGGGCATTAGCTACAAGGAGAGATTGGACAAACTTAGTTTGTTTTCACTTGATTGCTGAAGGTTGAAGGGTGACCTGTTGAAGTTTGCAAAATTATAAGAAGCAGAGATAGAATGGACTGTCAGAGTCTTTTCTTTTCCCAGTGTAGAAATGTCAATTATTGCAGGACACAGGTTTAAGGTAAAAGGGGGAAAGTTTAAAAAAGATTTGAGAAGCAAGTTTTTCACACCGAGGGTAGTAAGTGCCTGGAATATGCTGCCAGTGGAGACGGTAAAGAAGCAGATAGAATAGCAATGTTTAAGAGGCATCTTGGCAGATATATGAATAGGCAGGGAATAGGAGGATACAGACCACATATAGGCAAAAGTTTAGTTTAGAAAGACATCATGTGGGCACAGTCATGGTGGGCAAGATGCCTATTCCAGTGCTATACTGTTCAATTCAATTGTGAGACGGGAATAATGAACTACAGGTTTAAACTAATAAAATGCACATTTGGCATTGAAATCAGGAGGTTCTTCATCGCAGAGTGATCAATGTGTGGAATGGACTCTCAAATGGAGACGTGAAGCTGAAAGCTGTGGAATCGTTTAAGAGCAAACTGAATTCTGCAGTGGGAAGAATTTAAACTGGATGGATGGATGGATGGGTGGGTGGACTAAAATGAATAAATTTCCTTTGTCACCTGTAGTACTTCATAATTCTGCATTGCTATTAGTTTTACTGATGCAGCCTAACTGAAATAAGAGTGGGAAGCTCCTCGTCTCAGATATTGGGAATTCAGCATTTCCAAGGATACGAGGCAAGAAACCAGAAAGAGCTGAGCAATTGAACATCCCAAAAACCATTTGGGAACTGGTTACGTCATCCTTTCTTCTGGGCTCTTAATGCACTCACTGACTTCTGCAGAGTTAACCTTGAATGCGGTGTTCCATGAGTGCAAGTAAAGACTAGTTTACCAATTGATTTTCAAATCTATTGCTAGAAACCATTTGAATGTGGTCGCCAGGGCTGCAGAACAAACCATAAAAAAGAGATCTTATTTCTGCGCCAAGCAATCAGGGAAAGACAATGCAGTGAGAGTTGAAAGAAAGTGTCTTACATTTATATAGCAACATTTATAACCTCATTTTATTTGAAAACATGTTATAGCTGAAGAAGTACTTTTGAAGTTCAGTCTCTGTTTTAATGTTGAAGCTAAAGTCAAGCATACATTTACAAGGGTTGGAAGGAAATGCATACATAACCTGAAAAACAGAAGAATTAGTCAGTCATTTGATAGCTCCCTAAGTCTAGTTGAAAAAAAAGCAGAAAGCTGATTACATCCATATCAAATACACAGGTCTGCAGCAATTTAAAGGGGCAATGCCTGGAAATTTTGAATTTAGAGCACTCCTGAATAGTTTCCTGTCGAATGTTCTTAGTAGTTACTTGAGGCATAAGATTCTCAGTTATACTGTGATGATTCAAAGAAAGTCCTTCTTCAGGAAGTTAGGGCAAGCAAGGAGTCCTTCGTAGCTCAGACCTTGGGACGTTATGTTGAGGCCTTTTCTGGAGTACTGTGTCCAGTTCTGGTCACCCTGTTAATAGGAAGGATATTATTAAGCTGGAAAGGGTTCAGAAGAGATTTACCAGGATGGAGGGTTTGAGATATGGGGAGAGGCTGGACAGGCAGGCTGGAAACTAGATTGGTATATGTTGAATCTATGCACAATATCCCAATGTCAAACCTATTAAGATTTTCATAAGATTGTTGAACTTTTACTTATTCCCTTATTTTCCTAGTTTAATCGGTGAAAGATGTTAATGTAAACCATTACCTATTTCTTTACTTTTCTACTATTCTGTGAAGCAATGCTTAACTTCTTAACACTTGCTTCTCTTACTACTTTGTACCTAAGTCTTTTTTTGTACCTAGGTACCTTGATACCTAAGATGCACCATGTGCGGTGACATTACACACTTTTCACGGTACCCCTGTACTTCAGTACTTGAGTACACGCGACAATAAAATCTAAAAATCTAAGAAATCTGAAATAAGAATTTGCAATAAAGGCCAACATTCCACTTATCATTCTAATTATTTGCTTCACTTGGATGCTAACCAATTGTGATTCATTTGCAAAGACATCTGTATCTCTTTGAATTGCAGCATCCTCCAGTCTGCATTCATTTAAATAATACTGTGCTGTTTTATTCATTGTATAAGACAATGGTTCTGCTAGAATTAATGTTGAAATTTTGTGAAGCTGCACCCAATCTGCCGATGTTGCAAAGTCTTTGGGTGGAGAAACAGCAGTCTGGCACAAAGTCCCAAGGGAGACAGATGTGACCCAGAAGGAAAAAATAGTGAATTTACTATTCCTGTTTTAAGAAAGCAGAGACAGTCAGCTTCTGAAAGAGACAAGCAGCCAGCAACAAATGTGGAAGCAGCAACAGGGTGAAAGCAGCAGTCCAAAAGATAAATGAGCTGATAAGAGATGCAGGAAAGTAGTATGGTGCAAAGAAGAGTAAAAATCTAGTCACTGTGGAATCTAACAGAGTCCTTTCAGCAGAAGGATCAGCGGGAGCAGTCGGAGCGCCACGAGTAAAGTTAGACGTATCTAACAAGGGCGAGAAACCTGAAAACAACTGTGCAAAGGACAGGCTGGGAAGTAGAGGAAGTGAAAAAGAATACTTGTCCTTTGAGATGGGCCTCAGAAGCAGGCTCCACAAGGTGCAGCTACAGTAAACTATATAAGAGCCAGAATATTAATTCATACTGAGTCTGCGGTATTCAAAAATTGCAGGCACCAGTGGTTGGAACCACAATACATGGCATTATTCTTCCTGCCGAAGTGGTCAACCTCACATCATATTCCGTCTGCCAATTTTTTGCACAGCCACTTAACCTATCTATATCCCTTTGCAGACTGCTTGCAGCCTCTTCTAAACTTGCTTTCCTACCCATCTTACTACTGTCAGCAATAATTAACAAATTTTTTTGGTTAAAATGCAATCTGTCTCTTCAGCCAAGTCATTCATATGAATTGCAAACAATTGAGACTCCAGGAATGATCTCTGTGGGATCTCATCAATTACAGTTTCGCAATCTGAAAATGACCCATTTATCCCAACTCTCTGCTTTATGTTGGTTAGCCAACCCTCCGTCCATATTAATATGTTAACCCCCTCATAACGAGCTCTTGTCTTGTGCATTAACATTTTATGTGGCAAGTTATCAAGTGCCTTTTGGAAACCAAATACATTATGTTCATTAGTTCCCATTTATCCACTCTGCATGTTACAACTTTAAATAATTCGGATAAAGGTATCAAACATGTTTTCTGTTTTACAAAAACATGCTAATTCTGCCTGACTGTGTTATAATTTTCTAACTGCCCTGCTACTACCTCATTTACCTTGGATTCTAGCATTTTTCCAATGAAAAATGTTAAAATAATTAGCCTATGGTTTACTATATACTGTCTCTTTTCTTAAATAGTAGTGTTGCCCTGTGATTTTCTAACTCACTGGAACCTTGCAGAAGCTAAAGAACTTTCAAAGATTATAACTGGTGCATTCATAATCTCTACAGCTATTTCCTTTGCAATTCTAGTATTCAGGTCACCACACCCAAGAGAACCTGTCAGCCTTTAGCCGTATTCGTCTTTCTCCAGTAATCATTATCGTTTTAGGTTCGTCCATTTTTAATTTGCTTCTTGATTTTCTATTATTCTCGGGATGACTTCTGTATCTTCTACCATGAAGACAAGTGCAAAATACTTTTTCAAAATCTCAATTATTTCATACTTCTCATTCTTAATTTCTCAGTCTCACATTCTAAGGGGCCAACCCTTTAACTGTTCTTTCCCTTTTATTTAACTGTAGCATTTTCTGCTGTTTACTTACATATTTCTTGCTAGTTTCTCTCTTACTTGAATTTCTCCCTCTTTATTCAGCTTCTCAGTCAACTTTTGCTGGTTTTTAAAATTTGCCCAAAGGAGTCTTTGCCAGGGACACGTTAATTAATCCTGTCTCACTACTTATCAGCAGGTCTATAATCACCTATTTCATGATTCCAGAACATATTGTCCTAAGGAATTATCCTGAAAACTTTCACAAAACTAATTCTCGAGACTGCCTTTGCCAATTTGAAGATAATATGAAGATAAAAATTCTCCTAAATAATTACAGTGCTGTTCTTGTAAGCCTCTATTATCTCTAGACTTATACTCCTTCCCACAGTATCGATATTGTCATGGGGAAAATAAACCAATCACATTGTGTCTTATTTCCTCTGCTGTTTCTTGTCTCCACTGACAATATTTCACATTTGATCCTCTCACCTAGGATCAATCCACAATACATTACTGATCCCACCCTTCATTATTGGAGCCACCCCACCTCTTTTTCCTTTCCTCCTGTCCATCCAAAATATCAAATATGCTGGAATATTCACCTGTCCCAACTGTGGTCACTTCTCAACATTGTCACTCATAATGGCTATCATATCAGTGTCATTTGATTGTCCCTATGTTATCAATTTGTCCATCTTGTTACAAATGCTGAATGCAATCATAAAGAGAATTTATTGTTGTTGTTTTACTACTTTTCCCTGCTCTGACCTTATTTGTAAATACATTTACTTTTCCTTTCTTGTTACACTTTGGCTATCCTATCTGCATTACCACTGTAGACTGTCCTTCACATGAATCCCCTGCCTTCAACCTGACCTGTTTCCCCCACTCTCTATCACAATTCACGTAAAGCCCTCACTATTGCCTTGGTTATAGATTGTTAGTTCACTAGTGGTTCAGGTGAAGGCCATCCCACTTTCCAAAGTAATGATGCCAATGCCTCATGAATTGAAACTTATTTCTCCTCCACCAGTCTTTGAGCCATACACTTGAGTCTCCAGTTTTATTTAATTGTTCTCATCCGTATCCAAGTGAGATTAATTATATACTTTCCATTCCACCATTTTACAAGGAATGGGCAACAGACAAATCTTGTACTTGCAAACATATGTTGTTGAGGAAGTTCCAACTACTCCCTTTATCCTTTCCTCAAGCTTCAGTAGAAATGGTAGTCACAGCAAATGGCCAGACAAGGGTTCACATTATTATGAACCCTGTGAACACTGGTAACTCACTAAAAAAGCTAAATTCCATGTGACCAACAGAAATAAACCAGGGGACAAGATTTATGTTTCGAGACTTTTACTGTAACAAACAAATTAAAATCAATACAATTCAAACATTACTCAATGGATAACTAATACATCACACTAGAGAAATGGTACTTCTGTACTAACTAATGCAACTGAGGTAGAATTTACAATCCTCTTTTGCGGTGCACTGTATTCCTTGCAGATGTGTATCATTACACAAATTAATTTAAAGTTGCTGTCAGCTCTGCAGTAGGCCAACCTCTCTCTCTGCTACACAAAATCAAAACTTTCAGTGTCAACTGAAAATCAGCCCGCTCAGCTTAGGTCTGGAGAACAGAAGAACAAAAGAGAAGTAAAACACAGGCCCAGGCCCCTTGGCCCTCCAAGCTGGTACTGAACATCATGCCCTGATTAAACTAAAAAACAAACCTTCTGCCCTTATTCGGTCTGTATTCATCTATTCCCTCCCTACTCATGTAACCATCTAGATGCCTCTTAAATGTCGCCAACATGCCTGTTTCCACCACCTCCTCTGGCAGTGCGTTCCAGACTCCTACGACACTCTGCGTGAAAAACGTCCCTCGCACATCTCCCTTAAACCTTCCCCCTCTCGCCTTGAACCTGTGTCCCCTTGTAATTGAAGGTTCAATCCTGGGAAAAAGCCTCTGACTATCCATCCTATCTATGCCTCTCATAATTTTGTAGACCTCTATCAGGTCTCCTGTCAGCCGCTGTCTTTCCAGTGAAAACAATGCTCGTCTTTTTAACCTTTCCTCATAGCCAATGCCCTTGAGACCAGACAACATCCTGGTGAATGTTTTCTGTACTTTCTCCAAAGCTTCCACATCCTTTTGGTAGCATGGTGATCAAAACTGCACAGAATACTCCAACTGTGCCCTAACAAGGGTTTTATAGCTGCAACATGGTTTGCCATCTCTTGTACTCCATGCCCTGGCCAAATGCCTTCTTAATTACCTCAGCCACCTGTGTTGCCACTTTTAGGGAGCTGTGGACCTGTATGCCCAGATCAGTCTGTATGTTAATGTTCCTAAGGGTTCTGTCATTTACAGTATGATTAAACTCCACCTGCCATTTCTGTGCCCAAGTTGCCAATCTATCTATATCCTGTTGAATCCTTTCACAGTCATCGGCACTGTCAGCAGCTCCACCAATCTTCATATCATCTGCAAACTTTCTAAACAGACCACCCACATTTTCCTCCAGATCATTTATATATACCACAAATAACAGAGGATCTAAGGCTGATCCCTGTGGAACACCACTAGTTACAGCTCTCCATTCTGAAAAATACACTTCCTCCCTACCCTCTATCTTCTATGACCAAGCTAGTTTTCTATCCATCCAGCCAGTCCACCCCGAATCCCATGTGATTAACTGAACCGTGAACATTTCATGTGGTTAATAAAGTTCAATGCAAGGGGCAGCATGTCTATTCTGGAGCTGAAGTTGAAGTGAAAGACCAGACAGCTGAAGGGAGGATTCCATGGAGGTTCTTGGGAATAGGAGGTTTGCAGAGTCCAGAGTGTCTATAGCCAAAGACAGTGTCAGAGCACAAGCCTTGGTGGGAAGTGGATGCAGCAGCAAAGAGAGAATAAGTATGAGGTTGCAGAAAGAAGAGTGTGACAGTTACCCTGTCAAAGCAGAGAACAACATTGATCTCTTGTCGCACTGTTGGCCATTCCTCTGGACCGTGGAGACGGCACTGACCTGGATGGGGACCAAGGATCAAGCTGCCAGTTCCTATGTAGTAAGTCTTTTCACCAGGGGACCAGTTTCCTTTCCTAAGTAAATCTAGATTCCTTCAGAACGTGGTTTCAAGGAGGCTTTAGACTTTGTGGCCTGGTTTCTGTAGTGATGTTTCTTCTAATTTCAGTTGTGCTTTATGCAGCACTGTCTATTCTAAAAGGCAAGTGGGTCTTATCATTAAAAAAAAAACTTCCAGAAATCAGAGTTTTACCTTATGTCAAGTGGCCACTGATACAATGGGAAGCAATCAATAGTCCATTGATGTTAATAAAAGAGTTTATACCTCTCATGGTCAAACACTTTGACATAATATAGAGGCAGAAAGGGGTTCCTTAGCACTTATCTTGCGCTTAATCGGTTTCCTTCATTACAACTGCAACTGACCAGGTTAGATAGAACTCCCTTCCCGAGCATTAATCAATTATTCATTGAGAGATCAAAATGTATGGATTCTGAGCTCACCATTGCTAGTGTCAAATACTTCATCAACCATCACTGTCATGCTGAATGGCAGCCAGGTGGATGACCCCTCAGAAAGAGTGTGATTCTTGTTAAATTTGACTCTACAAAGAAAGTGAAAAACACTTGATCATTCAGAAAGAAAGAAAAAGATGGTTTGCGGTGATATATTTAGGAGGGAAATTGACTAAACGTGAAGGGGAAAGGAGTCAAAGTGTGTGTTGATATGGTGGGAGGAATAAAGCTTGTGTGAGCATGGTAGACTGGTTATCAAGGTTAGATCACATGGAATACAGGGAGAACTAGCTATTTGGATACAAAATTGGCTGGAAGGCAGGAGAGAAAAAGGGTGATGTTGGAGAGTTGCTTTTTGAACTGGATGCCTGTGATCAGCTGTATGCTGCGAAGCTTGGTGCTCGGTTCACTGCATTTTGTCATTTATATAAATGATTTGGATGTGAACGTGGGAGGTATGGTTAGTAAGTTTGCAGATGACACCAAAATTGAAGGTGTAGATGACAGCGAAGAAGGTTACCTCTGAGTACAATGGGATTTGATCAGTTGGGCCAATGGGCCAAGCAGAGGCAGATGGAGTTTAATTTAGATAAATGTGAGATGCTGCATTTTGGAAAGGCAAATCAGGGCAGGACTTATACATTTAATGGTAAGGTCCTGAGGAGTGTAGCTGAACAAAGAGGCCTTGGGGTGCGGGCTTATAATTTCTTGAAAGTGTAGTTGCAAGTAGACAGGGTAGTGAATAAGCTGTTTGGTACGCTTGCCTTTATTGGTCAGTGCATTGAGCATAGGAGTTGCGATGTCGTGTTGCACTATACAGTACATTGATTCAGTCACTTTTGGAATGCTGCATTCAATTCTGGTCTCCCTGCTATAGAAAGGATACTGTGAAAGTTGAAAGGGTTCATAAAAGATTTGCAAGGATGTTGCCAGGGTAGGACGGTTTCAGTAATAGGGAGAGGCTGAATAGGCTGGGGCTATTTTCCCTGTAGAATCAGAGGCTGAGGAGTGACCTTATAGATGTTTATAAAATCATGAAGGGTATATGTAAGGTAAACAGACAGGGTCTTTTTTCCCAGGATAGGGGAATTCCAAAAATAGTGGGCATAGGTTTAAGGTGAGAAGGATTTGATTTAAAAAGGACCTAAGGGGCAATTCTTTTCACCCAGAGGGTAGTGCATGTTAGGGAATAAGCTGCCAGAGGAAGAGGTGGAGGCTGGTACAATTACAACATTTAAAAGGCATCTGGATGGGTATATGAATAGGAAGGATTTAGAGGGATATGGGCCAAATGCTGGCAAATTGGAATAGATTAATTCAGAATACCTGGTCAGCATGGATGAGTTGGATCAAAAAGTCTCCTTCCGTGCTATATATCTCTATGACTCTATGACTCAATGAACACAGACACAGCCCACGTGGGCTGAAGAATTTCTTTTCGAGTTGCAAGTTCTCTCTAAACCTGTTTGATTTTTAGCTTTAGCTATTCTATAGACAGCCGTTTGGAAATCACAGCCGAGCATAACACCAACACATAATCATTGCAAGGTTCTTTGGCCCTAACCCTGTATGGAAATTTTAGGTTTAGCTGGTAACCCAAGTGACGGAGTGAACAACAGCTGTATTAATGCTGCACTGAAATATCGCTTGATAAAATCAGCTAAAAGTACAACATTAAGAGGATGCAAACCACTTATTTGAAAATACAGCTCATATTCCTTAGTCAATGGGTACTTCATCTGTTTTCATTATGAAAGTCAGTCAGTAAGCCCAGGCCCATCTCACTTAGTTTGCCTTTATTCACTCTAGATTTCCATAGCAAGCCAACAATCCTTTAATGATTCCCATACAATAATGTTCACATGTGTTGTTCATCTCGAGGACTGAGATTTCCTCCTGGAAAATGTTGGTGGTTCTTTTTTCTCTGTTCCTTTCAACATGTGAAGCAACCCCATCTCACTGCCGACATAGTTAGATCAATCCTCATGCGTCCTCCCCGTGCCACTTCTTAGTTTCTTCAATGAAAGCTACTTAAGCAACAATGGATCAAACACAATGGCCTGAACCTTATATTATTTGTGCTAAATCCAAGTTGCACCAAGTGTTTGGAAGGATTCCCATTGTGAGGCCTCGTGCCATTTCTCTCCATACCTCGCAGCACTAACCTGCTTTTTGAAATCCTGTTTGGGTTCCACCAGGGCTGCTCATAGAGTCATAGAGTCATAGAGCATGGAAACATAACCTCGGTCCAACTGATCATAATCCCAAACTCAACTAGTCCGACCTGTCTGCATTTGCCCCGTATCCCTCCAAACATTTCTTATTCACGTACTTGTCCAATAATAGACAACCTAAGCACCACACGTTAACTTTTAATAGTGTTAAAACAGTGCCATCACTGAGACCCTTACTATCAACATCCTAAGCTTACCATTGATGAGAAACTGAACTGACTAGCCACATAAATACAGTGGCTGCAAGATCAGTTCAGAGGCTGGGAACACTGCAGTGATTAACTCACTTCCCGTCTCATCAAAGCCTGTCTGCCATCTGTAAGGCACAGGTCAGGAGTGTGATGGAACACTCCCCACTTGCCTGGATGAGTGCAGCCCCAACAACACTCAAGAACCTTGACACCATCCAGGACAAAGCAACCCACGTGATTGTCATCACATCCACGAGCGTTCACTCCCTCCACCACCAACGCTCAGTAGCAGCAGTGTGTACTATCTACAAGATGCACTGCAGAAATTCACCAAAAATCCTCAGACAGCACCTTCCAAACCCACGACCACTTCCAACTAGAAGGACAAGGGCTGCAGATACATGGGAACACCACCCCCTTCAAATACCCCTCCAGGCCACTCACCATCCTGATTGGAAACATATCGTTGTTTCTTTACTGTCATTGGATTAAAATCCTGGAATTCCTTCCCTATCGGAATTGTGGGTCAACTATAGTATACGGACTGTAGTGTGTCAAGTAGGCAGCTCACCACCACTATCTCAAGGGCAATTCGACAAGAGCAGATCATCATTGTCAGATTCCATTCCTAGACTTTAATTCTCTAATGTGATTGATACTAAACACTAGTCCTTGATTATTTGGATAACGTGTTACTGTGCCTATGGGATGTCTTACAAACATATATTTATCTTGTCAGCTGTTCTCTGTACGTCTCCAGCTTAACCAGCACTGTGCGAATGTGGATATTTTTGACAAGAATGTCTTTGACCATTTTAGCAGGCATGTTTTGGCTCAATATCCAGAGCAATTCAATCACAGAGGAGGATGGGAAAAGGGAAGAACCGCAGTGGAATGAGTGGAATAACGTAAAAAGCAGCGGATCATGACAAAATGAGCCCTAAATATGAAATAAAACTTCTGCTAATGGGCTAAAGGATAGCCAGGAAAGGATGCTCCAATATAAATACAAACTGAAGATAAAAATAAACGCAAACTTGGACAGAATCTTTCACGCAGTGTCTCAAAGTGATTCGCAGCCAACGAATTATTTTTATAATGTATCTGCTGTTTTAATCTGAGGAGATGTGGCAGCCAATTTGTACATTGTGTGAGCTTCCAAACAGCGATGAAACAAAAGGCCAGACAATGTGTATCTTCACGGTGCTTTTTGATGTGTGAATTTCAGCCAGGTCGTTGAAAAACACAACTTCTACAATCTTTTATATCCACCTGAGGAGCCATGGTTAACAACTTTTGAAGAAGAGAGATTCAAGGATGTCTATTGTAACTATGTGACTATTTAAAATGAATGTTCCCTATGTTTTTGCACATACTTTGTCAAACAAATTTACTTGCATTTTTAGATGGGAAATAAGATCTGATGTGATTTTCCTTTGCGTTTGGAGTGAAATCAAATGAAAGAAAGCGTAATGTAAATAGAATATTTGAAAGCAACTAACAGACATGGCTCATTGTTCATTATCTAAACATTTCCCAGGATCTCAAGGCAAGGGTAGTTACACCTGAAAGAATAGAGTTGGAATTTGCAGAGAAGGTTCCTTTAAAGTACAACAGCCAAGATAATCTCTGGTCACAAAGGCTTGAGAGACCCAGAAATGTAACAAGATCTTAGAGTAGAAATGTGTGCAGAACTGCTCTCTCCACCTTTATCATTTTACAAGAAGGGCAGCAAAGACCCCGATTACAGCAGAGCAGGAGCAGCTCCAGGAACATTTTCCACCCTATTCTTTGATAAAACTCCTAAGACATGAAGCATTACTGAGGCAATAAAGAGCTACAAGATCAAAGAAATCATCTGCTGTCAATTAACAGAGTGCTTTGCATGGAAAACAATTTTTGAAATAAGTTCCAGCTCCATTACAAAAAGTACCAGACATCTCTCTTGAATAAAAAAAACAGACTTGCAATTATGCAGCATATTATAGCATCTCTCTGAATGGTTCCAAAGTGGCTCACATTCAATAAATCAATTGAAATTACAGTCAGTTTTATATATTTATTTTGACTGAATTTGGAGGAGTGCACTGTCTTCTCTAATTCCACTACTCAACTGGTTACAAAATATATTGGAATACATTATCCAGTTAGCAATATGACCAAGTATAAATTACATGCATTAAAGTTAAAATAAAATGATCTATCAATCAGGCTTCTTGAATAAACAACATTACTGATTTATTTAGTTCGACAATGATGCAAATCAAATTAACACATAGCTCATGGTGAGTAAGTGTAAATATGTACCTCCACACTCATATTCACACACACCCACAAAGTGAAGAAAATATAAAGAGATTATCTCTTAATCTCTGCAGAGATTATTTTTTAAAGAAAAAGCTTTTGCTCATAATTGTCATTCTTTAAGAATAAAAGGGTTAGATATGAAATTTAGAAGATGGCTTTCAGTCACCATTCTGACACGTCAGATGGGTGCCACTAAACACATTTGTTTGTAACTTGGACATTTGCAGATAGTGTTCACTCAGGAAGAATTCATTCAGAGGCTTTTCAGGAGAACAGCTAGATCAGGTAGGTTAGCGAGATTAGTTATACACTGTTCCTTCAACAAGGTTGTCTGAAAATGGCAGATCATGAGTTCTCTCTCAGCAGCTATAGCTCAACTGAATTCCAAACAATATCCAAAACAAAATCTAACTCCTGTCAGCCAGAAACTGAGGTGTGTGATTTCCAGTAAATAAATCCATGCAATTGGCTTAACCCATTTGACTTGCAAGGAGTATACTTAAAACATAGAAACATTGGAAATAGGAAAAGTAAGCCATTTAGCCCTTCAGATCTGCTCTGCCATTCAATATGATCATCCAACTCTGTGCATGTTCCTGCTTTCTCCCTATACCCTTTGAATCCTAAGAAATATATCTAAATCTTCCTTAAAAAGGTTCAGTGTTTATACCTAAGCCCCTTTGTGGCAGATAATTCCACAGGCTCACCATTCTCTGGATGAGGAAACTTCTCTTCAACTCATCCCTCCCTCTTTAAGCCGTGACCCCTGGCTCTGAAATCCCTGGTCATCGAGAACATCCTTCCTGTGTTTACCTTGTCTTGTCCTGTTAGAATTTTATAGGTTTCTCTGAGATCCCTCTTCATTCTTTTAAACTTCCAGTGCATATAGTCCTAAGCAAATCAATCTTTCTTCATACGTCGGTCCTACCACCCCAGAAATCAGTCTTATTATCCTTTGTTGTACTCCCTCCACTACCAGAACATCCTTCCTCAGACAACGAGACCAAAGCTGCACACAATCATCTGGGTGTGGCTTCAACAAGGCTCATTGCAGCAAGACATCCCTGCTCGTGCACTTGAATCCTGTTGCTATGAAGGCCAACATACCACTTATGTTCTTCACTGCCTGCTGCACCATCATGTTTGCTTTCAGCGACTGGTGCACAAGGACACCCAGGTCTCATTGTACAGTTCCTTTCCCAAACAACTGTAATTCAGATAATAACCTGCCTTTCTGTTTTTATTACCCAAATAGATGTCCTCACATTCATCCACATTATGCTTCATCTGCCTTGCATTTGCCCACTCAACTTGTCCAAAATCACACTGAAGCATCTCTGTGTTCTCCTGGATGAACACAGCAGGCCAAGCAGCATCATAGGAGCAGGAAAACTTGACGTTTCGGGCCTAGACCCTTTATCAGAAAAATGATGAATTTTTCTGATGAAGGGTCTAGGCCCGAAACGTCAAGCTTTCCTGCTCCTATGATGCTGCTTGGCCTGCTGTGTTCATCCAGCCCCACACTTTGTTATCTCGGATTCTCCAGCATCTGCAGCACATTTTATCTCTGTGTTCTCCCCACAGCTCACCCTCCCACCCAGCTTTGTGTCGTCTGCAAAATTAGAAAATTTCATTTAGTTCCCTCATCTGAATTCATACAAGGTAGTTAGGATGGTTAGTGTCCGATAGATACTACAAGATTCAATCATGTCAGATAAATATGTTATTAAGTGATACTACCTTAGAGAGGAAGATCAGAAACAAGAGATAACAAGGTGTAAAGCTGGATGAACACAGCAGGCCAAGCAGCATCAGAGGAGCAGGAAGGCTGACGTTTCGGGTCTAGACCCTTCTTCAGAAGTGTGGGAGGGGAAGGGGACTCTGAAATAAATAGGGAGAGAGGGGGAGGCGGATGGAAGGTGGATAAAGGAGCAGATAGGTGGAGAGAAGACGGACAGGTGGGGATGGAGCCAGTAAAGGGGCGTGTAGGTGGGGAGTTGGGATGGGGTTGATCAGTGAGGAGGGAGGGGAGGGTAGATGGGAGGGAAAACGGACAGGTCAAGGAAGCGGGGATGGAGACAGTAAAATGGTTAAACCAGGCCAGCTCATCCCCGCCTCCTTGACCTGTCTGTCTTTTCTCTCACCTATCCGCTCCCCCCACCTCAAGCCCCACCCCCACCTCCTACCTACCAGCCTTATCCCCACCTCCTTGACCTGTCCGGCTTCCCTTATCTAACCAACCCCCATCCTAACTCCCCACCTACACTCATCTTTACTGGCTCCATCCCTGCCTCCTTGACCTGTCCGTTTGCTCTCCACCTATCTGCTCCTCTATCCACCTTCCAACATCGCCTCCCCCCCGCCTCTATTTATTACAGAGTACCCTTCCCCTCCCCCATTTCTGAAGAAGGGTCCAGACCTGAAACGTCAGCTTTCCTGCTCCTCTGATGCTGCTTGGCCTGCTGTGTTCATCCAGCTCTACACCTTGTTATCTCAGATTCTCCAGCATCGGCAGTTCCCACTATCTCCAAGATAAGAAGGAATATCTATATCAGGGGTAGGAGTGGTAGTGGTTCACGCTGACGGTAAGAGTGAGATAGGAGGGGCAGAACTTTTACAATTCAATAGCCAACACTGGGACTGTTACAGGAAAGACAGCGGGGTCATCTGGTCAGGTTAATTAGCAAATTCAATGAAATCTGCAGAGAAACATCAACGTTAGCTACAATTCTACAGGAATTGATACAAATAAAAACAAAATCTTATCAGTTAAACAACAGAAAAAAAATGCAGGTGGAAAGGGAGATATGTGTTGGCAAATCACTTGATTGAACCTTGTCAAAGTGTTGGCATTCACCTGGTGGTGTGAGTTCCTAAATCAGATCGGTCATCTAGATTCGACGCAGATTACAGAGATGTAAATGCCGTAATGCAAACAAATTCCTACTTAATTCCTTAGTTAGAAAATTGTATCAATAAAGTTGGCAGTATCTCATTTCTTCTAAGATTGATTAATTGAAGGCTTTGTAACAGCAAATACCATTAATGCCAAGAGCTAAAGAGACATCAGCTTTTGTTACCCAAATGTGTTACATCAATGTCAAGTCCTGGTTTCAAACATATCCAGCTGCAAGCCAAAGATTTACGAATCAAGTCTAATTAGTGCATCTTTAGTGCAGTTTGTTAAATGATTACAATTAACTGGCATAGTTAGAAATGTCACGAAATGTGAGTGTGCAAAAACAAGCATAATTTATCAGGATAGGATAAGTATTGTCAAGAACAGTGAAATTCCAGGGATAATAGGTACTGCAGATGCTGGAGAATCCGAGATAACAAGGTGTGGAGCTGGATGAACACAGCAGGCCAAGCAGCATCATAGGAGCAGGAAAGCTTGATGTTTTGGGCCTAGATCCTTCATCAGAAAAAAATGAAGGGTCTAGGCCCGAAACGTCAAGCTTTCCTGCTCCTATGATGCTGCTTGGCCTGCTGTGTTCATCCAGCTCCACACCTTGTTATCAGTGAAATTCCAGGCTCTGGTAAAATTCCCCATTCATAGAGATGTACAGCACGAAAACAGACACTTCAGTCCAACTCGTCCATGCTGACCAGGTATCCAAAATTAATCTAATCCCATTTGCCAGAATTTGGCCCATATCCCTCTAATCCTTTTCTATTCATATACCCATCCAGATGGATTTTACATGTTGTAATTGTACCAGCCTCCACCGCTTCCCTGGCAGTCCATTCCATACACATATCATCCTCTGCGTGAAAATGTTGGGCCTTAGGTCCATTTTAAATCTTTCCCCTCTCACCTTAAACTCATGCCCTCTGTTTTGGACTCCCCTACCATTGGGAAAAAACCTTGGCTGTTCACCTTACCTATGCCCTTCATGATTTTATAAACTTCTATAAGGTCACCCCCTCGGCCTCTGACGCTGCAGGGAAAATAGACCCAGCCTATTCAGCTTCTCCCTATAGCTCAAACCCTCCTATCCTGGTAACATCCTTGTAAATCTTTCCTGAATCCTTTCTAGTTCCACAGCACTATTCCCTGTAGCAGTGAGACCAAAATTGTATGAAATATTCCAAAAGTGACTTAACCGATCTCCTGTACAGCTACAACATGACATCCGAACTCTGACCAATCAAAACAAGCGTACCAAACACCTTCTTCACGACCGTGTCTACTTGTAACTCCACTTTCAAAGAACTATGAACCTGTATCCCAAGGTCTCTTTGTTCAGCTGCACTCCCCAGGACCTTAACATCAAGTGTATAAGTCCTGCCTTGATTTGCCTTTCCAAAATGCAGCACCTCACATTTATCTAAATTTAACTCCACCTGCCACTCCACAGACCATCGGTCCATTTGATCGAAGTCCCATTGTACTCTGAGATAACCTTCTTCGCTGTCCACTACACTACCCATTTTGGTGTCATCTGCAAACCTATTGACCATACCTCCTATATTCACATCCAAAGCATTTATATAAATAACAAAAAGCAGTGTATGAAGCACCGATCCTTGTGCCACACCACTGCTCACAGGGCTCCAGTTCAAAAAGCAACCCATCGCCACCATCCTCTGTCTCCGACCTTCAAGCCAAACTTTATTTCATAAAACTAAAAGGAAAATCGTGAGATTTCTGGGAATGTGTCATCTTTATCAGAAATTCATGCTTAACTATAGCAGCCTTGCTGTAACTTTAACAGATAGATTGTGAAAAGTAATTTAATCAAAGGGATATCAAACAGCTTTTGAGAAGATAAAGGCAATCTTGTGAATGACACATTGTTGGCTGTCCCTGTTTTACTATATCTTTTAAATGATTGATGCTTATGACTTGGGGTGGGTATGGTCTTATTGCAAAATAGCAAATTTGAAAATAGTGAAACCAGAATGTACTTGTCTGAGATTTTGAACCAGCATTAGAACTGATACTGAACTGTGGAAAGGAACTCTTTGGGACTGTTGGGTGGCTCTTAAACATTTTCAAGTTAATGCTACAACCATGAAGAAACAATGATGTACACTGACCATAATCCTGCGGCCTTTGAAAAGAAATTTAAAACTCAAAATGCAAGATTATTTTTATAGAGTTTATTAATTGAACCTTCTATTCATGTCACTGGAAAAGATAATGTAATTACAGATATACTATCACGAATGTAATGCTGCATGAAATAGGTTGAAAATGACCATTGTATAGTTCCTTCATAAAGAATGAGTGAAGGTGAATGCTGTGTAATTTTCTTATGTTTTATTGTATATGTTTTGTTTACCTTGTGATGAAATGCATTTAGAAACAATTTTTTATTTCTTCAAGGGTGGAAGTATGGTAAGACTACTTATAATAAATACTGGGGAAAATGGAATCTTGGATACTGCTCTGTTGCAGAAAATGCACTTTTTTTTATCCTTTTGTCAAAGGACAAAAGTGGAACTGTGTGGTATTCACATATTGGGTTACACAATGCCTTGGAACTTTCGGAGAAGTTAAATTTGAAACTTTTATGAGACAAGTTGGCACCAGCTATCTTTGAAATGACCAATGCATTTCTGCAATCAGGGTCATGACAATATATATACTTTGCAGGCATTTTGAGCACAGAAAGGTCCCATAAACAAATGAGACCATTGGCTAGACAGTTGTATCATGATTTGGATTTGCTGATTTATCTAATATTATGGAACAAAATTCTGCTGAGAAACCTTTGATCTGTATGTAAGTAGCATCAGATGAAGGCCCCGGTATCAAATTGATGATGCCATTTCTCCAACTTGTACACTTCTTCTGAATCTCCATGGTATCCTCCTGAAAATAGGAAGGAGAACAGTTTAGACTTTGTCACTTCCCTGGCCTTTCTCTCTCACAGACTGTGGGCTATCTTCTTCCAGCTTGGGATGAGAGGGAAACATAACAGTTTTGCATTGAGCTGAGCTTTGCAGGGGGACCATCAAATGAACCAGTGTGCTCGTGGTCAGTGATATGGCCATACACTTATAAAGAAAGTTGGTATAAACACATGCATAAGATGACTGATAGATTGGGAAGTGGGGGTTGGTATGGATGTCAGTAGGGAACTGGATTAGGATGATTCAATTGATCATCAGGTTCCATTGGTGGAGTAGAAAGTTTCGATGTGCATGAGGCATTAATATTGCATGTTTTAAATGCATGGTTTGAACTGCCTGCTCTTTGAACTGCAGACCAAGGGAAGTGTGAAGGTGCTAGCCAGTGTGTGAGTGTCCTTTCATCATATTGCTGCCAGTTGTTATCACAGAAGAATTCTGTGCATTATTTTCTGACAGAATTCTCTCCCCTTCTTGACTCACTGCAGGAGTATCTCCAGCTTCTCAACAGTGGTCATTCCACCTAGTTAGGTCATTGACACTTTTCCTAGAAACTTCCCAATGGTTTCATGCTCTAATCCTTTGTCTGATTCCTCAATGAACTTGGGACTAACCATAATTTGAAACTTCTACCTTCTCCGAGTGCAATCATAAAGTCCCTTTACAAAACTGGAGAGCAGGGAGTGAGGAATGTTATGGGGCCTGCAAGAGTGGGAAATGTGGCAGGTTGCCCCTATTAATACATTTGCATCCATTAATATTCATTAGTATAAAACTTTTGTGATTCACATCCTACCTTCATGGGAATTTAATCGCACCTGGTTCATGCTCATTTAAAAGCAATGTGCACCAGTTGGCCTTGCACAGGGCATTAAGTATTTTTAATTTTCAACCTCATTACCATGATGATGGCATTTCTCGGGTACATTGGGAGGGCACATTGAGAAAAGCATGGACCTACACTGCAGGCACACCAACCTGTAGCATTCAAGGGCAGCAGCAGGGACGTGTGAAGGGACAGGGATCTGCACATTATGCCCCAAGATGCAGGTCGGTCAACATGGAAGTTGTTCACAGCAGGCGGTAAATTGAATCAACCATCTGATTGCCATGTCAAGCTTTCCTGACATCAACAACACAGTGTAGAGCTGGAGGAGCACAGCAGGCCAGACAGCATCAAAGAGCAGGAAAATTGATGTTTCAGGTCGGGACCCTTCAGAAATGAAGAAGGGTCCCGACCTGAAACGTCAACTTTCCTGCTCCTCTGATGCTGCCTGGCCTGCTGTGTTCCTCCAGCTCCGCACTGCGCTATCTCTAATTACAGCATCTGCGGTTCTTGCTATCTTTTTCTTGACATCAAGCTTGTTGGATAACTACGTTAAGGTAGAAAGCTAAAGATTAATGAGTCCAGTTGTGTCATTAACCCATGCATTTAACAAGCAATAATGTCCCTTAATTGGCAACTCATCCCTGCCTAGCGAGAGACCCGCTGTGTCACTTGAGATAAGCATAAAAGATGGCAGGAGATAATCCAAATGTTGAGAGGGGCTTCCCTGGACTTCTTGTGGCCTCTGCCACAATCTCACCATAGCCCGTGTCACTTAGAACCCCATAAGATTCTGTCCATTGTTTTTTTCACAACTATGTGGCCATCAATGTGTGCCAACCAATGTGATGTGCCAGTACATTTAGATCTCTGATTGAGCTGGTTAGAACATATGACAAAGATACACACGAGTAACATGAAACCATAAGCAAAAAAAAAAGTTTGAAAATCACCTATGCAATTCATATGCTTGTGGAAATGGAGTTGACAGGAAAGTTGCGGCCAGGATGAAGAACCACCCTCTTTGTGCCTTCCGTATGTCATCTGTACCAGCAGGTTTCACCACTAACATGCTTCCCATGCACACTGCCAGCACTTTAAAATGTGGTTAGAATCACATGGATACCAGCAAAAACCAAAAGTGACTGAGTGGTGCCAACTTCCAGTTCTGCCATCAGGAGTGGCGCACCACCATTAACTTTCCACTGTATAAAGGCAAATGTAGATTAGCATCTGCAGTCTCTCCTCTGAACTACTGATATTGAGCCAGACCATCAGTCTGACAAATCTGTAATACATGCTCCCTGTGGTTTTAATGATGTTTGAACATTCAACCTTGTACATCCACACAATTGTATAACCATATTTGAACAAAATCAGTATTATGAAGAGTTCAGCCTGGCGTTCTGGTCGATATTTATCTCTCAATCAATATGACTAACAGAGGGTTATTTGGCCATGTTGCTGTTTTGTGGTCAGTGTTCAAAGCGCTGCTATGTCTCCTGCAAATGTGACTTTCACTCGCAAGTGTTGCAAGTCTTTCTTCTCTTCTTTCATAAAAAGTAGCTATTACATTATCACATGCTAATCTGCATATTCACTGAACTTGAATAGGTGACCACTCCAGGTGCCCAGCTCCTGGTTTCTGGATATAGCAGAAGATCAATTGATCGATGCTGTTAACTTGATAGGAAGTCTAAAGACCCTATTTTGATTTTGTTATCATCTGTGAACATTATTAGTTCTAGAGGAGGCCCATCAAATACTCAGTGTTTGTAGGAAGTAGCCACCAAAGGGTATGAGAAATACTAATTAGAAAGTACCCTGACATTTAAATTAATGTTCTATTTAAAATTTTTGTTCCAAATTTAAACTTTCACAGGGTGTAGGTATTCCTGGCAAGGCCTACGTAAGTGGGCTTTCCATAATTATCCTTTGAGTTACAAGTTGATCACATTGTGATGGTTTCGGAGACACAAGAAGACTGGGACACCAGATTTCCTTCCAGTAATAGTTATTACAACAACCAATAATAGGTTCACGATCAATATTAGGGAGATCAGCTTTGCTTTGATCAATTCATCCACAATGTATAATATTACTAAATGAATTAAATTTGATACTCTACCAGATGTCCCAACTTCCTTAAAAATAGCAAAAACGGAACTGATTTATAAACCATTTTTTCTGATGAAGGGTCTAGGCCCGAAACTTTCCTGCTCCTATGATGCTGCTTGGCCTGCTGTGTTCATCCAGCTCCACACCTTGTTATGTCAGATTCTCCAGCATCTACAGTACCTATTATCTCTGATTTATAAACCAACCAGGTTTAACTTTTAACGGAAGCGAAACATTAGAGGTTAATGTAAACACATTTGTAGATTTGAGGAAAGGATAATAGGTCCAGGTTGAGGCAAACCGTTCGGTTAAACCATACACCAACTCTCAACAGTGGCAAGAAAAGCATCGAGCTTTTGGGGTTCTGATTTGAAAGGTTGAGGAAAGCTTTGTATTAAGCTGCCTCAGGTTGGCTCTACAGCTCAGTGCAAGTCTTTTTTCAAGTTTATTTATTATGTGTGACAATGAATTCTTTGAAAGCTATACCGGCCTTGTAAAGTTCTCAGAATTATGAGCAGAATGTATTGGCAACCTACACATTCTATGAATCTTCCAATTCAGCCAGCTGTGAGAGAGCTGTCTAGGTACGTGTGCCAACAGATACTGGTTACAGAATTACCTCAAGGTTGTGGAGAAATCCCACAAGGCAGATGACCTGCCCTACCTTAGATGTTGAATGCTGTACATCATCTCCTTGCAATGCTAAATTTGTATCACCAAATGTGTATATGCTCTTTCAGCTCCATGGCCATTGTGTTGCTTCTCTATAAATGCTCACTATTGTGTTTAATGCTAGATGTACCACAGCAATATGCCCAGGGAGAGGAACAAGAGGGATGCGGCTTCTCTATTTTAGGGCTGTCCTACCTGTCAGCACGTAACTCACAAATAATTGGTCAGGGCTCGCATTGAAGAAGTCCCCTGCTCTTCTTTGAAAAGCACCATGAGACCTTTTGACATTCAACTGAGAGGATGGACTGGCCCAGAAGATAAAATCTCCGACAGTGCAACACAGCCTAAGTCCTCTACACACAAATCAGAGATGAGAGTGCTGTGCGTGAGGGAGGATTTGCTGTTCTGCTACCTGTAGCAAAATGGCTAAAAGCATTATCCCTTGACAGAAAGAAAGGCCCGCACTCATGTAGAACCTTAGAATAGAATCATATAGCAACTTCCACCATCTCAAGACCCCTTTCTGCACTGTGCAGGAGGGTCAGTTTTGATTTTGTGCTCAAATCCTGGGGTTGGATTTGCATTCACAATTTTCTGTTGCAGTGGAAGATGTGCTATCACCTGAGCCATAGCTGGCAGTTAAAACAACAACAATTCAGCTACTGAATTGCAGACAGAGAGTCTCGCACCTCTCTCTATCCACTGAACTTGGAAATAAATAGAATCAGAAGAACCAAGCAATGCCTATTTCGTATGAAGTCACAACAAGAAAGCCTCAGGAAAGCTTTTACTTGATAAAACTGTATTTTTCACAGATATTTGTACATTTTTTGTTACAAAACTGTATAGTACTAAAATTTAAATCAGTTTTTGGTCAGAGAATATTTAATCTTTGTGTGCAATTATCATGTATTTACAGGTCCCATGTTAGTGATTTTCCAATGATTATTTCATAATGTCATACACTCTCCACATAAGACATGGCTTAAGATAAATATATTAGTAAATAAATATTCTGAGAACATATTTCCATAAATGAAATGTGCCACTATACATATACAGAATATAAACAGACAATTTCTAGCTTTTTAACACGTTAGAAAAAATGGTAATGATGGAGACAACTCTTGACCATTTTATAATTCTTTACAAGAAATTTCAGACATATCTTATAAGTGCTACAAATGTAAAATAGTGCCTTAAGTACCCAACAAAATTGTTACTTTGCATGGATCATCAGGCAGTAAAGGCATTATCGTGTACATAAAACTCTACCTTGGTGCCTTTCAAAATGGATGTACAAAACATACACTCAATTGTTGCAGTGTCACTCTACATATCCCATGGCTTCCATGAGTGCCTGTTTTAGTCAATCTGCTTCTCTTGACACAGTAGAGAAGGACATTCAGTCTCACAGCTGAAATTGGGCTGTTTCTTCCCTCCCCGAACCCTTCTCCCCCCTCCCAAACCAGCCCCCCAACTCCCATTCTTTAATTTCCCACTCCCTCCCAATTTCCTACCATCTCTGTTTTCTATTCTCACATTTCGTATTGCTGACTTACTAAGGCAACCATAACCCTGAGCATGCAGAAGGCTCAAAAAAAAAAAAAATCCCTCAGATTACGGATCAAAGGTTTTTTTCCCCTGACGTTCCTTGACAACAGTAGTATCGTTGCCTTGTGACGAAGGGCAGCGGGGTATTAAATAACTGCAGAACTTTTGTCTCGGAATCACAAGGACAAGAAGCTTGAGCTCAGTTGTGGGAAGATGCTTCCGATTTTGTGTGTTCATCCACATTACCACTTCCATGTGTTTTGTCAAAGCTAAAACAGTTGCACAGGGACTGAGTTTGGAGTCTTATTGATCGCTTCCCGTATCTCCGTACTTATATACACATATTTATTTTAAAACATCAGATGTCCTGCTCACTGGAAGAGTCCTTTTGCAAAATTAGGCACGGTCTAGATCCTAGATAAAAACAAAAAGAAACACACAATTAGTGTGGAAGAATGCTTAAGCAAACCCCTAAACAAAACGGCAGACTTTTAACAGTTTAATACATAAATTATTTGCTCCGTTTCTACAGCTTAAATACTTTATTATTTTGCATATAATGTAGATTTTCAACTCGAAAATATTCTGCAATAAAAATATGGTTCGGACAACATGCCAAAAGAGCAGCCTGGCATTATAGGATCTATCCAGCAAGTCTGACTGATCCAGGTCTCTGATGGAATGATGACAGAGGTACTACGTATGCAAGTCATCTCGGTGGGTTAGACACGGAAAACATCAGCTCAGCATCGTAATCGTCAGCCCTTGCTGAGATATAATGTGACTCCTACCCCCTCCTATTCAAAGAGCTTGCTGAAAAATGACAGCTCAGATTCACCCTCAAACATCGAAAGAGGTGGTTATTGGCACCAGAGCTACAATATTGCAGTGCAGTTGGGAAGGGTACAAAATTGCAGAATAACAAACATAATGAATGTTTCTACACATTAAAGGTAAATGTGGAACAGTATGGTTCAAGTGCTGTTATTTAAAGTCAAATGCACCATCTTAATGGACTGCTGCTCTTCCCTGGCTCTATTCATAAGTTAACATTTCTTTCCTGTTAAAATAAGTACACATTTAGTTTGACTAGCTCATCTTTCCAGACTGCTCAAGGGCAGCCTTAGCCTCTGTTCTCAATTACAGACTGCAACCTTCAAAAGCAGAGAGTTCACTAAATACTAATGTTTCACAAATGTGCCACATGCTGCCACGCAAAATGGAGTGTATGAAAGCCCAGCATCCTGAAAGTATTTCTGACAATACATTTGCAGTCTATTCACAGAGGGCGCCCCTATTGCCAATATTTGAGTGTGATCAGCAGGTCACAAAGGGCCTTGAGCTGACGCCTGCTGCAATTTTTCAGCTAAAACAGATAATTTGGTTTTCAATTTAACTTTCCTGGCAGCTGCCCATAAACAATAGATGAGTAAAGATAATGATGTAGCATTAAATTAAGTGCGTGCTAATGTCTAAGGCCAAAACCTCAGGATAACATGGCACAACTCTTAAAATTGTTCTGGCAAATTCAAGGGCATCACAAAACACGCTTGGTACGATCCTATTCATGCCAGTGCATCCCGTACATTGCAACAAATCTCCTACATCTACACTTAAAAAACTTGCATTTGTAAAGCCCCCTCGACATCCCAAAGTACAGCATAGCCAATTAATTACTTCTGAACTGTCTTCATTGTCGTCGTCTAAGCAAACCTGGCAGCCATATGGCTGACAGACAGCAATAAGATAAATGCCTGATTTATCTGCTTTTGTTTTTATTGTCGCTAGTTTGAGAGATAAATGTTGTCCAAGATGCACTGTGACATGTTCTTTGGATATCACAGTTTCGTACAGTGCCCTGGAGATGGCGAAGGTACAAGAAGAAGCAAGCCTAACTTGTTAAATTCGTGAAGGGTTACACCTATGCTTTGGGTTTTCTGACTATCACCACAAAAGATTCAGCTCGTAACAACATTAGAAATGGCAAGTTCTGTGAAATGATATTTGGCCCAGACAGGCACACTCCTGCTTGCAGGGTGCTTAGATCTCTTAAAGGAGTGGATACCATTTCAATAGCTGAGAGAATACCAAAAGTAGATTGAAAACTACTCCCTTAGCTTTGAAAGTATTAGGGTGAGAGTGGGTTTTGTTAAACAGGTTCAGAACCGCTGCTCAGCCAACCTTCATTGCTGGGGATTTAGTACAAATACCTTATCCACTTGTAAAGGGACACACATGATGCCACACATGACGCCACACATGACTGAGGAGTGACCTCTCTGTTGATTTAGATTCGAACTAATCGTCTTAAACTCAGCAAACAAGGAGGTGATCACTTGGCTGTAGAGATTTGCATTCACTACAGGACAGAAATAGGTAAACAAATCTCAAACTGGCCACAGTCCCTATTTAAACTGAAATGACGTTACTCCTAAACCTCCACAGTTATAAGTTCATGTCCATAATGGAAACAAGACATCCTCATCTGGAGGGACTTTGATGCTGGCTATATACTCAAGCAATTAATCTCAGCAAGTATAGAGATAAAGCTGCATTAACTGCATGGGAGAAAGATAAAGTGGAAAAGGAAATCATTTTGGTTGTTCAGCCTGATGGAAAGCATGCACATATGCTTGCTTGTCGGTGCATGCATGTGTAGGCCCTGATTCGCTGTTTAAGGTCCCACATGAAGACTGACTGGTTGACAAGGTACCAAAAGGGCAGCTGATACCTGTAGAACCGGTACAGAGCAAGAGGCAACATTTTGGAAAAATGGGGAATGATAATGAAAGGTATGTCCAATATGCTGGATAGCAAGGGCAAGGCGAATGTCTGGAGGAGAAAGCAATTTCAAACAGAAATTCTGATTAGAGATAAAAGGTACTGCAGATGCTGGAGAATCCGAGATAACAAGCATGGGGCTGGATGAACACAGCAGG
>JAHRHZ010000099.1:6968387-6979626 GCA_024137785.1 Ginglymostoma cirratum
AGGGTCTAGGCCCGAAACGTCAAGTTTTCCTGCTCCTGTGATGCTGCTTGACCTGCTGTGTTCATCCAGCCCCATGCTTGTTATCTCGGAAATTCTGATTAGTTCAGCTGAAAGGATTTTATTTCCTTGCTAGTTTTTTAAAAATCAATTTTGTCCATCTCCCATCCTCTCGGCTATCATTGGTCACTCTGGTGACGCTGCACAGAAATTGGTCATACACTGGTGCTTCAGTATTTATTGCCTGACAAATAACAGTGACTGTCAGATCTTTATTCAGTTACAGAGGTATCAAAGTTGAACTTGATCCTTGACCCAAGAGCTCCTGTAGAAGCGTTAGTTGGAAAGTAGTCAAGAACAGGAATCTTATTCAATTTTCTTTCCTTTAGCTCAGGGACCCCAAGACCACTTTTAGCGACTAACCTGGCAGATATCTGTTGTCTTTAACCAGATCAGAGCTTGAACTTGTTATTGCTTTCAACATGACTCACTGGATTAAATCAATATGCCATCATAAAAGATTAACAGGTCAGACACATCTTGTTTTTGTCTGCTGGTTACTGTTGGATCTTCAGCATGTTTTGAAAGGATGCAGTGAAAAAGACTATTGACCCAACAAGACCTGCTCCAACCTGGATCCATGCATGCTTATTCTATCACAGATCCTTCTCCACAACTTCTTGTAGTCACCCCTTAATAATGAACAAACAAATTCTTTCTTCGATCCCTCCTGAAGAAAATTAAAGAACACTGTTTATATCTCTCTGTCAAAGTCTCTGTCTTAGTCAATCTTCTTGGTATGTATCTGCAATCAGATTGTAATCATGTGTAAGTCATAGAAATGCTCACTGTTGACTTTCAATGGTCTTGAATACCTGTTCAGGATGGTTCCCAACTGCAGGCTTCTTGAGACCAAGAAATATCAAATGCTCCAGGTTATCGGACTACCCTAGTGACCTAAAGGATGTGAGCTCAAGTCTAAACATGGGCAACGACTCCAATACATCAGGTCACTTGTGGGCATGAGACTTAACGGATAAATCTGAAAACTCAATCTTTCCCTTTAAGGGGTGCTCGATCTACTTTACCTCAAAGTAAATGCGATGTCAACCATAGTCCTGCTCTCTCTGAAAGAGATGACTGGTGGTCGTTTAACCTGAAGGTCGCCGTGCCTCAGGTGAGGAGTGAAGTTGAGGAGGAGACTCCTTCATTGTAATCACAGCTGGTGCAGACATTGAACCCAACCTGCTAGTGTCACTCTGCATTGTGAATCAGCTGTCCAGCCAACTGAGCCAAACAACCCCCCTATAATACCATATCAATGGCAATACTCTCAGTATAACTAAGACTGGGCAATTAATGCTGCTTAACCAATCTTCAAATCCCAGGAACAAGTAAAGGAAAGAAAATCATGAACTTTGAACAAATGAAAGGTATTAATTAAATATTCATGTTAAATACAGCTGCAGTTAAAACACACAATCTTGGTTTTACATTGCAGCTTTGGTGCAAACCAGCAGAATGTGTTGAAAATAAGGATGTTTTAGCTTCTATTGATGTTAGGCTTCAGCATCATCTTATCTGGTTAAAAAGTAACATCGTTTAGACTCTCAAGTTTTCTTTCAGTTTCTGCCAAGCCTTAAATCTAACCCTGGTTGCTGAGGAGGTTCACAGAAAGTATACTCTGGGCCTGCTTTATACCAAAAGCTGTAATGTGTCTAGACAGCAGTAAATTAAAAAGTGAAGTTTCAAGTTAGCTATTTATGACGACTTAAAAATAGCAGGTGCTGGCATCTTAAGAGATGCTGCAAATATTCTTGGTTAAATCACTGATATTATTCTAGCTTCTGTTACACTTTGAACTGATCTTTTATGCTGTTTGAGGCCAGAGGAGATCTTCTGGTTTAAATATTCCAACATTGTGCAGCCAATGGATCATTTTTGAAGCGTAGTCACAGTAACATAGGGAACAAATAAACTTTGCTTCTGACTGTATTTCATCACCGCTCCCCAGAACTTGGGAATCACAAAGTAATATTTGATTTAGTAAATCAATCTTATTTGTTTTGTTTATTTTAAATACATAATGCATTCGTTTCCATTGATACTACTCCAGTGGATGGTGCCCTCAAGTTCTGGAGGACAATTCCCTTCACCTGTACTTTAAATCACACACTACCCTTTGGTCACCAGGCTGAGACCAGACACTTTCTTTATTCATAGTCATCGTTTAAAGAACATCCTTATAAATTAAACAATACAAAAAGCCTCTTGGGGAAGGATTAAGAAGTAGAGTTTCCACTGAGATAACCTTCGCCAAATGCCTATTTTCAGAAACGATTTTCTCAAGGTAAAATTCAATTCGCCCATCATAACGATTTGAATCTCATTCACAGGATTGGATGAGGAATCTCGAGTGGGTTCTTGAATAAAAAGCTTCCTCATTTCCATTAGTGGTTGGGATCGGGCGCTCATTGTTTAAAGGAGCTGAAAGAATATCAGTTCTCTTGTTTGCTATCCCTGTGGGCCTTGGTAGAAACGTTCACCTTCCTGCCATCTCTTTGCAGCATAGCAGCCTGGCAATACTCACTGTCCTGCATCACACTTGAAGAATATTCATTTTGATGAAGAACTCAACTGCTGTCACCTCCCGTGAAACAATTGCAGCAAGGTATGCCATCAAGATTTAAGGGATAACTGATTCTAATTCTGTTGTATGTTTCACATTGATATCCTGATCACAAGGTTATAAAGAATAAATTTAAAATTAACGAGAAAAGATCCCAATTTTAACTCTTTACATAGAAAACTGGTGTAGGAGAAGGCCTTTTGAGTCCAATCTGCCATTCAGTATAATCAAGGTTGATCATCCAACTCCTCGTTTCCACTTTCCCCTCATACCCTCGAACGCTTTAACCATAAGAAGTGTATCAAACTCCTTCTTGAAAACATTCATGTTCTGGCCTCAAATGCTTTCTGCGGTAGTGACTTCCACAAGCTCATCACTCTCTGGCTGAAGAAGTTTCTCCTCATATCATTCCTCAGTGGCTTAACTTGTGTCCTTAAACTGTGACCCCTGGTTCTGGACTCCCTGGTCAAAGAGAACATTCTTCCTGTGTTTACCCTAACTAGTCCTGTTAGAATTGTATAGGTTTTTGTGAGATCCCCCATCATTTCTATAATATATTCCTAGCTTATCCAGTCTGTCTTCACGTGTCAGTTCTGCCATCCCAAGAATCAGCCTGGTAAAATCCTATTTGGACTCTTTCCACAACCAGAACATCTTTCCTCGGATAAGAAGACCAAATCTTTCCCACGGCAAGCCTAGTGGAAACTTGGCCCAGGGTATGAGAGGGGCAGATGCAGTTAAAATGAAGGCAGCAGCACCACCTCCCCTAACCTTCTCAATCTCTCTGCCTTCTGCTGTGTCCTGATGTTCCCGTTGGGGTTTCTGATCCGGTTCAAGTAGGAGCCACACTAACTTTAAGGGAAGGACGTCTGGTTGTTAGGCTGAGCTCTACATGGCTTGATTCATCAACATTCACCAGGTTCATAGACCTCCTCAGGCCCAGTGCGGACAGTAACTTTCCCGTCTCTGCACTCCCTCTAAAACTGGGGCCAGTGAACCACAATTTCTCTCTTGGTCGGTGCTCTGATTGGAGTCCCTGTTTTGGGAACATTCAGCTTTAAAAGGAAAAAGCACTTCGAATTGCCAACTCTCAGCTTGAAGGAGACCAGGCTGAGAATGATTGATGCTCAGCCTTTGAAAAGAATATTACCTCCCTCACAGTGATTTATCTTTTTACACGAAAATGTCATAGCAACACAATTTTTCATTTTTAAAAAAAATACTGTGCATTTGAGCTTGGTAGGCAAGATAAGGGAGGTCATTGACATGGAAATAAGCATAAGGTTCACAGTGTGCAAAGGGCAATACAGGATCTTTCAAGGCCAAAGACCAATATATCTCCATCTTATTTTACAGGACACACACTACTGCTGTGCTTACTCTCTATTTTTTGCATAGTTGATGCGCCAGAATCGAGCTACTGAATTACTGATAATTAATTTATAGAGATGGAGATTATTTGCTAAGGAAATTAAGTTAACACCAATTAGTTTGCGTACAGAGGTCTGAATGACAGGCAGTGTCAGTAAACATTTGTTCAATCGTATGGATTAGACTCAAATCCAGGTGACAAGACTGAAAATTAAGACAGCACTCAACCCATTCCAGCTCCTTATTCAGAAATACAATTACAGATCTATTCACCACTTCCTCCCCTTTTTTCCCATATCCTTTTGGCCACCAGATGGTTCCTGAATGATTCCATGGCATTTGCCTTCTCTAGCCTATACTAAAGTGGACTCATGCGTTTATCACTGTTTAAAGAATGACTTGTTGACAAAACGTTTCACCATGCCCTGTAGCCACAATATCCTACCACACCACACCAACCTTTCCAAACGTTCGTTGTTGCAATGTGGGTGACACTAGAAAGAGTGTATTTTTTGCACTTGTCTCCTTGAGGCTCCTGAGAGCCAAGCACAGAGGGTTCGAACACACTACACCTAACAAAGGAGAGGCAACAACTTTACTCCCTCAGGGACGTAAGTGAATGAGGTGAGTGCTGATGACAATTCAGCTGCTTTTCACAACCATTTTCCAGTGTTAGGCCAGATTTGAAGAATTAAATTTCAAAAGCTGAGCTCCAAAAACTTCAAGCCAGTATGCCAGGCACATAAGTACTTGCCACTGTTTGGCAATGCCGAAGAAATTTTAATGGCATAAGAGGAGAATGTCTGCAAGTTCTAGGAATTGTCAAACAATTGCATACTACAAGCTCATGTCTGTCCATCTCTGAGGGTCCAAGTAGACAGGGTCTCCTAAGCTCTTTGCATTTTAATAGAATCTGACTATCCTCAGTTAATGAATCTCAATGAGTCAATCGGTTTCTGTACCTCTAGACCTAAGGTGGAAATGTAATCTTGAATTCCAAATCCTACTGCTACGTTATCTGAAATGTGATACATGGATTAGACGAGTGTTTTGTTGGACAGTGTGAGTGTCTCTATCTCTGGATCAAAAGGTCTGGGTTTGAGCCCCACCTGCCTTGGGAGTGTGTCATAACAAGTTGATTAAAACAGTTACAAGAATTTGGCAAGTGCAGGGTTGGGTTCAACTGGGACGCTCTTAGCATTGGGTTCACTTGCCAACACTGACAACTGAGGTGTGAAGAATGATCCTTTCGGCAAAGCAACACAGTTCCAACAAATTACTACACCAAGAAAACCATCAACGCCTTCAGGTGGTGACAGGTTTGAGGAACATGGAACATTTAATGCAAAGCTCCAACTTCCTCCAAAGCTTGAAGAGGATGGGACAACGCACAGATGCAAGCTAAAGACTGACTGTGTCCTTGCACCTTTCCTGTGATGTTCTGGACAGTGCTATCAAGTGTTAGTGACTGCAAAGAGTTGTTATTTTAACCATGTTATGCCACTGTTGGCCTGAATAACAACTTAGGGAAGTAGCAAAGTTGACCAATGGCCTTGATGAGCTCAAATAGACCCCTGAACACTGCATCTAACTGAAAATCAGCTCTGAATATTAACTCATGATAGTGTGAGATTAAGCAATCATGTGGCTTTTTGTAACTTGAGTTTAGACAAAGTAGATAAATGTTGCTCTTGGAAACATCATGCACCACCCCCCACATCCCCCGCCCCCCGCCATGTTCTACATAATTAAAATGGAACAGAACTGTTGTCTCATTTTGCTGCTGACAAACCTAATGCAACTCAATTCTACAGTGGGAACAGAAGAAAAGGGAAAATTAAGATTTGTGGTCAACAACGGATCTCATTATTAAGGGCAGCACGGTGTCTCAGTCGTCAGCACTGCTGCCTCACAGTGTCAGGGGCCTGTGTTCAATTCCTGCTCAGGCCACTGTCTGTGTGGAGTCTGCACATTCTCCCCACGTATACGTGGGTTTCCTCCGGGTGCTCCGGTTTCCTCCCACAGTCCAAAGATGTGCAGGCTAGGTGGATTGGTCGTGGGAAATTGTTCATACGTAGGTTAGGTGGGTTTGGGGAATGAGTCTGCTTGGGATGCTGTGAGGGTCGGTGTGGACTTGTTGGGCTGAAGGGCCTGTTTCCACACTGTAGGGACTCTATGGAAATTATCATCAGAGATTTGGGAAATAAGATACATATATTACATAGATTAACTAGGCCATTCAGCCCACATGGTATATACCAGCATTAACACTCCATTTGAACCTTTGCCCATCTTTCTACATCTAATCCTGTCAATGTAACCCTCTGTCCCCTTTTCCCATTTGTGCTTATATGTCTGTCCCTTGAATGCATCTACTTGTATTTCCAAAGACTCCCTTTGGTAGTGAGTTCACTATTTCCATTATTGTCTGGGTAAAGAGGTTTCTTCCGAATTTCCTATGCTGATTCTTGGTGACTGTCAATAAAGTCTTGTTTTGCTCTTCCCCACAACTGGAAACATTTTCTCCATGCCAAGTCAATTAACACATTTCATAATTTTATGAAAACTCTGCTGACTCACCCCTTCAGTCTCTTCTCCATTTCTGTTACGAATGTTAACCTGGATTTTCATCCTCAAAACCAATAGTACGAGTCGGGAAAATGCCTAGTTTTGCCCACCCGTGAGAAAGCACCTGAAAAGATGGGGCTTTCTTTGCAGGTGTTTGAAAGTGCATGGCGTTGGCGATTGCAGGCTGTGGTGGGGTCAGCAGACCATGGAATATGTTTCAGGACAGCCACAAGGGCAGCCGGGTGTTTATTTGGGGTGTTTAAAAAAGTGCATTGAGATGCTTTGGGATTGCATCCCAGTTATAATGAGAAAAGGCCATCAAGGACTCACCCCTCACACTCACCATGCCACGTTGTGCCTTTCTATTGGCGTAGCTTCTTAGAGCCTCCCACATCAAACTATATCCATAAACAGTTCTCATGGAACTTCATGCAACCCATCCCCAAGCTATTACACTTTCTTGCCCATTTACGCACTATACATTGGACAGAACCAATGCACCATACAGTGACAATAGGATGCAATAGAAGAAACTGCAAGTCATTTAATCATTTGTTACTTCCCATTTTGTTTTCTTAAACAAAAAACTTTTTGCTACAGATAGGCATATAAAACTGGAAATTATCCAAACCCTTTAAAATGGTAACGGTAGAAACTGCAAGCAGTTGAGCACATTGTGAAATTGACAAAAAGGGATCAGGGAACCAGAGCTGTCAATCAATCAAAGCTTTCCCTGGGGCTTAGCTGTTTCAGTGGTCTAATCTCGAGGCTCTCTGACAAGAATGCATTATGGGATGTGGGAGTGATATACTTGGCATGGGGCTCATGAACCTCCGAAAAGATTCCGGCATCCAGACCATGGTTCTGATGACAATCCTGATGTGCTGTGAGCTTTGACTCTTTGAAAAGATGGCCTGAATCTATGAAAATTGCAGGGGAGTAGTCCCTATCCATCCCCATAGTGGAGCTGAGCCAGGTTGGGATGCAGGCCTGTAACCCAAACCATTCCAAAAACATGAGCCCTAGGAATGGGTCAGCAATTGCCCTACACCTCGCACCTGTAACCTTTCTGATAGGTTGGTTGTGGAGGGGGAGGAGTGTTGGGGTTCGGTGGTGGTAAGGTCATGCATACCCCTTCAAACCAACTGCTAACCTGCCCCCAAAAGCCTGTAGAAGTTTGTACCCCTCCATGCTTTGGTTCCAACATTTTAACCATTAATATAAATCATCCACCCTTACTGAGTATTCACACTTCTGCCATTTGATAAAATGAGGTAGGGGTGGAGGTTAAATAGGCCTTCGGTTTAGGGTAAAAGTTCAGCACAACACCATGGGCCGAAGCGCCTGTACCGTTTCTGTTCTGTGTTCTATAAACACTTGGTTCCTGCACCTTGGAAAAAATAGGATCTTTTTGAATTTAGCACTAACTTCATACGGCCCAAATTAGCTCAGGTTTCTCATCAGTGTGATTCAATCCACCTCCCATTAGACGAGGAGGAACTTTTTCATCCAGAGGGCGCTGAATCTGTGGAACTCATTGTCACCGGGGGCTTTGAAAGCCAAGACATTGAGTGTATTTAAGACAGAGATAGATAGGTTAATGGTTGCTAAGGGATCAAGAGTTACGGGGAGAAGGCAAGAGAATGGGGTTGAGAAACACATCAGCCTTGATCGAATGGCAGAGCAGACTTGATGGGCCGGATGGCCTAATTCTGCTCCCATATCTCATGAACTTACTCCCCAGTGGCAATACTATTATCTTCCGGAAATGGAGGCAAGGCTTCCATATCTGGGCATCCTGACGTTTTGGAAGGATTCCAGGGTCATCCTGTGTCGGTGAGAAGTCTGACCCACAGGCCCCTGCACATCACTAACAATCAGCTTAATCATGGTTTAAAAATATTCAGCTTAATCACTGTTTCAGAAGAAGAGGGCACCCATTTAAAACAGAGATGTGCAAACTTTCTTTCCTCTCAGGAGTCTGAATCTCTTCGGAATTCCGTCCCTCAAGTGGGCGCAGAATCTTTAAATATTTTTAAAGGCAGAGGTAATGAGATTCTTGATTGCAAAGACAGCTATTAAGGAGATGCGGAAATGTAGAGTTGAGGTTAAAATCAGATTAGCCATGATCTTATTGAATGTTTTGCAGGCACAAAGGGCCGAGTGGCCTAGTCTTGTTAGTGTGTTTGACAGACTCCAAAGCTTACCTGCTGACTGACTTCTCATGGTGGACTCATGCAGCCCGGAGCAAATGTTCTGGAAGGCGGTCTCTTGGTCAGGAAGCCCTGTGAGAGGGGGCAGGCTGGCTCTTCGCTCACGCTCTGGCTCTGAAGGCACGGCCCCCGGCCTGCAGAGCCTGGTGGCCTCGCAATCCTGACGCGTGGCTGAGTCACTGTCCGTGTCTTCGGGGATTATGGGAATGCGCTGGCTCAGCTCGCAGAGGCCGGGGAGGTTGGTGGTAGAGGAGGAGGAGGAGGAGGAGGAGGAGGCCGGGTAGCAGTCGTGCAGCGACTCACTGGCCAGGGTGTACTGCACGCTCACAGAGTAGTCCTCGGCCAAACAGCTGCCGTGGCACGCCCGCTTCTCCTCGTAGAAACAGCAGGGCAGGCCCTCGTAATTGCCCGCCTCGGTCCGGCACGAGGGGCCTGCATGAACACTGTACAAACTCTGTGACGTGGTCCGCGAATCAGTGCTCCTCCCGCACTCATCACAGCGCTTCCCACTCAACAGCGAGAAGCTGTGACCCTCTGCTCGCTGGTCGTCGGCCCCCTTGCAGTCCAGAGGATGGGTTTCACCAAAGCAACAAGCACAGGCCTGCTGAGGGGCAGCCGCCCCCGGTAACTCTGTCCCACTCCAGCTGTGCACGCTGTCCGCAGTAGACCCCGAGGAGCAGTCGGGCCTACCTTCTGAGGTAGAAGTGTTTGAATCCCTGTACTCCAGTGAGGAATGGCTGCTGTAGTTCATGTCCATGCTGCAGTTGGACAGCTGGTCTCCCGGCGACGGGGCCTGGAGCAGCCTGCCTTCGCCACTGGGCGAGGGGCAGAGGTAGGCCGGCAGCTCGTCCTCCTGTGGGCCCGGGGTCAGGGGGTGCCCTCCCCTGCCCGAACCAGAGTCCGGGGCCTGGCAGGGGCTGCGGCTCCGATAGACGTAGGGGTCGTAGTCGCTGCTCAGGGAACTGCGGAAGGTTGAGCAGCTTCCGTAGACGCCCTGGTTGCTGACCTCGGTGCAGTCCAACATGGAGTCGCTGGAGGAGCAGTGGCACTGCCTCGAGCTACTGCTGCTACTATCACTGCCCGGGCAGTCTGCCAGGTAACCGCTACAGACCGATCGGTGACCGTGGTAACAACTGAAGCTCGAAGTGCTGCCTGCGTCCAGCTGGGAGGACGGTGGGATGTGAACCACGGTGGGATACAGCATGCTCCCACTGGACTGGAAGGCACGGGAGGGCCCCTTGTGATTGATGATCCCCGCCTGAGATTCCGACTGGGGATAGCTGAGTCCTTGAATGTAATAATGTTGATACATGGTTTCATACTGGGAAAAGCAAGCAGCCCTCGAGTAGCTCCGCCCACTAAATTTCGGCCTCCTGAAGCCGTGGGCCTGAGGGTAGGCCCGATGTTCCAAGTTACAATGGTGAGCGCTGTGGATGGGCGGGTAACTCCTGACGTAGGAGCTTGACTGTGCAGCAGGGTACAGGCCCTGGTCGCTGTGCTGGTCCACTGTTAGCACGGTGACTGGGTTCCCACGCGGGTCCATGCTGGTCCTGGTGGGGTACGCGGTCAGCTGGCTCGCCCTGTGAACACGCCCAGGGTAGTGAACGGGAAGCACGACACGCTGCCTGCTGCGGCCTTGGCTCTCGGCCTCCACACAGACAGGGCCGTTGCTCTCCTTTTTTCGCTCTGTGGAGTGAAAGTGGCAGTGGTAAGCAATGGTTCACAGGGTTACAGATTTCAGTGTCAAAGCTGTACCTCCGTTACGTTGCCCTCCTGCTAACATTGACTGAGCACATGCCTGGACAGTTGTACCCCAGTTTTCTATCTATTCATTGATTCACGGGACAAGAGTGTCGCTAATTGCTCAGAGGGCAGTTAAGAGTCAACTACATTACTCTGGAGTTACATGTAGGCCACACCAGTTTCCATCCCTAAAAAGGACATTAGTGAACCAGATGCGTTTTTCCCACAATTGACAATGGATTCATGGTCACCATTAGACACTTAATTCCGGATGTTTCCATTAAATTCAAATTTCACCATCTGCCGGGGCAGGATTTGAAACCAGGTCCGCAGAACGTTACCTGGGTCTCTGGATGAACAGTCCTGAAATAATATCACTAGGGTCGTCACCTCCCTCTTTATACGGCCATTAGGTCTCAACAGCTCATTGCTATTGTCGGTAAAGCAGTCTTAGTCCGACTGGACCACATGACTGCTTTCTCTTTCGAGAGGGGCGAATTGGGGTGGCTTAACCTCCTCAGGTTGGGGGCACATTTGATCAGGTGGGACCTTCATGGTAACTTCAACCGATGCGGGAATTGAACCCCTATTGTGCTGAAAAGCAGCCATTCAGTTAGCCGAGCTAACCGACCTCTCCCTGGTTACGATTCACAATCCTAAACTCTTAATTTGGAGATGTGGTGAGGGAGATGTGGTGAGGGAGATGTGGTGAGGGAGA
>JAHRHZ010000099.1:6989626-7008987 GCA_024137785.1 Ginglymostoma cirratum
AGTCCTTTTTTTTTTAAATTAAAGAAAAAAGTTCAGGCTCTCTTTAGGATTCTAGAATGTTCTGGCAGATCAACTAAAACTGCAGATTTACCCTTTGATCAAAAAGGAAAGTCCACACAAATTTTCTTTTCATAAAACTTTGATGCTAATTGTGTCGACTGAACTGCTATGCCGTGTGGTTTTGAGAAGTTCGAAACAATCACACTGTTTTGCAAACTTTGTGAATCAAACCGAAACCAGCTTCCAAATAAAAGAAACACATTCTCCACCTCTCCATCGACATATCTCTCCAGGCAGATCGCGCAGTCTGATGTGGAACTACTACTGAGTGTATCTGAAGCAGCACAGCTGCCTTCTCGAGGAGCTGTGCACTTTGATTTGAATTTTCTTGTCTCCATCTTCTCCAGGGCTTGAACTGCCATTCTATTCATTGAGCTCTGCAGCAAGACAGAAAAATTCCACGTCAGTCACTCCAGTCACGTTTTTGTTACAGGCGTTTTTATTACTAGAAGCAGAAAACGCAGCAAAAAATTCCTTAATGCTTTCATCTTCTGCAACCTACAGACCATAGAAACACCAAGCTCTAACCGTCATTATTTCAACGTTATTTTTTTAAAAAGTGTTCTTTGATGGAACATGGCATTGTCAATAAGGCAAGCATTTGTTGCCATCCCTAACTGCCCTTGGCATTAAGTGGCTTGCTAGATCATTTTACAGGAGTTAGTAATAGTCCACATTGCTGTGGATCAAGAGGCAAATGCAGACCTTACCAGATAAGGAGAGTAGATTTCCTTCTCCAAAGCACGATCCTGAATCAAATGTTTTTTTTTTACCACCATGCTTTTATGCTCAAAATTACTCAGAGTAGAGAGACTGAGAGCACAAGCCTGGGTCTTTGGTTCCTAATCTAGTAATATTAACTCTACACCGTCATCTCTGTACTTCATCTTGTCCTCGCATCAGCTATGGTACTATTGTGTCCTATAGATCTTAACCTTTCCATTTAAAACGATGATTGCAATTTGCTGTTAGGCTTCACTAGATTTTTATACTCATCATTACTTGACCATATTACATGTACCTAACTGCCCTTTAACTTCCCTACGGCTACGTCTGATATTGCATCATCTGCCGACTGCCGTCCGGCTGGGGTATGGTCTCAGAGGAACCACAGAAACACTGTTAACTTCCCAAGTGTCCATCAATCATATGTGAGCATTAACAATAAAATATTAACATTTATTCAGTTACGCAGCACAAGGCTGTCATTCTAGTCTCTCACTACCAGCTGTGAACACAGTTACACTTCCAGCAGTAGGGAGGGAGTCACTGAATATCAATTAGTAGCTTTTTGTCCCAGACACAGAGGTTAATTGGAGCACTCTTCATTCCTCTGACTATAGTTGGTTAGTTGAGCATACAGCAGCAAGCAAGCTGGTTTTAGTGGCTCAGGTACTCACGGAATCATCCACTGAACCATCCAAAAGGTACCTGTGACTTGGTTTAGTCACAGTCCCCGTCCTGATTACACCCACATGCAATTAATGGAATCCCTTCTACCCACCAGTGTTTTATAAGGAGGTCTGTTCGGGTTGGTGTTTAAAGGTTAACCAGGCCTTTTGGCTAATGAACTGTGCAGTCTGAAAGTCAAAGCTCATGTGTATGGCCTTCAGAATAAATGCTTCACTTGGTGCAGAAAATCTCACTACCAGGATTCAAACCAAAGAAAATCACCCTCACAATAGGGCAAGGTCTCTGAGATTTATCATGTGTAACAGAATTGTAAGCCTCTTCTCTCTTAGCAGTTTGATGGATTCAGTCCACATCACCCTCCCTTTTGATAGTCGCACACCCAGAAATTCCAACCCTGGAAATCCTCAAAAACACAACTTTTCAATGGTGATCCATCTTCCTGGCAGTCCAGCCGTGTTTTCCCAGCAGTCTAGCTGTGTTCTCCCAGAGGTAGCCATGACCTTTACCATGCTGCTACCGAGTACTGGGTAATCCAAAAAATGGTAGCTCCAAGTGAGCAGTACACCCTGGCAGTAAGCCTGGTAGCAGCCAATCTGCTGGCCGATTACTGGAAGATGCAGTAGGCTGTCTCACCTCAGCTGGTATCCCTCCTGGATACTTTATCTGAAAATGAGAAAAGCCCAGCAGTAGTCCCAGAATCAGCTACGTTTCAAAAGAGGTTTAGCTGGGAATGCAAACAGTAGACACAAACAGCGAAGGTATTTGTAGGGATACCACGCGACAGTCAGTCTGAAGTTACTCTGTTAACTTATTTCAGCATGACACAAGATTCCATACAGACAGGTCTTCTCCATCAATCTCACTCCAGGCAAATGCTTTTACCCCAATAAAGCTAAATTTGTATAATGCAAAATGCCAATATTGAAGGGAGGTAAGTTGAAGACCAATACCAAAAACTACACGTTTCTTCAAATGGTTAATGATGGAATGACTCCCTTATTACGCTGCTGTTTCAGCTCATGAATATTTTAGCTATTTAAAGAATTGCCAAACCAACTCTTGGATCTATAATTTTAAAAAATCAAAAGATTGATACTAACACCAAACTTCAGAAAAATAAAAGGTGGTTTTTATAAGTGGCAATAGCATAAATGAGGTAATATGGACCTGCCTCCCAATTACATATCTCTTCCAATTTTCAGTTCCGTTGAAATCAGGAGAAGCAAATATCAGGAGAAGTGCAGGATAGATATAGAACACAGAACATTACAGCACAGTACAGGCCCTTTGGCCCACGATGTAGTGCCGACCTATTATCCTACCAAGATTAATCTATCCTGCATACCCTACATTTTACTATCCTCCATGTGCCTATCCAAGAGTCGCTTAAAAGAATCTAAAGTATCTGACTCCACTACCACTGCCGGCAGCGCATTCCACACACCCGCCACTCTCTGTGTGTAGAACCTCCTCTGACCTCTCCCCTATACCTTCCTCCAATCACCTTAAAATTATGCTCCCTCGTAACAGTCATTTCTGCCCAGGGAAAAAGTCTCTGACTATCCACTCTATGTCTCTCATCATCTTGTACACCTCTAATAAATCACCTCTCATCCATCTTTGCTCCAATGAGAAAAGCCCTAGCTCCCTCAACCTTTCCTCACAACACCTATCCTCCAGTCCAGGCAGCTTCTTGGTAAATCTCCTCTACACTCTCTCTAAAGCATCTACATCTTTCCTATAATGAGGTGACCAGAACTGAACACAATATTTCAAGTGTGGTCTAACCAGAGTTTTATAGAGCTGCAGCATAACCTCACAGCTCTTAAACTCAATTCCCCTGCCAATGAAAGCCAACACACCATACGCCTTCTTAACAATCCTATCAACTTGGGTAGCAACTTTGAGGGATCTATGGACCTGGACCCCAAGATCCCCCTGTTCCTCCACACTGCCAAGAATCCTGCCATTAACCCTGCATTCTGCATTCAAATTCGAACTTCCAAAATGAATCACTTCACACTTTTCCAGGTTGAATTCCATCTGCCACTTCTTTGCCCAACTCTGCATCCTGTCAATGTCCTGTTGCACCCTACAACAGCCCTCCACACTGTCCACAACTCCACCAACCTTCATGTCATCGACAAACTTACTAACCCACCCTTCCACTTCCTCACCCAAGTCACTTATAAAGATCACAAAGAGCAGAGGTCCCAGAACAGATCCCTGCGGCACACCACTGGTCACCGAGCTCCAGGCTGAATACTTTTCATCTATTACCACCCTCTGTCTTCTTTTGGACAACCAGTTTTGTATCCAGACAGCCAAATTCCCCGGAATCCTATGCCTCCTTACTTTCTGAATGAGCCTACCATGGGGAACCTTATCAAATGGATGGATGGCTATTTTGATTTTGTCTGTTTTGACATTCACGTCTGAAGTCAATGTGTCCCTCTCACGGATACACCTTTGGTTCACAGTTCTTTCAATCCTTTTTCTACAAATATTTATCCAGTTCCAAGTCGAATTTGTTGACAGTTCCTAACTTCGCAGTCTCACTGAGTATATATAGCTGTTCAACCGGAATTGCCCAATCATTTTTGACCTTCCAAGTTTGAACTCTTTCGAGATGGTAGAGGCTGAGATTATTCAGGCTTGGAGGTTTCCAAAGTCATTAAATAAGTTGTACTGATACAGTTGGATGACAGTTTAATTGACGCGTAACTCTTACCTGACTCCTGCGTTGCTTGAGTTTGATTTTAATGAGTAGAACCAGACAGACCAGAGACACAACCACAAAGAAAGCCAGGAAAATCCCCATGTCAAAGTATTCTGTGGGCTGCTGATAAGGTAGGAGGAAAGTGATAGGTTAATGGCTGCTGTTAATCACGTGTTGTTAACAGAACTGTAATATTGTAAACATTGATCAGTGTCAGCCACAGATATTGCAGTAATGATGACATAAAACAATCGGGAGCATTGTCCTAAAAACGTACTCACCTTTGTTATCGCATCGATCTTTAATGCTGTGCTAATATACTTTCTGTGGGATATTTCTAATTCCCTCTACCATCAGTAGTGGCAGCTCAGTAACATCACTGCACATTGTGACAGAGACAATATAGATATCAAATTCCCCCATACAAAGCAGAATACTGCAGATGTTGGGAAATCTGAAATAAGAACAGAAAATACTGAAATACTCAGCAGGTCTGGCAGCGTCTATGGAAAGAGAAACAGTTAATTGTCAGGCTGATGACAACTATGAAATATAATCCCCTAAGAACGGTAAATCTTTTGTCAATCCCTAACTTCCTACAGTGAAAACAGAATTAGACTTCATCAGTCACTGTGAAAGTACTGACCCTGACTATAGCGAAGTTGAAAATTATCTCACAGGCTCCTATCATTTCTCAGGGACTGGCCGATCAGATCACTTTGTCTAAATTATTCAGTTTGAATATGGATTTATCAGGATCTAGGATCGAGCCATGATCAGCTGCTTCCTTAACACAGAAAGGAATACTTCTTGAACATGGTATGTCAGTACCAAATCTTCAGTAAGTGGCTCCCAAAAAGGATGCTTTTCTAGCTCAGCTAGTGAATGCATAATGCAGCATGGAACTGAACTTTAACAAACAAGGAATGTTACAATTTTGACCATTAGTCTGCACTGTGAGTCTAGAGCAATATCAAAGAAAACTAAACCAGCTGGTAACATAATAACATGACTGGGCTGATAATCCAGGGGCCCCATATTAATTAAAAGACGACAGAATTGCAGATGCCGTAGATCAGAAACAAATACAGAAATTGCTGGAAAAGCTCAGCAGGTCTGGCAGCATCTGTGGATAGATATCAGAGTTATCATTTCAGGTCCAGTGACGGTCCCTCGGAAACCCTGAGGAACGGGTGTGTACCCCACATTAACACACTGGAAACGAGTGTTCTAATCACCACACATAGGTTAGTAGATGGAATTTTGTACTACAGCCCTCTACTGGCACAGAACCTGTGAACTCTTGGAAGGAAATTAGATAGATCTTTGGAAAAAGAAGAGGAAAGTTAAAGGTATTGGGGGTGAGCAGAGGAATCTGGGATCAGATGACATTCAAGTCAGCTGTTCAGCAGAGAGTAATACAACAAAGAAATCTTTTCAGGGATGGTCTGTTGAATGAGACAAACATTGCATCTTAAAAAAATACTGTTGCAAGCATCAGTTAATGCAGTGATAATTAACTGGGTTTCAACTGCTTCAAACAAACAGAAAGAAACTCTGGTCTTGAATTATAAATCTAAAAGAATATTCATTAAGTAAATCCCATGCACATTGATGAGTAAACTCAATGACGCATTAAAGTATTGTTTTAAATTAGGCCAACAAAAAGGCATAGCAATGGAACTGTTTGGTGAATGACGGAGACACAGCTCAGCTTCGGGATAGACTGGCCAGCAGGTGGAGGCCTAACCGCACAGCAAAGCCTCATTCGGAGTTAATCATCAATGTGAGAAACACATTTCAAAGGCATTCTCCTGTCATGAACTCATCTTTCATGTCAACCCGCATGCATTTTAATTTCACAGCAAGATTTGGCAGACAGAGTGTCAAATTAATTTTTCAGTTACTCTTCTGTGCTGTTTGTTCCTGTAGAACTGGGGAAATCATTGAGGAGGGTTTCTTTAAAACCTTTCCACGAAAGGAGCAGAAAATTAGGTCAAACGCACTGGATACATCAACAATACTAATGCAATAGTCAACTCTTTACAACAGAGCAGCGTCTTTTATTGAGGCTGGCTTGGTGGCAAATATCCACAATTAACTGCAATTCTTATTTATAATGGAATATGCAAATACATTTTCTCTAATTGGTCATTTGGGCTGTCTAATTAAAGGAATAAGAAGTTTAAACTGTTCCTTGTTCCTAGATAGAAGAGACAGAGGACAGCTTGTTTATAGCATATGGCATGGGCCTCATTGTATGTTACGATAGGATTATAAATGAATGGGAAAATAATTGCCAATTCATTTTCACTGCTATTTTCTTTAATTCCCTGAAAAAAGGGATGTATTTCTTTCCCCAAATCCTTAAAATAATTCCTCTAAACTCCAGGACATCAAACTAATGTCACAACTTACTCGACAACTGTAATGAATCACATTCCACGGATACCATTCCCATGGGACAGGAGCATGAGTCTATCAATAGTACATTTGACCATCTATGTATGGGGGTACTCACCATGATAATGGTCAGTACCTGTTGCTAACCCAGCTCTCTATAAAGGGAGCTGGTGATAACAGGTGCAAAGCTGGCTTTGCTGGAGTTACTTAGCTTACAAGCAATGGGGATGGAAGAAGAAAATTTCTACCAATCCAGTTTGGGCCTGGTTAATTTTACACTATGGCAAGATGCTGGAGTGGGCAGATGAGGGACAGGACGAGTAATCACACTTTCAACACCTCGGCTGAAATTATTGCTCGTGTCTGGTGAAACGCATGCGACAGCTCCATCAGGGGGCCAACTATGGCAACGTGGCAAGCCACTGTGTGTATTTTGTGTAGTAAATACTGGAACCGTTACTTTTGATAAAAATCACCTGAATTTCTGGTGCAGCTAGCACCAATTCTGGTCTTATTTCTGCTCTTGACTGTCCCAGGAAAGCAATGACGCAGTCGTTCTGCTGATACAGTAGAGATAGGAGACCTATCAGGAAGGCAACTTGAAGTGTTAGAACTAATGGGTCCATAATGCCGCACAACTGAAATCAGCAGGGACCAGCAGGGCAGGATAATGATCAAAGAGTACACAAGTCGGGTACTTGGAGAACTGAAGGTATTCCTATAGCTGAGCAACTCCCAACTATTCACAGGACGGATCCTTGGGATGTGGACAACACTGAAAAACCACAATTATTGCCCTTCTCCGAGTGTTCTGATGAAAATGGTTATAAGCAATCTCTTTTAACCACTGTAGTCCTTGACATGGCAGTACTCCCATAATGGTGTACAATTAGGAATGGATTCAGCTGTGATGAAGGAATAGTGATATATCTCCAAGGGAAGGTGGTGTGTGACCTCGATGGAAAGTTCCCACGGCATTGCTGCTCTTGTTTTTCTCAATGGTAGAAATCCTAGGGGAGGGGCTTTTCAAATACTTGCACCACATGCCTGTAGTTTAGCCTCATGGCCATCAGACATGTTGTGGTGCAGCTAGTTACGTTACAATGATTAAGGCACTTTGCAATACAATTTCTTGTTAAGCTGGTGATGGCGGCAGTGGAAATGCACGTCCAGTGTGTGCTGAATGTCCTGAAAACTGTTGTGGTACAGCCATCCAAACAAACAGTGCATTTTCTATCACAATCATAATTTATAAATACGGCAGTATGCAATTTTGCTGCTGCAAATGTATCACAGCGCCTTAAGGATACCCAGTCTTGTGTTCCTCGGTCTGCCCTACTTAATAGAGTGGTACTATACAATGGAGAATATCCTCTTGATGAAGACACAAATTTGTCTTTATATGGTCTATTTCTACTAATGCTATTGTGAACAGATGTAGTTTGACAGGTAGACTGATGTATTTTAGTCCTTGTCTTGGTTTCCTGACCACCTGATGAGGTTCTGTGTGGCTGTTGTAATTTGCAGGTCTCAGCTTGCTTAGTTCTTAGCTCCATTGGGTGCTGCCATACATGATATGCAGACTGGCTTACCATTTTGGGGTGAGGAATGGAGGAACAGTGGGCAAGATGGCAATTAGCATGAAGCCTGCTCAATGTTGTTTTAACTGAAAACCCATGGGGTTCAGAGTCAACTTGAAGGATTTCCAGAGACAGTCCCATCAACTGTGCCCTTGCATCTATCCTGCCTTGCCCACTGATAAAGGAGTCTGGAAATGTTAGCTGATAATGATTCTGTGACACAAGTTCTTGTTTGTCCATACATTGGAACTGTTCTCCCAGCTTGGGCACCAGCCTGTAAGAAGTCAAGTCTGAAGGGTTAATTTAGCCAAGAATCTCCTGCCTTAAAATAGCCAGAAAGCTACTGTCCTGTAAATAGACAGCTCTTGGAGATTTGGAGAGGTCACTGATCAATCCCATTTAAGCGATTACCTCATTACTACCAGGTTCCCCCTGCAATCCCAGCTCAGGGGGATTGACAATCAATCAGCCAAGAGAATGCAACATGATGCTGACACCAACTAATCCAAGGTATGTCCTCAGGCGGCACTAGAAATCAACCTGTTCAGGCACCTCTGGTGCAGGTGGGACATGAACCCAAACCTTCTGACCCAGAGGTAGGGACACTACCACTCTGCCACAACAGCCCTTTGAAAAGGCAATTCTATCAGAGAAGGTTGGGTGTGGCAGTCTTTACATGCTCCTAACACATTTGTAAATCCTTAATTGTCAAACCGATGCTAACCTTCCATTGTTTAGCATCCGTCCTGGCAGACTATTGCTTTACTTTAAAATTAATTGTGTCTTCATCATATCTATGTTTTAAATTCATGGACTCAAAAGCTTCTTCTACAGAGTGAAGGCGGAAGCTGCTTTCTATCTGATCAGTCATCTTGCTATTGCCGTTATAGTTGGCACAGTAAGACCATGTCATCAGAAAGACAGGAAAAACCAGAGCTTTGTGATGTCCAATGTGTTTGTAGATAATTGATAGATAAGAGAAGCTCTAGTAAAATAATTTCCAACTAATTGTCTTTCAGCTGGCTTGCAGAGTTTTATAAATACCAGCTGTCGATTAATCTGTGCCCAAGCTTCCATAGGAATGTTAAATGTGATATTATGCATAAGAGTCTGAAGCCAAATAGATTGCCTTTGATGTTCACTTAAACTAAATTATGGTCCCCGGGTTCAACCAGTGCTCTGTGTGGAGTTAGCAGATCACTCTGCGGGGTTGCTCCAGTGGCCTTGGGCTAGGGATGCAGGGCTCTTGCTGTAGATCATTATCAAGCAGGACTGGTTGGAGGTGGGTTTGTGAGAACAGGGTCAGGTTTGATTATGACTGTGTCCTCAGGCTAGTAGTGTAGCCAGGCACGTGTGTCTCCCTGACTTACCTGCTTGTACTGAAGTGACTATTCTCTCTCTACAAGCAATTTGGGGCTCAAAGTGAATGGTTGGGGGAGAAGACGGGAGAAGTGTGGTTTTGGAGGAGTGCAGGTATTAGGTTTGAGACTTTACAATGCTACTCTTTCAGGAACAGAGCTGTAGTAGTCAAGTTATTATAAGCCTGTGTTTTCACTCTTGAGATGCAGGTGGGGTTTCATTTTCTCTAAGCAAACCATTTTCATTCATGCCCTGCCTTTAACATAGCAAAAAACCCCAAGGCAATTCACAGGAACGATGGTGAAGAAACAATGCAGAAAACAATGGACACTTTGTGAATTTGGGAGGGTGGCAAGGTAAGGAGAAAGCAGACTGGGTCCGACAGGCCGGTCACAGACTTTCCACACCCAATACACAAATAACTTGGAAATTTGAAGTTACATTACAAAAATGCTACAATGAGCCAGTCAGCTTCTGTGGAAAGGGAAACGGAATTAATGCATCAGGACAGTGGCTTTTCATTAGAATTGGAAATGGTTAGAGATATGATAGGTTTTAAGGAATGGCTGAGACTGCAAAAGGGAGATGAATGAAATGGGAAAGACAATGAGAAGCGCTCTGTGATGGGATGGAATGGAATGGAATGCAATGCAAGGGAGATCCCAGCAGCCCCTCACCTACCTCCTGAAGATTCACTACACACCAGTACATCAGCTTGCAGGAGAAATCACAGCAACAATATGCTTTGGGAGTGTGTTCTACCGGATAGTGGGTGTATGATTCTGTGGAGTTGGAAACTGACGTTCTCTGAGCTGATTCAGAATGCTGACGTATGGCTTGCAGCAGCCAGTATGACCATGGCAGTGAGCTTTTGTGTGGTTCCAGTTCAATTCTCAACAGACATCATGGCGACACCTCTTTGTAGTGCTACATTGTACTTGGAATAGTTTGTGTTCACGAACATGGACGCGGAGTCCAGCAAAAGATGGGCTTTGGCTGCAACGATCAAGTAGGGAAAAGGATATCTTCTTGCTGGGCTGACACATGGGTGCTACTGGCAGCAATGGGCAGGACCCTGTATTGCTGGATCATTCAATTTTATTCCAGTCCTCTTTGGTTTCGCGTGGAGTCGATCAGTGACAAAGAGGTGAATGCAGAGAGCAAAATGCAAGCCAGACCACATATAGATTGGGTTGATCAATTTCGCTCCCAAAATAAAGCTCTCTTTATACCGGATCTCAATGTGAACTATACGTATCGGCTGGAATCACCTCCGTAAATGCTACTGTTCAGGATAACACTCTCACTTAGTTATTTTGAGATTACCATCTAACTTGTGGTCAGACGTAATATTAAATCAAAGTGATAGTACATGACAGTCATTTGTAAAGGGGTTGTAGTGGATCAGATCTAGTTGGGCCGCCATTCAAGAACGCACTGGAAAGCCGTCAGACTGCCCTGGGTGCGGGGGAGGTGATGAAGGTATAGAGGACATCCCTGGTGAAATGCAGACAGTGATGGACAAGAAATTGGAATGACAAGGGGGGTGGGGGGTCAGAAGAAACAGGGGTTTAGGCAGTGAGAGACTGAACATGGTATGAGATAAAAGATGGGCATGGAAACCTTTTGTTGATTACCATGTACTGCTCTACTCCCTCATCCCTTTGTCTCCCCCGCACACCTCCACTCGGCTGGTGGATCAGTAATCCATGTTGAACAGCAGGTGCAGGAAGCACTGAGGGAGGCAAGGTCACAGGATGTATTCTCCGACATCCATCACCAAGAGTGGCTCGGACAGCACCACTTTTAATTGAGCTGGTCAAGCCCTATTGGACATAGCCTACTAGACTGGCCTGTGGCAGGTGGTGAGGCAACCAACCTCATCCTTACCAATCTTCCGGCTGCAGACGTGCCCAAGTGAGTACTGGCAGGAGTGACCATTGTACTGTCCATGTGGAGGCAAAGTCCCACCTTCACATTAACAATACCTTCCGTGATGTTGTCAGCTAAATGGGATAGATTTTAAACATATATAGCAACTGGGAAATAAGATGGGTGCTAGGGAGGCATGGGTGGTGGAAGATTGGGGGGCCATAAGAATTAGGTTCGAACGTTGGACTGACTGTTGATAAACCAAGACTGGCCTTCTAACCCAGTGCACCCAGGTGCTGGAATTCCGCCAAAGCTGTCTTAGGATTTGGGAAATTCAACCCCTAAGCCCACCCACATGTTTGGTGATGAAAATACAGGTGTCTGAGCAGAGGTGAAACATTGGGTTTCAGAAATCAGAAAATGGACCAACTTGCATTTCCCATGCTTCGGATGAAATCAGACCTATAACCTATGCCTTTTTCTCCTCACATGCTGCCAGACACAATGTGTATTTCTAGCAATTTCTGAATTTATTTCACGTTTCGAGCACCTGCATATATTTTGTCCTTTTTTTCCAGAAAAGATTCTGTTTGGTCTGCTACTGGTTTGCAGTAGGCACTGATAAGCATCTTGCATTTTAACTGCAACTCACTTTTGGTTTTCTATCCATAAGAAGGGATCAGTTCAGTGCAGAGACCACAGAAGCTGTGGTTATTAATGCTACACCAGGAAGGTTTATGAGGAGATTTAATATAAGCATTCAAAATTCTAAGGGATTTTTGTAGAATAAATGAGGAGAAACTGTTTCGACTTTGAGGGTAGTTATGAAACAGTAGGTAGAGAATTAAGGTACAGTAGATAGTACAGATGAGGTTTCCTTTTTAACATGATGAATGCTCTAGAATGCGTCTTCTGAAAGAGTGGTGGAAGCAACTTCAACAGTAACTTGAAAATAGGAGCTGGATACATAACTAAAAGGATATCTTTGCAGGGTTATGGGGGAAGAGCAAGGGTGGAGAAGTGACTGGATAGCTCTTTCAAAGTTTTAGCACAGATGTCATGGGCCCAATGGCCTCCTCCATTGCTGCATGATTCTTTGGATTTACTCCATCTTGTTTTAAAGAACATTTTTTTAAAAATTCGGATTGTTACCACAGGGCGAAGCATTCATAATGACCTCAGCTGTTAAAACAAATCAGAATTTAACAGGGCTTAACAACTGATGTTCTCATAGCTCAGGAGGCTATAGAAACCCAGATCAGAGGCTTCAGCTTTACTGTTGGGGAGTGAATGAGGGCATTGTTGGAGGTTTAAAGTATGGGGGTGGTGGTGTCTGTAAAGTCAAAGACCCGTGCTACAATTATCCAAACAAAGCATATCTAACTGCATATTCTTTGCCACAACACTTCTGTGGCATCGAGGTCAGGAATTATGATTAGATCCAGGCACCACAATTAATAAAGAACATACTGTGGCTTACAGCAGGTATATTATCCACTTCCTGTAATGATAGTGGGAACTTTGAGAGTTAAATTACAAACGAGTTTGCATGAACTTTAGTTGTATTCCCTTGCATATAGAAAATTGAGAGATGACCTGATCAAGGTGTTTCAAATGTTAACTGGGTAAGTATCGAAAAGCTACCTCCTTTAATGGGGAAGAAAACAAGAAGATGGCTCGGGGGAAACTCACATCCTCTACCACCCAGAAGGGTAAAAGCAACAAGTGAAGAGAAACACCATCATCTGCAAGTTCCCCTCCAAGGCGTATGCCATTCTGGCATGGAATAGCTGTTCCTTCAATGTCGCTGTGTCAAAATCTCAGAACTCTCTTTCTAAAGAACATTGGCAGTGTTCCTACAATTTGAGGAATGCAACAGTTCCAGACACAGCTCACCATCACCTGGGCAATTAGGGATGGGCAATACTTGCTGACCTAGCCAGCAACAGCCACATCCCATGAATGAATAAACAATATTTCGCATGTCCATTGACATTACAAAATAGGCTGTGAAAGAAATACACTACTCCCTTTATTATACCATTTGTTTGTATAGTTCCAAAGAAAAGGGTTGGGGACATTTATCTAACCACTGTAAATAGTAGCCATAAAACTGGAATTTAAAGGGAGTCAAAGATGGTGAAGATGTTCGAAGGGACAAAAGTATTAAGGATAAAGCACAAGAAATGTTGCAAAACAGGACCCAAACAATTAAAAAAAAAGCTTAATGATGAGCGACATTTATACTATTTTAGTTTCAGAACATACCTTTAATAGTTCACACCTCGTTTAGGTGACTTTGCTCTTTCATTTAGGTTAGCTACAGGCAGCTTATCGAAACAATTAATCTAATGAAATTTAAATACATTTGGAGATGAAATGGGTTCAATTTAGAAATCCATCAGATGCCAGCTGACACTTATTAAACAAGGCCACCCAGCAACAAGAGATCACTGTGGAGAGCAGAAATCGAGGAATATGGAACTTCTGCCCCTCAATGAGAAGAGGTTCCCATCCTCAAGCAGCTCTAGCAGTCTCAGCAGCACCAGAGCCTGGCAGTGGCCGTTGATGGGACTACAGTCAGGCTCTCAGATGAAGTCAAGCCGGAGCACCTGAACCCAAGGAAATCCGAGGTGCTGGATGGGGAAGGAAAGGGAAGATGGATATTGGTGGACTGGTGGGAAATAACAAAGGGAGAGCAAAGGGAGTAACACAATACCATCTTTTAACCAAGGAAATGAAGCCTACCCATACCCACCCTCCTGCCCACATCGACCATATTAAGGGCACAGACAGAGAGATATTTGGGTCATTTAGGTGGCCTTGTTAGCCAACTATCTTTTCAAAATGGCAAGTGGCTAGCAATTTCACTTACCCCCCCTGCCCTATTGGCTTGTGGAGAACAGATCAGACGCTGGGCAAAAAGGCTGTGGGCTGGTCACGAGTCTTTATTTTACACGGTTACATCAGTAGTTTACACGTTTTTACCTAACTGAGCACAGGCACAGTGGAGCAGATCCAGAAAATCCAGCCCTAAGAGAAATGATCCCAGTATCATTTGCTGAGGACTCACTCCACATTCCTTGGAATTTTGTCAACCCAAAAATTCCTGGCTATAGTTTGGGAGTGCTTTCTATATTACGTTGTAAAACTATAAATGATGAAAATATTAAAGTGTGCTCAATGTTCTCAAACTTGAGTTCAATTTTCAATTTACAGACACTAATGTTGACAAATACAGCTCCCCTTTCACCACTTCCCCTGCCCCGAGATATTATTCAGATTAAATGCAAAATAAATGTTTCCTTCTTCCATCTCAACACTGTGTCTCAATTCAAACCTAAGGACACCATGTGTGACGCTTTTATTCATAATCCTGTTACCTTTGGAATCCCTTTGGATTGCCGGTAGCTTTTTACATTCAGGTAAGCTTCCCCAGAAGGGTAACGCCTGTTTGTTTTTGGTATCAACCCTTTCAAACTTGTTCTAATGCCTTTCCAGATCAGAAAGCGGGAGCCACATTCAAATTCTGGTCTCAAAATGGAAAGTACAGCGTTATTGTGCATTTTGCTTCATAGCCCCCAGAAATAACCATGCGATGTGCTGCCCATGATTTTCCTTTGGGTGGTAGCATTTCTACTCCATTTTATTAAATTGTGTTATTTGCAATTCATGAGCTACAGCCTTGTACAAATTTTGGAAAACGACATTAGTCTATTTTCCCAGATTGTTCCAAGTGGCTTAGATACAGCTGTAAACTAATAAGTGTGTTTTTTTTTAAAATGTACATTGGATCTGTCAAGTACATTTCACCAACTGGGATTGTTGGATCTTAGGAGAAAAATGAAATCTAGACATCTCACTGCCTCAGTTGATTGAACAATTTTAAGCCATATACATAAATCACATTTTGATAAACCAAAATGCTGCCACGTTTATTCTTTTATAGTTGTGACTAGAAAGGGTCCTGATTGCAGCCTGTAGCTATTTGGTGGGTCCAGTGCTACTAACCAGTGAAAATATTCTTTTGATCTTAAATTCAACTTATCAATGTGGGCAGGCAGTAGAGCCTGTGGCGAAACAGTACCTAGGGCAAGGCGAGAGCCTCAGCAACACACAGAGAAATAAAACCACTTCACTAGAGAAAATTATATTTTCAAACCTCCCACTTTCCATTTGAAAAAAAAAGGTGGAATGATCCCTTCTGTGGAAAGAATGAGAAACATCTCGTAGATGAAAAAAAAAGGCATAAAGCATAGTAATCCAAACCAAAAGAATTTTTTTTAAAGTCAAGAAGAGTGGAGCCAAAAGGCCAGCATTGAAAGAAGCAAGAAAGCTATAAGCTCAATTGTGACAGCTATCAGCAAAGTTGGAATCACAAAAGGCATGAAATTAAATCTGAGTAAAAGTTTTCTTACAAAAGCATTGAGCTATAAATAACTCACAATAGGAACTGGTAAGATTAATGAGCTGTCATCGCTCATAAATTGAGGGTATTAGCTGAAAATCCAAAGAACTTATTCTCTTGCCTCATTTATTTAATGTGCCCTGCAAGGTTCCAACATGATGAAGGAACTTAATTCAAAGTAGAACATTTTTGTTCTGTACTCAATGATCTACGTTTTATTCCACTTTCCTTAACAGCTCCCCCACCTTCTCCCCACCCCACTGTTCCTCTGTGTACCTTCCTACAGAACGTGGCTCCACACTGTCATCCTCGGCTTTAGAAATATTCACCGTTTCATGATGAAACTTGAGCAAAGATTAAATGTTGATCCCCAGCTATTCCTTTGAAGAAAAAAAGTGTTCTAATATTGGACCTGCTACAGAGTGAAAAAGTTGACCAGAACTGATTATCTTTCATCAGCCACATTCGTGAACATTCCTGGTGAATTCTCTTTGCATATTTTTGCACAGCTCTCCCTTGACTCAATCATTCAAGGAAGCAACTCAGTATCGGAAATCATACTGGTATATTTATAATGTCATCTAATCTCTTGGGACCACAGGAAACCCTTGTTTGAAGGAGATGTTGAAAAACTGGATTGCCATGTACAAAAACACACCGGAGAAACATTCTCAGTAGGCAGCTATCTCCAGCTATTTAAACTAACAACAAAACACAACGAGATTTGAGACTTTTCAAGCCATTTTCACACAGAGAAGTTACCAGTGCCCACCATTTAATAAATACTGTGAATGTCACTGAGATCCACAATATGCGTGATGATTTCATGAATCTGGTGCCAAGGTGTGATGGTGAGGTTGGGCTTGGAGGGGTCTAGCATTTTGCCTGTGGTCAACTACAGATTCAAATAGTGAGAATGGGTCATGGTCCTACAGTTCTGGCAGTGCTCAGGTAGAATTTTCTGAGTGATTGAATAGATCAGGCAGAGGTCAATGATGGAGCAAATCACACATGCTCATTGGAAATAGCAGACCTGACGGCCTGAATATCATTTTACTTCCTACCGAAAAATAAGCACATTGATTGACACAACAATAACAAAAATCTCAGATATGCAACAGTACTCAGCTGGATTTAGAAACTATTTGCACAGGTTCTGTGCATCCAGAGAGCTCCTTGCTCTCTTTCAGACGAAATTGGAAAATTGAACAGGACAAAAAGCCTGGTGCTTTATTTCTCCCTACCCGTGGTGGTCGATGTTGGATTCGTGCTCGTGCCACTTTCTGCTTGTTAACGATGTTCATCAATCTCACTGCATCGACACCTTTGACATAAACCACTGGCCGTTTCAGTGGGTCTTCAGAGCCTTGATTCAACTGCAAAAGTGAGAAAACATCAGCACAGCAGACATAGAATGAGATGTGATTTACAGCACAGATAGAGGCAGCGATATCCAACAATTTCCCTACATAAGATCATTCCTACCACCGACTTAATGGGGCAGAGTTTCCCTCCAGCAAGAATGCAACACCTGACTGAGACGGAGTGGGTCTGTCTTCAATCTTTTGACTTGATTTATTGCTATTGTTACATTAACCTGAGTGCAGTGAAAAGTATTGTTTTGTGTGGGGTACAGGCAGGTCATAACATACAAAGGCACATAAGGGTAATAGAACACAGCGAAGAATACAATGTTGCGGCTACAGAGAAGGTGCACAAACAGCTAGGCCAACATTAAGTTTAAAATTTAAAATGTCCATTCAGAAGTCTAATAACAGTGGGGAAGAAGCCGTTCTTGAACCTGTTGGTACATATGTTTAAACTTTTGTATCTTCTGCCCGACGGAAAAGGTTGGAAGAGATTATAACCGGGGTGGGAGAGATCTTTGATTATGTCGGCTCCTTTTCCGAGGCAGCGAGAAGTATCGATGGAGTCAATGGATGGAAGGTTGGCATGATGGACTGATAGTCTGTTCCTGACAGCCTCATAAGATCCAGCCCATTGTGTGCCAAGGGGCAAGAGATGCTCAAATCACCTGAGGGCCGTCCACACAGTTGGAAATGACTACACCGAGGGAGAATGCATAGGAAGGGGACAGCCTGCTGAAGGACTTATGACAAATGTAATCCAGTAACATTAGGACCTAAAAAGGTCCTTTTGGAAAACTCAGGCTTTTAGATTATTCAGTGGAGTGCTACGATGTGTTTCATAAAATTCTACTTTCTGCTGTTTTGATAGAAGCATTAACTGGTTTCAAAAAAAATGTCAGATTTCAGAATCATGTTTAAATTCACTCATTAGTATCCGATGGAGTCAATTTGGAGCCTAGAATTTTAGGGTACATTTACACCACTCACATGTCGTTATACCTCAGTGACATCGCGGCCAATTCCTTGGACTGAGAAGTGTTATTATTGTACGGATGTATTCAGATCGAAAAAGTCATGCTCACACCCAACTAGAAGATGAGCTAGTACGGATATTACTCAAAATACTGACCATTCACCAATAGCCTCTTTCAGAAGTCAATGACATGTAACAACAAGTTATTATGACATGGAGATGCCAATGTTGGACGAGGGTGGACAAGGTCAGAAGTCACATGACACCAGGTTACAGTCCAACAGGTTTATTGAAATCACAAGCTTTCGGAGCCTCACACTCCTTGGAGTGAGGTAAGCATCTTCCAAGATGGCCTTCAAGATACACAACAACGCGGAATCACCAAGCAGATATTTACAGCCAAGTTCTACACCCATGAAGATGGCCTCAACTCTGATCTTGGGTTCATGTCACGCTACACGTAACCCCACCACACTGTTCTATACCTGTCAAATCTCCCTTACTGTCCTGTTTTAACACGATCACCTCGAAAGCTTGTTATGATCTCTCTACTTTAATTAGAGTGGAGAAACTATGCCATGTTTATCACAGCCGTCAACACATCGTCAATAACAGTGAGCATCTCGCCAAAATCTTCCCCACACCTCCACTTCTCACCTTCAAACAATTGCCAAACTTCAAACAGACCCTTGTTCGCAGCAAACTACCCAGCCTTCAGGACAGCATCGACCACAACACTATACAACCCTCTCATGGTAACCTCTGTAAGACATGTCAGATCTTCGACATGAACACTACCATCACACATGGGAATACCACCCACCCACATACATGGCAGATACTCATGTGACTCGGCCAACATTGTCTATCTCATACGCTGCAGGCAAGGATGCCCCGAGGCACGGTATATTGGCGAAGCCACGCAGACACTATGACAACGGATGAATGGACACTGTGCAACAATTGCCAGACAGGAATGTTCCCTGTGGGCATTCGGCCTCAGATCTTCGGGTACAGATCCTCCAAGGGGAACTTCGAGATACACAACAACGCAGAGTCGCTGAGCTGAGTTTGATAGCCAAGTTCAGTACCCATGGAGACAGCCTCAACTGTGATCTTGGGTTCATGTCACACTACATGTGACCCCACCACACTATACACACACACACACACACACACACACACACACACACACACACACACA